>CM046429.1:12032890-12776259 GCA_025506505.1 Flaveria sonorensis
AACATATTTATGTGTGTCGTAAATGGGTTACACAGGTTTAGGACTTGACAATAGATGATCTACCTATTTTTTTAAAAATGTTCTCCACCTCTCTATGTACCATTAAGCATTGATATGAATAAAGAAAACAAATAAAAGCAAGTATGTGACATCCGATATTTTTCCGTTATCAAACTTCGTTAGTTCCGTTAGGTCCTGCATACACGTGTCATGAGCACACACTAGTTGTCGTTGAACTTTCGTGACTTAATAATAATTAATAATGATAAACAGATAATAACTTAACTAATAATGTGATTATTAAGTTGTGCTTATGTGCTTACACAATTTAAATATTATTTATGAATTTTGTCTTGTAACGTGCCAACGTGTGTATTTAATTCGTATATTTTGTGACTAGTGAAAATAATGCATATAATTATTATTGTTGATTAATAATGTTTGTATTATTAAGTTAAAATCTTTTAAAAAGTGTTTAAGAGATTAGTTTTGTAAAATATAAAACTATAGGGGTTTAAATGGTAATTATGATTAATTAGATAAAAAAAACCCAACCCTAGCCTCCACACACCCCATCGGCCGCGAACACCCTTCGAACACACACACACACACTTGCGATTTTGGACTAGAACAAGCAATTGGTGGCCGATTTTGGTTAGTTCCAAGGATTACAACACGTTAACAACTTCAATTCTTGTCCATTACGCGATTAAAGGTTAGATTTTTGTGGTTTTTCATGGATTTTTGATGTGGGCCGAAACCCTAGTCGATTTGGGTGCTAGATATTGAATTTTTGATGGTTTGCTGATTGTATGATGTTAGTTAGATAGTATTGATGATAGTTTACGTGGATTGTACAAGAAATTCGTGGTTTTGGTGCGTAGTTCATACCTTACTAATAATTGTAACTTTTGTGCATGAACTTGATGATTTGATGATGAATTGATGATGTTATGATGTTAATGATGTTGTATGAATGTTGAATAGTGATTGTTATGCAAGAAAATCCATGAATTGATCGTGTAGTTCATACCTTGCTAAAAGTAGAAACTTTTGGATATGAGATTGATGAACTAGGATGATTTGATGATGTTGAACATGTTTAAATAATAGTCATGAGCTTGAATAGGTATTGTGTTGGTGAATTCATGATTGGATTGAGTGGTAGATTGATTTTGGGATGTTACTTTCCCAAAAGGGAAACTTTATTCAAGAAGAAATCTAGATATGGTGATTTGAGCATGATTGTGATGTTAGGGTTGTAGTAGAATGATTATTGATGATGTTTAATATGATGGAATGTGTTAATTTAGTTATATGGATGCTTAGTTGGTCATGTGGAAATTTGAACTCTTAGTGGTTATACATGATGATGGCTTATGTTAGGAGATTATGGAATCATGCTTGGGGTTGTAATAGATCATTGTTGGGTATGTTGGTTCGCATGAATCTTATTGAATAATGTGATGATGATCGTCATACACGCGTGCGAATCTGAGGCCCCTACTTAGTAGGATTGGCAGGGTTTAGTGTGTGAAGTCGTGAGTGGCTTCACATGGCATATTATGCATGATTAGGCTTTATGTATGATGTACTAGTTGTGATGTAACTATAATGGTGTTAAATATGTTGACTGCTTGAGATTCGCATGAGTTATATGATAATCTAAGTTGTATGATGATCTTGGTAGAACAAGTGATTGATAAAGTGATACATGTGAACAACTTGTATGATAATCATGTATGATGTGTTGCTATGTTTGATTTTAAATGGGATTTCACCAATAATGTCACCAACGGGTCAAACGGGTCAACTGGGTCAATGTGTCTTGTTTTTCCACAACTTTAAGTCCATGTGTTTATAGAGCACTTAGGGTTAATGATGATTCTGTGTACACGTACTCATGTACTTGCGTGTTCTAGGTAACCTCTGAAGGTTGACTTTCCTCTTTCTTTCAAGTTAAGCTTTTATATCGTTCGTGTGCACCAGGTGAGTTCATGCCCCACTCTTTTATACACTCTCTTTTGGGGGAGATAGTATACTCGTTACAAACGCTTTATTGATTATAAGTTGTGTATAGTGTAACATAGTGTGATATACCATGAAAGTCCTCACACTTTCGGATCGTTAATAATGGTAACTAGCGGGAAATCTTGGGTAGTACTACTGGGTCTGACGAGCCCCACCTGTGCGACTCGAGGTCAAACGGGTGCCATTTTGTCCTAACATAAACATTGTCACGACCTGGTAAGTCGTGACGGGAGGAAAAAAACGAAACACAGTCAGCTTCGATCGCGAAATCCCTATGGTTATTACTTGTGAATTTAGACTAGCTATCTAATTCAATGCACTCTTATATTTTATACTGTTACTGTTATGTTTTACGCAAACTCTTGAACTCACCAACCATTGTGTTGACTCTTTTAGTATGCTATTCTCAGGTTGAAGTTACCATTGCCTAGGAGCACATTCACTGGTCAGCATTTTAGATGTCAGCATTGTTGGAACCCTTTGTTGGTTTTTAATTATTAAAACAATTATGTACTTGTTTTGCACAACAGTTGGGCGCGTGATTGCGCATTATTATACTGTGTTACATTAGTTTTGGTTTTTCATGTTTACTAAACGCTTCCGCATCGTTTTAAAGTTAAACTCTGATTTTGGTTTGTTTGTTCATATAGAGTCGTTATGAGTAACTAATGACTGAGATCCTGGTATATCACACGCCTCGCGGTAAAACCCCGCACGCGGATTTTGAGGGTGTGACAGAGTACTATCAGAGCCATTGGTTATAGGGAACTAGGTTGCGTACACACACTAGACTATAACCGCATAGTTTGTTAGTTACTCGTCACTTACTTCCTTACTGTATACTCATTGGCATACGCATCACGTACTTCGTAGCATGGCAACGTCATCCCGTGATTTGGGCAAGAAACCTGCACGGTTTGAATCACCTCCTTTCTCACCCGTACCTGATAGGAGATCGGACTAGCCCCGACACCCTTACCCATCTGAAGAAATTGACTAGGATCAACCATTAGCGATACCTGAACTCGACCCTCCCCGGAACTGGGATTTCTACCCCACCTACATACGTCGTATGACTTATTGGGAGCGAGTACCTCCTGTTGCCCCTACCCGACCCCGGACGAGATCTTCGACATCTTCATCAGCACACACACTTCCTACCTTAGACATTCCACAAGAGCAAGCGTTTGCTGCATTGGTGGCTATACTTGACACTGGGCGACAGCGTATTAGAGGACTCACTAATGAGAACTCCGCTCTACGATACGAGATGCGACAATTACGGTTGCAGGTAGAGACACTCTAGGAGCGACTATCGATGGCCATTGGTGGGCATCATACTCTGGCAGGCAATGTGCTAACGCTTACCGAGCGCATGAACGCGCAGGATCATCAGAACATAGTGGTAGATGATAGATTTGCTGACCTAGAGGCACAACTAGCAACGCTTTAGATTGCTGAAGCCCCTGCACCTGTGGCAGACCCTGAGGAAGAAGATCCGGAAGAGGAACCGAAGAAGTGCCAGAGGAAGACCCGGAGGAAGAAGAACCAGAAGAAATGGAAGAAGACAGTGACGGATCTGACGTGTTGGATTGATTCTACTTTTACATGACTTGGACTATATAGTGTTTCTTCTCTTTTGAAACCTATGTGGGAAGGGTTGTTTCCCACCCAACTGAAAAACTAAAATTTTGACATTGATGGAATATTTTATGAATCATTTATAATTTATCTATCTTTGGTTATTATTTGGTTATAAACGTTGTGGTTGTGACAAATTTCATTATTTCTTATTATTTACTGTACCTCAATGAGATTAATGTGTTAGATGTTACTCATTATTGCATTTGTGAATGTAAAGTGAAATATGGACGGACGCGAAAGAGGATGTGGACGCGGGCGTGGAGCGGGACGCGGACGCAGCTCGGCTACGGTGAGCATGACTCCTGCTAAGCTGGCTGCTTTGATAAATGAACATCTACAGGCGGTAGTGGTTGCCGCCTAAACTGGACAGCCAGTAGGTAAATTACAAAAGTGGCTTAATCGATTATCCTAGCTGCTCATCTAGGCTACTCAACTAATGTTTGGTTTGTCGAAACAGGACCCCCACCCTATACCTACAAATCCTTTATGGATTGCAAGCCCCATACCTACAACGGGACTGAAGGAGCTGTAGGACTAGTACGATGGTTCGAGAAGACTGAATCCCTCTTCGCAAAATGTAACTGTCCGCCAGCTGATCAAGTGAAGTACGTGACTAGAACTCTTGAAGGCGCAGCCCTCTCCTGGTGGAACGCCCAGGTGCAAATGCTAGGTCAGGAAATGGCTAATGACCTACCCTGGGATGAATTCAAGGAGATTATGACAGAGGAGTATTGACCCCCGAAACGAGGTGCAGAAGCTAGAAATGGAATTTTGGCAACTCAAAATGCAAGGCTCCGAGATTGAAGCCTACACGACCCGATGAGTTGGCCACACTATGCCCGGGAATGGTTAATGAGATGCACAAAAGGATTGAGCATTACATACGTGGACTGGTGCCCGAGATCCAGAGTATGGTGACAGCCTCAAACCCTGCGACCATACAACAGGCTATCCGGTTAGCCCACAGGCTGACTGATCAGGCAGTAGAGCAGGGAAGATTACCCAAACGGGGCGCAGTGGCTTGCGTACCCGATAACAAACGTAAGTGGGAGAATACTGGTAATAAAGGCTCATCCTTCAGCAACCAGCAACAAAAACAGCCGTAATACGTTTAGCAGCACCAACCTCACCAACAACAAAGAAAGTTTGATAACAATCTTAACTTTAATCAGTCATCTTCGACACCACAGGGACAAGGAGGCTATGTGGGGAAAAATCCCAAATGAAACCGATGCAATTACTACCACACCTACAGGTGTGACAGTTTCCGATGCCAGCGTTGTGGTAAAGTTGGACACGCAGCGAATGATTGCCGTGGTGAACTGATGAGGAAGCCTCAACAAACTCAAGAAACACCAAAAGGTTGTTTTGAATGCGGGAAAGAGGGCCATTACAGTAGAAACTGTCCACAGCTGAGGAAGAACAGAAATGGTAGGAACAACAACAACAACAACGGCAACAACAACACCAACAACAACAATGGCAATGGCAACAATAACGGTGGCAACAACAGTGGAGCAAAAGGGAGAGCTTTAATCATTGGCTCAGGTGAGGCTCTAAACGACCCTACAATTGTAACTGGTAAATTTTCGGTTAACGGTCGTTTTGCTACCGTACTATTTGATACTGGGGCCGATAGAAGTTTCATCTCCACTAAGTTTAGTAGTCTTTTAAGTGATATGTCCTTAGCATTGGAATCTAATTACACCGTAGAGTTAGCTGACAGTAAGCAGATTAACGTAACGCATATCCTTAGAGATTGTAAGATAGAACTTGCTGGTCATACTTTTGCCATAGATCTCATGCCTTTTACACTAGGGAGTTTTGATGTAGTAGTAGGCATGGATTGGCTTTTCGACAAGCAGGTGGAAGTCATATGTCACGAGAAGATCATACGAATCCCTATTGGTGAGGAAATTCTTACGGTCAGAGGTGATAGAAGTGGAGCAATGATAGGCATAATCTCGTTCATGAAAGCACAAAGTTGTTGCGGAAAGGTCGTTTAGCCATATTAGCACTCATCACTGAAAAACAACCAGAAGAAAAGAGGATAGAGGATATCCCTGTCGTTCGTGACTTTCCTGAGGTATTTCCAGAGGATCTGCCTGGATTACCACCTCATCGTCAAGTTGAATTCCAGATTGATTTGGCTCCAGGAGCCGCTCCGATTGCGAGAGCACCTTATCGATTAGCTCCGAACGAACTACAAGAATTATCTGCTCAACTACAAGAGCTGTTGGATTAAGGGTTTATCCGACCAAGCTTGTCGCCTTAGGGAGCACCAGTTCTGTTTGTTAAGAAGAAGGATGGTACATTTCGAATGTGCATTGACTATAGAGAACTGAACAAGGTTACGATCAAGAATGAATACCCACTACCTCGTATAGATGATATGTTCGATCAACTTCAAGGATCAAGCTATTACTCTAAGATTGACTTGAGTCTGGGTACCATCAACTGAGAGTTCGAGAGGAAGACATCTCGAAGACAGCTTTCCGTACACGTTATGGTCATTACGAGTTCTTGGTCATGCCATTTGGGTTGACAAATGCACCAGCAGTATTCATGGATCTCATGAATCGTGTGTGCAAACCCTATCTCGATCAGTTTGTTTTTGTGTTTATTGATGACATATTGATCTACTCAAGGACCAAGGAAGAACATGAAGAGCACCTACGTTTAATCTTGGAATTACTCAGGAAAGAAAAAATGTACGCCAAGTTTTCTAAGTGTGATTTTTGGATACGTGAAGTGCAATTTTTGGGTCATATTTTTAATGAGAAAGGGATACATGTCGATCCAGCAAAGATTGAGGCGATAAAGAATTGGTCAGTTCCCAAGACGCCTAGTGAGATACGACAATTTCTTGGACTGGCAGGATATTATCGACGGTTCATTGAAGGGTTTTCTAAGATCGCTCAACCTCTCACAGCCTTGACTCACAAGGGAACACCATACAAATAGGGTGATAGTCAAGAGTCTGCTTTCCAGTTACTAAAGTAGAAACTGTGTACCGCACCGATATTGGCGTTACCGGAGGGAAGTGATGACTTCATAGTCTACTGCGATGCTTCTGTTCAAGGACTGGTTGTGTCTTGATGCAATGAGATAAAGTAATAGCTTACGCCTCGAGACAACTGAAGATTCATGAGAAGAACTATACCACCCATGACTTGGAGCTGGGTGCAGTAGTTTTTGCCTTAAAGATCTGGAGACATTACTTGTACAGTACCAAGTGCACTATTTACACCGATCACAAGAGTCTTCAGCACATCCTTGAGCAAAAGGAATTGAATATGAGGCAAAGACGCTGGGTAGAGTTATTGAACGACTATGATTGTGCTATCAAATACCATCCGGGAAAAGCTAATGTAGTTGCTGACGCGATGAGTAGAAAAGAAACTTCTAAGCCTAGACGCGTGTGAGCTTTGCAACTTACGATTAGCACACAGTTACCTGAACAAATCCGAGAGGCTCAGGCCGAAGCTCTAAAGGCAATAAATATTGGTTCTGAATCGTTACGGGGAATGGATAAACAGTTGGAAGTAAAGGCGGATGGAGTTCGTTATTTAATGGACAGACTCTGGATACCTCTGCATGGAAATCTGAGAGACTTGGTTATGAGTGAGGCACACAAGTCTAAATACTCTATACATCCTGAATCCGACAAGATGTATCATGACTTGAAGGCGCACTACTGGTAGCCTAATATGAAAGCGGATGTAGCTACATATGTGAGTAAGTGCCTGACCTGCTCAAAGGTAAAAGTGGAATATCAGAAACCATTTGGACTATTACAACAACCTGAGATCCCTATATGAAAGTGGGAATAAATCTCAATGGATTTCATTACAAAACTACAATGGATTCCTAGTGGTTGTGACACGATATGGGTTATCGTAGACCGATTAACGAAGTCCGCTCATTTCTTGGCGATAAAGGAAACGGACAAAATGGAGAAGTTAACCCGACTCTATCTGAAGGAAATAGTTTCGAGACATGGTGTACCAGTCTCAATTATTTCTGACCACGATGCTCGTTTTACATCACACTTCTGGCAGTCATTGCAGAAATCCTTGGGTACGCGATTGGACATGAGTACTGCTTATCATCCGCAAACCGATGGTCAAAGTGAGCGTACTATACAGACGTTGGAGGACATGCCACGTGCTTGTGTGATTGACTTCGGGAATAACTGGGAGGTTCACCTACCATTGGAGGAATTTTCTTACAACAATAGTTATCACAACAGCATAAAGGCAACACCTTTCGAAGCTTGTATGGGCGAAAATGTAAATCACCAGTTTGCTGGGCTGAAATTGGTGATAGTCAGCTAGCGGGTCCCTAGTTAGTGCACGAGACCACTGAGAAGATTGTACAAATAAAAAACCGTATGGCTACAGCGCGCGACAGACAGAAAAGCTATGCAGATAAGCGACTGAAACCTCTAGAATTTCAGGTTGGTGGCAAAGTCTTATTGAAAGTCTCACCATGGAAAGGCTTGATTCGGTTTGGTAAAAGAGGAAAGCTAAATCCGAGATACGTTGGACCATTTGAGGTATTGGAAAGAATAGTTCCGGTGGCCTATCGATTAGCCCTACCTGATTCGCTGAGTGGAATCCATGATGTATTTCATGTATCAAACTTGAAGAAGTGCTTAACCGATGAAACAATGGAAGTACCACTTGAGGAAGTGCAAGCAGATGAACAATTACGCTTCATTGAGGAACCAGTCGAGGTGATGGATCGTGAGGTAAAGACACTTAAGCAAAGCAAGATACCCATAGTCAAAGTTCGTTGGAACTCGAGACATGGACCGGAATTCACGTGGGAACGTGAGGACCAGATGAAGCTTAAGTATCCTCAACTATTCGAAAAGACGATGCCCGCCGACGAAGGTATTGATTAAATTTTGGGACGAAATTTCTTTCAACATGGGGATGATGTGACAACTCACCTGAAACTCACTCGATTACTTTGTGCCAATGCAGTAGACCAGTGATGGAACACACCATGTAACGCAATTTTCGGGACGAAAATTCTTTCAATATGGGGATAATGTGACATCCGGTATTTTTCCGTTACCAAACTCCGTTAGTTCCGTTAGGTTCTGCATACACGTGTCATGAACACACACTAGTTGTCGTTGAACGTTGGTGACTTAATAATAATTAACAATTATAAACAGATAATAACTTAACTAATAATGTGATTATTAAGTTGTGCTAATGTGCTTACGCGATTTGAATATTATTTGTGAATTTTGTCTTGTAACGTGCCAACGTGTGTATTTAATTCGTGTATTTTGTGACTAGTGAAAATAATACATATGACTCTTATTATTGATTAATAATGTTTGTATTTTCAAGTTAAGCTTTTATATCGTTCGTGTGCACCAGGTGAGTTCATGCCCCACTCTTTTATACACTCTCTTTTGGGGGAGATAGCATACTTGTTACAAACGCTTTATTGATTATAAGTTGTGTATAGTGTAACATAGTGTGATATACCATGAAAGTCCTC
Source organism: Flaveria sonorensis (assembly GCA_025506505.1). Classification (NCBI taxonomy): domain Eukaryota; kingdom Viridiplantae; phylum Streptophyta; class Magnoliopsida; order Asterales; family Asteraceae; genus Flaveria; species Flaveria sonorensis. The sequence continues at coordinate 12,042,089 of CM046429.1, forward strand.
ACACTTTCGGATCGTTAATAATGGTAACTAGTGTAACATAGTGTGATAATCTAATTTTCCATGTTTTGAAATCAGACTTATTTTCATGTTTGGGAGGTTGATATGCACCGACTACCGAATTACTCATGTTAATTGATGTAATGATTATAAACAAAATCGTTATACTCAAATCAAATTTGATAGATCAATTGATCTGGATCAATGAGCACCAAGCTCTGATACCACTTATTAATCCAAGGACCGATCATGAATTATCAAACTTGATTTATACAAGTATTGATCGTGGAATTATCAATACTTGCTGATTTAACGATTAACCAGCAAAACACATGAAAAGAATAATTACGCAAATAAATTACTGATACGATGATGCTCTTGCTCCGATGATGCTTGCTAATAATCAATATATTGCTGTAATGCTCTATATTGCTCTATATTGCTTTTAGTGTTTTCAGAAAATTGACTTCTGTTCTTTTTTTTAATGTTGTTGATCTCATGTTATATATAGAGATCCTATTCTGTTCTGATCTATTGCTAACTTATCGCTATAATTAAGCTAACAATATTTATCCGAATCCTCAGCCACATTATCGACATGGGAGTTCGTATTTTACAATGATTCTAATAAAGATAAGATTGTTGAAGTGACGTGGAATATTCACTTGAATCATACGTCTTCAATCTTCATTAACGTTGTTGTTGCTTTGTCACGTTGACTTGTTGACTTTGGATTGACTTCTGAGTTAATTGGTCTTCCGCAGGAATTTACTCTTCCGCAGGTAGTCTGTCTTCCGCAGCAACTGTTGTACTGTACTTGTTCTTGTGCTTTCGCAGGAGTTCTTGTCTTCCACAACAATCCCTCCTTCAGCAGCTTCACTTCTTTTCTTGTTCAGCTGAAGTTGTTCTTCCGCGTGAGATCCACGGATGTACATTCTTCAGTTATGTTCCTGAGAACATCTACGGAAGAACACTTTATTCATCCGCAGTTGTTCCAATACTTATAACCATAACATATATTATAAATTGTAATGTAAGTATTAGTTAATCATACAATGAATTATTAAACATAATCATAAATAAATATATTCATTGAATATCATTAAAAACTGATGATTACAATTATGATTATATAAAGTGATTCATCATCTAAACCTATACATAGAGTTCTATCCCTAACAGGTTTTTACTTTTGAGTCTCAAAAGTGTTAGTTGGGTTAAGAGAAGGGTTAAGGCCACACACATGTTGAACCAAGAAGGAGACATGAGTTCGTGAATGGGCGCACTTTGCACTTTGCATCCTTGCTGTGAGCTCAAGAGCTTTTATTTTTAGCTAGGGTCCGGTTTAGGTGCGTGTCATTAACAATTTCCTCGCAGCTTCTACGTTGATCTGGTTTCATTGCTGTCTGAATATCAAATTCGTTCTGCATTAAATCTTGGAGTTTACGCTGTAGCTTACAGCATATATATTGAGTAAAATCTTTTAAGGACATGAGTATTTTCCGTGCAGTTCATCACCCGAAGAACACCGATTATCAAGTTGGTTTTATAGTTTAATGGGTTCTCTAATTCGTCTGATAATGTGATACTCTCTTTCTACCTTTCTTATAATCAGTTTCGGTCACGTGAGATCAAACTGGTTTGGCCAATAACGTGGTAATAATAATAGTTAATCATTGTTCTGTTTGATCTGGTCTGATTTTCAACAACCGCACCATGTGAGGGCGGGGGGTGCTCACACCGTGTGGGGATGCCGACATGGAGAAGAAGCACCGGTTCAAAATGGGGAAGAATCAAGCGGCGGCACCTGGCGTGTGGATGCCGTGAAACGGCCAAACGGCACGGCGTGGGGGATCAGCGGCAGTGTTGCCACGCGAAGCCGCCCACTGCCGTGGTGTTCCAGCTTGGGCGCACCCCTGCCCTAAAGTTGCTCGAGGAGGTCAAAAGGCCAAAACTTGCATTTCTTAACATTACAAAATTTTGCTGCATGCTTTACATGTTTTGAAGCATCCTATATATCCTACTGGTAGATATTATTAGGCAAGGGAATGATTAGTTTCATCTATTTGATGTACAACTTATAATATATTGTGTACAAGCCATGAACTGTAAATGAGTGTTAGATTGTTAATATGGTGGTCGAAAATTTGAGGAAATCAGCAATGAGCAGTTGTTTAAAATGAAATTAAATTTTTTAACAACAAAAAGTCTGATTTTTCTATTACTGTTAGAAGTACAAAATGTTAAAATTTGCAGTTTATTTGCATATATCTTGGTTATAATTTCAGGGGTCCTAGAACAGTTTTGAAACTGTTCTTAACTTTGTTCTTTACAAAATATTTATGTAACTACTAGTTTTTATAAATGTATTTGAATTTAGCATTCAAGATTCGTCACAATACTAACAACAAAGTTGTTTTGGACAGAAATAATGTAAAGTACAGAACTTGTAAGAACCATACACACACATGTATTTATTGTTTGATTTGTGATACACAAGGGGGTGATGTAACTACTTGTCTCTCTTTATCTTTCTCACTTTAGCTTCTTAGCTCTACATACAAGAACTTATGCAGTTCCAACATTACTGTAACTAAAATTAGTTATGTATTGAATGAGTCCTTACTTACAAGTCAGTGAGATCATTTATGTCAGTTACAAGGGTCGATAATTCTGAAGACTAAAATTGAATTGTATGCTAGCTTAAATCTAGTTTTATCTTTTATTATGTTAACAAAACAGTTTATGCTTATTTGCAGCCATGGAAATAATAAATCAAATCAATATTGAGAATCCGAATTGCCTCCTAAACATGATAGTATTGGGATTAAGAATTTCATTCATGCAAAGTAAGTTTATCTTTCAGTCTGAAGTTTTTTTTTACTTCTTACTTTTAGCATTTTCACCAGAACGATCTTAATCCGTAACAAAAACCACGTTGACCTTAAAAGAATGAAGTGACATTTGTTGACCCGTGATGTGCATAGGTCAATGTTCAACCAAAACAAATCAAACCAAAATTAAATACAGATTGATAGAGGATTTAATCCTCTAGTGTGTTGCTTGGACTTTTGAACATTCAACTATGTTGCCCTCGTCTCTGGTTCGACAACAACATCTAGCGATGCATAGTCAACAACGATCTAAGCATATCAGTGATTCTTAAATGGCGTGAACAGACACCTAACAATTAGTGGTCCCAGATTTTACATAACACGAGGTAACAATAATCTACACTCACTGATGCAGTTTCAGTAAAGAAATTTCTCATGTGTGATGCACCATCTCGTTGTGTTACTGGTTTTGCAGCATTAAATCTATAGAGGCAAGTAGACTGTCCAAAGGAGTGATGCGGTGACTCGATTAGGTGGTGAATATGACTTCTCATCGTTAGCTTTGGGGATGTTTTCTAAACATAAATGTATTAGAGGTGTAGCCGTGTAGACTTACAGTGGTGAGTGTTTAGTAATCATTTAGAAAATAGAATTGCAGTAACTTTAATTAGTTGCATTTGATTTGTATGTTCATATGGGTACAGATCTTGCATTCAGTTGTTTCATGAAAGGTATTGGTTTTTAGTGGTTTTCGTAAAATTTGTGATCACTGTAAGTATTTGTACTTAGTGCTGACAGGATATAGTTAGATAGAGTAGTTATAGCAATAAAAGAGCGCTTATATTCTATATCACACTTAAAAAGAAATAGCCTATATGTACCTGTGTTTTCAAAAGTCAAGAAAAATTGTGTTGTTTTAATATATAAAAACAGAAGATGTGTTTTATGGTATGTAAAAATGAAAGATTGATTATGTATACGTAAACAAATTGAAGGGTTAAAAAAGTAGATTTTCTACTTTTAGTTTTGTCATTCTAACTAGTAGATTAAACTCGCATTTCAGAGTGGGCTTGAAACTTAAAAAGAATACTGCTAAACGTTAATAACAATAAGCATGTCGAAATAGTATATTAAAAAACACAAAGAACATGAAAAGAATTAACTTTTAACATATATTAAGAAAAAAAAAGCTTAATTAAATATTAAAAGAGATAAATAAATAATTTATTTATTTATTATTTACAAAACTATTTAGTTAAATACTTTATCCCACCCTACATCAGTCGGCGTGTGTGAGCTTCATTCCTTATAGCTATAGCTCTACATCGCCGCCGGCCTCTTTCGTTCCTCTACTGTATCCATTGATGGATTTATTCTCGATTGGCGTATTGCGCACTCAGGCCAATCTACTAAAAGCAAACGAACTTTTCTCCTAAATCTGATCGTAACATTTGGTCATTTTTAAATAGTAATAGGTGGAGGGTACCATTCATTTCTTTTATCTATCTCGCTATACACGGATTGATGCTAAGTTTCTACTTCATTTCGTTAGGTGTCTCATTTTTTATTTTTATTGGCATTACTATAGTGGGATTTCAAAAAAAACGAGCTTCATTTTTTAAGCTTCTTATTACCCGTAAGAGTCTCACTGCCATTAGCACCTTTTTTAGTACTACTTGAGCTAGTCTACTAAAATGACCTTTACGCTTCACCCCTGATGGGTAGGGCCGATCCCCATGTGCTAGAGGGAGGACCAGAAAGTTGAGTCCAAATACAAAAAAAGCAGAGCGCGAAGCTTGTGGTCTGTTCCTTTCCCAACTATAGTGGAACTTGCTTGAAGGAAATCTTTTCTCTTCTTGTTGGTAAAGAGTTTTATTATCAAGTTCGATTATAAGAATTATAGATTATGAGGCAAAGGTGTAAATAAGAAGTTTTGTGCTGAAAGTTTAACAAAACTAACTTTAGTAGATTAACGTGTGAGAAAAGAGAGAAAAGAGGTGGGGAAAGAAAAGAACCGAAAAGGTAAGTAAAAAAGACTAAAATAAGATTAATGGCCTTTTGTAGCCTCAATGGCAATGTTGGGTCATTTGTTTTTTGGCCAATGAGGAGAGCTCATTTGTTATGGCCCATTTTTTAGCATATAGAGAGATCGGGAGTTGATAAGCAGCTTAGCACAAACATTCAGTAGATACAAAAAGGAGGAGATTAGAGAGAAGACAAAAGGAGACTCATTTCCCGTAACTTGTTGACCTAGCTGCAAAGATCGTTTGTTTCCGGAGATTGAACCGTTTGATTGTTTTAAAATATAGACTGCATCTTCACAATACCTAAGAGACCTTATCCAACGGTAGAGTTGTTCTAATCACATCTGGAAGTTGAGTTCTATATGTTCTGTTCGTGACAGTAGAATTGGGAGATATCTTCTCTCTTTTGCCTTTGTTTGAATCCATATGTTTGATGTTAGTTGATTCCAAGTATATGATGTTTATTGTATGGCTCTAGTATACCTAGAGAAGACTTTTGTACTATTGGTTTTGATGATAGTGGATTTTAAGTGGTTCTAATAGTCCTGTGGTTTTTATTCTCAATTGAGAGTTTTTCCACGCTAAAATTGGGTGTCTTCTTATTGTTGTGTTTGTATACCCTATTTGTTTGTATCGTCACAGGTTTATTCGGGTCGAGGGAAGTTTTTGACCAAAAGAGGTGTCATTTTGCTACGTGTTGTATACCTTTTGTGGTTGGTTGTGTGACTTTTAACCCTCATCAGCTAACACTTTCTATGTTGGTTGTTTAAGTAAAAAAAAAGATTGTTGTTATGTTAATATACTCAAATAAATCTTTGCTTAAGTACCAATTTAGACTAATCTATATTATTTTATAAAAGAAGGTTTTTTAGGAACATATGTCAACTTCTTGTGAAATTTATACATTTGTTTTCCGGCTCTCTCTTCTATTAAATAAAAAAATAATTATAAATAAGTAAACTAAATGATTAAATATCTAAGATATGAATCTTATAATTTCAATAAGTTATTAAAATATATATAAATTATAAGATTTCAATTATATATTATCTTAAAATATAATTTTATAATTCTTGATTTTTATTATTTGTTATTATAATTTTTAAAATTTTTATTGTTTATTATTTCATTAATAACTAATGACATGTGACATATAAAATATTAATAAAACCTAATGATTTTAATATGGTGAATTATCTAATAAATTAGTTTCTAGCCTAGTTATAAATAAAAGAAGTGTGAAAGAATAAACTATCATTAATGGACGATCTTTTGGCTATATATTTTGAGGGGAAATAATAGGTCTATGTGCTGCTAGAAAATCTTAAGAGTGAATAATATCCTAAGTCTACTTTAGATGGTTAATGAGTCATGTATAAACTTGTTCTTAAGTTTTTTTTAGCTAAGGATAGACATAGTTTGTTGCATGCGCATTTTATATGTAAGGTTTTAATTTAGAAAAAAAAAACATATTCTACAACTAATTAAGACTGTTAGTTAAACTACCTTTTAACTATATAGTAAATATTGAAACAATCTGACCATGTGACCGGTCAAGAAATCACTTTTTGTAAGAAGTTTATCCAATTATAGGTAGATGTTTGTCAAGAAAGCAAAGATAATTTCATTTTTAGGACCCTTTAGTGAAAATCAAGTTTTTTTTGCGCTTTTTGATGAACCATATAAGAAAAACTATGTCTCGTTTCTATGAAATTTATGTTGTTTGTACGTCCAAATGAAAATTATTTGGAATAAGAACGGAACCAACAAAATGATGTCAAATGTCCATGAAATTTGTGTTTTTGGGAATTTCCATTAAAATTCCTTTGTGAAAGAAGGGTTCTAGCAGTTTTGTCCCAAAATTACATTTTCTTTTGGGGATGATGTGTTACGTTCTGATTGTCCATAAGTTGATTTTAAACAATTAGATCTTTGTTATAAAAACTTATTCAAATAGTTAGTTAGATAAAGTTTTCAACCAAAATGACTCCTTAGTTTTCTAGATCTTCCTTTCCAACTAAATAACTAACAACGAAGTAACCACCAACATATGATTATGACTTTTTTACTAATAAAATAAACAACTTCTTATACGTGTTTTTACCAATAACAACCACCTAACCATGGTGTTACTAAAGGACCACGGATGATGCAAAACCCTTGAAGCAATTCTAACCAAACAATTAAAGTAAAGAATTAATAACCCAAAACCAAATAGATGAAACGGTGACGTTTGACATAGATTGAAGGAGCTTGTAGATACGATCACCCTTTTTCAACTTTTAGAATTATAGCCGTATTAAATCGAACTCGCTGAGTCAAATCTTCTTTCTGTAAAACTTGTTTGATTTAGATCGAGAAAATCATATGATTTTATGAAACCTTGTGCTATGGCTCAAATCCGTAATCAATCCTATTTACGATAGGGACAGTTGACAACTGAATCCGATTTTTCCCATTATTGCCGTATATATGGTTAGTTTTTCTATAAAGGTGTCATTAAGAAGATATCTCTTCTGTTAATTTAATTATTATTTAATAATCCAAATTAGTGGATCTGCTACACGAAATTAATATGGGTTAAGTAGTCTTAAGTCGTAAGTAATCACCCATGCAAAAATTACAATATCCAATTTGGATAATGGACGGTGGTCGTCTTTGAATTATCGTACTTTGATTCTCCCCATCGTCGTCATAAGAATGAGTCGCATTTACTTGACATTTGTTCCCTAGAATTTTTAAAACTTTAATTTTCATAAAACAGTTATTATTAATAATATACATCTAATAGAAGTAAATAATCATGATTTAGGGGTGTTTGTTTTTTCAGAAAAGCTCAACCTAACCTCTTTTGTCTGCGCCGTGCAGATCACACACAGACATTGAGGTCTGTAGAGTGTTTGTTTTTTGGAAGACTTTTCATTAAAAAATGTCTGCGCGAGATCTGCATGGTGCAAACTTGGCACAACCACTTTTAAAGTCTTATAAAGTCTGTAGAGGATTAAACATCATCGCCCACCACCACCCATGTACACCACCACCAGCGTCCGCCACCACCAGCGTCCGCCACCACCACCTTCTGCCTCCACCCACCGTCCGCCACCACCACCGTCCGCCACCACCACCGTTCGCCATCTACCATCACCACCACCGTCCAGCACCGCCGTATACCACCACCAGTTGATTTTAGCAGTCAGCAAACGTTAAAAAACAAGCACTCTTTTTATTGCAGACTGCAGAGGTTTGGTCCACCTCTTCTCCTGCAGATGTGGTCCGCAGACTGCAGACATTTTGCTGCAAAAAAACAAACACCTTAGTGGTCCAGACATTCAGTTGTATGATTTTTTTCTGTTACAAAAAATAATATAGCAATCACACTAGTTTTGTCATCCTTATCCTCATATTTACAATAAAAATACTATCTTTTTACTTTTTCTTTTAATTAAATATTATTTTTTTATTTTTATCATTATTTTTTCTCTCTCATCCACTCACAGCCATTTTTAAAAATATTAAAAAATTTATGGGGATGTACCGTGTTTCCTCAAATATGAGAAATCACGGTACAATCCACATAAATTATCTCTTTTCTCCACTCACAACCACTTACAACCATCCCTCATAATATATGACGCACACTCATATCAACATAGAAAACCTACTGCGAATGCTCTAATTCGGTTGCAAGATATTTGGTATATAGGTGTGAAAAATTATGGTATAAATAAGTAAATTGTTATATCACGTGTCACAAATCTATGAGTTCATCATTCTTTTCTCGGTTTTTTCTTATTTTGATGATTAAGTGGCGTGTCACAAAAACTAAAAGGTTAAGTGTTAAATTTTTAAAAAGTGTTGTTTATGATGTATTTATCTTAGAAAATCTAGAAATTGCTTGCAAATAAATAAAAATAATATTTTTTAAATGATAATTAAAAGTGGTTAGCTTTGAATTTCATGATTTATATAAGTAAAAAGGTATATAATATTTAAGTTATGATTTTTATTATAATTTTAAGTTTTTAGTTAAAATAGCATTTAATGTAAGTTCACACAATTTAGTAAATATACGCGTAGTTGACCTCTTTCCAAACAAGTCTTCAATATATAATATGTTAATAAAACTTCAATATCAACTACAATATATAAATTGTAAAATAACCAAATCTGAATTTATCACTAAATCTTGTAAACATATATACGCATTGTTTATAGAGGCCGACGAAACGACTGCATTCATTTTGCTTTGTCACTGTATTAAATCTATAAATCCAAATGATGTTACTGTTTGACCAAATAAACTAACTTTTCCAAAGGTCGGCAGGTTGAAACAAGCGATGTTTAAACCTTTTTTCATTTACTTTTGTTCAATTTTTTAATTTTAAGCCTCGTGTCTTAGGTGGACCCGTGCATTTTAACCTTTTTCTAGAATAACCTTTTAACATTTATCCTTTTACAAATTTAACATCAACAAATTTAATCCGGCTTTTATTAAAAAAAAAAAAATGCCCGGTTTTTATATGATTTTTGAGTGTTGATACTTTGGTTATTTGTTCTGTTTTTACCCAAAACTAATTTATATGTTTGGTTTTGCTTTGCTTTTCAATTAAATTAAATATATTTAATGTTTTATTCTATTATAATAAAGTTTTAACTAAGTGGAACATGTGACATGTAAAAATTTTACTATTTATTTCTTCAATTAAATAACAAACAAACGAACATATCTAATATATCCTACTATAGTAAACTATATATAGGGTCTGGGAGGGTGGGGTGATGACAAGTTTATTTTCTCTCCTATTAAATAATAACATTAATTACTAATAAAATTATTTAATTATTTTAGATTAGAAATAATTATTTAATAAATTAAAAAATATCTTTTTATTAACGTTATTTTTTATCTTTTTATTATGTTATTTCTAGAGAAACAAATTTATATCATAAGAATTTTTTTCAAAACATCCAACTTTTTCAAAAATATAAAATATTTTAAAATTAGTGTTTTTAAGAGTAAAATTTTTATATATCATAAATTATTAAAATTATGAGTTATAATAAGAAAATTTGTAAAAATAATATTTTTTAAAACTAATTATTTAGAAACAAAATGTTTATTTTTTACTTAAAAAATAAAAAAAGGTTTAAAAAGTTAATATCGTTGTTTTATTAGTTATAGTTATTACTATAGGTAAATTCAATCATATCTTATCTTACAATATTATTTTAAAACTAATAAATTTTCATTTTATTTAATATTTTATTTATTTAACTCGTGTAATACAATATGTTTACTAAAACTAGAAAGATTATATATTAATACAATTTCCAATACAAAATGTAATGGATGAGTTTGATCCATTAATCATACTATTTTAAAGGTTAGGCTACATGGAAATGTATTTGCATGTTTTTTAAACTTGGATCAAGCCTACCGGTTTAACGAAAACCAAAAGCGATTTGTTGTATCTAGCTAAAATGCTTTATTTTAAACATGTCAAAACTTGTCAATAAGTCAAGAACTTGATTTAGATAAGTAGTATATTAGTGAGCTTCTCCTAGGCGAAGTGAAAAATAATATTTGGTATGAAAGGCAGGAAAATAATGAATGTGTGATGCATTGCATGTTCATAAGGGAACATACAGGGACTCGTTTTGCATATACAACACATAAAAGAATCACTAGACTCATATAAAACCAACACGTTTTGAATGTATTAGTGTTGATGAGAGTAGATTTTCACATGTACGCGTAGTTAAATGTGAGAAATTTACTATGGTGCAATATACGGGGAAGTTTCTATTAGATCATATATAACCTTAGATAAAATTCTATCAAATCGTATCTTATAGTTATGGTAAAAACAATTACGATAAACCAGTTGACAATACATATAATAGTGGTTGTCACAGCAGGTCATCAACCCAATGTTAAGTAGTATCCAGTAGTGGGTAAGGAGGGAAGTAAATGTACATGAGATAAAATTTACAATCCGGTATGAAACTGAGATTACCAACACAATTACATGATTAATTATCAAATCTAGACTCTAACTATGAGATTATATTGTTGCAGTCTTGTAGAATCCAAACAATGTTGATTTATACAATGTTCTAACTTTTGCATATTATGATACGAGATATACATAGAGTAATTTTTTTTTCTTCTTTTGAACGACAACTTTTATTTTCAGGAAAACAACCACCAAACCTGAACACTACAACATTTAAACCTGTAACCATTTGGTTGGGGAGCACATCATTTACATCACACTTTTTAATATCAGGTCCGAATATCCGATTCAATTTTCAAAACATTATCCATTTATAAAGTCTTTGCTGAGGGAGTTTTGGATTATAGTTAACCCAAAAGAACAAGTTGGTCGGTTGATGAATGTACCCTGCCACGCATCTCGCGCATAACTAAAAGTGCTCCGAATATCTATTTTTATTTCTAAAATCTATGGCTGTAAAGTAATCGCTAGGTTGGTTGATTATTTTCCAAATTCCAATTTTTTTTTTCAAATTCCATTTAATAAGACTTTATTATAATATCAAACTTTAATAATCTCTTCATTTTTCTCAAATAATTTCGTAATTTTTATAAATCTATTCACTACAACATTCATTATATGAATTCAATATAATAATAATAATAATAATAATAATAATAATAATAATAATAATAATAATAATAATAATAATAATAATAATAATTATATAATAATAATAATAATAATAATAATAATAATAATAATAATAATAATAATAATAATAATATATTATTATTATATATTATTATTATTATTATTATTATTATCATTATTATTATTATTATTATTAGATTCAATTTCAACAATTACTTTTCTAGTCCAATGAGATATGATGATGGTTTAAGTTTGAGATTTTTAAAAGCTTAAGTTAAAACCTGACTCAAATGGCTTCTTATACAGTTATGAGTTTTTTTTTTCAAATTCCATTTAATAAGACTTTATTATAATATCAAACTTTAATAATCTCTTCATTTTTCTCAAATAATTTCGTAATTTTTATAAATCACTACAACATTCATTATATGAATTCAATATAATAATAATAATAATAGTAATAATAATAATAATAATAATAATAATAATAATAATAATAGTTATAATAATAATATAATAATAACAATAATTTTTATTATTATTATTATTATTATTATTATTATTATTATTATTATTATTATTATTATTTGATTCAATTTCAACAATTACTTTTCTAGTCCAATGAGATATGATGATGGTTTAGGTTTGGGATTTTTAAAAGCTTAAGTTAAAACCTGACTCAAGTGGCTTCTTATACAGTCATGAGTTTTTTTTTTTTTCAAATTCCATTTAATAAGACTTTATTATAATATCAAACTTTAATAATCTCTTCATTTTTCTCAAATAATTTCGTAATTTTTATAAATTTATTCACTACAACATTCATTATATGAATTCAATATAATAATAATAATAGTAATAATAATAATAATATAATAATAATAATAATAATAATTATTATTATTATTATTATTATATATATATATAATAATAATAATAATAATTATTATTATTATTATTATTATTATTATCATTATTATTATTATTATTATTATTATTATTATTATTATTATTATTAGATTCAATTTCAACAATTACTTTTCTTGTTCAATGAGATATGATGATGGTTTAGGTTTGAAATTTTTAAAAGCTTAAGTTAAAACCTGACTCAAGTGGCTTCTTATATAGTTATGAGTTTTTTTTTTTTTTTTTTTTTTTTTTTTTGATGCTACTAGATGAGTTAGCCTTGAAACGTTAAATTCTGTATGAATGTTTGAAATCCGTTTTCATAAGTCACACTTTAGGTATTAAATGTGGTTTCAAAGCCAAAAAAGTAGATTCAATTTCAAGAATGAACATTTAAAGACATTAGTGACTTTATGTGCATTTGCAATAAATGCTTATGACCGGATATTAATTTGTTTATTCTACGGTTTGGTATGTCTTGTTTTAAATATCTCTAAATTCAAACTTGGGGTTTTTTTTCTTTAATTTTATTTTTATTTTTATATTTTCATATTGCAAGTAGGGAACCAAAACTCCCCACTAAAATTCCAATTAGGGAACCAAACAAAAGGCAGTTAGAGACCCCATCCAAATAAAGAATCACAATACCAACACCCGATCATTACAAGCCAGCAACTCCAATTCAATCCTACCTTTTTATTCCTATTCAAATTCCATATGAAATATAAAAACCTTGAATGTGAATATTATATATATATATATATATATATATATATATATATATATATATATATATATTCTATTAGCATATTTTGTTTTAAAAAAGTTGATTTTAATACGATCTGATGTGATAGTTCCTACTTGTGACTGGAAGCTTTTGAATGCTCTGGTTCTCAAGCTTGCAACATTGAGTAAAGCACAATGCAGGATAATTAAAAGTTGTTAAATTGACTATGTTTTAATATTAGGTTGACAATGTTCTATCCACTTTATTTGATGATAAAACAACTCGTTTCGTTTTGTGTAGTGATAGAGTTTATTTTGGTTTCGTTTTGTGGTTTTGAGAAGGAGAAATGTGTAAAAGTTATTTAATAATATGTTAAATAAATTTTCAATGTATAAGTGATATAATTAGCTGATGATATTACTCTTGTATTAAAGGAAATTTTTAGAATGAGATTTATAAACAACCCCATGTGAGTGTAAACACCGTCTCCCAACGGTCGATTATGTTACCGTTAGTGCGGATAACATAATAATTTAATATATATCTTGCTCATTAATCTTTTGGTGGTTGGGCAAAAGATCGAATGTTTAGAAGAAAGTTCCATTAATTTAATATTATTTAAAAACAATCATAGCTTTCTATATGATTTTAAGAAAATATTATTTCAACTGGATTTTTAGTTGTATTCATTTAAATTTCTACAAATAATTTAATCACTTTCTGTATTTTCATATGTAACTTTATTTTAACACATATACCCATTTTTCTTGTTAAATTGACAAATTATGTCTCACGATCATTTTTTTCAATAACTCATTTTAGGGTATATATGGTTATACTAAAAGTACATAATTAATCTAAAAAGTTAATAAAAAATTCTAGACTTGACACCTGTCATTTTATTGTTTAAAAAATGATGACATATTAGTAATTGTATCAAATAAATCAAGTTATTGTGTCTAATACTTCAGAAGATTGTGTCAAATATTAGTTTATCGTGTCAATATTTTTTCATCATTTGTAATTATTCATCATTGTGCTTTACATTTTAAATCATTTATTGTTATTATTATCATTGTTTTTATATATATTTATAAACTTGTTCTCGTTTATTATGTATTACAATTAGATCGAGATACATAATGATGTTATTTTCACTAATATGTTTTTCAAAACTCATTGTATCCTAGATAACACAATGACGAGCAAAAAAACAAAATAAGACATTTTATTATCGTGTTTTACGTTTTACAATATTTTATGCTATTTTAGATTAATTAGTTGTTAATTTATCATTGCGTTTTATATATATACTATAGTTATACAACAATGTTATTCACCAATATGTTTTTAAAATTTATCATTTTTAGAAAAATACAATAACTAATAAAAAGACACATTGAACTCCGCTAAAGGCACAATGATGAGCAGATTTCATATAAGCTGAAAAACTTAATCAAATATCATCTTTTTATATAACGATACTGTACTCGTTTTATAAGATTCCACGTGTTTAGCTGCCGAGCCACAACAAAGAACAATTCATCAAAGTTTGCAAATAATATATAGATAACGAGTGTATTCGAAAGTTCACAACATGAGTGGGTATGCTATGACCTCCTAATAATTGGTTAATATGCATGCACGTATCATAGTTAATATTGCACTTTTAGTATATTTTATATGTCGAACGAGATTACTTTGTTGTGCTTTTAAAATGTAGGTCTAATGGAGCTTAACGGATATTATTTGAGAAGGATACAAAGGATAGCAAGACTACGGTTTGAAAGGTGCTAAAAATAAAGAAAACTGTGCAAACTGCAGGGAGGCCGTAAGCTACGGCCTGAGGTTGTAACTTACGGCCCTGTGCTAAGACCGTCTGTGAACCCCGTAAGACAGGAGGTTTGGCCGTCTGGTTGAAGGTAGGCCATAACCTACGGCCTGTAGGCCGTAAGTTACGGTCTAACGCGATATTTTGAGGATTGTTTCAAATTTTAAAACCTATTTAAACCCTAACATTAGGGTTTCGAAAAAAGACTTGCCTCCAACCCCAAGAACGAATCTTAGGATCATTTTAAGCCATTGAAACTCCCTCTAATCATCAAGTGATCTAGGATTCATATGCACAAAGTAAAGATTGAAGATATTATGATGAAGATGCAAGGCTAAACCACCCGTGATCATCACGGGGTGGACGGTTTATGATTGGATTATACATGCTTTTGTGTTTACCTTGTCAAGACATAAACTTTAATTGTTTAACAATTTTCCTTTGTTCATGTGCTTTGAATCATGTGTTGATTAAAGATTCTTGTTAGTGGAGTTGATAATTTCTTATCTAAGTTATCAGTTTTACATTGTTAACCATTGAGTGATAATTAGATTATTATCATTAATTGGTGACTACAAACAAAGTTTCTAGATTATGGCATTAGTTAGTTTACTAGTTAATTTACATAATCGGTTATCAAGTTCGTAATTACCTTTCAACATATGTGATAAGCAAGTTATGTCTATGTAACTTCAAGATTGGGTAAAACATAAGCCGTATATTCAATTACATTCCTGAAACCTGAGTGTGATCTCTTTCATCGTAATAGTTTTAAATCAAGTCCAAGTTTTCGTTTTGCTTCATAAAGTGATCCTATTTAAGTTAATTTTATTTATCTCTAATTTGCAGTCTAGTGACAATAGTAAGTAAGTAATTTTTGAATCAGTTACGCGTGACACCATCCACAGACTCCTCGTGGGATCGACACTCTATTTACCCTAACTAGTTAAGGTATTTAGGAATCATAAAACAAGCAAATTTTTCTTCTTATTTGATTGGGTCTTCGGCGCCGATCAAACTTGGCGCCGTTGCCTGGGAGACTGTGCGCTTGGTGTTTAGTTTAATTGTTACGCTTGGTGTGTTTCAGTGTGCAGGTGACAGGTTGCATGCATACCGTTATTCGGGTAGAAAATCCCAACTTGTTTTTGATCCAGAGATTGAGAGATCAGCAAGAGAAAATCGTGTTTTGCATAGAACAGGAATTCCAATGCCACCAATTTCTCGTGCCATTGAACAAGCAGCTTCTAGTTCATCTCAGTCAGTAGAGATGGAATCGGTAAATGTTCCACAAGGAGGAAATGTAGCTCCGAACCAAAACCCACCCGTGAACCCTAATAACCAAAGCCAAAACCCAAATCCACCCCCACCACCAAATAACAACCTCAACAACTTGAATCAACCACTACCCAACAATAACATGAATCAAAATTACCGCAATCAAGGAGATGACCTTGATCATGTGAGCATGCATAGTGTTCACACAGGTGATGAAGATTATGAGGATGAGTGGAATAACAATGGAGAACCATATAATTATACGAATTATGATGCTTGGGATTGACATTTTGGGGAAGGTGATGGATATAATAGAAATAACAACTGGGGGAATGATCAATATGGGTGGAATGCACCACCTATCAATCAACAACGGGGTAGAGTTAATAACAAAGTCAACCCATAAAGAAGACCTTAGAGAGCTCCTGTACAAGGTGTGGATAGCCATTTCAGACCGGCTATTTCTGAAAATCCGAATCCTATTGCACCACCAAATCGGAGAGGAAGATCTTTTGACGTACGCCCTCACTATCTCACTATTCTTCCCGTATTTAGAGGTACTGCAACAGAAGAACCATATGTGCATCTTGCTGAGTTTGATGCAATATGTAGCACTATCGGTGGAAATCACTTTACATAAAATGAAGTGAGACTGAGACTGTTTCAATTCACCTTGAAAGATAGAGCTAAGCAATGGTTTCTCACATTACCTGATAACAGTATTCATACATGGAAAGAGATGCAAAGAGTTTTTCTTGAAGAATACTATTCTATGGGAAAGACTAGTGATGCAAGAGATGCCATTCGATCGTTTCAACAACAAATGGGTGAACAGTTCCATGAGGCATTTACAAGATTCAAAGAGTTGATCCGCATGTGCCCTCATCATGGTATTGAAAGGTGGGAATTGATTAAGGCATTTTTAGATGGATTAACACCGGAAGAAAGAAAGTATTTGACTCCACAAGTAACGGTACGTTCTTGTCTAATCATGAAGACATGGATTGGGAGTTTCTAGAAAGAATGTGCAAGAATTCCAAGGCTCAAGCTTTGGCTAGTAGAAGGTCAAAGCCTGCTCCAGCAAGGTCAACTACCGTTGACCATAAGACTAAAGAAAGAATTGCCTCTTTGGAGAGACAATTGGCCAAGCTATGACATGTGGGAGCCAAAGATGTAGCTTCAATTGGATTTGATGTGTGTAATGAATGTGGGGAATTGGGGCATTCAAGTGCAGATTGACTTTTGTTGTCAGGACAACATGAAGAGGTGAATCAAGTGTATGGAGAGAGAAAGTAGTTTGATATGAATTCCAATACTTATCACCCCAGATTGAGGAATCATCTTAATTTCAGGTATGGAAATGCTACTAACCAAATGAACCCGAACTTTCAAGGATCAAATCAAGGTAATCAACCGTATCAAAATCGCCAACAAGGGAACTATCAAGGTAGCTATCAAAGAAATTCTTACAATCAAAGTGGGTACAATCAAAGCGGTCAACAAGGCAGCTCATCTAAAAATTACCAAGGTAATCAAGCGGGAACGTCAAGTAATGATGATTCTATAAACTCAAAGTTGGATGCACTTATGAATATGATGAAGGAGAACAAAAAGGAAAATGAAATAAGAGATAAGGCGTATGAGGCATTGAACAAGCAAGTAGGACAATTGGCATAAGATGTGGCAAAAATTAGAAAGGATCCGGGCAAGTTACCAAGTGATACAACAGTGAATCCATAGCATCAAATCTCTAGTGCGAAACATCATGTCAATCAGATAAGTACTCTGCGTAATGGTAAGGTATATGATAATAAAGTCGTCTCTCCACCACCTTTTGTAGAAGGAGTGGTGGAGGATGTTGATGAAAGTGTAAATAGTGATGATGAGCATGAACCTGTTGTATTTGAACCATTAAAGAAAGTAACTTTTTCAGAAAACACTAAACTGGTTTTAAATGATGAACTAAAAGAAAACAAGGATAGAGGTCTGGAGGCTAATACCATTCCTTATCCAGCAGCTTTAATTGAGCCGGTAAAAGTTTCATCTATCAATAAAAGAGGCCACAACAAGAAGAAATATGGGAAGTTTTCAAACAAGTTAAAATCAATCTACCTCTTTTAGATGCAATTAAACAGGTTCCTGCTTACGCAAAGTGCTTGAAAGATATGTGCACTCAGAAAAGAAACCATAAATTTCCTAAGAAACTTGATGTGCCTGCAAATGTGAGTGCCATTCTATCATGTACTCTTCCACCAAAGCTTCGGGATCCAGGGGCGCCTGTTATCCCTATTCAAGTGGGTGACTTTAAAATGGCTAGGGCGTTATTAGATCTCGGAGCTAGTGTTAGTATCCTATCAGGTAGTTTATATGACCAGTATGACTTTGGTCCACTTCAAAAAGCCAAAACCACCGTGGTTTTGGCTGATCTTACTCTTAAACTCCCCCGTGGTATAGTAACCAATGTAATTGTAAAGGTGGAAGATTTTTACTATCCTGTGGATTTCTTGGTTCTTGATTATACGGCTATTGATAACACCAAACAATCTAACGTCATTCTTGGCCGACCGTTCTTAGCAACCGCAAATGCTCAAATTAATTGTAGAAATGGAACAGTAGACATGACATTTGGAAACCATAAGTTAAGAGTCAATGTTTATGAAAATGCATCTAATTCTCCGGTTGGTAATGAATGCTTTATGGCGGACATTATTGATGGGTGTGATCCTCATGAAAATGAGGATAGCACCAAGGAGACATGTGTTTTATGTGACAGGGAAGATGCTGAATTTGTGCAACAGTTGGAGGAAGAAGAAAAGCCACTGGAGGTATTGGCAATTCAAGAAGGTAGACCACCATGGACTCATCAAGTGGAGCCTCTACCCGAGCAAATTGACTCAAAGCTGAAACCATCGTTAGAAAGTTCCCCAATTGTGGAACTCAAGGAGTTGCCAAAGCATCTAAAGTATGCATTCCTGGGAAAAGACCAAACATTACCGGTGATAATTGCATCAGATTTAGCGAATGATCAAGAGGAAGCACTGTTGAAGGTATTAGAAGAGCACAAGGCGGCAATTGGATGGACCATAGCGGATTTGAAAGGTATTAGTCCATCAATTGTTATGCATAAAATTATTACTGATGTAGATGCAAAACCCGCACGTGACACACAAAGAAGGCTCAATCCCAACATGAGGGAAGTTGTCAAGAAAGAGGTGTTAAAATGGTTAGATGCAGGAATCATTTACCCTATTTCCGATAGCACAAGCGTAAGTCCGACACAGACGGTGCCCAAGAAATCAGGCATCCAAATTGTTAAAGATGCACAAGTTGAGCATGTTGCTACCCGACCCGTTACAGGGTGGCGGGTATGCATTGATTATAGAAAGTTAAACGCAGCTACCTCTAAAGATCACTTCCCGCTCCCTTTCATATATTAAATAGTTAAAAAGCTAGCAAGTCAGAAGTTTTATTGCTTTTTAGATGGTTACTCAGGGTATAATCAAATTACCATTCATCCTGATGATCAACAAAAGACAACGTTTACATGTCCATATGGTACTTTTGCGTTTAGGCGAATGCCATTTGGACTTTATAACACCCCAACCACCTTTCAAAGGTGTATGATGAGTATCTTTTCAGATATGGTTGGGGAGACTTTGGAGATTTTCATGGATGACTTTTCAATTTGATCCATCGTTTGACAGTTGTCTCATGCAATTAACCAAAGTATTGAAACGATGTGTCAAAACAAATTTGGTTTTAAGTTGGGAAAAAAGTTATTTTATGGTTCAAAAGGGTATTGTTTTAGGACATGTCATTTCTAAAACGTGGGATAGAGGTTGATCATGCAAAAATCAAAGTAATTCAACTCTACCTCTCCCCACGAATGTCAAAGGCATACGTTCATTCTTGGGTCATGCGGGATTTTATAGGAGATTTATAAAAGGATTTAGCGCAATCACCAAACGGTTATGTAATTTGCTTTTAAAATATGTGCCCTTTATTTTTGATGAAGAATGTTTAAAAGCTTTTACAACACTTAAAGAAAAATTGGTTGAAGCCCCGATTTTGCAAGCACCAAATTGGTCATTACCATTTGAAATTATGTGTGATGCTAGTGATTTCGCAATCGGGGCTGTATTGGGACAACGGGTGAATAAAAAACCCGTAGCGATTTATTATGCTAGTAAGACATTAGATGGTGCTCAATTGAATTACACGACCACTGAAAAAGAATTACTTACCATGGTATATGCTCTTGATAAGTTCAGGTTGTACATTTGGGGAAGCAAAGTCATTATATATTCAGACCATAGTGCAGTGAAGTATTTGATGGAGAAGAAGGATGCCAAGCCGAGGTTGATTCGATGGGTCTTGCTATTACAAGAGTTTGATTTGGAGATACGCGACAAGAAGGGTTGTGAGAATGTTGTGGCTGACCATCTATCCAGAATTGTTATGGAAGGGGATGAGTCTAAAGCGATTAACGAAACATTTCCTGATGAGCATTTATTAGCAATCTCCACTTTGCCTTGGTTTGCTAACATAGTTAATTATTTGGCTGCAGGTATAGTTCTGTATCATTGGTCAAAGAGGAAAAGACAACAATTCCTAGCTCAAGCAAAGCATTACATTTGGGATGAACCAGACCTTTTCAAAGTTGGTGATGATCAGATTATCAGAAGATGTGTACCAGAAGAGGAAGTGCAAGAAGTGTTGACACTAACCCATTCGTCTGCATGTGGAGAACATTTCAGTGGTCAAAAGACCGGGCATAAGATTCTGTCTTGCGGGTTATTCTGGCCCACAATTTTTAAAGATGCCTCAATTTATGCTAAACAATATTTAAGATGCCAACAACTTGGTAGTATCTCTAAACGGGATGAGATGCCCATGAAACCAATCCTCGTGGTTGACATTTTCGATGTTTGGGGGATTGATTTCATGGGACCATTCCCGAATTCACATGGCAATTACTATATTATAGTAGCAGTGGATTACGTGTCTAAGTGGATTGAGGCTATTGCCATTAAAACAAACGACCATACCGTTGTTTGCAACTTTGTACAAACCAATATTTTTTCAAGATTTGGCATCCCTCGTGTGATTATAAGTGATGGGGGGTCTCATTTTAAAAACTTTAACTTTGGAAAGTTGCTCAAACGATATGGTGTAAATCATCGAGTCGCAACACCATATCACCCACAAACAAGTGGTCAGGTTGAGGTTTCGAATAGGCAAATTAAAGAGATTTTATAAAAGACAAGACCTGACCGAAAGGATTGGTCTTTACGTTTAAATGATGCTTTATGGGCATACCGAACCGCTTTCAAACCACCTATTGGAACCACACCATATCGCTTGGTATATCGGAAAGGTTGTCATTTGCCTGTCGAGTTAACTCACCGTGCATTGTGGGCAGTGAAAGCTGTCAACATGGATTATGAAACTGCAGGTAAAGCGAGAAAGTTACAGCTATGTGAATTAGAAGAATTAAGGAATGAAGCATTTGATTATGCATCGGCATATAAAGATAAGATGAAAGCAGCTCATGATGCCAAAATCCAACGAAAATCTTTTGAAGTGGATCAGAAAGTGTGGCTTTACAATTCCAAATTAAAGTTCTTTCCAGGGAAGCTGTCCATTTATTGTTACAAAGGTTGGTCACTATGGAGATATTGAAATTGAAGACTCGAAAGACCACATAAGATGTGTGGTGAATGGTCACAGATTGAAACCATATTTGGAGGCTACTGACATCAACAAGGTACAAATGGATTCAATGAAATTCCTTGTGGATTCACCGACATATGAGACAAACTAGTATATCAGGTACGATCTGGCTGAAGACCTAAAACTTAGCGCTTTCCGAGAGGCAACCAGGAGAACTTTGTGGGTATGTTCACTAGAAACCCTCACGAGACTTAACTCGTCCACTCAGGCCTACCGAGGGGTTTCAAAGGCTTGTTTCATATGCTAAATGCAACCGTGATTCCTACGAAAATGAGTTTAGAATTTTTATTTTAGATTGGTTATTTATTGTGTCTTTGTGTTTGTGTCGTCGTTATGTCTTTTTGTTTCAGTCATTTGATGCATATTCATCAGCAGGGGGAACTATGGTCCTAATAAACTCATTCTACATTGGGGACAATGTAGCCCAAGTGTGGGGATGAGGTGTTTAAAATCTTAAAATTCAGAAAAGTTGAAAATATTTTGAAAAAATATAATAAAAATAAGAATAAGCATTTAAACAAATTTAATTATGCATCAGACCTAATTTCTCAATGCAAATCGCTAAGTATCACTTGCTTGTGTATATGTAGAGATCCCTCGGCATGGTTAGCTATAAGTGACAGGAAGGTATGCCCAATTGGTAGTTTTCTATAAAATTAGGTAGGATTGCCTTGTAGGTAAAGCGAACCAGACAATGGACAACGTGCATGTTTCACATCCTTAACCCATTCTTTCGTTTCCGTGAGAATTTAAGCCTAATTGAGCATTTTTCATGATATATTTAGTTGCTCTTTTCTTATTGTATTGAGAGTTTACCATAATGTGCATCTATTTTAGAACTCGTGTAACTAATACATGTCGAGATCATGAACCATTACTTTGCACAAACGTGATAGAGGCATTAGGATAGCCATTTTGTTTAGACCTTTTCATTTGACTCCCCTACTCTAACATTTTCCCTTTAGATGTCCTTTGAGCCCCAACGTGTCATTTGAATGAGCCACATCATTAACCCTATTAAACTTTTAGCCTTTTTAATTAAGCCACATGGTGAAATCCAATTTGTGACGTGTTAAAGTTTGTGGTATTATTTTCTTGATTTGAAGTGTTGTGTTAGATAACAATTAGCAACAAATATGGATGATATATATATATATATATATATATATATATATATATATATATATATATATATATATGTATATGTATATATATATATGTATATGTATATATATATATATATATATATATATATATATATATATACATATACATATATATATATATATATATAAGATAAAAAAGAGAGAAAAAGAAAAAATGGCGATATATGAGGTCAAAATGACCAAAGTATGGAGCAACAAAAATAATGTGAATTCTTATAGTGTGTTCGGGTCAATGTGATCCAAGTTATAATAGTATGTGTAGTTCTTAGATTTAGTATGTTTGGATTGGACTTCTTTCACCATTTGCCACTTTAGATCCTTTTTGCATACCCTTAACTCTAGCCTAATAGTACAACCCGTAAAAGACCTCTTGATTTGTGTATTGTAGTGTGTTAGTTGATGGAGATGTGATTGTTATACGAGCTTATGATAATAATATGCATTATTGGTTTGAGTGTTCCAGATATACTAGTATATAATCACTAGTCCAGAAATCAACCCGAGAGGAGTGATCATTGTGAGAGGTGTGAATGCATGTGTGTTGGAAGTCGAAGGGAAGTTATGCTTGGTTTGGTGGTCCTAAGTTTTTAAATAACCGGTTACTTATTGGGTTGTTAATCTTGAATGATATAAATAGCCAGGTATGCCTTGAGACCTTAACTTACACAAGGTTAAGAGATTATTAACGCAGTTGATTGATTAGTGTTAAAATGTTACAAGAGAGTTTGTTTGAGGGCAAACAAAAGGGTAAGTGTGTGATGCGATAATTGGTTAATATGCATGCACGTATTATAGTTAATATTGCACTTTTAGTATATTTTATATGTCGAACGAGATTACTTTGTTGCACTTTTAAAATGTAGGTCTAATGGAGCTTAACGGACATTATTTGAGAAGGATACAAAGGATAGCAAGACTACGGTTTGAAAGGTGCTGAAAATAAAGAAAATTGTGCAAACTGCAGGGACGCCGTAAGCTACGGCCTGAGGCCGTAACTTACGGCCCTGTGCTAAGACCGTCTGCGAACCCCGTAAGACAGGAGGTTTGGCCATCTGGTTGAAGGTAGGCCGTAACCTACGGCCTGTAGGCCGTAAGTTACGGTCTAACGCGATATTTTGAGGATTGTTTCAAATTTTAAAACCTATTTAAACCCTAACATTAGGGTTTCGGAAAAAGACTTGCCTCCAACCCCAAGAACGAATCTTGGGATCATTTTGAGCCATTGAAACTCCCTCTAATCATCAAGTGATCTAGGATTCATATGCACAAAGTAAAGATTGAATATATTATGATGAAGATGCAAGGCTAAACCACCGGTGATCATCCCCGGGTGGACGGTTTGTGATTGGATTATGCATGCTTTCATGTTTACCTTGTCAAGACATAAACTTGTATTGTTTAACAATTTTTCTTTGTTCATGTGCTTTGAATCATGTGTTGATTAAAGATTCTTGTTAGTGGAGTTGATTATTACTTATCAAGTTATTAGTTTTACATTGTTAACCATTGAGTGATAATTAGATTATTATCATTAATTGGCAATTACAAACAAAGTTTCTAGATTGTGGCATTAGTTAGTTTACTAGTTAATTTACATAATCGGTTATCAAGTTCGTAATTAACTTTCAACATATGTGATAAGCAAGTTATGTCTATGTAACTTCAAGATTGGGTAAAACATAAGTCGTATATTCAATTACATTCCTGAAACCTGGGTGTGATCTCTTTCATCGTAATAGTTTTAAATCAAGTCCAAGTTTTCGTTTTGCTTCATAAAGTGATCCTTTTTAAGTTAATTTTATTTATCTCTAATTTGCAGTCTAGTGACAATAGTAACTAAGTAATTTTTGAATCAGTTACGCGTGACACCATCCACAGACTCCTCGTGGGATCGACACTCTATTTACCCTAACTAGTTAAGGTATTTAGGAATCATAAAACAAGCAAATTTTTCTTCTTATTTGATCGGGTCTTTGGCACCGATCACCTCCTAGCTTGTATGTTTGTATTATAAAGCTCCCAAACTTAGCATGAGTAAAGCAAGTTGTGTGACTTTCTTAATTATAAGTTCAAGCCAGACCTTTTGATTTCCTACGAGATGACGTATATATTATTCTTCGTCGATTAAGATTAGCTTTTTGGTGTAACACTTGATGAGGTACTTCACCTTTGATAGGATGAAGTTCGCTTCACCTCATGATGTAACATTAGATATGTGATTAAACTTTTGTAAGCATAAGTTAGACCTTATGATGCAACAATAAGTGATGCAACAAACAAGAAGATAGCAGATAATGTAAGGTCTACAAAGTGATGTGATTGTAAATCAATTTAAACCTGAAATAAAGATAATTTTATTACTCCATATATAAGAACATCTCCATTTTTGAAATAATGTAGAACTCAAAATATTGGAATCTTTGATTTTTGGAATTTCAAGGCAGCTAGGTGAGAGAATATGATTTTAGTAATTAATATAACAAAATCCAGGCAAAGAGACCTGTGGTATAGCAGTATTAAATTGTATAGTAAAATATGTTCATTCTTAGATGGTTGACGGTTAAAATCCAATTATGGATATATGTGTTTCATCCTTGATTTTTCTTGTAAGAATTTTCATGCTTTTAAGACGGTGAGAAGTAGTCATTAGATTTGAGTGTTGGGTAGATGATCATTGGGTTTATATAAATAATACAATCTTAAAATTTTCACACTGTAATGCTAAATAACTATATATTTCTTTAAACAACCATCAAATACAACAATATTAAATCATAGTCCAATATACAATGGATCCAAACCATCCTAACAATCCAAAACAACTTATTTCACATCTTTCCCTTTTTAAGTCACATACACACGATCATCTTGGTGTTAAACACAGAACCATATATCATTCTCAAAACACAGCCGAAGTCATTTCCCAAGGACAACCCGAGGTCATTCGTGAAAATAGAGTTCACGGAAAGAAGTCTCTTTAAAAGAATAAGCGATCGGGGAGATAACAGTTTAAGTATTGATAACCAACACATATCGCCTAATGAGAGACCATTGTGAAATAGTCAAAATGTTTAAAAAAGGGATTGCATAAGAATATGGACTTTAGTTTTTTAATATGTAATGTTTTATTTTATGTAATATTTTAAAAAGTTTAATTAATATTATTTTTTTGATCATATTCTAGTTATTAAGATTTTGGTTGTTTTAAGAGATTTAAAAAATAATAATAATTAATGATATTAAAAGAAATTAAAAAATAATCGGTGCGAGTGAAATCTCACTTACCACAACACAAGCTAACGGTGGACGGATGGTTGTGGCTTCAACTCGAGGAAGCGAAATTAACAGAAACCTCATCAATTTCACTACCATGGGCTCGTCAATGTCTCAAAAAAAAAAGAGCGTGTGAGGCTCGTTAAAAAAGCTATTTGTATGCGTGTTTGTGGAGTGTGAGGTCAAAGTTGTCATAGAAGACGCACATAACACCGCCTTCCTTCATTGGCTAAAACTCAGAGGAAGGTGGGTTCGATGCGACTCCATACACCCTAATAAATGAAAATTTTTAATTTTATGTATTTTAATGTAACTTTATTTATACCTCGATAATTTTGGTGATATCATTTTTATATCCACTCCAAATTTAGGCAGGGGCCAGCCAAGTGGCATAAATCCCGGGGTGACAAGTCAGCCAACCAAGCAATCCACTTTCAGATTTTCAAAATCATATTTTTATTTCAATCCAACGGCTCTCGTTTGATCTTCATTTTCAAACCGCGTACCTCTCTCGCTTCTTCTTGTTTAAGTTGCACATGCCCACCTCAACTTTATATTATAGTCTATTTAGCCCCTTTTAGTTTTTAATTGTTGGTTTTTGGTACAAGCACTTCTCAAGCCTTCATTGTTTCTTCTTATCAACAAGTTTTACTTTTTAGTTAAGTGATCTTAAGTGCTTCTTATGCACAACCTAAACCTTAGAGGCATAAAAATTTGGATTTATAGAATGGGAATAATGAACCTTTATTTTGCTTTGCATTCTATCCAGCGATGGAACAAAAAATGATAATTTACTTTTTCTTTTTCTTTTCTGTTAAAAAAAATATAAACAATTATAAATTATAATTCTATAGGGTTTTATTAAAAAAATTAAATGGGTCTTTTGATAAAATTGCTATGCTTAGTGTGTGACTCGTTGGTTTTTTCAGGGTTAGAATAAAAAACTAGCCCGATAGTTTGCATCTATGTTTTTTTTTAATTATTATTGTTAATATGTTAAAATAGATTTTAGATGTAATTAAAAAATAAACGTTTAATAGATTTATATGAAACTTAACAATACTATTTATTACCTTTAAAATTCTTAACGAACCTGCTAAGTTTCTAGCTATTTGCAACATCCGATAGAAAAATGAACTGATTACCAAAACTCAAAAGTAAACATATTAGTTAATGCATATTTATTGTATACTGAATGAGTTGTAGTAAGTCTGAAAAAGTTTAGGCGTAAAAAAGCTACCGTCAAAAAAAAAAAAAAAAAACAACTAACATTAAAAGGAGAGATAATATCCCGAAGGAAAAACAATAATATCAAAACCCGAAGGACTTGACACAACATCAACAAAAATCTCCAAGGGAGTAAAACGTAACATCCTCCAATTTTTATACCGTTGCATCCTCTTCAAACGGCATCCTTAACCCCCTCTGGCCTCTATCTGACACACACACTCTCTTTCACACACAACACGAAGCGAAAGAACATTCGCTTCAAACGAAAAAAAAACTGAAAATGGCTTCTTCTTCATCAAGCAACTCATGGAACCTCTCTGTAAAGCTTCTGTTAACCACCGTTACCGTCGTGTCGGTCGCCGTGACGGTGAAACTAGCGGTGCCGTTGATGCTCACCGGCCTACCGGCGGTGTGGTCCGTCGTCGCCACGTGGCTGAAGCCGCCGTACCTCTACGTCGTTATTAACGGAATCATCATAACAATCGCTGCATCCACACGGTTCCAGCACAATCACCACCGCGAGAATCAGTCGGAACGGGAGGTTAGGTATGATACTCCGAACGTGAACGCTCCTCCGTCGTCAGATCTGAGATCTGATGTACCTCCGGTGGAGATTCCGGCGAGTTTTGGTGTAATGGAGCGTTCGCCGGTGAGTTACGGTGGTGATGCTAGCGGCACGGTGGAGCCTCCGGTGGTGTATGAGAGTAAGCTGGTGGCGGTGGCCGGAGAAGATGAGTTTGTTACGTCGAGATCCACGTGGAATTCGTCGGAGAGACGTAGTAACTCTCCTCCGGCGATGAAACTGATTCAACCGGAGTTTAATTTTCCGGTGAAGGAGAAACAACTCGTAACTTCTAGATTCGCTAACAATCGGAAACCTGCAAAAGCGACTCCAGAAGGTGAATTTCATGAACAAGTTGTTAGAATAATTTGTTACAAGTTCATCATCTGAAACAACTTTTGCATTCATCATTCAAATTTCGTTGCATCTGAACTCATAATCATTCAATTTGTAGAAATTCAACATCTGAAACAACTTTAGCATTCATCATTCAAATTTTGTTGCATATGAATTCACATAATCCTTCAATTTGTTAGAAACTCGACTTCTGAAACAACTTCTGCATTTATCACTCAAATTTCGTTGCATCTGAACTCATAATCCTTCAATTTGTTAGAAATTCAACATCCGAAACAACTTTTGCATTCATCATTCAAATTTCGTTGCATCTGAATTCATAATCTATCTATTTGTTAGAAATTCAACATCTGAAACAATTTTTGCATTCATCATTCAAATTTATTACATCTGAATTCATAATCATTCAATTAATAACATTCAACAACTCAACAGGTGCTCGACCTTTGAGAGTGTTGAAACCTAAGAAGCACGAGACGCTAGAAACCACATGGAAGATGATCACCGACGGCCGTCAGCTACCGCTAACACGCCACCTCCGTAAGTCCGACACCTTCGACAACCTCCACCACCAACCTCCGTCATCGAACCTTCTCCGGCGACGAAGCCAAAGGCGGTGAGGAAATCGGAGACGTTCAACGACCGTACAACATACGCAAACCAGAACGACTATCCGCAACCTCCGGCGACATTCAACTCGCCGGCGCCGTGGGAAGCTGAAGAAAGACGGGTCACTGAGTCAGGACGAGTTGAACCGGCGAGTTGAAGCGTTCATAAAGAAGTTTAATGATGATATGAGGTTGCAGCGACAAGAGTCCCTGAAACACTACATGGAGATGGTTAAAAGTGGGGCCCGTTGATTAAAAAGGGTTTGTGATATTTAAAAGAAAATTAAAAGGTTTTGGTTATGTTAAATAGTAGAAAAAAGGAAAGAAAAGAAAAGAAAAGGGTTTTTGGCCATTAAGTATCGATGGTTATTATGGGGTATAGTTATGAAAATGATGATAGCTGCAAACTAATTCTTTTATCTCTTTTTGTTGTTTTTGGTATAATAGTTTTATAAAAGTGGGTGGTGTATTTATAAATGTTATTTTATATTTAGTAGTTTTATGGTTGATTGGTTGTGTTTGCAAGTGATCGTTGTTTTTTCAGAGAAAAGTTATAATTAAAGTTTTTAGGTTTATAAATATTGGTGTTTGAAGTAGGGTTATTTTAAAAACCTAGGGCCCGTAGCTCGCGTGTAATCAGCTTGTTTTTAAATAAGCTGAGTCGACTCAGTTCGGCTGGATTTGTAAACATGTTGAGCTTGAACCATGGTCAGCATGACGCGTGCTCGCTCGTTGGCTTGTACAAATAAAAGGTTAAACTATAATTTTTATAATTTTTTTTTGAACAACTGATTAATATCTAATTGTTAGTATCACCAATTTGTTAATATTCGTTTATGTCAAGATTTGAACCTTAAACCTTCAATAGATGCAAAATCTCCCACCTCTCATTTAACCACTAGACCAAGAGATCATAGACATATGATCGATTAAATATTTTCTAATGAAAACCTCAGTAAAAATATAGAGAATGATCCAATCTCATATCGTTCTCTTAAAGAAGTAAGATAAACCAATATAAAATATATTTTTGTTTTTATGTATAGTATTTATAAAAAATCATCATTTTTTAAATAAACAAGTTGGCTCGCTAGCCAGATAGACTCCGCTCGTGTATAAACGCGCCGATCCTGAGCTCATATTGTGAGCTTGTTAAGATAGACCTATGGCTCGGCTTGGCTCAATTTTTTGAACAAGCCAAGCTAAAACACACCCTATTTTTACTCGGTTCGATTCGTTTACAGCCTAGTTTAAGGTAGTAGTAGTTTATTTAAGCTAAAATTACTGTTGATATTTTTAATGTTTAGAAATATATAATTTATGTTTAGAAATATATAATTAGCTGTAATAAACTAAACCAAGTTTGTGGAGATAAGAAACGGTACGGTCAAAATAATTACACTAAATATTAAGAAAAAAAGAAAGAAAAGATAATAACAGAATATGAAGTATAACGAGGTTTAGTATATCATGAAATAATACATTATGGTTATGGTTGGATTGTATATCTTTCTGATCAAACAGTTAGAGATCATCAATAGAAAGTCTTAAAAACAACTAAAAACACGTTTAGTGAGTTGACACGTCTGTTAGAAAAACACACGTTTTTTAAAATTTTCAAAAATCATTTTAATAATAAAATTTAAAAACATTGTCATATCATCACCATCTTTTTATTTTTAATCACTTATTTTTTTTCTCTCTTTTTAATGTATTCATATATATAATACATGGGGTCCACATCTATTCATTCTTTGGTGTTCATAAAAATATCCCATCCAATGATAACAAACTCAATAGATATTTACATTGTTGTTTTTAAAGTATGAAAAACATGTATTGAAGATGCTCTTAACAATATCCTCCTTCGTAAGAGTCATAAGTGACTTTTAATATGATGAAAATTAACATGATAATCAATTTGACTTTTTTCTATGATGAAAATTACACATGATAATCAATTTGACTACATGAATCTGACTTCACAAACTATGTTAGCAAATATCATCTATCAGTTATGTTAATTTAGGTAGCAGAGGGTTCAAATACTATAAACAAATGGATGGATTTATAAGAATTAGATTAGATTATTTAATACTATATCAAACGGACTCATGCTGAATTACTGATTTCCCAATTGCATTTCACTTTTCTCCAATTTCAAGGGGACAGTCTTTTTGTCTTCCCCTGATTCCAAATCCTCGATTGCTTGTTTACTTGTTTGCATTTCTCCCAGAGTTAGAATAGATTATTTAATAACTAGTATTTTATTATTCAGATGCTCGAAAATTTCAATGTCCTACATATCTATATATAATACAAGGAAAATGTTCAAATAAAAACTCAATGTTATTACGAGAACTAGTGAAAACATGTAAAAATCAATCAAGATAAGATTATTATTTTCTTGTTGTGATAACATTATTACACATATTGAATATAATGATCTTTTATTTATATATGTAAATTTGCTAAGTGTAAAAAAAATTAATATTGGTCGTTATTCAAAGAAACATATATTTGCAAGTGTAAGTTTTTTTCTACATAACACACCAGTGTTAACTTTTGACACTTTTAAATTTACTTATATACGTAAAAGATCATTATCTTCTATATGTATAATAACTAGTTGGCGTTGTCGTGCGTTGCAATGGATATTGTAACATGGTTAAATGTATTTAGTTTTATGAATGATTTGATTTTCAATATATAAAATATTAATTATAGTATATACTAATTACATATTAATTTCATCAATGAAACGTGTTTAAAACTTTAAAAAGTAAGCTAATATTTACTTTCTTATCCCTAGTAAATGTAAGTTTCATTAAATGAATAGACTGTGAAATAATTTAATAAAAAAACCTTAAAAAAACCGTGAAAAACCTCATATTTATATGAAAATATATGATTTGGATAGGATCTACATTATTATTTAAGAAAAAAAAAGAAATTCAAGAATAAAATCGTTGCCTATAAAATTATATGATGACATTTGAAAGAAAAGAGTTTGAGAAATATTAAAAATAAATTTAAAAATAAAGTTATTAGATTTCAAGTTTCAATATATATCATTTACTATACAGTTGGATTCGACCTTTGTTTTGACGGCTTGTTTTCATCCAATCTATTTTCACGTATAAACCGTCGCTCACCACCCTCACATAAGTTTCATCTAACCAATGTGTCAAAATAGCAAATCGAACAATAAGATCATCAAAACCAGTATCCAAACCCTCAAAACGTTAAACAAGATCAAACCACAACTAAGAAATAAGAGATGAATCAGAATACAAACGTAGATCAGAAGACCTGAACCACTAATGAGGTGATTCAGACAAATACAAGACTTAAGAGAACTTAGCAGATACCACAAAAGAGCAGAATAACACTGAGAGGCTTTTTAGAGAGGAGAAGTGAATGAATAGTCTTGATAAACTCGGCAACAACAACATCAACAAATATAGCCGGACAAACCCTAAAGCCAGCCCATAACAGAAGCAACACGAGCCCATCAACAGCCCACTAACAACAGCAACTCAAGCCCATCAACAAATATAAAAGCTGCAAAAGAAAAGCCAAACAAATTTAATATAAGAAATAATAAAGAATAAAAGAAGATACCGTATATTTTTCACACCCCCCCCCCCCCCCTCAATTTGATGGCGAAAACATATCAAGCATTCTTAAAGCTTTAGACAAAACTCCATGCTGTTGGACCAGTAGTCCGTTTGTAAAAATATCAGCCACTTGATCAGAAGAAGTTGTACAAAGTGTTTTTATAATTCCTTCTGAAATTTTTTCTCGCAAGAAAAATAAATCAACCTCAAAATGTTTTGTTCTATCATGAAAAACAGGGTTGGCAGCAATAGACAAGGCTGCACTATTATAGCAGTGTAACAAGACAGGCAGCTCAACAAAGACATCCAATTCTCTCAAAAGATTGATTAACCATATAATTTCACAAGAAGCAGCACACATTGCTCTATATTCAGCTTCAGCTGAAGACCTAGAAACAGTGGATTGCTTCTTACTTTTCCAAGACACCAAACAATCCCTAATAAACACACAAAACCCAGTAACAGATTTCCTAGAGTTAAGACACTTTGCCCAATCTGAATCTGCGTAGGCTGAAATATTAAACGTGCTACTCTTAAAAAGGAGAATTCCTTTACCTGGAGCTCCTTTCAAGTATCTCAACAACCGAAGAACAAGCTGTAAGTGAGAGTTCGTGGGAGAATGCATATATTGACTTAAAAATTGGACAGCATATGATATATCGTGTCGAGTATGAGAAAGATAAATTAATTTTCCAATTAGCTTTTGAAAACCAGTAACATTTTTCAAAGGAGTTTCATCCTTTTTACAAAAATTTGGACTAAAAAATTCTGCTCAATCGGTGTTGCAACAAGTTTACATCCACTTAGACCAAATTTAGCAAGAAGATCTAGGCAATACTTTCTTTGTGAAAGACAAACACCCAAATCAGACCTTAAAACTTCAATACCAAGAAAAAAATTCAAAAGCCCGAGATCTTTAATCAAAAACTTGGAGTTTAAAAACTTTTTTATCCTTTCAATTTAAGAATTGTCATTTCCAGTAATAACAATATCATCTACGTATACTAGCAAGACAATAAACATGTTATTCTTTGATTTTATAAACAATGAGTGATCACATTTACTTTGAATGAAGCCTAGATCTAATAACACACCAACTAATTTTTCATTCCACACTCTTGGAGCTTGTTTGAGGCCATATAATGATTTATTCAATTTGCACACTTTTGACTCATTTTCAGAGAAATAACCTTTAGGTAAGCACATATACACTTCTTCATTCAAATTGCCATATAAAAAAACATTATTAATATCTAATTGAAACAATGACCAATCCTTTTGGACAGCTAAAGCAATAACACAACGAATAGTCACCATTTTAACAACCGGGGAAAACGTCTCATCAAAATCCAACCCTTCTTTTTGACTAAAACCCTTTGCGACAAGCCTAGCTTTATTTCTCTCTACCTCACCGGTTGATTTATACTTTATTTCAAAAACCCACTTACACCCAGTTGGTTTCCTTCGTAAGGGTAAGTCAACAAGTGACCAAGTATTATTCCTATTTAGGGCATCCATCTCCTCGTTCATGGCATTAACCCACCTTTGGTCGTTTTTTGCTTCATAAAAATTCGGGCTTCAACAGTCTTAATTAGGATGGAATAGAAACATTTGTTATCAAGAGACAATTTAGAATAATTTATAACCTTTTCAATCCCATACCTTCCCTTCCCTTTCACAATAAAATCATCAAGTTTTTTTGGAAATTTGTTATTTCTATTTGACTTTCTAGTATGAGCAGGAGGATCATTAACACCCTCAAAGGTATTATCTTTGTCATTCATTGACTTGCTACTGTTTGCCTCCTCGGTGCCATCGCTTTGGACAGGTGGTTGCTGAACTCCAGCCATACCATGTCCTAAATCACTTGGCGATTTAGGAGGTTCCGGAAATTCAGCATCCTCACAACTATCCAAAGTGTTGCAGCCGGTCTGCTCAACAGTAGTGTTCTCATTGATATTAACCCTCCTTTCATCATCGGGTGTTTCACCATTAAAGACAATTGACTGACTGGGTTCAAAAATATCAAAAAAATTTAGGTTGTTAACACTTCACTCATGATCATTTTTAAGCTCAAAAGAATCAGAAACATTGCCCTTTTTAAATGGAAAGTCATTTTCATAGAATTTCACATCTCTAGAAAAGACAACCTGTTTTTTTTCAAGGCTCCACAATTTATAACCCTTTTTAAACACAGAGTAACCAATGAAAACATATTTTTTAGCTTGACTTCCAAACTTATTATTATCATTCAATATTGTATAGAAACACAAGCAGCCAAATATTCTAAGGTGGTTTAAAGAGGGTTTAAAGCCAAACATAAGTTCATACGGATTTTTACCATTTAGAAAGGAGGAGAGTCCTCTTAATTAGATACACAGCAGTTAACACACAATCAGACTAGAAACGAAGAGGAATATCCCCTTGAAATAAAAGGGTTCTAGCAAAGTTTAGTAGGTTTCGGTGTTTTCTTTCTACAATGACATTCTGTTGTGGAGTGTACGCACATGATGTCTGGTGAATAATTCCATTTTTCCTTACAAAATCTGCCATTCGGTTATTAACAAATTCAGTCCCGTTATCACTTCTAAAGATCTTTATAGTTTTTCCAAATTGTGTTTTTATGAGATTAAAAAAACTCTCTATATTTGAAAAAACCACATCTTTATTTTTTAACATGTACACCCAGTGTCACACCCCAACTGATGGCGGAAACATCGGGGCGCGAGAAGTGATATATTGTTCAAAGACATCATAGCACTAAAGTGATAATAAATTAAGATTGAATTTTATTTTCATTCATCAACATAACATTACAATGTTTCACATAAACATACTACAATTTTGAGGAATACAAGTCTAAAACAAACATAATAAAATGATAGATTTGGTGTGTTTCTATGTCCACCTAATTGAATTTCTTGATAAAGCTTCAAGCATTTCCTGCAACATGTATAAAATATTGGTCAACATATGAATATGTTGGCGAGCATACAAGTTTGAATACATAGCATAATAGTGAGCAAAATCTCAATTCAACATGGATAAAGTATACTAAAGTTGGTATATTGCTAGCTTGCAAAGCCAATAATCAAACCAAAGTGTCCACTAGCTTAATCTTAGTATTAAAAATGACCAATACCTTAAAGATTGAATAACTTAACATAGACCCATCATAATAGGGCGGATGTGCTAGTCCTATAGCGCTATACATGTTAAGGGAGGTTTAGATTGCCTGCAAAACAAGTAAGCATGTTTGTATGAAATGAGTTTTAGAATGAGCTTGATTGAGTGTATTTAATAATTGGTACATGTTGCAACCCAAACAGTGTTAAAACAAAATAGGTGAAGTATGACTCACGGTTTGGCGATTAGAATCCACAAGGATAGATGAATGAGTTTAAA
The DNA here is from genome assembly GCA_025506505.1 of Flaveria sonorensis. NCBI lineage: Eukaryota > Viridiplantae > Streptophyta > Magnoliopsida > Asterales > Asteraceae > Flaveria > Flaveria sonorensis. The sequence continues at coordinate 12,078,287 of CM046429.1, forward strand.
GGATTGAGTCACCAAAGTCACCCTAAAAGGTAAACAAAAATGTGTAAGTTTAGGATTCAAAGTTTAAGATTTTAGCAATTGGAAAATATACGAAAATTACAAATATGAGAGTACATGAAAGTATATACTACTTAGACACATATTTGGACACCATGTATTATGTGTGTTTTTTATGAGTATTAGTCACTCATTGGAAGTCAAAAATAAGGAATCATATTATTAGTATAATGTCTACCTTAACACATAACATTTAACCATGGTTTGATTGATGTTACAGTTTGGTTTTGACTAAGTATTATGTAGATATAAATATAAGTCATGCATTAGAGGTAGGGTAATGTTATATTCATATAACTCATGTTATATATATAACTCATGTATTAGAGGTAGGGATATCCACAAACCTCAAAGTTATCACCATTGCACAAAATATCCACATAAGGGAGATTCGGATGGTCATGAGTACATAAACGAAAGTACTAAAGTAAACTAACTAATTTGACTAAGTGTTTAGGTGGGGTATAGTGGAAAGATTAGTTGTAGAACATTGAAAGAATAGGGTGTAAAAGCCTCAAAATTTCTAAAATATAACTTCAACACAAGCCTTCCAACATTGAAGTTGTTGGTGACTTGGTTTACTATGCAAGAGACTTATAAACAAGACAAGAGGAAAAAAAAACATGTATGAAAGAATCAAGTAGAAAATTTCCAACTTGGACCTCAAAAATGGGGGTTTACTATACTTGTTCACCTTGGTGACTAAATGGTTATTTTCTAAAGGTTTTTCCAAGTGGTAAAGAAAATAGAAGAAAGAAATAAAAAAAAATTAAAACTCACAAGTTGTTCTTGAATATTTTTTGCAAGAAGATGAAGTTTTTGGATGAAATAAGAAAGTTTAAGAGAGAGTTTAGAGTGATAAAAGTGATTAGAGAGGGATTTTGGTTAGTATTTATAGATGAAAATTATGGTTGGGCATTAAAGAAAGTAGTTGGGGAGATGAGTGGAGGGAAAATTCAAAAGTTTCAATTTTACCCCCTCAACTTATTTTATTTATCAATTTGCACCATCAACTCATGATTAAGCATGTTTTGGGTATTTTAACATATAAACCATAAAAAGAAAACTTATAAATAATTTTCTAAAAATATAAGTCCCAATAAGTTGCTTAGTTTTGTGTTAAAATACGTATTCGCAATTGTTTAAGCGTTGCACAAGCATATAATCAACAAGAATGATATAAGAAGATATTTTCAGTATGATCAAGTCTCGAGATTACAAGGATTGAATAAGGATTAATATTAAATGGAAAATAGGGAACGTTACAGTGTCCCCTACTTTAGGGAATTTCATCCCGAAATTCATTTAGAAGAAAGTTCTGGGAAAAGATGTGGATACTTGATCTTGAATTGATCTTCACGTTCCCAAGTAAATTTTGGACCATGCGTTCCTTCCCAACGCACCTTAATAATTGGAATACAACTTCGTTTGAGTTGCTTCACTCCACGATCCATGATTTCAAAAGGTTTTTTGACAAAATGCATGGTATCGTCGACACGTATGTCGTCAAGCGGAATTTGAAGTCCTTAATCGGCTAGGCACTTCTTGAGATTAGAGACATGGAAGGTTGGGTGAACGTTGCCAAGTTCTTGTGGTAGATCAAGTCGGTATGCCACCTTACCAATTCTTTCGAGAATCTAGAAAGGACCTACATATCGAGGAGCAAGTTTTCCTTTCTTACCAAAACGCAATACTCCTTTCCAAGGAGATACCTTGAGGAGTACGATATCACCGACATTAAATTCCAAGGGCTTACGCCGTTTATCAGCGTAACTCTTTTGTCGGCTTCTTGCAGCAAGTAAGTTATCGTGGCCTTGCAAGATTTTATCTGTTGTCTCTTGTATTATTTTGGGACTGGTGACTTGTGCCTCTCCAATCTCATGCCAACAAATAGGTGAACGGCATTTACGACCATAAAGAGCTTCAAAGGTGCCATTTCGATACTAGAGTGATAACTGTTATTGTACGAAAATTCGACCAATGGTAGGTGTACATCCCAGTTGCCACCAAAATCGATAACACAAGATCGAAGCATATCTTCGAGAGTTTGGATAGTACGTTCAGTTTGTCCATCCGTTTGAGGATGAAAAGCCGTACTAAGATTGAGTTGGATGCCCAAAGCTAACTGAAAAGTTTTCCAAAAACGGGAAGTGAATCGACCATCACGAATCGGAGATGATATCGAGAGGGATACCATGACGGCTAATGATTTTAGAAGTGTAGATACGAGCTAGCTTTCAACGGAATAGTCTTCACGGATGGGAAGGAAATGAGCTGATTTAGTCAATCGATCGATGATTACCCAAATACTGTCATGCCCAGAAGATGTTCGGGGGAGCTTGGTGATAAAATCCATTACGATACTCTCCCACTTCCATCTCGGGATTTCAGGTTGCTCGAGTAAACCAGAGGGTCGTTGGTGTTCGGCCTTGACTTTTGAACAAGTGAGGCATTTGGCCACAAAAAGAGCGATATCCTTTTTCATGCCCGGCCACCAATAAGTACGATGAAGATCTTGATACATCTTGTCTGCACCGCGGTGAATGGAATAGCGTGATTTATACGCTTCATTCATTACAAGAGCACGAAGATCGTCATGGTTCGAAATCCAAATACGACCGAGGTAATGGAGAATCCCATTAGATTTAGACTCAAGTTGGTCTTCAACACCACATTGCATCTCGTTATACAAATTGTTTTCAACGACCGATGAGTGTTGGGCTTCGCGAATACGAGTTTGAATGTTGGTTTGGATTTGCAAACAACAAAGACTATTGGTTACACAAATGCTATGAGCATTGACGTGAGTCTTTCAGCTAAGAGCATCGGCCACGGCATTTGCTTTTCCGGGGTAGTAGCGAATTTCGCAATCGTAGTCGTTCAAAAAATTCAACCCATAGTTGTTGACGCATGTTGAGATCCTTTTGATTAAATATATATTGGAGACACTTATGATCGTTGAAGACCACACATTGAGTACCATAAAGGTAGTGCCTCCAAATCTTTAAAGAGAAAACAAGCGCTCTGAGTTCGAGATCATGGTTAGTGTAGTTCTTCTCGTGGATTTTGAGTTGTCTTGAAAGCGATAACCTTGCCTCGTTGCATAAGAACACAACCGAGGCCTTGATTAGATGCGTCACAATAAACCACAAAATCAACATTTCCATCGGGAAGGGTTAGGATGTGTGCGTCACAGAGCATACGCTTGAGGGTTTGAAAAGAGTCTTCTTGTTCGGGACCCCAAACAAAAGGTTTATCTTTTTAGGTCAAAGAGGTGAGAGGTATGGCGATTTTTGAAAAGTTGGAGATGAATAGACGGTAGTAACCCGCCAATCCAAGGAAAGAACGTACTTCGATAGGGGATTTTGGAGCAATCCAACCTTTGACAATATCGATTTTGGTAGGATCAACATGAATGCCTTTTTCGCTTACGATGTGACCAAGGAATTGAAATTCTTTCAACCAAAATTCACATTTGGAGAACTTGGCGTATAGTCGTTTGGTTCGAAGAAGTTCCAAGATCAAACGTAAGTGTCGTTCGTGTTCGGATTCGGTCTTAGAATAGATAAGAATATTGTCAATGAACACAATTACGAAACGATCTAGGTAAGGTCTGCACACGCGGTTCATCAATGTAATCTTTCGTGTTTTCGTTAAAATAATAGTTAACCCTGTTATGTTCTTGTAAGGACCATTTATGTCATTTAAGAAACTATATGGGTTGTTTATGAATGTTTCTTTTATTGTGCATTAATTCATTAATTTAAGAGTTAATAATTTGTTTTTACTGTAATAAACATAATAATACTAGAAATAATAATTTGTAAAAGTTAAATAATTAATAAGTTAGAATAATGTTTAAAACTTAAAGTTTAATTAAGTTGAGGGGGCCTTTGTGACAAATTTGAAACTTTAAATGAAAGTTTTAAACATAAAATAATAAAAATTAAAACTGCAGGGACCAAATGTGTAACTTCTTAATAAATCAACCCAAACCCCCCCTTCACCGTCGACCTTACTCCGGCCGTACTCCGACCATACTCCGACGAAGTCCAAACGCGAGTAAAACGCGTAAAATCGAACCCCAATCGTTTCTAACCGTTTCGTGGGCGTGATTCGAACTCATTGAAGGACTTTAATTGGTTTTTAACGGCGGTTAAGAGAGTATTCTAACTCGAGTAACCGATTACCTTAAACCATGAACCGTTCGTCAATAAAAAAATCAGTTAATAATCTAATTAATTGAACCTACACAATCGTTTAACCGTTTCTAATCTATTACTAAGTGCAATTTCAGTCTAAACACCTGAGATCAACACAATCGATTATCATTATTCACGGCTTCTCATACCTAATCGAACCCCTTTCTCTCCACATTATCACCTCCAATTGATAGAGGGTTTTGATTCGTGACTGTCCGTTGAAGCTTCACACGAGTTCAATTTGGTTAACATCAACAATTCCATATCAAACGAATCCAAGCCTCGATCGCGGCTCATCTGTATCTGTTCTTACCAATCTAATCTTCAACTCGGGTAATTAAACACAGTTACCTACTCGTTTTTACATGGGGAGCAAAAGCCCCATGATTATCATCGTTATCAATATCGATTTATGCTTCAATTTGATTCAAATCGTTTTAGGGTTTATCTGGAAATTGGGGGTTTCTGTAGTTGTAGCTTTTAAGAATTAAAAACCAACTCTTACAAGGCTTAGGCGCCCTCTCCTACTGGTTAAGATCCCATGTTTCATCCTTGGGGTCCCGGGTTCGAACCCGGGCACCCTCAATATTTAAAAAAAAAACGTTTTTTTTAGCAATTTTAATTACAGAAAATTTTAATTATTATAGAAAAACATTTTTGTAAACTTTAACAATCTCTAAGAGCACCAAATTATTTTCTGCATTTTTTCAAATTTAAATATTTATATACCTTTTTAATAAAACAATATAACAAATGTCATTTTTAGTTTATTTCTTGTAAAATGGACTTTAAATGATAGTTTAATTTAATAAATTATTATTGGTTCATACGTTATTTTTAATTATTGTTTAAATCATGTTTACATCAAATGATTATAAAAAAAAATCATTTAAACTTTATATTTAAACTTTACCAATTATTATAAATGATATAATTGCATTTCTTCATATTAAATTACTTAAATGGTGTAATTCTTTTCGTTGAATCAAAATATAAGTGAATCCATTATTTAATTCTTTTGTTCACCAAAACCTCAAATTTCTATTGAAACCCTAGTTCACGTATGAATCGTTAAACTTATCTTTAGACTTAATCTTGGAATATATACGTTTAGGTATCTTGTAAAAGGAATCGTTGGAGCACCACTTAATTACTTGTTACTACCTTTAACACCAACTTATATCATGTGAGTTTTCCATGCCCCTCTTTTACTTTATTTCACACCTTTTGGGGTGAAACATGTTAACTTTATAAACTTGCACTTGTAAACATCTTGATACTTGTAAACGCACATGCAATTCATCTTTACTTTTTTGTCATGGTTATTTGTAATATTGTGAGCCTTATATGATGAACATTATATGTTGAAAATCATTAACTATTGCTAGCCTGGCGACGTCATAGATCTATGGGCCTGACAAGCCTATTTGGTGCTAAAGCCGAGGTATTGCCGGCTCCTAGTGTCGTATTCTTGAGCACTATGGGAACCAAGTACACTTAGCTAATCGTTTAATCTTGTAATCTTGTAATCTGTCAAGGTTTGATTGTAGCTATATGTTATCTATAAACTTGCTTTATTCGTAACCATTGACATGAATTGCTACTTGTAAACTTTTATAAATATATGTATGCTTAACCCATAGAAACTCACCAACTTTCAAAGTTGACCCTTTATTTTTAACATGTTTTAGGAAATGCACAAGGTTGATGATTATCTTTTGAAGCATGCTTACACCTAGGATTTGGGCCTAGGAAAATAAATAATATGTCTTGAAACTTGGAAACTTGAACTTTTGTTATTTTTATTTCGTTGAGACTCTTAGATGTAATGTTTATTTAATCTTATGATAATCATATTTACAATTAATGGTAGCGTTATGTGGCTGTGAACAATCTTAACCCTCACATCTCGACGTTTCCGCCATTAAGGTTGGGGTGTGACAATCAAGTCCATAAAGGCTGCAGGTGCATTGGTCAAACCAAAAGGTATAACCATGAACTCGTAATGACCATACCTTGTGTTGAAAGCAGTTTTTGGAATATCTTCTTCGCGGATACGAAGCTGATGATAACTAGATCGTAGGTCAATTTTTGAGAAACAAGTTGCTCCTTGAAGTTGGTCAAAGAGATCATTGATACGAGGAAGAGGATAACGGTTTTTTACTGTGAGTTTATTGAGCTTATGATAATCAATGCACATACGAAACGAACCGTCCTTCTTCTTTACAAAAAGAATTGGAGCACCCCAAGGGGATGAGCTAGGACGTATGAAGCCTTTATTAACCAACTCTTGAAGTTGACTAGCTAGCTCCTGCATTTCTGAGGGTGCGAGTCGATAGGGAGATTTAGCAACAAGTGTAGCACCGGGTATGAGATCAATCCGAAAATCAATGGAACGAGCGGGAGGAAGGCCAGGTAGATCATCAGGGAACACGTCGGGAAAATCAAAAATGATTGAAATGTCTTTCACACTCTTTCCCTTTTCATTTTCTATCACGACATGGGCTAAAACGACAATACATTCCTGACGTAAGCACTTTCGTGCCTCAGTACAAGACATGAGTTTGAGTCCGTTTGAGGGTTTCTCGCCATAGATTTGTAAGGTGTCTCCAGAAGGAAGAGGAATACGGATATATTTTTCAAAGCAAATGACTTCAGCACGAACCTTTGCAAGCCAATCCATGCCTACTATGACATCAAAGCTACCCAATTGCATGGGTATGAGTTCGATGGGAAATTCATGTTCATTAAGACTTAAAATGCAATCAAGGAGAATGGAATCAATGGTGACTGATTTTCCATTAGCGACTTCAACGGTGAATGATTTTGGCAATTTAGAACGTGTGCATTTTAGCATTGGTTCAAATTTTATGGAAACAAAACTTTTATCAATAACACAGAAGCATAAATTCCATTTATAATAAATGTACCGTTTACGACGTCATTGTCATTTTGAGCTTGATGCGCATTTATGTTAAATGCGCGCCCACGTGGCGCTTGCACATTGCGGGGGCATTACGGAGCAAGATGGTTTGGGTCACCACATTTGAATCAAGCATGACCGTTTGCGTTAGTCGGGGGTCTTTGGGTACCGGTGTGAGCCGAAGGTGGGTTACCATGTGGGCTAGGACCACTTCAACATGCTGAGGCAAAGTGCCCATAACGGTTGCACTTTGTACATTGACGGCACTGGGAGGCGGGTGGATGGTGGTATTGGTAGTTGGCACATTTGGGAAACGTATCGATGTAGGCTTTCTTGGGTGGTTCTTGGTTCGAGTTGATGGGAGCTTGGGTTGTTGGTGTTGTCATGGCATAGTTACGGCTTTGAAACTTGCGTTTCTTGCCGTGACGGGTGTTTTTGGATGGTGTTTTTGTGTCTTTGGGTTCCTCAGGTGTTTCGAAGATGGCTTGATGGGCGGTTTTGAAGGAGCCTTTAAGAGACAAAGATCTGTCTTTCACTTAGGTTCGGCTACGGTGATAGAGTCACGGATAATAGGGGGAAGGCCTTTTATGTACTTGGCTATGGCTTGTTCGGTGGTGTTGACCAAGTGAGGGACAAGGATACTAAGTTGCTTGAAGCAAAGTGTGTAAGTCAAGTTGTCACCTCCGATTTGTTTGAGGTTCCAGAATTTCTCTTCAAGACTTTGCATTTCATGAGGAGGGCAAAACTCATATATCATGAGTTGCTTCACCTCTTCCCATGGTAGGGCGAAGGCGACCTCGTTTCCACGAGTGCTCCTTTCACTTTTCCACCATTCAAGTGCTCTCGATGTGAAGATGCCGATGGCACTGTGAGTCCGAAGCTCGTCGGGACATTCGCTATTGATTAAAGTGACTTCGATGCTATCGAACCATTCAAGCATCTTGGAGGCACCCTCTTCACCCGTGAAGGGTTCGGGGCCACATGACTTGAAGTGCTTATAAGAAAAGGTTGAGGTTTTGGGAGTAGGGTTTTGGGATTCAAATGAAGCGTTTTGACTAGGGGTGGCCTTGATTTGCTTAACGATCTCGGGAATAACTCGGGCCATTTGCTTGGCCAAGAAAGCAACCGTTTTCTTATTGGAACTTTGCTTTGAGCTGCTATGGGATTTGGAAGACATCTACAATGTAGGTTAAAGAAAATGATGAGACTTGATCAATAGTGTTTAAATAATTTTTTGCATACTTAGAGCATGATAGCATAACACCTAAGCAAGTAGGTTTCAAATCGTTTCTCATAATGAAGCATAATTACATAAAGAATTAGCTAAACAACAATGAAAGCTCTTAAATTTTTGTTGGGTTTTGATTATTAGCGTTTTAGGTTGCAAGGTTAGCACGATTCGGATAATTCGATCTTGACAAGAGGAAAAGGGTTGAAGCATAAATGCATAAAATAAATACAAACATAAAAGAGATTCAATTAGGGCTTGGAATGTTCTGGTTTTGGAACTAACACTAATCCAAGGTAGTCAAGACTTCTTTTGAGTTCGGAAATCATGCTTTGGCTTAATGGGTTGGAATACTCTCGCCGACAAGTCGGGTAACGGTATTCGCCCTTCCAGTTACTACATGTCCCTTGTCAATCGAAATCTCGAGACTTTGGTGAGATTGAAAATCAAAGAATGGGACTAGTCACCAAGATGTGGATATCACTCCTAGCTTGGTGGTGTCGTTCCCGAGACGTGGTTGGTACTTAACCATTGAGATAAGAAGTTAATCCTAACTCATTGTTAAGGGTCCACAAGAATAAGATGAGTGAAATTGCCATCAAGGTAAGGAAATCACTCCTATCTTAATGGTGTAATTTCATAAAAAACAAAAATGGTGGATTGAAAGTCGTCACCAAAGTAAGGGATTCACTTCTATTTTGGTGAGGTCGTTTCATTTGTGAAATACGAGTGTCTTCGTATCGTCATCACATGATACACCTTAGAAAAGGTGTATTTCTTTCTGGCCGAGATTAAGATGAGGAGTAAGATTAGGTAGATTCGAGGTTTTTTTTTTGTTGCATAAACATAAGATAAACAAACAAAGCATAAGCATTACCAATAGGAGTTCTTAGTCATAGTCTAGGTCAAAACATGAAAGGTTTCCTAATTCCCTATAACTATGCCTCTGATACTAATCTGTCACCACCCTAACCGATGGCGAAAACATCAGGGCGCGAGAAGTGGTAGATTGTTGAAAGACATCAAAGCACTAAAGTGATAATAAATTAAAATTGAACTTCATTTCCATTCATCAACATAACATTACAATGTTTCAAATAAACATACTACAATTTTGAGGAATACAAGTCTAAAACAAACATAATAAAATGATAGATTTGGTGTGTTTCTAAGTCCAGCTAATTGAATTTCTTGATAAAGCTTCAAGCATTTCCTGCAACATGTATAAAATATTGGTCAACATATGAATATGTTGGCGAGCATACAAGTTTGAATACATAGCATAATAGTGAGCAAAATATCAATTCAACATGGATAAAGTATACTAAAGTTGGTACATTGCTAGCATGCAAAGCCAATAATCAAACAAAAGTTTCCACTAGCGTAATCTTAGTATTAAAAATGACCAAGACTGTAAAGATTGAATAACTTAACATAGACCCATCATAATAGGGCAGACGTGCTAGTCCTATAGCGCTATACATGTTAACGGAGGTTTAGATTGCTTGCAAGATAATGTATTCTAGAATGTATTCACAAATAGTATAACAAGTCAACATGTTTATATGAAATGAGTTTTAGAATGAGTTTGATTGAATGTATGATTGAGTCTATTAATAATTGGTACATGTTGCAATCCAAATAGTGTTAAAACAAAATGGGTGAAGCATGACTCATGGTTTGGCGATTAGAATCCACAAGGATAGATGAATGAGTTTAAAGGATTGAGTCACCAAAGTCACTCTAAAAGGTAAACAAAAATGTGTAAGTTTAGGATTCAAAGTTTGAGATTTTAGCAATTAGAAAGTACACAAAAATTACAAATATGAGAGTACATGAAAGTATATACTACTTAGACACATATTTAGACACCATGTATTATGTGTGTTTTTTATGAGTATTAGTCACTCATTGAAAGTCTAAAATAAGGAATCATAAGATTAGTATAATGTCTCTTAACACATAACATTTAACCATGGTTTGATTGATGTTACAGTTTGGTTTTGACTAAGTATTATATAGATATAAATATAAGTCATGCATTAGAGGTAGGGTAATCCACAAACCTCAAGTGTTATATTCATATAAGTCATGTATTAGAGGTAGGGATATCCATAAACCTCAAAGTTGTCACCATTGCACAAAATCTCCACATAAGGGTGATGCGGATGGTCATGAGTACATAAATGAAAGTACTAAAGTAAACTAACTAATTTGACTAAGTGTTCAAGTGGGGTATAGTGAAAAGATTAGTTGTAGAACCAAGGTTCAACATCACCATGTTATACCATAACACAAGCCTTTCAACATTCGTTGGAGGCCCGGTTTGGTTTCATCCACTTCTTGATTTGTAGATCACTTAGTGTTTTGTAAAGATTAAAGAATGGGATGTAAAAGCCTCAAATTTTCTAAAATATAACTTCAACACAAGCCTTCCAACATTGAAGTTATTGGTGACTTGGTTTACTATGCAAGAGGCTTATAAACAAGACAAGAGGAAAAAAAACATGTATGAAAGAATCAAGTAGAAAATTTCCAACTTGGACCTTAAAAATGGGGGTTACCATACTTGTTCACCTTGGTGACTAAGTGGTTATTTTCTAAAGGTTGTTCCAAGTGGTAAAGAAAATAGAAAAAAGAAATAACAAAAATTAAAACTCACAAGTTGTTCTTGAATATTTCTTGTAAGAAGATGAAGTTTTTGGATGAAATGAGGGAGTTTAAGAGAGAGTTTAGAGTGATAAAAGTGATTAGAGAGGGATTTTGGTTAGTATTTATAGATGAAAATTATGGTTGGGCATTAAAGAAAATAGTTGGGGAGATGAGTGGAGGGAAAATTTAAAAGTTTCAATTTTAACCCCTCAACTTATTTTATTTATTAATTTACACCATAAACTCATGATTAAGCATGTTTTGGGTATTTTAACATATAAACCATAAAAAGAAAACTTATAAATAATTTTCCAAAAAATATAAGTCCCAATAAGTTGCTTAGTTTTGTGTTAAAACACGTATTCGCAATTATTTAAGCGTTGCACAAGCATATAATCAACAAGAATGATATAAAAAGATATTTTCACTCTGATCAAGTCTCGAGATTACAAGGATTGAATAAGGAGTAATATTACATGGAAAATAGGGAACGTTACACCCAGACAGACCTTGTATAGTCATCCACAACAGATAAGAAAACCGATAACCTTCTCGACTAGGAACCCGATATGGCCCCATACGTCTAGGTAAATTAGATCACCTATGTTCTTTGATTTATGGTCACTTAAAGGAAAAGGATCTCTTTGTTGTTTGGCTCTATGGCAAATATCACACGGGACAATTTCATTTTGAGATTTCAGATTTAAATCAGTTTTAAGAACAGACAAGACATTATCAGATGGGTGACCTAGACGAGAATGCCAAATATTTGAGATACTACTACTATTAAAACATAACTTAGCAGATTTAGAGGAGTCACCACATAAATACAAACCATCAACTTGATTACCAATCACCATAACTTTCTTTGTAAGAGAATCCTGAATGAAACATTTATGTTCATAAAAGACAACTTCCAGTTTATTTTCTTTAGCAAGTTTGTGCACGGAGATTAGATTCACAAAATAATTTAGGACAACTAGCACATCAAATAAAACAACACCTTCACTTAATTTTAAACTCCCAATCTTAGTTACTAGGGCATCAGTTCCATTTGGGTGTTTAACTTTGAAATCATATTCTGACACGTCAATTTTATTTTCTAGACATGAGTCATCCATTACCATGTGCTGGTTAGCCCTAGAGTCTACAACCCATCCTGTTGAGGATGAGGAGGACTGACAGGCAAAATTAAACACAGGTGCACTAAGCAAAATAGAACATACGACATTAGAAAAGATACCTCCAAAGTTGGAGTTTTGTGGAACATCATCATTTTTCTCATTTGATAGACCAAGCAGCTTTGAAATCTGCTCCGCAAACAAAGAAGGAGAGCTAGACGAAGAAGCATTGTTAGACACAGTAAATTTTTTTGATTGCTTATTCGACTGACCGGTACATGTTTTGTATCCTTGAGGTTACCCAACAACCTCAAAGCACCTATCAACCGTGTGGCCCAGTTTGTTGCAATGAGTGCATTTAAGGTTTGGGTTTGGTCCACGGGTGAGTTTCTTTTTATTTTCAAAAGACTGATTTGTTTTCGAGATGAAACTAACATTCTTATTTTTTGTAGAGGAACTTGAACCTCTATGAGACTCTTCTCGTGATATTACCGAAAACGTAGTTTTTATTGTGGGAAGGGGATCTCGGGTTAAGAGATTGGTTCTTACTGGTTGATATATATTATCCAGTCCTATTAAAAATTGCATTAATTTGATTAAATGGTTAAAATCATTGAATTCTTTAAATGCCTACAAGTACAGGCAGGTAATTACACCATTACATCAAACTGTTTTCACATTAAAGTCAGTTTATTGTAGTATTCAGATACAAATGAGTCATTTTGTTTAACAGAATTCATTTTTGATAAAGCCCAAACACCACCGACGCATCAACCTTATCATATGTTTCTTTTAAATCTTTCCAAACCTCAGAAGATAACTTTGAATACACTTGACCAACATACAACTCTTCATAAACAGATATCAACAACCAAGTAAGCACAACAGAATTGCATCTTTCCCATTGTGTGGAAAGAACAAAATCATTAGTTGGTTTTTTACAAGTTTCGTCAATAAATCCAACTTTGTTTTTTACTTGTAAAGTAAGAAGCATAGAGTTAGCCCAAACCATGTAATTTTCATTTCCCTTTAGTTTAATATTAACAACAGTTAGACAAGTAGAGTCGCTAGCATGCAAATATAATGGGTCACTAGCATCAAGTTTACTAATAAGAGTTTCAGTAGTAACAACAGTACCAGGAGTTTCACCCATGATAGAACAGAAAATAGGACAAGTAAAGATGAAGGCACACAATCATGCACACAGAAATCAACTCAGACCAGAGCCAGGTTTTCACACCATTCTTGATGGTAGATCAAGGATTAGTCAGAGTTGATGATGCAAAACATGCAAAACAGAACATGTAAAGTGTCACACAAGAGATGCACAACGAAACGAGCACAGAAACACTAATATGTAGCAGTAATATGCAACAAACAAGCAGGGAATGGCTCCCCCTGCAAATATAAACCAGATGCTGGTACTCCTAACCCAGCCAAAGATGCCTAAGCAAGGTAATCAAAAATAAAGAAACAAAAAAGACAATAAGATGGAAAGATCTCACCAAAGCCACCCAAGTTAGGGTAATCCAAGAGTAGAAGAAAACCAGGATCTGTAACCTTCACTTAAGGTTACAGAATCACTGTAAGAAAACCTTCACAGCAACAAAGATCTACGTGAGTAGCTAGATCCTCCTCTTAGCAGTAGTGAATCAATAGAGATAGGGTTTGAAATAAACCCCAAAACACAACGAAGAAGTAGCCGTCGAGAAGTTGGACCACCAAACACTTGAACCTTCAAGGGCTTGAGAACTTAGGGTTTTAAGATATCAAACCCTAATCACTAATATATCATAGCTTCTATGAATCATCGATGAGGGTTTTCGAGACAGGAGACCCAAATATTCCCGTGAGAACAAGCAGCGGAAGACCAAAATCGAGAGATATCAGAGCCCTTAGAGCTCTGATACCATGTCAAAATAGCAAATCGAACAATAAGATCATCAAAACCAATATCCAAACTCTCAAAACGTTTAACAAGATCAAACCACAACTAAGAAATAAGAGATGAATCAGAATACAAGCGTAGATCAGAAGACCTGAACCACTAATGAGGTGATTCAGACAAATACAAGACTTAAGAGAACTTAGCAGAAACCCCAAAGGAGCAGAATAACACTAAGAGGCTTTTTTAGAGATGAGAGGTGAATGAATAGTCTTGATAAACTCGGCAACAGCAACAACAACAAATATAACCGGATAAACCCTAAAGCCAGCCCACAACAGCAGCAACACGAGCCCATCAACAGCCCATTAACAGCAGCAACTCAAGCCCATTAGCAAATATAAAAAGCTACAAAAGAAAAGCCAAACAAATTGAATATAAGAAATAATAAAGAATAAAAGAAGTTACCGTATATTTTTCACACAATGGTTCTGTCTATTCGATTCATACTCCATTTTCTTCTTTTTATCTCCTTCTTTTTACCAATCTAAGGCTGAATCAAAGCCTTGAATCAACGTGTTGAAAAGAAGACTTACAGGAACGAAATCGACTGGAAACTGCACTTTTTTTCAAGATGTGGTGGTAATGCGACGGATAATATTACTTCCAGCGATTTATATCATGTGGGGCTACGTGTCTATTCAGAGGGGATGCGTCGGTTGCATGTCGGCTTTTGGAGTAAAGCGTTCTGATATTACTTCCGGAGGTGTTGTGACGGTAACTACTTTCGACGATTATGCGGCTAATAGTTCTGGTGATGGTGCGGTTAATATTTGACGGTGTTCTCTGGCAGTTTTCGTTATCAATTGAGGTTGTTCTTTAGCGGTTGCCGCCAAGACACACTATTCCTGGCGTTTATTAGCGTCGTCAACTTGCATGCCGTTTTTTAGCGTCGTCAACTTGCATGCCGTTTTTAGCGCCGTTAACTTGCATTTTGTAGCATATATAATGTTATTCCAATATTAAGATAAATAACTTGGTGATTAAGAACAATGAGCAATGTTGCCGGCGCATTGCGGCGTGACCGTCAGTTGCTTCGCGTTTGTGAACATCGTTACACGTGTTGCGACATGGGCCCTAATACACTTAAGTACATAAAATAGATTCGTGTGTTGCGGCGAAAGTGTACGATAACACTCATGTGGCTAATGACATGTTGCGGAGCGTTTCCGAACTTCATTAGACATTTGCAGCCTAGTCTTAAAAAAGTAATCTAAATGGAATAAATATTAAAAAAGAAAACAAAAAATAATTAAGTGGAAAAAAAAAATTAAAAAAGTAATAGAAAAAAGGCCAAAAGACCAAAACGAAAAGAAAGATGCTGCCAAAAGGACTTGAACCCGTCGGTCTTGTGTAAGGATAACAAACAAGCCACTACAGCAAATGCACGTTCAAATAATAAGAGCAAAATAATATACTTAACTCTTGATTGTAATTCATAATAATTTGAGAAAACTTCTGTATAAATAATTTAAGAAAACTTCACCGACCTTTATAATTAAGATTATATATAATGCAAATTAAAATCGTTATCTTTATCCACCCACGACGTAAGACTAGAGCAATAGCCCTATGATTCTTGGCCGAAGACTTCACAGTCCACGTCTAATAATTAGTAAAAAGTAATGATAGCTATAACAATAGACATAATATAAACGATAAGAAAATTATTTCATTTTTCCATCGTTCTAGCAAAATTACGGGAAGCCTATGAAATTAAAAATCTTTCATCTACTCATAAATCATCATGGCACACACCAAGATGATACTTAAAATCATTATTTTCACATTATCAAATCATATAGATACAACCTATAGTCTAGCTATTTCTAACTTTAATAAAAGAAAACATATTTACCGTCATTAAAATAGCATTAGAAATTGTCACACGTAATGACAACATATAAAAATGTCAATGAGTGAAAAATTTTGTTTTGCTATAAACAACTAATAACTATCAAATAAGTGAAAGCAACTCAATTGACAACACTATGACCATGCACATCAGCCTGGGTATAATGTAGTAGAACTGAGAGGCAAGAAGATAACGGGAATGAACATGGAAGAAGATGGAAAGGAAAGCAACAACATTGAAGGATACGTGTGCTTCACTAAATGTGTGCATTACATACTTATACGCATATGATATTTTTACAAAAGTGTATTTATAGATATCAATAGACTCTAATAAAGCAAGGTTTTTAAAGCCACATGGCATTCTCTTAAACCATTAATTTGACACGTGGCACACTCTTACACCATCTTTATTTTCAATTCTCGTTTAAAACTTGACCATACTGTAATTTATTTCAGTTTTTTAATATATTAAATTTTACCATACTGATAGAGATTTTACTTACCATACTGATAGACATTTTACTTAAATATATTACCATACTAACATACTGATTTAAATTACAATTTAAAGCTTTTATTTACTTACCATACTGATATACATTTTACTTAAATATATTACCTTACTCACATACTGATTTAAATTATAATTTATAGCTTTCATTTAACCATTTATATTATGTCTTAAAAATTCCATTTAACCATATATTAATTCAACTTCTATGGTATTGTTCATCTGTTTCTATATTGCTTTCTAAAATAAACTCATTTAATTTAGTGGTTTTTTATTTTATGAAATTTTTGACTCGTCAAAATCTATTTTCAACTTTAAAATTAATTGATTCAATTATAATATATTTATCAAATTATCAAAGTATCAAATATTTAAGGACTATATAGTATGTAATATTACTCTGATACGTGTATTAAAAGAAGCTTTCTTATTTTTAAAAAATGTGCAAATTTTTTTATTTAATCATAAGCTTTAGTAACCCTACACGGGTTAAATAAATAAAATTTATAGATTCTAATAAAAAATAGTTTTATTTTACCACTTGTCATTCTCTTAAACAATTTTTTTGACACTTGTCATTCTTTTAAACATTCTCATTTCATTATCCCTCAAAAAGATATTATAGTAATTTAAACTATGGGTGCTAAACGGGTCGTGTTTTCGGGTTGTCGGGTCCAAGCCGAGCCGAACCCGAACATGACCCGAACCCGAACATGACCCGAACCCGAAAATTATGCCATAAGTGTCAACCTGAACACGACACGAAAATTTACGGGTTGACACGAATACGACCCGATTGACCCAAATGTTTTATTTATTATATTTTTTTCACATATTAATACTTTAAAATTATTATTTTACAACAAAAAATACTAATTAATATAAAACAATTATATTTTAGTGATAAAATCTTATGCTAATTTCTATTTTAAATTCTGAATTTTGAAATAAAACACATAATAAACTTAATTTGTGACACAAAATATATAAAATAAAATAAAATCAATAAAAATGGGTCGAACCGGTCAACCCGCCAACCCGTTGGGTTGAACCCGAACCCGACCTGTTTAGATAAGGGTTCACAGGTTCGACCCGAACCCGTTTATAGTAACCCAACCCACAATTTCGTGTTAAGTTTGTGTCGTGCTTTCGGGTCGTGTCAGAAATTCACGTCCCTAATTTAAGCATTCAAACTAATTTCTGTCTCTTAATAAAAATTAATTTTATTAATTGATACATTTCTCTTTTTATCTAGATTTTTTTAAAATCATGCTATGTTTTTAAAAATAAATTTTATTAAGGAAATTAAAATCACATCTTTTATTAAAATATAAATAATAAAAAAACAAAAATTTTATATAATATAAATTTACTACAACACTAAACCTTTTTAAACAAAATTTTAACATCATTTTTTAAAAAAATTATAAAAAGTATGAAATTTTCTAAAAGTAGTTTTATTAAAACAACCAGAATAATTTAGAAACCCGAGTTTTAATAAAAAAAAATTTATAAACAATAATTTTTTTATAAAAAAATCATAAAACGAATGTTTAAAAATGAAACTATTTAGATAAGTGAGTTAAAAAAAATAGTATAATGTTTTATTTCTTGAACTATTACGTATATATAATTTTAATCATATCTTATATTAAAATATCGTATTTTAACTTTTGTGTTTATTACTAACTATAATCCGTTTAAAAATGGTTTTCTAGCCTATCTATTATCTATATCTATCTATGTATAATAAAAAAAAAAATTAAAATAAGACTTGATATAATTCTAAGTTTATCATTCTAACTTTCTACTTTCTTTTTATTACTATTAATAATATTAAATACTATAATATTACTCATACTATTTTCAAATTAAAAATTATATAATTTAATAAATTAAACCTTTTTTTATTAAAAACACACTTTTAAAATAAAAGTTTTATAAAATACAGAATACAACAAAGTTTTTTTTAAATAAATTCATTTTCTTAAAACAAAATATTAAAACCAACATTTTTTATAAAATAAAAGTTTAAGAAAAATATATTATTGTTTATTTTCTTAAAATAGTTATTCATATGTAGGGCTGCAAACGAACTGAACGTTCAGCGAACAGTTCGTGAACCGTTCGGCGGGAAGTTCGTTTATGTTCGTTCGTTTAGTAAATGAACGAACACGAACAAGAAAAATTTGTTCGTTTAGTTAAACGAACGACATGAACACAGGCCGCGTTCGTTCATTTATGTTCGTGAACGTCCGATAATGTGTTCATTTAGTTCGTTAATGTCCGTTCGTGAACGTTCGATAATGTTCGTTTAGTTCGTTAATGTGTTCAATTATATTCTTAATTTTTCTGTTATTTATTTTATGATTATTATATCAAGTATTTTTTTATATTTATGTTAAGTACTTATTTATTTTTGATTAATTTTGTGTACTGTTTGTAAAAAAATGTAAATTTTATTCTAAAATAAATTTATAATCATTGTATCCGTTTGTGTTTATGAGTTTTTTTGTGTTCGTCATGTTCATGAACAGTTGTTTGTGTTCGTTTGCATTGGTTTGTGTTCATTTGCGTTCGGTAAGTGTTCGTGAACAGTTCATAAACATGTTCATTTTCTTGATGAACGAACACGAACAAGATCTCGTTCGGTAAGTGTTCGTGAACAGTTCATGAACACGTTTATTTCTTAACGAACGAACACAAACAAGGTCTTGTTCGTGTTCGTTCGGTTTGTTTGCAGCCCTATTCATATGTAATTATAATCATATTTTATCTTCAAACATGATTTTATAATTCATAAATTTTTATTACTAATTATTTACTATTTTATTTATTCAATCTGTGTAATACATAGGTACTAACCTAGTAATTATATAATTGGTAGTTATATGGCTGTGCTTACAAGTGACAGTTGTTTTTAAGATAAAAATATGATTGAAGTTTTTAAGGTTTACAAATTTTGATGTTTTGAGTAGTTGTAGTTGTTTTTGTAGCTGAAATATTACTGTTGATGTTTTTAATGTTTTGAGATATATAATTAGTTGAAACAAGCTAAAAGAATTTGAAACTCGTGGAAGTCAAGTGATTTATAGTGGTTTGGTCCGTGTAACCTAAGTCCACTTTGCTGCAACCAGTTGTCTTATTAGCCCACTCATGACATGAGGCTAAAGCCAATAGCCCTATGATTCTTGGTCGAAGACTCCAGAGTCCACACCTAATGATAGTTATGACAGTTAACATACTATGGTTTTAAAAATAATAAAAGTTAATAGGAGGTAATAAAAATGTATAATAAAAAAATAAATTAAAAGAAATTTTCAAAAGTTATAACTAACCCCACCTTACACTAGAAAGGAATATGTTTCATTTTCCCAACACTCTAGTGAAATTGTAGGAAGCCTTTGAGATGGAAAATCTTTCATCTACTCAGTCCATCATGACACACCCAAAATGATACTTAAAAGTCATTATTTTTATATTATAAATCATACATATACAACTCATAGTTTTGCCACTTCTAACTTCAATAAGACAAAACACATGCCGTCATAACGATTGCATTAGAAATTATCACGCGTAATGACAACATACAAAATTGTTAAGAAATCAAAAATTTTATTGTGCTAGAAAAACTATAAAACAAGTGAAAGCAATTAAATTGACAACAGTATGACCATGAGCATTAGCCTGATTACAATGTAGAAGAAGGGAGAGACAAAAAGATGACGGGAATGAACATGAGAGAAGATTAAAAGAGAAGCGGGGAAATTGAAGGACACGTGTGCGTTAATGAATTTGTACGCCACATTATTTATCAATACTACAAAACGCTTATTTTTTTAATGCCGAATGCAATTTTCATGTTAAAAAACGTTCATTTTTTCCCAAGTGAAACTCAAAGAAATTTATTTTTTTAATGCTTTTTAAATAAAGCAATTTTTATCAAAATAAAAACTTTTCGCGCTGACCTGGTAGCTCGACCCCAGTCAGGGGCTCTGCCCTTTGGACCCCGCCAGGGGCGCTGCCCTCGGGCCCTGTTGCTTAGGGGCTTCGCCCCTAAAAAGATAATAATATCAAAGATCACAATAAACTCAAACAAGTGTACACTCCGCACTTTCTAACTTGTTTAATGGATATCGTAATCACATTGATTGACTAGTAAATTCAATTACACTAAAATATATAAAAAATTGTGAAGAGTGCAATTTCCGGCCGATTCTGTTCCTGTAGTAAGCCTTCTATTCAGACACGTTGTTCACCCGATTTGTATTCACACACGTTGATTCAAGGCTTATTCAGCCTTCAATTAGTAATCAAAAGAAGACCAAAAGGAGAAAATGGAGTATGAATGATAGAAAGAACCATCAGAAATACATTTGAGGGTAGAAAAGAAGTCAAATGAAATATTAACAAATGGTGAATCCTGTTGTATGGTATATAGTATTCGAACTTAAAATCTAACAATTTATTTATATAATTTTCTTTTTAGTATTTCTCAAACTCACTCCTTTCAAATGTCTATCATATAATTTAATAGGCAACGATCATGTAATTTAATAGGACTTTTTTCTTTTAAAATGATGAATTGAATCTTTTACAACTACATATTTTTTCATCCATATATGAGGTTTTTCACCCTTTTTTATTTTAGTATTTTTTTATATTATATCACAGTCTCTTCGTTTAACGAAACGCATTTATTTGGGATAAGAAATTAAATATTAACTTTACTATTTTAAAGTTTTTATATGTGAATAAAAGTTATTTAATATTACTGAAATATTAAATGTATATAAAGTTTTATTTCTTCATTATTTTGTGTAGTTAATATCAAAGGCCGTGATAATGGTACATTTAAATATTCCACTAGGAACAAATAAAAGAAACATTTTATCATTTCAGAAATTAATATGTAACTAATACATACTACAACTAACTGATAATACTTTTGATTTGTTTTTATTCAAATTTATTTTTTCTTTGATTTATTTATATATAATAAAATCAAGTTATTCATAAAAGTACTAATTACTTTCTATCACTTTACGGTCTCCGTAGCAACGCATGGCAACGCCACCTAGTACTTATACAAAAATAATATTTTTATAAAGTGGGTGGTGTAATTATAAATAAAATTATATAATTGATAGTTTATGGTTTGTTGTTTTTTTAAGCTAAAATTAATGTTTGATCTTTTAATGCTAAGAAAATATAATTAGTTGCTAAGAAACTAAACAAAGTACGTGGGTATAAAATCAATAGAGTAAAATGATTATATTATATGAGGTGTTGTTTCATACACCTATACTGCTACATATTTCCATAAAGGGTTTGTAATAGATACATTCTATTTATCTTCTTCTCTTAATATTCTCTATACATACATATAGATACAAGAAGAGAGATAGAAACAAGAGGATGTCTCAATAACAACAATGGATGTTTGTATAACCTTCCTTCCATAATCTATGAAGTTAATTAAGATAAAAATATTTAATGTGTTTTTTTCGATAAGAGTCAAAACCTCTTTAGATAAAATCAGGGTTTAAATTCTTATTTGAGATAGATTAGAAATTGATCCATTTTAATAGTAGTAGATAGGTGTGTAAAACACCGTATTTAATAAAGTTATGAAAAACATACTATATATTGTTGTTGTTTTATATGTCTTTTGATGTTTGGAAACGATTAATAAGAGGTTTCTTAGTAACATTCATAAGTGACTTTTTATATGATCTAAATTACACAAACGTTTAATGATCATCATTTTGATCGTGTGAATTTGACTTCATAAAGTTTATTGGCGATAATCATCTTTTAAATGTTGCTCCCTAAGTAGTTGATGTTTTAATTCTGGTTATGAACAAAAGAAATAAATTTAAGAGTAGAATTATAGGGGTTGTGAATTAGGCGTTCGGCGTAAAAGTAATGATAGCTTTAATAATTGACATTCACAGACATGTATAGATACAACTCATAAGCCTTGCTATTTCTAACTTTGATAAAACAAAACACATGTAACCATCATAACCATAGCATTAGAAATCATCACACATAATGACAACATGCAAAAGTGTCGAGGAGTCAAATATTTTGTTGTGTTTTAAGAAGAAAGAAGATTAAAAGGGTAGCAGCAACATTGAAGTCCACGTGTGCGTTAATTAATCTGTACAATGCATACTTGCAGGCAAATAATATTCTTATAAAATGGTTGGTGTATTTATAAATATAATTATATAATATATAATCGGTAGTTTTATGGTTGTGCTTACAAGTCCCAGTTGTTTTTCTACGTAAAATTATTATTGAATTTTTTAAGGTTTACGAGTATTTGATATTATAAGTAGTACTTGTTATCTTTTAGCTAAAATATTGTTGTTTTTTTTAATGTTTAGAAATACATAATTAGTTGTAACAATGTGGGGATAAAAACCAACCTAGTAATAATGATTACATTAAGTGAGGTGTTGTTTTACACACCCATTTACTACTATACCTTTCTCTAATCAATGAAGTTAATTAAGATAGAAATATTTAATGTGTTATCTTTGAGACTTTGACTAGAAGGATGCTCACGTAATGCGGCGGGATGACATTTTACATTTGACGCGTGTTTCTAGCATTTTGTTATTTTTGTAGTATTTTCACAAAAGTCTATTATGGTTTTTCTAAGCTGAAATTTAACACACAAAATAAATGGGTTTTGCATGGCTATTATACATTTACGCATTAACTTATTGTACTTCATAAAATACAGATTGATTCAGCAAAAATTTACACCAAAACATTTAAAAAAAATGCAGGTTACAATTTTAGTCTCAAAAAGTTTTTAAACGTGATAGATTAAAAGATATAACTGAAGTCTTAAAACAAATTCAGTTTTTTCGTTTATGAGTAGATGATGTAAAATTTTATGTTAGTGTTAGTAAGTATGGGGTTATTATGTAACTAATTATAATAGGTAATCTATAAATAATATTATAAATACTATTTTATCCTCAAAAGTGATTGTATCCTATGCATCAAATAAGGTAATTGTTCTTAATTTTTATGACATTTTAAAATACCCCTCTCGTATATTTTATATATAGTATAGATAAGAGTCGAAACTTATTTAGAAAAGATCATAGTTTAAATCCTGATATAAGATAGATTAAAAGTCGGTCTACTTTAGTAGTAATAGTAGATGTGATGTGAAACATCATATTTAATGTGGTTGTGAAAACATACATGTTATGCCTGTTTTGTATATCTTTTGGAAACGGTTAAAAGCTTCCTTCGTAACATTCATAAGTGACTTTTTGTTTATCTCAAATGTTGCTCTCTAAGTAGTTGATGTTTTAATTCTCGTTGCGAATAAAAATGATAGATTTAAGAGTAAAATTATAGGGCTCGTGAATTAACCATTCTGAAAAAACAGTTGCAATCCGTAAAGTAATGATATCTTTAACAATTGACATACTAAAGGATTTATAAGAAAAGTGTTTCGTTTTCCTCATCATTATGGCAAAATTGCAGGAAGCCTTTGAGTTGAAAATTATATATTCATCTAATCATAAACCATCATGGCACACACCAAGTTGATACTTAAAGTCATTTTTACATTATCAAAATCGTATAGATACAACTCATAGTCTTGCTATTTCTAACTTCAATAAAACAAAACACATATACCCCGTCATAACGATAGCATTAAAAATTGTCACAAGTAATGACAACATACAAAAATGTCTACGAGAAAAACACATTGTTTTGTTTTGAAAAACTAATAACTATCAAATAGTGAAAGCAACTCAAATTGACAACACTATGACCATGCACATGAAGCGTCATATTCGAACTTTCAAGAGTTTTGAAATTAACGATTCAAGTCAAAATTGTTATTATGGTGAGTGAACTGAGATGTAGAGAGTTAGTGCATTTGTGGATTTGCTTTGTCGTGTTATTTTTGTTCGTTATTCAGCTTTTGACGAAAATGATTTATTGATATTGAATTCTTTTCCTAAAGGTTTTAAGAGTCTAGAAATACAACATTCAAGAGATGTCACATAAAATAAGTGAGCAAGCAATGTTAACTTTTAAATTTCATGTAGCGTCTAGTCTGCGATTCCGATACCAGATTAGCAACAAATGTATACTGCTTCTAGTCATTTAAAGCTCAAGTCCATCGAGCGAACTGGTTATAACATGCGTCTTTGGGGTTACATCTTTTACATCATATATTTCTAGGTCATATGTTCTAAACAGGACATCGAACCCTATCAAAGTTTCGGGTCATCAACAAGTTTCTGCATGAAGCATGGCTTCCTCTAATCTAAAGCTATGTTCAAGCCACATAACTAATAATCTTTAGCCTAAGTGATTAAGGTGAATTACCTCAAGAGTTCATTAAATAAGGGGAGATCTTGGGTTTAAATCTTATTTGTGACAAAAAAAAATGCTTTCAGATTGGATCAGAAGGTTGCTCTCACATATGCTGAGTTTCCTCCTGATGACAGTCTCAAGTTATGTACTCAAGTAACGAAGATGATCGTGTAGACCAGTGATCCGTCAATTATTTAATTAACCGTTCAAACACAACATAGCTATGATAGTTAGTTGAGTTTACCTGGTCCTAATATATTATAATACTTACTAAAATGTGTGCTAATTAATAGCACACGTCCAGATCATCAACTGGCACATCAGTATTTAGCAATTAGCATAGTGGGATGATGACCCACATGATAGTTTTATGCACTCTTACAATTTCATTTTTGATAGTCACATAAAAATGACAAGGATTAAAATGCATTGTATAAAAATCATTTTTTTTTTGTTTTAAGGTGTAAATTTAGTATATCTTTTTTACTTTTAAGTTTTTTTATTGTTTTATCTTCACTTTTACATGGTCTTTATTTTTTTTCTTTTTACTTTACTTTAGTTTGAGTTTTCATTCCATAATCTTAAATTACTTTTCATGTTTCATTTTGCTTATTTTCATAACAACGTAACTTTTTATCCTAATTTTATCTTACACCCCTAACAACCTTTGCAACACCTTTTCTTTATCTACGTTTCCATGTAAATAGTTTGCATAATTGACCCGTCGTAGAGCGCGAAATATCCGCTAGTTCTCATCTATATTTATTTCCAACCTAAGTATGTTAACTTGATTCGACCCAACTTGAGTCAACGTGGAAAATAACATTTGGTCAAAATTTAAAAACAGGCACTCGTTTTCAACAGTTCCACCACTGGCCCATTGATGTTAACATATGAAGAAAATGGGCCCAATTATAACAGTATCAGTTCGGCCCATGTTTGACGCCTAAAAGCATTTCTATGCTTTGTGTTGTATAATCCCGAAAAATTCGTGATCACTCACTTTTGTGTATAACTTTATATTATGGCAATTATAATGGTTTGTTCACAACATATTCTGGTGATATATTATAGTCTTTTAATAATACTGCTTTACCTTTATTCTTTATTTATATAAATTGCTAATGATAGGTGAAGTCGTGAAGAGGTTATTTAGGTACATGTGAGATAACATTTAAAAAGTTTTTAGATTAAACTATTGTTAATCCCTAATTCTACTTAACCCGTATACGACACCGTTAAATCCTATTTGTTTTTTAAATTTTGATTTTTTTAATTGTTTCTACATATTATTTGTCTTCTTTTCTAGACTTTATGGTGTATGAACAAGTTCTTTAGTTTGTGAGGTTGTGGATGACAATTGATGGAAGTCATCATGGATTACAAAAAGGTTTGTGTTTGTAAGTTGTTAAAGACCCACTATATGGGTAGGTTGTGATTGTCTGTTCTTGATAAATTTATATCAACATGGCTAAAAAATGTTGGCTTAATATAAACATATATGGTGTGCTTTAAATAGTGATCAACAAGTTAGATTGATTACATGGTGTGAAGAAAGTTGTTAATGTAAACACACTACAATTTATATATTAGATTACTTATAGCAAATGTTTTTTGATTGATTTATATACTTATATTTAGTAATCATTTAAGCACAGGTTAACCTTTTCTTATTGTACATAGATTTGAGTGGTATTCAAGTTGCTTTGAAATTCAAGATACATAGAATGTGATGATAGGAGTGTTGATTAATATAAACATATATGGTGTACTTGTAGGAAACAAGATCTTTGACGAGGATGATGATGTCACAGTTAAATAAATAGTTCCCGTTATGATGTTAAGAGATTGATGGATGAGTTTGAGATAAAAGTTATTAGTGTGTGTGTGTGTTTTTTAATTCTCTACCATTGATTATATAAGACTTCTAAGGGGAAACCTTAATTACAATTGTGAGGTATTTCAATCAAATCTCTCTCTTATAACTTTGGGGACTAATTATGTTATTTAGAAATAGTTTAATTGTTATTGCTAACATCCTCTCACATGGGCGAGTGATCATTTGGGATGAACAATCGTAAGTTTGGCCAAGTTAAACACTCATTAAGTCTTATATTGAAAGTATAGCATAAAGTTACAGTCACTCGAATTATAGTCAAAGTGATGCCCTTAATAGTCATACTAAAGTCTCAATATGAAACATTTAAAAAGAAAATCAAAATGACAAAGTAAACCCTTATGTACATTATTATAGACAAAATAAAGTTTTGAGTAAAATACATCAATCATTCCGGCACCTTAATATGCTATTACATAAGGTTTCAACTAAAACTTATCATTATACGAGTTCTTGAAAATTCTTGGATGGTATGCTTTTAGTCATGAGATCCACAAGCATATCTTTTTTCTTATGTATTTGATATAACCTGTTCTCGTACTAACAATAACTTTGTATTAAAATATAATATTGCTCCACTTGAAGAGTTATTATTTGATAAAACTAACGGTAGGTGAGTGGTCATAATAAATCTTTAATATTCATAATATTGAGTTAACAACTTTGAGTCTAACGATAAGATTTACTAACAAAAACCCATGTCAAATTGCATTGTTGAGTTTGTTGCCAACTGCTACTTATGACTCATTCATAAATTGGTCTGCCTACTAGCATAAAGATATACCTCGAAATTGATTTCTTATCATCTTTTCATTTAGAAAATATAATTAATGTTTAAGGCTTGCCTCTCTATTCTTTAGGATAGAGGTAAGGCTTGCCTAAATCCTACCTTCCTCCCCGTCGTATAGCGCGGGCTACCAGTATTGAAAGTCAATTAAAACATAAATAATTAATACATTAAAGATTTAGCCTCTTATAGCACTAAAATAATATACTAAAGTAAGGTTCTACTTGAGTTGTGGCTTCACGCTGACTATGACCAACATTTAAGTATTACGAACATACATAGAGTGTAATTTTAGACACATAAATACAATACATCATGTTTGGGCACAAATGTATATATTTGTGTGCTAGCCTACATTTGATTATTTGTATAATCAAACAACTAGTCAGTAAGTTTATTATTTGACACCACATATAATTACATTAAATGGTAATATTAAACTCCAATGTCAAATCAAATGATGTGTCATTGAGATTACTCATTTGATTTTTCATTGAAGTTACCAATGTTCTCATGAAAACGAAATATGTTACCAATGTTCACATGAAAACGAAATATTTATGTTTCATGTGAAAATTTATGAATGCAAATATAAGTTTCAGGAGGAAATTTAATACGCAAAATTTACTTGGTTTCGTAAGAATTTTACACTTTCGCTTGATAATTCATAAGTAAGTTGTGACTTCTGTTAGGTCATACGTGAACAAAAGTCTCATGTCAACCTAGGGCTTTTATACAGAAGTTTTGTATAGTTATGCGAAAATAAAATCATCACCTTTGTATAATCGTATGCGAAAGAAAGAATGATGGTGGAAAAATGCATACGGAAGTTATATGACAACATGCTAAAATTACGACTTTTGTGAGGGATTAATTCACTTGTATTAGAAATTATTTTATCCGTAATCACACTAGAGTTACAATAGGCGAAAGTCACAAATGACTATAATCCTTCATGCGAAAGTTATAATGGACCAAAATTTTTGTTAGATATTTTAATGTAATTAGATTGACTAATAGCCTATTTGATCATAATATCATCAAACAAGTCAGGAGTTGCAAAGTGCACGTTTATTTGAGTTTATTGTGATCTTCGATATTGGAAACCTCTTTATGGGTGAAGCCCCTAAGCAATGAGGGTTTCAAGGGGACAACCGAGGGGCAGCGCCTCTAGTAGCGGGATCCAAGGGACGGCAGCCCTGGCGAGGTCTAAGGAGCTGAACCCTTGGTGGGGGTTGAAATGCCAGTGCAGTTGGATTTTTATTTTTATTTTTTTTTATTTATTTATTTTTTTTTTTTTGTGGTAGATATTGTTTTTGTAAAAGTGCATGAAAATTAAAAAAAAAATTGAAATTTCACATATGAAATTCAAAGGTAAAAACAATCAAATTGTAGATAATAACTACCGAAGACAGTTACCCCAATCCTTGCTAGACTTCGAATTTGAACAACAAATTGCTCAGACTTCATCATCTTCGATTCATGAAAATTTCACACACAAAAAAACACACTTCATTTTGATTTTGAGTATTATCCGGTAAACCAAATAATTTCAATTTAAAAGCCATTTATAACTCTCAAATTATCCGAATAGTTGATCAACAAATTACAATTCCTTTACCATTTATCTCTTTTAAGATTATGACTTTGATGATTATGCATACAACAGTTGCAATTTTGACTGGCGCCTACAATGATTTGATCATTTATTAATGATGAGTACGGGTGGAGATCCCACATGAAAGATAAAACAAAGTTGTATTAAGAATCAAATCAATTATATTGCAATGGGGTTGTTACATCAATTTCTTCCAAAAGTCGTGGAATCATTTTGAATCATTAATTTCTTATGGCATTACACGTATCATAAATGATAATACAATAATTTAATCATCTGTATGAGTTATAACATCTTATTATTAATTTTTTAGGACATAACTGGAAAAACCCGTCATACAGGAAATTATGAATAAGTTGATTTAATCAAGTTAATCAATTTATTCAGATCGATTAATGATGGCAAACATGAATAGTTGTATGAAAACCTAAACATGTTTCTTCGATCATAATCATGAAATATCTAAATAATAAAACTTGTAAGAAACAAGATCCTTGATGAGGATGAGGATGAGGATGAGGATGTACAACTGAATGAATCGTTTCTTTTATGATGTCAAGAGATCGATAGATAATCAGAGAAAAGTTATCGTTTTGTGTTGTTTTTTTTCCATCATTCTATATATAAGACATCTAAGTGGAAACTCTGATTATAATTATAAGGTATTTCCATTTAGACAAACGTTAATTAAATGAACACAATAGCCACATAAATAGGTTAATTTCTAACAAGAAGATAACCGGTGTCCGGATATAGTCAAAGAAGATGAAAAAGATGCTGGTGAGATAAAATCTCCAAGCCAAAATAATAATAAGAATAATACAGATTCCATACTTTCTCCAAACACCAACGAGAGGTTCCCTACTCTTTTTTAATCCGTCTTAGGGCCGAGTGGCAGCCTGAGTGTGGATAATTCATACAACGGGGTGCAGTCCGTGCTAATCGAGATACAACAGAAAGAAGAAATCAAATCGGGTGGAGTGAGTGATGGTATTAGTGGCAACAATGCAAGCATAAATAATTGGTTGAGTGTCTCTTTCACCTCCACTAAAAAACGAAGGTTTCTTTTGTAACAACAATGGCACCTATAGAGAAATAATGCCTTGAACTCTGTAAGCTTAGTGCTTGTACCCTGGATCCAAATGTTTGTACCCTCAAGCAACGTATCAGAGTCATGGAGAAGAGACAACTGAGACAGTAGCTGAACACAACGGGGTAGTCTCTTCACCATCACCACCCAGGAACCATAGTACACAATGGTGGTTGTCAACTGAAATGACTAACTTTTTGTTCTGTCAATTCTTGTCCCTAAAGAGCACTTTGGTTATTCGGTGGAAGACTTAATAGAAAGATAGACGTCTCAGGGACGAATATTGTCAAAAAATTCATGGGTGACCCATACATAGTGTTAAAGAAAATTTGGATGAAACCTGATGTTTTGGCTAAACCTCGTAATGATTTTTGCAGATTACTCTTTCAATATTAATACCTATGCATTGAAAAGTTGTACTCGATGCCTAAAGAGATGAGAGGAGGAGAGAGAGAGAGAGAGAGCAAATATGGGAAATACGTTGGAAGCCCTCTAGTTTCCTTAAACTATTATCTAGTCACCTTAAGTATGCATCAAACACTTATATCATATGACACCCTATATAAATCCCATATCAGCCGTGGCTTTGGAGTGCTCAGGTGGCAGCAATCCAGGAATGAATGACCTCCCTGGGAAGTTTTCACCCGCGCAACCAAAAAAAAATCCGTAAGCTCCTCGTGAGAAAAACGAATAATATTAGTGGTATGAGGGTCCGGGTGTTACATATCATGAGCATACATCATTTGAGGTTAACAATGGGCTACACATGCTTTTTGTACAAACCGAAACGTGCAACTCTTAATCTCTTATGTAAGTGACTCTGTAGGCTTAAAGACCCAAAACTTTTAAGGAATTTAAGGCCTAGGCCCAAAGCTTTTTGGTCATCCTGTAATTCCTGTTGGTTTAAAAATTAGAGCTCAAGCTGCTAAAGCAGCAGCACGATTTATGGTATTTAAAGAGTGTCTTGAGAGTTCAACTAATTCTATTACAAACACGCATTTTGAAAGAAAAAACAGAGCTTAAACCTGTTTAAGACAGAGAGAACATAATAAGTGTTCATAATATATAAGAGCCTAGAACCAAAGTAAAAGCAGGTACATAACAACCGCGCAATGCATTGTATGTCGTGTTTGGCATGTATAATGAGAATTAGAGAGTGAAGTAAACAGTTACATAACCACCTTATATATCATTGTCAAAGCAAAATGTACTAGTGTTTATTTGATACTCATGATTCTCACTGAAATGTGGTTCAGCGTTTTACATAATTCTTACTTAACTTTGATCCATAATGACCCTCTATACATGTGTGTATGTATATTGAGCGTGTGTCGTCTGCAAGCATCAAGAACAAGGTATCTGGCAAACTTAGAAGGCTACCAACAAACAGATAGCATTATATTTTTTTTGTGTATATTTTTTTCAATGCGAGTTGAAACTTTGAGTTTGTATTTTGTTATTTACATTCTGAAAATGTAAAAGTTTAAACAGGGGTGAAGAGAGTAGCTAAACCTTGGTCCACAACGATTTGCAGCTTATCGTATACCATCAACGATTCTAGGTTGGACTTATACGTTCCTCTCCCTCTTGCCAAAACTTCTCCATCGGAATCTATAATCCCCTCCTTCGTTGACCCCCCTGTTCGCGTGCCAGGCTCCAAGATCACTGCTTTCACCTGCTCATACGTGTCCAGATTGAATCGGTAGCGTTTAAATTATTTCATATTACAACTAGATTAGTTTGCCAAAATAAAGTTCACCAATTGTGAATGCATGGTTGGTGACCCGTAACTTTTTAGTGCGTTATTTGAAATTTTGTAAATAACTAATGCATAAAACATGTTACATAAACTACATAATGTAACATTGTGTGCTTTACCCATTATAAGTTCACGGTTTTGTTTTTGGTAGCCCAAGTGGAAACTTCTCAAGAGGTCACACATGCTGAAATTACCCCTCACCCAAACGTGCTCAGCTATGGAGGTCTCTCATCCACAGACAATGCACCCAAAAGGCCAAAACGCATTGATGGTATTTGAGAGTGGACAAATTTTGTGTTCTAGCATCCCTCATGTGGAAGGAATGATGTGAAATTTGTCTTAAGGTGTCAAAAATGAAATAATTCTTTTAATAAAATGATATTAGAAAAATGTAAGAATTTAAATGCATGATTAACGACTTCTGGCCCATCTAACCCCTTTTTATATGTGACCTGTTAAAAAGAATATACAATCTAGATTTACCTTAATGTAAACGACGTACGGTGATTTCACGTGACCTCCATTGTCCAATTTAGACATCAAGGATATCAATGCTAACTTTGGACATTCCCTCATTACAATCAAGTCCAAATAACCATCTTCAAACTGAAACCAAGCAACATAAGTAAGCTAGAATTACCATAGTGCCATGTCATAGCTAAATAGTTAGGATTTATTGTTATTAATCAAACCTTCGCATCAGGTGCAGCCATTGTGTTTTCAGCACCCCAAGGAACATTATGAAGCCAAACAGAAACAAATGGACCATTAAGCTTTCTCCAATTAAAACTTTTGAAATCAGCCTTGGGACCTTGGTACCCATGCTGCCTAGGTTTAAAAGGTTCCATAGAGTCAACACATGAACTGTTTTCCTCCCCTACGATTTCAAATCCAGGTGCAGGTACAAAACATATACTGCCATTATATTTGCGCAGTCGCAAAATTCGTTTAAGAGCCTGATATTTTGAGAAAGAACACCTTAATCAGCTATTGGTTTGCATAAAAGCCATCGACATACAAAATAATAAATGTTACAAAATACAAATACAAGAATCTTGGTTTCAATAAAAAACATCAACAGCATACAGCATTTGCATTTGAAATTAACAGGTCAATGCAAGAAAGCAAGATGCATACATATGTTTCTATGTGTGTGTATATCTGTCTGTAGAAAAAGAACTAGTGTGGATTGCAGTGCAATAAACAGAAAGATGTCGACTTACATAGAAATCTATTCGGGCACTACCCATCCATCGATATTTCTCAGACTCGATGTCTATATCTGCTACTAGTCCTTCAAGATACGATAAGAAAACAAAACCAAAACACCAGTTTAAAACACTACAAAATATTGTTATAATGGAGCAAAGATTATAAAAGTTTAACTAGTTTTCAGTGTACACTGTACCCCATGCAAGCATCAAGACACTAAAAAATACAGTCTCTCCTTGCCAGATTATAGCTACATCTAAAGAGCGTTTATGCCCTGCCAGAAATGAAGCATGCAACAAAAAGAAATGTATGAATACAAACTACACTACTTAAAAAGTAATATTAATTGGCTAATAATATACCTCGAATTGCAGCAAGAACAGCATGAGCCGGTGTGCATGGCTGGCTGGCTGAATCTAAAAGGGATTTAATCATGCCATTTCCAGTACCTTTGCCATTAACATTAATTTAACATTTTAAAGCCAATTGAGTGACAGTGGTTTTATCATACATGCTTAAATATCTAGTGACAGCAAAAACTTTGGTTGAAAAATATTAATGAGAAAGTAATGAAGAAACCTGCAGGTATGACTCCAAGAGGCATTTTCAGTGCAGTGGCCCAGTCTTCTCTTTCAAGCAATCCATTCACAACCTACTACAATTTGCATCCAATTGATGATCAGGTAAAGAGGTTGAATCATATTTAAGCTTTAACAAAAAGATGTTATATGACTAAAAAATTCATATAACAAATATGATTCATATCGCTAAGACAGGTAACAAGCCAACCTCAACCAATATGCCATCCCCACTAACACACATGATACCATCATATTTTGTAAGATCCAATGAACGAGAAACTTCTTTTGCGTGAAGCTGATATTTGGTTTCTGAATTTAAGATTAAAGCCAACAAGCACCGTTATGCCATGCTAAATACATGGTTAATAAATGAAACTAGTACAAACCTTGTATTGTATACTCAATATTAGCATCCTCAAGTATTGGTTTTACATCATTGGTAAAAATCTTGGAAGCAGATTTCTTCCCACCAAATGGATTAACAAATATAAACAGCTTCTTTGGTCGACCTTTTGCAACAGCCATTATAAGCTATATAAGGCATACTATACTTAAAAATTTAAACAGAAGAAATGAATAAGCATCTTAGCCAACAAAAGATAAAACTCTTTGTAAGATGTTAAGATCAAAGTTTTTCAGCCACCTTTGAAGAACATCAATTATCAAAATAGTTAGTCTACACTACAAACAGATCATTTGAAGCAATACTAAGATTTCAACTTATTAAATCATGCTGATGGAATTTGGAAGGTTACTCAACATTTATCATCCCATTAACTGTTCTATCAAAGTGTCAAACAACACCACATTTTACAAAAATAGTTATGTCAACCTGTTAATTCCTGCAAAACACTCCTCAAACAATATCTTTTTTCATTCAGCACTATTCTTACACATATCCTCTCAATCATTCAACATTTTGTCCAGTAAGTTGAGTAAACAGGGATTTAGATCCCTAATAGTGTTCTAATAATTAATTTAGTGAATACTTGACATTAAATTCAGCATCTACCTGGAAGATTTACGTATGAAGAACAAAGAGAAAGATAGCCATAGCTTAAGTAAAACATGTAACATCACATCCGGTCAAAATTAGTGAATAAAATTTCACACGATCATTAAAATCCAAAACACCACATAAACAGTAGGGTTTATGTCATGTTTAGCGATCAAACAATCGAAACAAATCATTCAGGCAAGAATTCAACCATCCTAGCATAATCAGACGCTTAAATAGTTAAATTCCCCAATCACTCACGCACTTCTACTGTTGAATCACACGTTCACATCACTAGTTCAACTACAACAGAGAAACACTCATTCAATCCAACAAACAATTCGCCGTATTACCTAACGATTCGATGTACCCCTGGATGTTCTCACACAAGCTCCGTAACACATCCTCCGTCACCGGCTCAAACACAAGCCTCCTCCGCACCAAACTCCCTCCGCCACCACAACCAAACGGTCCAAATCCGTCACCGTCGCTCTCAACAAGCGCCTTAATCGTGATCAGATGATCGGAGCTTGAGATTCCGATGACCTCCTTCTCTACAGACAAGCAGCGGAGGAGTTCGCCGCGATCGAGCCACCGGAGAACGCCGTCAGCGGTGAGAGTGAGTGAGGTTTTGACGCCGTTGACCGATACTTCGCCGGAGACTAGTTGGTGGTGGTGGAGGTGGTGGTGGTGGTGATCCATTGGTGGTGATTTGTGATGGTGAAGAGATCGAGATGGAGTGTGGGTGTGGGGTGGGATTTATCGCCGGAGGATCGGCGGTCAGCATCTTAATGTTTACGATTCTAGAAGACTTTTGCTTTGTTTGTTTCCATTTGTTCGTTGAGTATTCAAATGGCTTCTAATGGTTAAGTGGGACCTTTGTTTTTTTTTTTTTTGTTTTTTTTCCTTTTAAATTATAACCGGTATTAACTATTAAGTTCCTTACGTGTTGCTCGAGATTAGGTGTTAACTATGAGAAAAAGCCTGGGGTTTTTTTTATCTATGATGGGATTTATCCTGATGATGGTTTTAGGTTTATGGTTTCGTATTTGAGTGATGAAGATAATTGGGTGGATCAATAGTTCGTTAATTATCCAATTAGTCGTTCAAAAATTAAACTATAAAAAAAAGCTCGTTTAATATAGGAAAAATAAAATCTGGACGTCGTCGATACATTCGACGTGTGTTCAGTTAATTTTGTTTAAAGAAGAAAAACCACCTAAATGGGAAAAACAAAAGAAAAAACATAAGAAAGCTTTAACGACTTGTTTTATCGATAGTTTGATGATTGTATATAATACTAGCGCAACATAATATTATTACGGTGCAATATGATAATAATATTGAAGATATAACCTTTCGCATTTAATAGTAACTTTATGGGATCATAGTAAATAAACGCATGGTCAAGGACTCTAGGGAGGAAAATGAAGAAAAATCAATGTAAAGCTGAGATGGGCCTATGTGCTTTACTGACACATGTCATGATTGTATAAAAGATTGCATCTAAAAGAACATGCATGAGAAGGTTGTACATCCTTCATTGTATATTAGCAGTTTGAGTTTTAAAGTATAGTTAATAGCAAAGACCCGAACGGGATCACCCCTACAATATATCATCCTTCCATCTAAAGAACACATGCGTGATGATCTCACCCATCCAACTTAAGAGAAATTTTACAAATTAAAAAATGTTATAATATCACAGTAATTTACACAAGATTAATATTATAACCTTAAGAACTTTAAAGTGAATTGCATGAGCAAGAAGAAGAAATTTGTATTACTTATAAAAATGTATACAAGATGTGCATTTTCTTCTCTACATTGATGTGGTATGTATACTACAAAGATCAATCATTTTGGTAGACAAGTAAAACTATTTGGTAGATAAGTAGCATAGTAAACTTATCTACAAGTTTGACAAAGAGTTCATCCACTTGCTATAGTAAAAATTTATAATACTCCCCCTTGGATGATATTTTTCAAACTTCAAAAGTTTAAGAACTGCCTCATTAAAAATCTTGCTAAAGAAAAACCCAGTGGAAAAAAAACCTTAGCTAAGGAAAAAAGTATGCAGCTTATAACTCCCCCTCAAATTGTCTTCTGTAGATCCTCACATTGTGTGTACGTGCCGCATGTCAATATCATAAACATATTTTCTGAATGTTGTTTTAGAAAGTGCCTTTATGAAAAGATCAGCTGAATTATTGCTAGATTGAACGTATCTCATTTCAACTTGTTTATCTTTAATAAGGTCTTGAGTGTATGAAAAGAATCTTGGTAGTATATGTTTTGTTCTATCACTTTTGATACACCCTTCTTTCATTTGTGAGACATAAGCTTCATCATCTTCATAGATTGGTGTTGCATTTTTATCTTTCCCCAATCCACAAGAAGTTAATATAAGTTGTGTCATAGATCTTAACTATACATATTCTCTTGAAGCTTCATGTAGTGCAATGACTTTAGCATAATTTGAGGATGTAGCAACGAGTGTTTGTTTCTGAGAACGGCATGAAATCGTGGTTCCTCCATTCTTAAATACGAATCCAGTTTGAGATTTTGCTTTATGGGGATTAGATAAATAACCTGCATCTGTATAACCAACCAACCCTTCTTTTGAATTATTAGGATGAAACAAGCCTAAATCAATAGTACCTCGAAGATATTAAAAAATATGTTTAATCCCATTCCAGTGCCTTTTAGTAGGGGCTGAACTAAATTTTGCTAACAAATTAATGGAAAAAGAAATGTCAGGTCTCATACAGTTAGTAAGATACATAAGAGCTCCAACTGCACTGAGGTATGGTATCTCTGAACCAAGAACCTCTTCATTATCTTTGCAAGGACGAAATGGATCATTATCAACATTAAGTGATCTAGCAACCATTAGAGTGCTTAAAGAATTTGCTTTGTCCATATTGAAACACTTTAAGAGTTTCTCAGTATAAGTTGACTGATGTACAAGTATTCTATTATGCATATGCTCAATCTGCAAACCAAGAGAATATTTGTTTTTTCCAAGGTTTTTCATTTCAAATTCTTTCTTTAAAAGAGCAATTTCTTCATTAATTTCCTTTTGCGTCCCAATTATATTTAGATCATCAACATACACAACTATGATCACATATCCTGATGTTGTTTTCTTAATGAACACGCATGGACAAATAAGGTTATTTGTGTATCCTTTACTTGTCAAATGATCACTCAAACTATTGTACCACATCCTTCCAGATTGTTTAAGTCCATACAAGGATCATTGTAATTTGATGGAATACATTTTCTTAGGCTTTGAGCTTAATGCTTTAGGGAATTTAAAACCTTCATGAATTTTCATATAAATGTCACTATCTAGTGATCCATACAAGTAAGTTGTGATAACATCTATAAGACGCATCTCTAAATTTTTAGAGACTGCTAAGCTGATTAAATATCTAAAGGTTATTGCATCCATAACAGGGGAGTATGTTTCCTCATAATCAATCCCTGACCTTTGTGAAAAACCTTGAGCTACAAGTCTAGCTTTATACCTTGTAACTTCATTTTTCTCATTTCGTTTTCATACAAAAACCCATTTATACCCTACAGGCTTTACGGGCATCGGAGTAATAACAATAGGTCCAAAGACCTTTCATTTGTTAAGTGGATCTAATTTAGCTTGCATAGCTCCTTTCCATTTATCCCAATCATGTCTATTTTGACAATCTCTAACTGATTTTGGTTCAATATCACCATCTCCACTCATGATGTCACTTGCTACGGAATAAGAAAATATTTTATCAATACCTTTCATTTCATCTCGATTCCATAAGATATGTGTGTGACCATAGTTAATTGACATTTCTTTATTATTTTCATCCAAATCCTCCTCATGAGAGGTTTTGGTATTTAGCGTTGCATCAAGATCATTCACTTTATTGTCAACTTCCTTTTCATGAGTTTTTCTTTTTCAAGGATTTTTATCCTTGGAACCAATTGGTCTTCCTCGTTTCAAATGTCTCTGAGATTTATGAGCCATGTGTTATCTATTCGCTTATTTGGAATCTCAACTTGAGCTGGAGCATTAGCAGCTGGTATATGAGATTTAGTAACTCTTATTGTATTAATAAATGCATCAGGTAATTGATTTGTAATTTCTTGCAGGCGTATTATCTTTTGAACCTCTGTCTCATATTGTTTAGTTACTGGATCAAGATACAATAATAAAGGAACATACCATGAGACATCATTTTATTGTTTTTTCTTTTCTCCCCCTAATGCCGGGAAAACTAACTTGTTAAAGTGACAATCAGCAAAATGTGTTATAAATACATCACCCGTTAAAGGTTCAAGATATCTTACGATGAAAGCTGATTCATATCCAACATATATTCCCAACATTCTTTGAGGACCCATTTTTGTGCGTTGTGGTGGTGCAATAGGGACATACATAGCACACCCAAAAATTCTAAGGTGGAAAATGTTTGGCTCACTGCCAGAAACAAGTTGTAAGGAATAGTATTTAAGATTTGCACTTGGTCTCACACGAATTAGTGATCCAGCATGAAGAATTGCATGACCCCAAATAGACACAGGGACTTTTGTCCTCATTATTAATGGTTTAGCTATTAGTTGTAGACGTCTGATTAACGACTCAGCTAAGCTATTTTGTGTGTGAACATGAGCAATAGGGTGTTCAACAATAATTCCTACAGACATACAATAATCATTAAAAGCACGTGATGTGAATTCACCAGCATTATCAAGTCTCACCTTTTTAATAGTATAATCAGAAAAATATGCTCGTAATTTGACAATTTGTGCAAAAAATTTCGCAAAAGCTACATTACGGGTAGATAACAAAGAGACATGAGACCATCTACTTGACGCGTCTATCAAAACCATAAAATATCTAAATGGTCCACATGGTGGATGAATTGGACCATATATATCTCCTTGAATTATTTCAAGAAACAAAGGTGATTCATAGGCGAAGGTCTTGTAATTAATTTCCTAAGAGAACAAGATGTACACTAAGGAATTTTATTCGATTATGGCATCTTTTGATATTTCAATGGATGCCCATGAGTATTTTCAATTATTCTTCTCATCATTATAGATCCTGGTTGACCTAATATGTCATGCCATAAGTTAAGTGTTTCAGGATCATATAATTTTTTTTTTAACTGCCATATATGCCTAAGGCACATTAATGTGTGTATAATGTAAACCAGACTGAAGCATTGACAGTTTTTCTAATATCTGATCTTTGTTTATGATATGCAAATATTTTTCACTATCAACAGTCTTTGACTGAGTATCATATGTGTTATGATATATGTTTTTAAAACTCAACAGATTTCTTATTGATTTTGGGGAAAATAAAGCATTTTCTATTATAAGCTTTGTATCATTTGGTAATGCTAAATTAGCTTTTCTCACCCATTCTATCAGGTCTGTAGGGTCAGATATTGTATTAACGATTCCTTTTGTTGGTTTAAGTTCATAAAAATATTTCTTAGATCTAAGTATAGTGTGTATGGCTCCACTATTCGCTATACATATATCTGCTTTATTTGTTTGATCTTGCGCTTCAGTGATGTTCATTTTAATCTTAAAAGTATAAAGAAAAACAATAAGTGAATAACGATAATATTGTTATATTTTAACACGAGCTTTATTTAATCGAAAGAAAACATTGCACGAAGAAAAATACATAATTAAAGATAGAAAAACACTTAATTGTTGCATATAACTATTATGGTCAAGCAACATGTGTTTCAGAGTTCTATGTCAAAGCCTCTGTGTTCAACTCAACGTGGAGATTATCAAAATTATCAACATGGTTCACTTCATTCTATTTCCTTTTAAGAGAGGCTTGGTATATGTCACACCCTCAATTTTCACAAACGAACGACACATTTATTACAAAACATAGTTATTCATTAATAATAGAAATTCCCAAAAATATAGTTAATAACGAAATCATGAAAATACTTGCGGAAGCGTAATTCAATCATAATTCAGATGACGCAAAACACGCGCAAACCCATTAATATAACTTGTAAAAATGTGAATAGTTCATTTAACCCAAATGATGATGAATGCAATGATGTGATGATCCTAGCTGTGCACAATTAAGAACCTGAAAGAAACATGCTAAAGTGTCAACACAGGGTTGGTGAGTTCACAGGTTTTGTTAAACAGTAACATAATCGAAAACAGATCCAATAAACAAAGTAATATCAGTAGATAGCTAGTCTACATAACAAGTTACATAGTATATGAAGTTCGCAACTGAAACTGACAATATAAATGAATGCCTCGGTTGTGTCTACCAGACCACAGCAACAGAAATTAGGTCAATTAAACACCCATTTGACGTGCAGTCGTACTAGCGCGACTAGCCCGGGTGGGGTTTGTCAAACCCAGTAGATCTACTCAAAATTACCTCGTTAAAATACATAAATTAACGGTTCGAAAGTGAGGACTTAATTTGGTACAACACTAGTAAACATGTGATAATACAGTAATACTGATCAAACGAAGTACATTTTTAAAAGAACATGTTTCTTTTCCCCAAAAAGAATATATGTGAAGTGGGCCGTAAACTCACCTCGAATGTACAACAACAAATAAATGCAAAGAGCAGGTAATGTAGGTTTCTGGAACTCCTGGATTTCATTTAAGGTTTAATTAACATTAAATACCATAATTAGATCGTACGGTTTCGCGTTCTCGATTCGGTTACAAAGCAGGTCATCGATTCACCCATTACCATGCCAGGACACTGAAACACCAAATTACCTTTAATACATGAGACCCAATATTCTCGCTTAAATCATATAATGTATAAAGGAACTCTTTATACATTTCTTTTGTGTTATATGATTTTTATATTATAAAACTCATATGTTTCATAATACTTCACCCACACAACCCAAATGCACAACGCCCCAACCGAAACACACATAATATATCATACACACCACATAGTGTATACTATACACACATATAATTTATATTACATACACTCGTAATATATATATTATACACACACAATGCAGGCCATACGCACACACAAAATGCAAAGCATACACACACATAGAATGCAAAGCATACACACACATAGAATGCAAAAACACACACACACACACATAATGCAGACCCACACACCCATGCAGACCCACACCCGATGGAACACATACATGAGATGAACCTGCATACACCAACACATAACCATTGTGAACACATATGAGAACAAACAGTTCATGCATACACATTTACGAACACCCACGCGCACAACAAGAACAAACCTAAATATATATATATATATAAACACATGTACATGAAACCATACGAACCATGGTTGCTCCAACACCATCCATCAACTTACAACACACACGCACGCAGCACACCACACACGTATACCATCCGAACACGCACACACACAAAACAGAAACGCACACACCGCTACCATTACCCACACAATTATGCATGAGAACACACACAACCGAAACACCCTCAATGTACACATACATATATACCCTTCTGAAAACAAGAATCGAATCTTTAAACACATAAACATAGAACCACATACACATTTATAATACAATAGAATCGGAACAAAGAAACACACACCCGTCGCACACACGCTTAAATCGAAAACCCGTATTTCCGAATATGCACATAAACCATAACACGCCCAATGCACAACCACATAACCCCATCCCTTAGAACCCGCTTACGCGAACGTGAACAGAAATCGCAGCCCGACATCATGTTGTAACGAGTATGAACGTAATAGAAAAGAATTCATACCGCACGACTGTCAAGGGATCGGTTGTCGCAACTGCTAGGGTAGTGTTGTGATCGCCGATTGCTCGCCGTCGCAGGGGGGTCGCCGGAACTGCTCAGTCGAGAAGGAGAAGGAGGCAGGGGGTAGGGTTTACGAGAGGGAGAGAGTAGATCGATGTGGGAAGGGTCGGTTATGG
The DNA here is from genome assembly GCA_025506505.1 of Flaveria sonorensis. NCBI lineage: Eukaryota > Viridiplantae > Streptophyta > Magnoliopsida > Asterales > Asteraceae > Flaveria > Flaveria sonorensis. Next base: position 12,121,067 of record CM046429.1, read on the forward strand.
GTTGGGAAAAATTTAATAATAAACTAATAGTAATTTACAGTTTTGGTCCTTTTATTATCTAATGACTTGCATTTTTAGATTAACATAAATTCTAATTGGTTTAGGGTTAGAGTTAGTTTTGTGTAATTTGGGGTTAAGTAAGAGTAATAATACTAAATATTTTCCTCTATATTGACATGAGCTTGTTAAATATTAACCTGAAAATGTGGAAAACGCGAGGTGTCACAGTATAGTTCACATAAATATGGAGCTATGCGACAAGCCTTTAACCAGTGGTTTATGCTACCACATCTAAAATAGGAAGTGTCATTGTTTTCGGACCTACCAACTTCATTCTCTTTATGTTGGTTAGAATTGTTATTTTGTGGAGTGTGGTAATTGATTGTTCTTTGATTTCTACCACGGCCATATCCACGGCCACGACCACGTCCACGACTATAAAAGTTACCTCGGTAATTATTATTACCCTTGAAAGAATGGTTGCGACCATTAGGGTAACTTTTATCAAAAGAACCACGACCACGACCTCGTCCCCACTTTCTTTCAGAGTTTTCAGTAGCTATATTTACTTCTGGAATTGCTAATGATCCCGTGGGACGAGTTTGATGATTTTTCATCAAAAGCTCATTATTTTTTTCTGCTACAAAGAGAAATGAATTTAAATCAGATTATCTTTTAAACTTTTACAACCTATATTGTTGTTGCAAGTTTATATTTGATGCATGAAATGTGAAGAAAGTTTTCTCCAACATATATTCCTCGGTAACATTTTGTCCGCGATATCTGAGGGTCGAGCATATTCTGAACAAAGCAGAGTGTTGGACTGTTTGAAGATGATACTTACCAAAACCTAAGTGCCGAATCTCATGATGATTAAAACTGACACGGTAAAGCTACGCTAAAAATATGATCAAAACGAAGAAAATTGACCAAAGTCAAACTTGGTCAACCAAGGTCAAAGTCAACAGTCAACATCAGCGGTCGTCCCGAGTGACGTCAGCACCCGGCAGTCACGCATCAGCAATAGAGAATTTATCAGACGTTGAAGAATATTTGTGTAATCATTAGGACTTAAATGTAATTTTGTTCATTTATGTAAGTAGTCATTTTATACACTAATCATTGCTAAGCATTTCTAAGTGAGGTAAGGAAGAAAGTAAGCAAGAGTTAGGCTAGTGAGAGAAACATCAGGTTGAGTATGTGTGAGAGAAGTTTTTCTTACAAACTCTCTTTGTAATCTCCTAGCTACCAACATACATATGAATGAATGAAATATTTATGAATATGTTTTCTTGAATTGTTCATCATTCATTCATCATCATACATTCAATCTTGCAACAGATCTTCACTTGAAATCATCAACTGGTCTGTGAGATTCCGCATCACAGATCTGATAAACGGCAACAATACGATTGCAATATTCGATCCCATCGATTATCGATTTCAACAGTTGCTATCAGAGCCTTGGCTCCTTGTTCTTCAAATTTTTCTCAAAAATTTGAACCACAAGTTTGATCTGCAAATTGTTGTTGTTTTTGATGAAATAAAGCTACCATTAGCTTAGATTTGTTATTTCATGAAGATCTGCAAGTTTTCACATCAATTGAAGTTCATTTGAGCCATTAATTTAAAGATTTAAGCGAACTTGTTCTTCAAGTCTTCAAATGCTCATGAACATAAAATTTTGATTTTTTTGTTGTTTGATCAAATTTAAGCTTCTAATAGCTTTAGTTTGTGATAACTAACATATATGCAAAGTTTCATATCAATTGAACAACCACAACCCTTGAATTTGAAGATTTTTAAAATTTTGTGTTCTTGAGAAAAGTTCACTGTTCTTAAGGAAAAATCATCAAAAAACATGAATCTGATGTTGTTTAGCTGAAATTGATAGTGGTTTTAGCTTAGAAACATCAAATCTAAGGTTCATTTATCATTTTCAACATCCAAAACATACATTTCTAAACATTGATTCTTATATCTGGGTTTTTGTTTTTTATTGTGTTCTTCATGTGTTCATCATCTAAATCTGAGTTTAGATGATGATTATATGAAATTGATTGTTGTTTCAGCTTAGAATCACTTATCTACAACTATTATAATCTATGATTTTATCAAATTCCATCAAAAACCCAAGAATCAAAAGTTTGTTCATTCAAGAACATAAAGTTTGATTTTTTCAAAGTCAAACAGCTTTGAAATCTGAAAATCAACCAAATCCATGATTAAATCCATATTTTGATTCATTTGTTCATCATACAATCATTCAGAATCATTTAATAATCATACATACAACAAGTTGTGTGTTTGAAATTGAAATTTCATTCATAATCAAATTTTACAAAGAATACACAAAGTACAATTGGAATTGAATTTTTGATTAAGTATTCTATCATTCACAGCTGATATACTAATTCCACAGCTGATGATCTAATTCTACAGCTGATAATCTTCATATTATTTGCAACCAAGTGTTCACAGTTGATACATTAAATCCACAGCTGATACACAAGGTCCACAGCTGACAAACATACATTTGTTTAAATGTTTCCAGCTGATAGAACAAAACTTTCCACAGCTGATGTGTTAAGTTTTACAGCTTACACTTCGGTTCAAAGCGACGAGTAATCCATAGTCACAGTGGACAGTGACTTGAACTCACAGCGGACGAGCAAAATTCTGTCCACACCCATTCACCCACATCAATCACCTTCATCAAAATTCTATCCGTAAGACTTTCACATCTGATCCACAGTGGACAAAGAAACAAACAGAATCACCATACAACGGACTTGAATTGAATAGGTCCAAAACAACATACACAACGGACTTACTCTGTCCACAGCGGACGAGTTGAAGCCATAGCAGACAACCACACAAAACATACACAGCAGACATCAAAACAGAGTTATGTCCACAACAAACCACATAAAACATCACAGCACACATCAGAACTAAAACTTGTCCAAACGTGTCCGCTGCGGACAAGTAAAACTCCATCGACAGCGGACGACCATACCACTCCATCACAGACCCGTTGAATTCACAGCGGACTTGAATCGATTCAGCATCAACCATAACACTCCATCGATGTCTTGATAATCAATCATCATCATAAACATCACCGAAACAACCCCAATCACCTGTCGTCTTGCAACCGATACCCTGCGATCTTCGATTCAGCAAAACTATTGAACCGACCACCAGAGAAGCATCGACAATCTCCACCAAACCCCCAAAAGTCTAAAATTGTTGGTCGATTTAGGTCGACCGGCGATTGTTGATTTGGTTCACCAAGAGTTAGAGAGATCGAGAGAGTGAGAGCTTCGTGAGATCGAGAAGGTTTGACAGTGTTTTGGGAGTTCAATTTTGACTCCTTTTTATTTTGACCAGCCACAGCAGACATAAGTTAAACTCGGTTGTTAACTGAGTGCAAACGCTGATACTTGGTTTGTTAACCGACTTATACACGCAGCTGACATAATTTACTTTCGGGTTACTTGAAACTTTAAATTAATTAAACTCGTTTCTTGATTGAATTTAATTGAGTCAACGTTATAATTTGATTAATTTCACCGGGTTTAATTAAAATTGTTTAAAAAAAATCATTTAACTTTAATTGGAAGATCCAAATTTTATTACTTTTTAATTGAGCTAGATTAATCTTAATCCTGCTTAACTAAATTATAATTGAACAAAGTTAACTCTTTAATTAGGCTGATCTAATTAAATTGAGTTTTGACGTTCTTTGGATTCAATTAAAGTTTAAATTTGATTTTGATTTAAACACAAAACAAATTTTCAAATCATTTTTGTTTTTAAACAAAATGGAAAATTTAACATATTCACTGACACTCGTGTTTCAAGAAACCAAGCTATCTTTCTTGCTGTAGGTAGAAAGAGGTTTCAACAATTCAAACAAAGCAAACCAAGCTACAACCAATCAAACAACAGCAGCAAATCAAACAATAGTTGCAATCAACCAAACAACAGCAGCAAATCAAACAAAAGCTGCAATCAACCAAACAACAGCAACAAATCAAACAAAAGCTGCAAACAACCAAACATTAACATCATATCAAACAATAACAACAATTTATTATTTGACAAGACAAGCATTCAGTTGTACATCAGTCACATTAAGAAAGAACTGATGCACTTATATTTATGTGATCTTGCAAACTCAAACAATACATTGTCTAATGATTTGATAAAATGCAGGTCAGATATGGAACAATCTCAAAGAAATGATCAAGCATAAATCAAGACATTGAATCAACAAAATATCAGTTTAACTCAAAAGATGAACCAGTTGCAAGACAAAATGGTTCAACAACAAATCAAACTTGAAGAGTTAACTGCTGAGCTTGCAAAAGCCATAAACATCAACAACACAGACATTCCTCCATTGCCTGAAATTCCTGAAGACAGAAAGATCAATCTATGCTCATCAGCATGCATAGATGAAGTACAGGCATATCCGAAATATTGCAACAATATATCAAACATGATAAAGGAGGAAAGAGCTTCACATGCAGAGGAACTACAAACTTTTGCAAATCAAATTAGTTCACTAGAGAAAGAAGTTGATAAATTGCTTAAAGAAAATCACAAGCTGAATGCTCAATCAATTGAACTCTCTGTGAAGTTAACAAACACAAAGGTTGAAGTTGAAGCCAAAATATCAAAAGCAAGTACAACCAAAACAATCAATAACTGCAACATTACATTGAGTGTCTAAATCAAGCAATCACAACAGAAAAGGCTACAAATGCAGAATTGAAGATACAACATAAAGCCTTTAAAGATAAAATCAATTCTCTTCTCAAGGATGTAGACAAACTCCTTGGAGAAAGATTTAGTCTTCAAGCTCAAGTTACAAGACTCACTAAGTCTCAAACAAAGACAAAAACAGATCATGCATCAACAGAAGTTGAACTTGAGAATTTAAAGATGACTGCCAGCAAGTTGGAAGAACTACTTAATGCACAAAGAGATAAAAAGAAGAGTGCTGGAACTACATACCATGTTGTTCCTCCTCCTTACAATGATAAATACACAGAAATGTCATCTTCAATGACAAGTCTAGTCAAAGAAGATTCAAATATGCATGATCATCATCCAACAGACAAACCATCCACTATCACTCAAATCATTTCTCCTAAAACAGCACCAATGCTGTACCTCAAACCTTTCATTCCTCCTGCAAGTGATGACAGTGATGAAGAAACCAACCAACCAAATAAAGCAACATTGACATGTACTAATCATGTCATTGAAGAAATCAATCCAAAACAAACACAGCCACAGAAATCCAAAGCAGCAAAGCCTGACAACAAACAAAAGGCCATGGTTCTCTATGAGAAATTCAAACCAGCTAGATTTCTTGAACCAAAATTCACAAAAGCCAAACTGAAGTCAAAGATTAAGATGGAGTTAAAGAATAAAAAGAAGCCTGAGGTACAAGAAATCAAAGAACAAGTCAAGATGAAGAAGACCAGATCTAAAAAAAGAAGAAAACTCAGACAAAGTCTTCTACACCTGATCCAAACCAACCATCAACCTCAAAGGCTACATTAGAAACTCCAAAACAACAACCAATATTCAGATTCACACAATACGTCTGAGTGTAAAAACACTGAGAGTGACACATATATATGTCCTCATAAGAGAAAACAACAAAAACAACCAAGACAAAAGGTGTTAAGTTCCAATCAAATCCAACTTCATCATCTAACCCTAAGGAAAGAAGATCCAGACCTACTCCTTACTACTTAAATTATGACATGGAGAATCATACCACTTCAGAGTGTTCATACAACAACTATCCAACATCACAACATAGAAGAGGTCAAAGATCTTATCATCCATCAGAGTCATACTCACCAAGATCGAAGCAGGAGTACTACAACAGATGTCATAGCTACTCTTCTCCTCGATCACATCAACATGGGTATGATTTTAAACATTATGATATTCATGATTATTGGGCACCTAGACATTATCCTAGGTCATACACACAACATAAGTATGACAGACATAGGAATAATGCTTGGCATAATGGCTATCATAGAAGATCACATCCATTAAATTATCATAATCATGATTATAATTCTTATGATGAATATGATCACATGCCCAAAAGAACAAACATGATCAAGGACAAAGATCCTTTGCTACACCTCCATAAAATGTTCAAAAGAAAAATAGATTTTCTAAACCAACCAAAAGAGTTTCAAAAGCCAAACAAACTCCTTTTGTTAAACAAGCTAAAGTTGAGTTAGTTGGGTTAAAATCAAAACAATGTTGGACAAAGAAAACAATTTCAGGAGGTGAATATGATATATCATCAGATAAATCAAAATCATACACATACGAGCAAGTCATATATAAAAATGCTAATGGACAGCTCAGGACAGTAATGGCCTGGGTTGAAATATCTAACTGATTTGCTAGTGTTTTAGGGACAGTTATGGAGGCCTGCCAACCCAAGAAAAATTAGCAGTGGCTGATCCCTTCCCATGACAGGAACGTTCTTCTTGCTCATGATGTTTATGATGCAACTGAGCCAAATGGAGCAGAAATTAACTAGGATTCACTGCAGGACATCAATCATTCATAAAAGCTATGATGGCAATGCAAGAAACAACCGATGTTTCATTCCATCTGCTCAGTCTGATTACATTGCTACATGGACTAACTATTGATGATCTCTATTGAATTGATAACACCTACACCATTTCTTTATTTTCTCAAAAACAAAAATCCTAAAAATTAGAAAATCAAGAAAAGTCCAAAACTATTTTTATTGAGTCTTCCTGTATTTACATTAGAAATGATAGCACACTCATCTACTATCTTCTGCATCTATTTTTCAAAATCAATAAAGACTGACAAGGCTCTGTTTGATATGTCAGTAAGCTCAGCTTAAATTCAAGATAAGCATATTTGTGATGAACTAAATCAATATGCATTGTGAACCAAAACCATCTTTGGGTATTAGTAAGCAATGACTTTTCCAAGTGTTTGCTTGTGTGGCTACCTAAACACACCATACGAAAATGGTTTATAAATTTCTCATTGATAAAAGCATCTGTTTCTCCTTTGTTGTATGTAAATACAGACCTGGAGTAAACATAAGGACAACTTCTGTTGTGCTGAGCACAGACCTAGTTGACCTTGCACTAAAAATGCTGATGCATGCCAAAAAGGCAAAGAAAAGAATCCTAATATGGATCAAAGTTAAAAGAATCCAATGAGGATCAACTTCTAATGTGAAGTATAAAATAATCTCAATGTAGATCAAATCTAAAAGAATCCTAAAGTGGATCATATCATGAGAATTTATACTCTAAGTAGTCTGGTTCAAGTTGTGATAAAGTGTCACCTTGCATTTCATGAGGAGGGTAATTCTTCTATACTTCTGAGTGTGGAGTACTCAATTAGCATATCTACTCAAACCTAAACATGATAAATATCACAAAGTGTTGAAAATAGATCCTTGCATGAGTTTAAGTGGACAAACATACTTACAATCAACTTTGTTCTTTGTCTATATCTATTCCAACATTAAATTCTTAGATGTAGAGGATTTTGGATTAGTATGATCTCATTGCAGTTGAAGGATTCATGCTTGTAAATAACATAATTTTGAAAAATCTAAAATTTCAAAAAGATTTGTCATTTTTAGTATTTTTTTAGTTTTGGCAGATTTTCATGTGTTATTGATTTAGGAGTGAAACTTCCATGCAATACCTCTACCGAGAGGATTTAGACTTTTTGCAGGTGTTGAATTGCATAACATGCTTGAGTTTCTCATTCAGTTCAAGATGTCGAGTGAACACTCCTGCTTTCTTTAAAGGTCTCCTGCTAGTTGCTGAGAACTAAGAATCCTCCTCTTGGTGTCTCATACACAAAAGTTTCTACCCTCCAAAGCTTTTGTTGAGGGAGAGTATATGTCAAGTCTGGAGAATTTCTGATGCTTCTCCTTCACTTCTGAAGTTGAGATAAAGCTGCTGATATTGCTACCTATGCAATCCACAGTGTATGCAAATAGGTGCATTTTCAAGTCTTAAAAATAAGACTAGAAGATCAAGCTGATGAAATAGTGCCGAAACAAAGTCTTTATGTGCCGAACCAAAGTCTTTATGTGCCGAAACAAAGTCTTTTTCTCAATGTCTTTTTTTAAAGCTTCTAAGAAGATGCTACCAAAAAGGGGGAGAAAACTGCACTTCAAGACTGCACTTCAATCAACATCAAAGGTTTTTAATAATCATGAGGTTTTGTCAGCATCATCTTAGGGGGAGTATTGTTGGACTATTTGAAGATGATACTTACCAAAACCTAAGTGCCGAATCTCATGATGATTACCAAAACTGACATGGTAAAGCTATGCTGAAAATATGATCAAAACGAAAAAAATTGACCAAAGTCAAAATTGGTCAAACTTGGTCAACCACGGTCAACGTCAACAGTCAACATCAGCGGTCGTCCCGAGTGACGTCAGCACTCGGCAGTCAAGCATCAGCAATAGAGAATTTATCAGACGTTGAAGAATATTTGTGTAATCATTAGGGCTTAAATGTAATTTTGTTCATTTATGTAAAGAGTGTAAATAGACTAAGTGTTGTCATTTTATACACTAACCATTGCTAAGCATTTCTAAGTGAGGTAAGGAAGAAAGTAAGCAAGAATTAGGCTAGTGAGAAAAACATCAAGTTGAGTGTGTGTGAGAGAAGTTTTTCTTACAAACTCCCTTTGTAATCTCCTAGCTACCAACATACATATGAATGGATGAAATATTTATGAATATATATTCTTGAATTGTTCATCATTCATTTATCATCATACATTCAATCTTGCACAGATCTTCACTTGAAATCATCAACAGGTCTGTGAGATTCCGCATCATAGATCTGATAAATGGCAACAATACGATTACAATATTCAATCCCATTGATTATCGATTTCAACACAGAGGTGTACTCATTTACTTTTTTAAAATCTTGGAACCTAAGATTGTTTCATTCATCTCTAGCAGTAGAAAATAGAACTTCCCTTTGGTAATCAAATCTGCTTTTTAAATCTTTCAATAAAATGTACGGATCTTTATAATTTGAATATTCAAACTGTAAAATTTCATCAATATGCTTATGTAAAAAGACATCAGCTTTTGTTTTGTCTTGTTCAGAGCAAGCATTTCTATCTTGTATAGTTTCTAAGACACCCATGGATTTAAGATGTCTTTTTACATGAGCCGTCCATGACATATAGTTTTCTCCACTGATATTAAGAGCTGGGAATTTGATTTTTGCAATGTTCGATATTTTTGTTTGCTAAACAAGAATTAAGCAAATACTAAGATAATTATTAAATCCATATATATTAATAAGCATTGCGATACAATAAAGCGGTAGAGCTATAAACAAATACAAAAATAAGACTAGTTTAAATTCTTCAGGTGGTAGTTCAGCAATGGGGATAAGAATTAAAATGAGTATTATGGTTGCCAGTACAAAAACCGAGTGTATCATCTTTGAAAAATTGCATTGGATAAACTTGAGAAAAGAGATAATCTGTTTATTGTAAATGAAATAGATTGATAGTGGTCAATTTATAGTTTAAATTATAACCGTTTGTAACGACTGTGTAATTATTCACAACGGCTATATAACCGTTTATAACGGCTATATAGTCGTCGTGTGTGTATATATCGACAATAAGTTTTAAATAAAATAGATACCTATAAGATTATGTTATAAAAACATGAATTTAGTTTATAAAAACAAAAGAGAATAAGAACGACAAGTTAGGATAAGAATAAGACGTTAGTATGAATAAATGTTAATAAACATAATCAAAATGTTACTTGTATAAAGTTAGTTGACATAAAAGGAAATGTTAGTTGTATAACTAAAGATTTTAGTAAATGTTAGATGCATAAGTAAATGTTAGTTGCATAAGTAAAAGTTAGATGCATAAATAATAGGTTAGATGCATAAGTAAAAGTTAGTTGACATAAAATAAAATATTAATTGCATAATCAAAAGTTAGATGCATAAATCAAAGTTAGTTTGTTAGTAGTCCAATAGTTATCAAGATGTCCATAATAAGATCTCCTTTATGCTTAATTTATTAATCTTAGTTATCTTCTCAATATAAGATATTATATATTATTACTTAAAAAAGCCTTACCTTGATTAATAGATGACTTTGTGCTTTAGTGATCTTCTTGATTAGAGTTTAAGAGCTCTCGTGCTGATAACGTGTTATAATATCACAATAATTAATATAATATTAGTGTTATAACCTTAAGAACTTTAAAGTGAATTGCAAGAGCAAGAAGAAGAGAAATGTATAACTTATGAAAATGTATACAAGAGGTGCATTTTCTCCTTTACATTGAGGTGGTATTTATACTACAAAGATCAATAATTTTGGTAGACAAGTAAAACTATTTGGTAAATAAGTAGCATAGTAAACTTATTTATAAGTTTGACAAAAAGTTCATCCACTTGCTATGATAATAATTCATAATAAAAAATTCTTTATCTCCCCCGAACATATTCCTCCAACCCCTACATGATAACAATATTTAAATTAGTCTTTTTTTTATATGTCATGTATTTTAATTAGAACTTTAATACACCTACTACTCAAATAACATAAACAAAACTTTTAAAAAATATTATATTAAGTTCAAATGTGTTACACACCAATCATCCATTTGAAAATGAGAATGGGGTCGATCAAAACTTTGATTTAAAATACTTCACATTTGATACATAATTCTTAAGTATTAACAACAATCATTCAATTGAAGATGAAATTACTTATCTATTCCAATCATTAACTATTCAAGAAAATTATCAATGTATATTTTGTTTTGTTTACTACCATCTAATGTGTATTAAGCTTATATAACGTCACGTATAATTTACTTATGTGTGAGGTGATTTCTTCCTTTTCTAATGGTGTTATAGCTGGTTTTGTTACTTCTAGATAGAAACACGGTTTAAGAGGGGAGACTAACGGATGGAGGTGTTGGCCGCTCGGGTTCCCATTTTCAGCTAAGGTAGTGTCGGTTGTCGACCATGGTTACCTATCAACAATTTTCGTGTTTCTTTCGATGCCCTATGGTTTTGTTGGTTTTTATGGTTTTCTGGATGCTACGATGTCAGTTTTAGTTATTTGGTGCAAGAGACGCCTTCGCTATCATCGTTGAGACTGTGTACGGGGGTGGTTAATCGTCCTTTGTTTTACGAACCCTAGGTGACAATGGTGTGGTTGCGGGTGCTGATGCGATGGTTATTATGAGTTCTGTTTTTCTCACAACACTTTTATTAGAAAATTTCTTGCTTTATCACCGGTTTTCGGTTTTTCAGCATTGTTAGCTCATTGAGGTGAGTAAGTAATTTGATATAGGTGAATTGGTAATATTAAGAACAAACGAGTCTTAAAATATTATCTTTCTTATCACTTTAATCAAATCAAAAGTAACAAGTCTGTTTATGTGATTCAAACTCTAGGTTAAACATAAAAATCGTTGATCTTCGAGAACTTGAAACTCGAAACTGATTGCTTCCTGATTAAATAGTTAAAACATTTCTAAAAGTTTGTTGCTTTTGCCATTGTGTTTCTCAAAATCATTTGAAGTTTTTGTTTTTGTTTTTCGAGTCTTTATACGTAATTTCGTTTCAATTTAGTTGAGCAATTTTCACTAATTCCCTGAGGGGACGACGTTACTCACCCTTATAAAGACAACTAAGACGTGTTTTTTAACTCGTATTTGATCAAATCCTGACAACCAGATTAACTTTCCAACGTGAGATGACTCAAAACCTTTTTCCTAGTATACATAGAAGTAACATAGAGATGCATCTTTAAGCAACATAGAAATTGGAATGAGTGTTTGTTGTTTCATCATAAAGCTCAAACTTATTTGTCATTTCACATATTTGAAATGAATTTATAAGACTTGTAGGTCGTATAAATGGTCAAACAGGTAATTCTTTAAAAAACAGGCCGGTCCGGGTTGACTTGTTAAGACTTGCTAATTCTTTTAAAATGTATATATAATTAATGTATTAGTTATGATTAGAAAATCCAGACAAATACATTAATAATTCAAATCATTGGTTAAGGATGTATTGCCTCTACATGTGCTTTAAAATATGTAATTTTGGCACCTTGGGTTCTTATAATTTGCTAGGTTTTATTATTTGCCTAATATGTAGAAAAAAAAGATTGATGCATTTCATTATAAGCTCTTCTTAGAAATGGCTTTATATATAAAAAGCATGGCCAAGTGTTAATATGTAAATCGTTAAGTATTTATATTTATGAGAGTTAAATTCTGAAACTTTCAATAATTTCATGACGGCTTCAAGTTAAATGGCGTCAAACATTCTTAATATGTCAAACACTGGTAATTCTAATATGAATTGGGTTGACCCAAAACATTTTTTGTTTGATTGTTTTGTTTAATTTTGTTAGATAAGTTGTGTGTTAAAGGCTTAAAAACACTTGCATATGCTTACAATAAATATTATTACAATAAGAACTATTCTTGTTAATAAACCAAATAAAGTGTTTTTTTGCACTAAAGGAACACTTTGTACAACTTCGAGTCAGTTTTTTTAAACACTCGTGATTTTATCAATTGGATATAAACTACAACACAAAAGGACCCATCAATTATGATTGGTATGTTCTTATTATCTTATATAAACCATCTGTCCATGTGACCTTTTAGTTATGAGCACATCTTGTTATATAAAATTGTTTGGGTGGTGGTCATACTTATTAAATGCCCTCCAAGAAAGGTTATGAAGAGATTTCCTGAAACATTTATATATTTGTAATTTTAAAACTTTTTTAAAATGTGAACGCGCTGTTCTCATAGGTAACCTTTCGGCTTTTCGCAACATGGCACTATGATGATTTTCTCCTCAAGGGCAAAACATATGTTTTACAATAATCTTTTAGTATCATCCGAATCTATCTTCATGTTGATTGTAGAAACAAAAGTGTATGCCATTGGTAATATTATGATGACAAGTAACAAGAAATGTTCAAGTTGATTGTAGAAACAAAAGTGTATGCCATTGGTAATATTATGGTGACAAGTAACACGAAGTGAGATCTCTTGTGATGACCATTATGTTGAAATACCCAAATTGCGCTTAGGGCTTGAAAAGAATCTTAATTTATTAGTGATCAAGTTCATTCAAAACAAATATGTTTAGAGTTGAGTCAAAGTGTTTTTCCAGTTGTAGGTTTTTTCTTGAAAAGGTTAAGTGTGCAGCACCGATATATGAGCCCGATTAATATAACATCTATCATACTTCTATCATACATTTGCCGTTCTAAAAAGTAGCCATTCGAGAAAGTTGAGTAGGAAGACTAGCAATTAAAATTTCTCAAACTCTTAAATGGTCAAAAATGAATTTAATCTACAAAGATCACAACTTTTAAGTTTTAATGCACAGTTTACAACTTTTAAAGCATAGATTGTGCATTAAAGATTATACATGGTGTACGGTATGTACAGCCCAGATGTTTAATGTCTTTTTGTGCAACTGCTTAACAACTAGTACACTATGCATTAAAGATTGTACGGGATGTGTCATCAAACACAGAGTACAAGTATCTATGCATGCTGTACAACATGGGAAGTCAGTTATAGGAAGTTGGATTGTTTGCACCTGGCTTATGTATAATTCAGGGTCATGGGCTACAAAAAGTTGTTGCTTTTCTAGCATTATGTTATAGCGGGTTGTAACCTGTGCATTGATGTTTGTACGTTGGGATAGTTCAGGTTTAAGTGGACCTCAAAAAGTCAAAAAGTCAAAAAGTCAAAAAGGTCAATGGGCATAAGCTGATGATCCAACTGATGGGGCCACATGGATACATTGAATGTATATGCTTGTGGTTTGGATTTAGTACATGTAAGCCCCTATTCTTTTATATTTTTATTCAAGGTAGCCTTTTGTGAGACCTAATAATAGTCACAAGTAAACTTATTTTTGTACTAATTGGTAGTTTTTAAATAACATATTTGAGTTCCAAAAATCTACATTAGTCTATAGTATAATTTATATATGAACAATACAATTAGAATCTAACCTTCTTAATAAAAAAATCATCATTGTGTTTAACTATTCGTATGATCTTTTCAATATACTTAAACATATAAGTAAATTAACCTAAAAGGCTAAACATATGTTTGTTTGTTCTTTGATGCACGGTTTTGAATGTGATATTATTTATAGTTATTATTAATCTTGTCATGTGTTACAATCTTTTTGTTAGGCGGGTATTAAAGTATATCAATCATTTTTCTATACAAATATCTAATAGCTAGTGTTTAAACAAAAACCAAGAGACCTTTTGGTCACATGTAGTTGTGTGTTTAACAGCATTTTTCAACACATCGTTTTATATTTGTCAAAAGTTATTAATAGAGTCCAAACCGTTATTAACATGGTGACAATGATGTTGTGATAGAGGGATTAATTAAGTCCAATACATTAAAATAAATCATGCATTTCATTACTATAAAACCTAAAAAAGGACCCAAAAACGATTAGATGTCATTTGATACTCTTCCTCTTACGGTCAGTGATACAAAACTGACCCTTCATAGCCAAGTTGGTCGACAATGTCAAGGAACACGCTTCTAGGAAGTTTATGCCAAACATATAGAGAAACAAGTTGTTAAAATACTACAAAAATAGATTTTGATTATAATAACTTAGTATTAACCAATAAAAAGAATAACTAAGTATTAACCAATAAAAAGAATAACAAAACAAGATAGTGGTATATGTAGACTTCAAGAACCCTTATAACGAGTTCTCTCTTTGTTTTATCTCTATCTTAAACATAGAAAAAATCAGACCCGGTCTATAAAAATTCAAGACCCGATTTCAATACTGATGTAGCAACATGTTTTTATATCTTAAATTACAGTAACCTTATAAACCATTCAAATAGGCTTACTCAAACAACCCAAAGTAATTTTTTTCTAACTTATCAAATCTATACATTCTGCTATGTGAGAAATATTAAAATAATATAAATTTGGTCAACGGTTTTAGAAACAAAACCAAGATCCAGTGGATGGTATGATTAAAACCACAGCACAAAGGGGTATTTATGAAACTTCATAAAGCTGAGTGGTGTTTATGCAAATTATTCAGCCACCACAATGGAAGTCCCCTTTATTTGTTGGAATAAATATTAAAGAGAAAAAAAGGAAATTTCCCAGATACCGACTTGAAGGTTCTTGGTTGTTTATCAAAAGAAAACCAAAAAAAGCCTAAATTTTTCATTTAATTTTCCCGCTTTCTTGTTCTTGTTTAATCTTTTTATTGTAATCCCTTTTGAGTGCTGAAGAACTCCTTTGTAATTTTCAATTTCTAGTGTTTTTTTAGTAAAATTTCAATTAGGGTTAGATCAGATCTGAAGAGGGGTTTGTGTTTTTGAGCAGAGAAGATGCAAAGAAAGTTAATGGAGAAAAGGGGGTTAGATCCCAGTAGTAGTAGTGAAGAAGGTCAACCTGATAGGAAGAGACCAGCACTTGCTAGGTATTTTCTTGAATCTTTAAAAAAAAATTAGTTATTTTTTTGTAGTTTTTGTAAATTTGTTGTAAAGATTTGAAGTGGGTGTTGCTATTTTTAGCTAATATGCAAGTAAATCATGTCAATCTTTCATGTGTATTGCTATTTAAGTCAAATTCAGTAATGTTTGGTAGTGGTCTAGTGGATAGTGTTTCTTGTTAGTTTTTGGGAAATTGATGTTAGTTATGCAACAACTGAGTTGTTTTTTCCTCTTTTGTGTAACTAATGAGTTTGTAATTGGGAGTGAAAACATGAGTTAAATCAAATATAATCAAGCAAATATGTAATTAATTAATGAAACCGCATTCAAAAAATTAATAGCAGTTGGTGAATTAAGATTGGTTAATTTACTAGATCTAAACGAGTAAAGATGCAATTTTTTTTATTTATTAAATTAGTATCTTTTGGTGTGTATGTAGATTTTATATATAAATGTTTTATGGGAACATTTTTATGCAGTGTCATTGTTGAAGCTTTGAAGGTGGATAGTTTGCAGAAACTTTGTTCATCGTTGGAGCCTATTCTTCGTAGAGTTGTAAGATGCTTAATCCTAAGTCAAATATTGTACTTCCCTAAATTGAAAATCACTTCTAGATGTTTGTTGTTTCTTATGTGATATCATATTAATAGATAAAAGAACGTAGAAACCAACTTTTGATTCTATATTTGTTAGATTTTTTAGAGGGATTAAAATGAATATTTTGAGGGATATATCACCTTCTAGTTGTTTGCTGTTTCTCATGTGATATCTTATTAATAAACAAAACAACGTAGAAACCAACTTTGATTCTATATTTCTTTACTTTCTTTGAGGGATTAAAATGAATATATTGAGGGACTCTTAAATGTTTTTGGAAATGGTTAGTTGTAGCAACAAAGTATATTAGCTTAAATGATTGACAAAAAAGGAGACATCACCATTGATACAAGACATCCCAAAATAGATATCGGTCACTTAACTAAAAGGAAAAAAAACCATTAAAGTTGTTTTGGCATCTGTTTGTATAATATTTATAGAAGCATCCATTTGACATTAAACTTGTGAAGCTATTGTTTAATTGTAATTACTACTTATGCTCTTTGGCTTGCTTATTAAATAGGTTAGTGAAGAAGTTGAGCGTGCCTTAGCCAAGTTGGGGCCGGCGAAAATTAATGGAAGGTACGGGGTTTTATCTTTATTTTGTAGTGATTTAAAATTTTTAAGCTAATATAGACATTTATATTTTATTTGACAAAATGTGTAGACGTGTAGTCAATCATTTCGAATTTTGGCTTTTCACCAAGATTCTTGATGTTATTTTTGCTAGTTTGTGCTTGTGGATTATATGAATTCCTCAAAATTGTTTGTTCAAAATCATCATTTTGGACATTATGATCACTGAAAGTAGTTGATGACATCGATTTGTACAAATAACTGTATAAGATCTCTTCATTTGTCTTTACTAAAGATTTTTGTTAGATTTTAACAAATAAACAAACCTTTTACTTGCTTTCTTATTATCATTTGCACTTCATACTTTTGGATTACATAAATCCATCAAACCCATAGAATTATCTATTTGACCATATTTATGATTACAAACAAACATGCGATTTTGATTTGGGTCCACAAGATTCTGTTATTTATTTAATAAATAGTTGAACAAAGCATCTTGTGTGGCTAGTTCAAGGAACAAAGTGAAAATCAGCTATTTTCTGATTTTTATCTTTCATCTTTGGGAAATTAAACAGGGTTTCTCCTAAACGAATAGAATGGCCCGATGGAAGAGACTTACAACTACACTTTAGGTCCAAATTATCACTTCCTCTTTTCACGGGTGGAAAAGTGGAAGGAGAAAGAGGTGCTGCAATCCATGTGGTATTAATCGATGCCAACACGGGCCTTGTGGTAACATCTGGCCCGGAGTCCTCAATCAAACTAGATATTGTGGTGCTTGAAGGTGATTTCAACAATGAAGATGAAGAAGGATGGACTCAAGAAGAATTTGAAACTCATATGGTAAAAGAACGAGAAGGAAAGCGACCACTTTTATCTGGTGAACTACAAGTGGTATTGAAAGAAGGTGTGGGGACATTAGGGGAGTTGACTTTTACTGATAATTCTAGTTGGATAAGGAGCAGGAAGTTTAGACTTGGGCTTAAAGTTGCATCAGGTTACAGTGAAGGGGTGCGTATTCGTGAGGCCAAAACGGATGCTTTCACTGTTAAAGACCACCGAGGAGAACGTAAGTTTCTTTTTTGTTGTTTTATAACCCTTTTATTGTAGGTGACAAAATGTGTAGGTTCGGTAACAAGTCAAACCTGACACACTTTTTGTACTATTTTATGTTTTAAATAAATATTGCATTGAATATAATTAAAACTACCATATTATTGCAATCACAATCTAAATTTTTGAATAAAACAACTTAGAGGGTGATATGCATTTGATCTCTTCAACTTGTTTGTGCTAAATCAATGTCCCATATGGATTCATTCATAAGTAAATGAACCAACTTTTCCACCTCTAGATTTATTATTGGATAAAAGAGGGAAAACATATGATGACATAAAGCGATCTACTTTCAAATCTACAGTTTACAAGAAACATTATCCACCAGCGCTAACCGATGAGGTTTGGAGATTGGAGAAGATCGGTAAAGATGGATCTTTTCACAAGAAACTAAACAAATCAGGCATATATAGTGTAGAAGATTTTCTTCGTCTTGTGGTGAGAGATCCAAAGAAGCTGAGAAACGTAAGATTTGGGTCATTTTCTTCTAACCATTTTGCTTTTTTTCCCTAAGGCGTGTTTGGATGTGTGTTATGAAACTGATTATCTGCGTTTCTAGTTTTTGGGTAAAGAGATTGTGATTATTAGACTATTTAGGGGCTAAAGAATCATAATCTGTTTTATGCCTTTTCACTAAAATCACTTATTTACCCCTTCTTTTCACCCTATTTTAGCTTTTATTTTAACTAATTCTATTTGTATTCCATCTATATTAATTGTGGCATCTTGAAATTGTTATGTAGATATTGGGCAGTGGCATGTCAAATAAGATGTGGGATGTTCTTGTGGAGCATGCAAAGACTTGTATTTTGAGCCCCAAACTTTATGTTTACTATTCTGATGACGTGCGAAATGTTGGTGTTGTATTCAATCACATCTATGAGTTAAGTGGTTTAGTTGCTGATGGCCATTATTATGCAACAGATGCTCTTTCTGATAATCAAAAGGTTAGTTTGCAGTATCTTCTTTTTTCTCTAAAGATGTGCTTCTCTGATTTAAATATCACAAGTGTTGTAGATTATGTCTAAAATACCCTTCAAAAAGACAAAAAAGGGAAGGTCTTGTGAGTCAATATTAATAGGATTGATGTTTTGTTATTTTCACAGTGGACTGATAGGGAATCTTGGCGTGTTACTTCCCAAATAAGGAAACATAGCCGTTAATACCACACATTCCCAAATAAGGAAACATAGCTGTTAATACCACACATCCTAAAATGGATGTCATTGCATTTTTTATGGCATGTGGAGTAGTGTTGTTTGTACAATTGGTTCACGGTTTGACATCGGAGGTTTAACGGTCAGGGTTTGGAAGTTTGAACCCTGAACAGCCGTTTAACCTTATTTTTCTTTTCTTTTCTTTTCTTTTTTTTTTCGTTTTTGGACTATGTGGTTGTGTATTTGTATTACGGTCATGAACCATCTTTTTCATTTTAAAAGTTTAATACAAATCTATGATCTCGAAAAAATAAAATAAAAAGTCGGTTAAAATGTCCAAACGCTAAAACCTGCCCGGGAGGACTCATCCAACCTGGTCGGTTTGGTTTGTTGCTTCCTGAAATTGTAGTTTGCGGTCTGGCTTATATTTTTCATCAAAACTAGCCGAACTGGACCATGAACACCCCTAAGTCGTAGATTGCATTGCTATCAACAAGTTGAATGTGATAAAATCATAAAACTTGTAGAAGAGGCTTGCTATGGTTATAAATCATTCATTTAGTGAGATCTGAAGAGCCAAGTGTGACCTTTTTGTATAACAAATTCATTTTCCTTCTACTTATTAGGAGGATGAGTAGGGCCGAAAAGTTAGGAGGAAATAACATTCTTGTCTATGTATTATTGCATGTAACGATATAAAAATAAAAGATGTTTACAAATTGTGATTTGTGAACTTTTTATATGTGTAGGTGTTTGTGGATACATTGATGAAGAAGGCATATGATAACTGGATGCATGTGGTGGAATACGATGGAAAATCATTTTTAGGAGCTCATCAAATAAAAGCAGTCGCTCCACAAATCGATATGGGAATGGGCACACAAAACTATTCAAGCTCGTTCGACCATCAACTCAGTCTCCCACCTCCAGCCACTCAAGAACAGCCTACTTCAAATCCAGGAGTCACCATCGGAGGTAACTTCTTGTTTTCATACGTAATGGTGAAATGACTAAAATACCCTCGAGTGTAATCGGTTTTTTATCCTTTCTTGTATAGGTTATGATGGTAGTGTCACGACTAGATACGCTGTGGAATCACAGAACATGAATGTGAATGCACCTACTCAGTTTGGTACAACTTCTTTCACTCTTCACAACCCCTTGATCAACGGCTCACAACAGCCTCCTGCAAATGATAACAACATCCTGGCCCTCGGATTGACACAAACATCCACTCCCAATTTCCTTACTGGCAACACCAACACGTTGAACTTGAGCTCTTCCTTTAGAGGACTAGAAGATTACTTTCCCGAAGAAGAAATCCGCATGAGAAGTCATGAAATGCTTGAAAACGAAGATATGCAGCATTTACTTCGGTTATTCAACATGGGCAATGGTGGGGCCCATGGTCAAGCCTCGGGTAGTCATGTTAATGACAACTATTATCCTTATTCATCAGGTTATATGCCAAACACGCCTCCATTTGGTTATGGGTTCGATGTGGATAAAACTCGTTCTTCTGGAAAAGCTGTCGTGGGGTGGCTTAAACTCAAGGCGGCGTTGAGATGGGGCATTTTCATAAGGAAACAAGCAGCCGAAAGAAGAGCACAGATCGTTGAACTGGAAGATGACCCCTGATTGTGATATCCTTTTTAAGGTAACCCTTTTGGTTTTGCTGTTTTCGAGGCTTCATGGGCGGATGGTTAAATACAGTTGACATAAAGAAGTCTTGATATTGTGTATAGTGATAAAACTTTCTTCCAGTTTTTCACTTGTTTGAAGGCGAAGAACATGCTCTGCATGAAGCCCAGAAAAGCAGAGCTTGTGGATGGAAGTGTGACGGAAAAGATCGATTTTAGTTTACATAGTGATCGATTTGTTGTATGTTATATTAGTTATCTTGTGTTGTGTTCATTAAAATGTAACGTTAACAACTTTTTGTTGTATGCTATGACGTGATTTCTAATAATAGAACAACCTTTGTTTTTGCATCCTTGTTTATCTTGGTGCGTTTTTTCATACAATCTTTAATCATTCGTTACAACTCATACATCTTGAGTAGTTACTCAACTAGTAAAATAAGTTACGTGCGTAGTGCTACTCCTTTTTATAGAAGACTTACAAGAATAACTTGCATGAAGAGTTACCCTCTTTCTTTCTTGAATTTGTTTCGGGTAAGCTTCCATAATTCTTGCTTGCGGTCCGCAACTATAGATGGATCTCGAATCGACTATATCCCAAAAGAATTTCCTCCTTGGTCTTGATAGGCAAATTTAAAAATTGAGTTAATTACATAAATAATCCTTGTGGTTCATGTAAAATAACAGGTTTGGGTAGTAAACAAAAAAAATAACAAGTTTGAGTACTCACGTTTAAATTTGTAACAAGTTTGAGTATTAACACTAACAGGTGTTAGATTTTCTGTTAAGTTTAAGGGCAATTTAATCTTTTCACATTATAGGATTATTTATGTAAATTAGAGGGACTATTTGTGTAATTTAATTAAAATATTATTTTTATATATAACTCTACATCACACAGATATAAAAGCCTAAAAGCCGGTCACCACCGCACCGGTACTTTTCCCCTGTTATCTTCCAACGCCTGTCACTACCGTCGGTCTCATCGCCGGTCACCACCTTCGCCATCACCGCCGGTCACCACCGCACCGGTACCTTCACACCACCGCACCAATACCCTCACACCACTACACCTTTCTCGAGCATCCTCATCGTTATCACCAAATCCCCTTCCCTTTCCCCTATAAAAGCCTAAACCCAAATCGACCACGCCCTGATTGAGATCTAAACCTAGCTGCCTCACGACCTCCAAACACCCCAATTTTAGTTTTTTTTTTATTTTTTTATTTTTATTTATTTATTTTTATTTATAATTTAAAGGTTAACAGGGGAAAGGAAAAGAGGATTTGATGAGATGATGATGATGGTGCGATGGTGGAGGTGGGGATGATGACGACGATGATGGTGATGTTACGATGGTGATGATGATGTAGTGATTGTTATGAGATGGCGATAGTGATGATGCGATGATTATGGTGATGTTGCGATGGTGGTGATGTTGCGATGGTGGTGATGTTGCGGTGATGGTGGTAACTATGGTCTTCGTGGGTGTTCAGTGATGGCTGGTGGGCAGGAGGGGTGGGTGGTGGTGATGGTGGGTAGATGGCGGTGGTGGTGGGTAGATGGTGGTGATTGTGGCCAATGGGGGAAAGGGGGTTAAGTTTTTTAAAGTTAGAGTTAATTACAGTAATGATCCCTGGATAAAAGAAATATATAAAATTACAAAAGTAGTCCCTCAAAGGGTATTTTAGTCATTTTACTTAAACTTAACAGAAAAACTAACGTCTGTTAGTCTTAGTACCTTAACTCGTTACAAAATTTGAAATACAATACCCCAACCTGTTACAAAATAGTCTTAGTACCCAAACATGTTATTTTGGATATACCACGGGAACATTTATGTAATTAACTCTTAAAATTTTGAACAAAGGCTTGACTTTATACTCATATTTCTCTTGTCTTTTTTTTCTTTGTTTATTCATGCGTTTATTAACTTCATTCATCAAATTTTATAACTTTTATTTGTTTTCCACGTTTAAGATGTTAATTTATTTATACAATTCAATAGGTTGTTTATATAGTAAAACACTATTTTTATTACATTTATTTTTCTTTACCTTAAAAGATAAAACACATGTTAGCATATGGATACCTTCTTTTTAGAACTAGCAGTATGTTAAGATCTATGAAACACATAATACGTTTGTAGATGGTGTATGTTAAGAACTATAAGAAGCATATAATACACTCGTACATAATGTATAAAAGATATTTAAAATATCGAGAGAGATATAACAGGATAGCTATATATAACAGACTCATATATCACAATTAAAACACTAGATAAAATGGCATCATGTAGTTTTAGTTGTTCTTAACATATATTTTGTTTTAAAATGAACATCCCCTATGCACACACCTCATACATTTGAGGGGACGTATTTAAATATAAGATTGATCGATCCCAACAAAGAAGGAAACTATTTTATCTATTCGTAAGATGACTGTAGTTTTATTTAATTAAAATGTAACACTGAAACTTTATTATTTTGTAACTATAAAGACACACACGGTTACCTTAAACATTATACTATAACAAAATTTGAAAGATTGGTGGCATCACTTGACAAAATTTCCAGTTTAACCCTATAAGATTTTCTATTTTACCCTTCAAGTTTTTAGAGTTTAAAGTTTACCCTTGTAGTTTTTATAATATATACCTTTAACACATTATTTTTTACTAACTTATTTTTTTTTAAAAATAACTTTGTTTGTTAACTTAAAAAAACTAAATTGGCACTAATTTTGTTAAAAACCTAGTTGTATTTAAAATATTGTGTTTTTAAGTATTTATAGTTTATATCGATTGACAATAAAATCCTGGTACTATGAAAAATAAAATCGATATCAACCGAAAAACACCAGCACCATCATATAACTATTTTTTAATCTATGTTTAGATTTTTAAAACTGAGTCACAATAACTTTATATTTTTTATTTATGTATATAACCATGGTAATATCACAACCACATAACCATGGTAAAATCCGTGAAGTCATAAAAATGTAAAATCTCTATGTCTTAATTTCTAGTTAAATTTTATTCAGAAATCCGTTTGTGTTCTCGTCGTCCGTTTCGATGCATATAGCTACAAAACCCTAATCTAAACTCTTCGATTTTCTCTCGATTCATCACGTATCGACTGAATTAAAAGCATCTCGTAGGGTTTTCAGTCGCATCCAGGTAAATTTGTTATCTTCTTCATATTTGTTTCATGAAAATCTTCCATTTCTTTCAAGCACCTGCTAGAAACCATGCATTCTAGTTAGCTTGATTTGTAAACTTTACACATGAATTTGTTAATGAGTAGTTAGGGAAACAGGGAATAACAGAACATATTGCTATTGAAACACTATCCTGATGAAGTTAATGTGTTTTTCAGTTACTGAATTTAGAGGAAATATAAATTTATTCCTAAATGTTGATTATTATTCATTAACTGTCTTACATGAGCTGCGGGGTGTCATTCTTGCTACTGATATGTTTGTATTTTGTTTATGTGTTAAAGTGTCATGTAACATGCTAACATGGTTATTAAGCTTGTCTGGTGTTAGTGTTGTAGTAAAGTGACAGGGGAAGCTATATGTTTCGTGTTCGGGTTGTGTCCAGCACTATAATAAGGGCATGTTGACACGATCCGTTTAACACGCCTCAAAACATTTTGCCAGCTCTATTTGTGAGGTTGAACTTGTAATGGCCCGTACGTGTTTAACTATATGAGTATATGACGTTTCATTGCTGTAGTTGGATTATTCTTGATTATTGTTAATTTGGGATTTTACTTCACAATCAAAAGTATAATAGGCTAGCTATAAATCTGGAGGGTTTTCGGAATAATTTTGTCTATTTTTAGATCTATCTAATTATGATTCCTGAAATTTGGGTATTGGGCTCATTTTTTCGCTTATGCACACCCTAGCGATGGACGTGATTTAAGTGATTTGGTTATTATAAACTAGAGCATATATTTGGTCTGGTAGATCCAAACAACAACTTGTTATCTCTTTTTAGTTGGCAGAGCTGCAGAGGTATTCTTGTATTGGGCTCTTAGCCATAAAGGATTTCAGTTGTATGAAATCCCATTCACGAACAAAGCGTACTTGAGGTTTGGTTCATTGTAAATCTATTCTGTTATGCAGATTGGATTTTGTTGCAATAATGAGGAAATCTTCAAAGAAAATGAGAAAAATGCAGCAGAGATTTGACGATGATGATAACACCAAACAACGAACTAAGAATGTAAGTAATTCTATAAGTTTGATGAGTTCTATTTGAATGTGTAGGAAAAGTTTAATTTTGTAGCATAGACGATGCAATGATGTTTTATGCCCCTGCCAGCAAGATTGCTAAAGCTCATTAACATGTCAAATCTATGTTGCCTATGCTTTGAAGATGTCTACTCAATTTTCAAATTTCCTTGACCCGTTGCCTGTTGGTGTTTGGAAATAGTTGTATATATTTTTTTTCATTTTTTAGGCTAAACAGATTAGGATTATATGCAACAAAACTCTATCTAATTTTTTGTTAACATCTTAAACCATTCCTTTATTGTAAGAAAAGTTGCAAGAAGTTAGCTCACATGCCCATATGTTTCATTTTCATTTTAATCAAGTTCATTTTGTCTTTATTAGTTCAGTTGGTTTCATTTTCTATTAGTTTTAGCTAACTTTCTAGCATGTATAGGGTTTTCATTGTTTTGTCCAATACTCCAATCTCATTAATGTTCTATTTGTTTTTATTTCGTCCTACATTGTACATGTAACAAGCTGTGATTGACTATTTGTTTTTGTCCTGCAGGCTAACAATGAGAAGTATGGCATTAAGGATAAGCACACCATCAATAGTTATAGTGAAGAAGAGTATGACTCAGAAATGGATAGTATGAATGTAAAAGATTTTATTGCATCTCTTTTTTGTTTGACTATATATATTATATTTGTCACATCACAAGTTTGTTGATAATTATACATTTTCTCTGATGACATAGTTGGAGAATGCAAAAGATGTTCTTGTAAACAATACTTCTGGAGAAGACGAGGATGATGAAAGTGAGAGTGATGAACAAGATGACGAAGCTGATGATAATGACGCTGACGGTATAGACATGAAAATAGAAGACAACAATGATGGTGATATGGAAGAACTTGAGAAGGAGTACAAAGATCTTCAGAACAAAGAACAGTAAGCTTCTTCTGTGGATGACAAGCTTTGTTTTTATATAGCGGTGGCAGCCCATTTACCTATAAATTGTTGAATTTAGTTATATTTTTGTCTCTAACATGCCACCTGGGTTAAGTTAAAAGATTTAACTATAAAAACTGGGTTCTGGAAAATGTTTTTTGCTGCATAAAACTACATAGGCTGCTTTATTAAAAAGTTAGATTGTTATTTTAGTATTACATTTTTTTATAACCCTAGTTTTTCACTTATTCTAGTATTACATTCTTTCAAACTACAGTTGACAATATTGTTATCTATAAAGTTAAAGAATACAAAGTGTTTGGGTCAGCACAACCTAACTCTGTCTGTTTTGATTTGCACTAAAAGTTTAATGTTGTGACTCACTACCCTCCCTGCCCAATTGCCATCTCTTTGTGTTCTGTTTCTCACATTTATTGATTATTGTATTAACACAACCCCAAAGGTTCTGTTTTTGAAGTCAATAACATAATTTGAGATCCCAGATCATTCATTCCCATTTGATCTTTTTCCTGTATATATTTGCAGAGACCTTTTCAGAAACATAAGACGTGACCAAGATGATGATATTCTCAAAGGTCAGGCTGTAAAAAATCAAAGGGTACGTGCTTCTGAAAATATGTTATATGTTCCAAATTCAAGGAAGATTGTTGAATTATAGTGGTACTTAGCTTAGTGATTAATCTGCTCTCATTTTTAGTTCATCTCACAAAAGTGACTTTTACAAGCATTTCATATGGTTAAAGCTAGCAATGATTGGTTTTAGGGGTAGGTATTAAGTATGTGCTCACGTGGGAGATTTAACTCATTCAGTCATTCATTTGTAATTGGGTTGATTCAGGTTATGATTTTATCTTTACCAAACATGCTAAAACTCGCCAAAATGTAAGTTTGATGCATAGAACTTCTTAAAGCATTGTATTTAAACAATTAGGTTCTTATTGACATAGTATAGTTTTTATAATCATATTTTACACATTAATTATTTACAGAATTTTAAAGTTTTTTAAGTTACTTATGGATTAATTTTTGTTATTGGCATTTGTCAAGGCACTTTGGGACAAAACTCTCGAGTTCAGATTCTTGCTACAGAAGTCATTCTCAACCTCAAATCGACTTCCACAGGTTCACTTCAAACCACAAGTTTTTATATCCTTGTAACATATATTTGTATTATGCTAAATTGTCAACTTTAATTTTAATAGTTTTGTGCAGGAGCCTACCAGATCTGCTTTCTGCAATTCTAGTGAAGGAGTTAAAGAAGCTTATTCAGACCTAATTGATTCAACTAAGAAAACCCTTGATTCTATTCTTAAATTGCAGGAGGTAAGATGGTTATGAGAAATTATCTTTCTTTTTCATTAGTAGGTTTGTTTCTCTATCAGCATAATACGTAATTTCTGTTGCACTAAATGTTTATTCATGAAAATTTTTATTAACAGACACTTGTTGAGAAAAATCCGTCAATAATGGATGCAACTGAAGGTTTGCCACATGATTTCACGCTAACAATTATGCTGTTGGAATGGTTCTTTTAACTGCATATTAATACAAAAAATTCTCTCTTTAGAAGGTGATGCTGAAAAATATTCTAAAAGCTTAGATGCTTTAAGGAACTCAAATGGAGGAGATGAAGAATGGTTCCAGATTTCTCAAATGCAATCTAGGTGCTTCTATTTTATATTATATACCATCACAAGAACGACATGATTATATTTGTATCATGAATTTTTACAGTTAAATATATGTAGCATTCTGAACTTGTTATTGATATTTGATGCAGAATTGCTCCATTTAGAAATGTTTCAGTGGATAAGTGGCAGAGGAAGACTCAGGTGACAAGTGGTGCTGCTGGCATGAAAAATAAATTTCAAGCCTTTAATCAGGTTTGTTTTTTGGGGTTTAGGTTGCCATGTTAAGAATCTGCACCATTGCTCACCTGATTATTTCTCTCTTGTAGAATATCAGTGAACAAGTTGCATCATACATGCGTGACCCAAGTAGAATGATAAAAGGAATGCAGCAAAGGAGATCTTGTGTCCCGGTTTTTGGTGATGTAAGTTCATAACTTGTATATTATTCGAGTCCCTTGAAAATTTTCAACATTTCTTATTATCTGTTGCAACTTTGTTTAAGTTTTTACCTATTTGCTCATTGAAATTTTCCTTATTAAAATTGCAGAAACGAACAGTATATATAGAAACATTATTGATAGAAAGAAAACTCAAGAACTGAACAAATGCAAAAGTAAATGGTTTCACCGTGTTACTGCACACTCTCTAACAACATCCACTTGCATCTATTTATACTAACAGCACCAACTCGCATGTATCTATACTAACAGCACTAACTTGCATCTATTTATACTAACAGCACCCACTTGCATCTTTCTGAACTAACAGCACAACTAAATAAAAGACTTATTATTAATTACAAAATGAAAATGGAAAACTACCCTCTACTCAGAACTTAGTTCTAGTCACTTATTAACAGTGATGTTGATTTGTGTCTACAATATTATCCATGGTATTTAAGACATTTGACTAGTTGTGTAACCAATTCCTCCAATCTTGTCCTAAGTCATGTTTCAGTTTCCATAGTACGTGAGAGTACTTTATTTCGAGTCGTAAATTTACCCATTTTATATTAATAATTGGTTTAGTTATTCTTATCTAGTTTAATTCAGTTTGGTGTTCATGTTATTGGCAGGTTTCTGATTCAACTCTAGAGAAGGATGAGGTGTGAAATTACTCATAATTTCAAGTTAATACTTTCTAAATTTAATATATCAACCTCGACATCTTTAGCTTTATATCTAATTTATTGATTACCTCTATGTGATGGTATTTTAATTTAGCTGCCCACTTCTTGCTTGAATTTTATTAAAGTTTGACATTAGGTCAGGTTGACTGGTCACTCAAAAGTTAACCCATATCATTGCAATCTACATTGGATGATGATCTAAAATCTTTTTTACACTAAATCATTTGTGGGTTAATATGTGCCATTTTTGTTTTCATTAGGCATTGAATGCTGATGGTGATCCTGAACTACTTGATGATTCTGAGTTTTACCAACAATTATTGAGGGAATTTTTTGAGACAGTTGATGCGGGATCATCTGGTAAGAAACCTCAAAACATTGCGTTTTGATTTTTTTTTTCCTCTAAAACTGATTACCCACTGCAATCATTGTTTTGTTTCTAATTCAATTGATGAACTCACTCATTAAAGCTTAGTGAGTTGTCAATCTGGTGATTTTTTTTAAAATATTTTTGTTTGGTTATCCTCAGAGACTGCATTTTATGCTCTAAAGAGATTGCAGACTAAAAAGCGTAAAATTGTCGATCGGTGTGCTTCTAAAAGTCGAAAGATCAGGTACTGTTTATTAATGAATTCGCTCCAAAATTTAAGTGACACATTCTTGTAGTGAAGGCAGAAAAAACTGAACCCGAAGGGAAAACTAGAAACGCAAAACATTAGAGACGAGTACTTGGTATGAGATTAATTAAAAAATATTATGTGGATGTGAGACGGGTATGATATTTGTTGATATCCGCTCGATTAACCAAAACTGAAAATACTTATATATTATATAATCTAAAAAGTATAATAAATAATATTTTGAAGTTATAAACTTTAAATTATTTCCCAAAACATTATAGACCATTAGAAATGTAGTTAAATATCATGTTTTGGGTAATGGTAACCCCAACCGGTAGTTTTTAACCGTTAAGATCATAAATGGGTACACGCGATACCCGCAAGGAAACCTGTTAACTCAATGTGTATGAGATACGGTTTAGCAATCGGTATATACATGGCTTGGATGGCTAGTTTTTATATTTATCCAGGTGGATGTTGGATTTATAGGTTTCTGAAATTTGAAATAAAATTTGCAGGTACCATGTTCATGAGAAGATTGTGAATTTCATGGCTCCTGAGCCCATGAAGATACCTCCAATGGCCACTAAATTATTTGAAAACTTATTTGGCCTTAGAACCATGAAAACCTCTGAAGTTTCTTAATAAGCCATATACAAATTTATAAAATTTTGTAGATCTTTAGTCCTTTTTTTCTGCAGTGGAACTTAATTTTGTTTAAAGATTCTAGTAATTTCAACAAAATGTGATACTTAATATAGGTAACCAATTTTGTTACTAACCCACTAGACTGTTGCTGGTTTTTCTTCCATCAAATACTCTGAAAACATGCATTGCTGTTATTTTTAGAGCTAGATATGTGGTGCATTTATATTGAGTGAAGTTCAAATTTATGGACAATTTGAGGAAATTAATTATGCAAGTGTGGTATGTTTGGGTTTGGATTGAATAGATGGTAAATTGTTATAACCTCTTTTCTTTCATTTCATACAAAAGATGTAATCACACTTATATAAATGTATTAATTTTTGTTGTGTGGTATGTTTTTAAAAACATCATGCGTCATATAAATATTATATATTCAATCATGCATGATATGTGAGACTGATTAATAAAGTCAATCCAATTGGTTTTTTAAACCTGTCATAAAATAACCGAGTCAACATAAGTTGACCGTCATGAATATAAATGATAAGCCTTTTGTAATGAAATTAGGTAGCGTTCAATGTATAAGAATAGGAGACGGAATTGAATTAATGATTGAGGGTGAATGAAATATAAAATAATATTTGTTATAATAATGATATATAATGTTTTTTTATTTTAAAGATTTAGACACCTATTGTCCTTTACGCTATCATTTAAATGTATAGTTAATTCAGTTATGTGCCTCTCAAATGAGAGTATTTTTGGCATTTTCTTTTCACGTCTAATATGTTAAAAAAATTGTAAAAATTAAAAATTTTAAATGAAAAAAAAAAATTAAAAGGTATCGTACCGTTAGGTAAGTCGGTGAAACCAATCACTCTTAATGTGGGTTCATTTGACTAATCGTCAAAACTTTAATGACAACAACCTTCAATAACATTTACTAAAGTAAGAAGTCTAAGTCACAAATCATTTAGAAGGTCGGAAAATCAACAATAAACACCAAAAAAATACACTTAAATACTTTATAAACTACTCATACCAATAAATAATAAAAAATTAATAAGGAACATAAATTTGAAGATTAATTGTGATTCTTTAAATTGCTTATATATTTGCAAAAACCAGAACATGAAATGTGAGTTGCTTGTTAATCACATAACAACATAAGCTGGAAATTCAAAGAGCAACGAATTACAAAAAGTGAATTAGGGATTTTAATCTTGCTATCTTTGTTTGTTCGACTTTAAGAGACTTCAATGGTGTGTGAGATGTTGTAGGTGGTGGTGAAGATGACCGGTATTGGGCTATCAAATAGAAAGGGATGCTAGATTTAATGGTAATGAACGTAAGAGGAACGTGGGTTCATTGACTTACCCAACGGTCCGATATCTTTTAATTTTATTTTTCATATAAAAAATTATTTTTTTATTTGTTTAATATATTATATATGGAAAGAAAATGATAAAAAGGCATCTCATATGAAAGATATATAACTGAGTTAACTGTATAATTAGATGAAAGTTAATGTAAAGGATAATAGGTGTGCATATATTTAAAAAAAAAACACATTGGATGTAATTATTTAAACTAAAGGACATACCATGTAATTTCGTATATTAATAAATGACATAATTTGTAATTTACTCTATATTATGTTTTTGGTAAAAGTCAAAATTATCGAGGATATTCGGACCGAATGTTTGTTGGTGAATGACCAAAGTTGTTGGTAATTGATCAATGATCAGCAATAGGTTGTTGGTGTTCAGTGGAAAAAATGCCTTCGCCTTCATATAAATGTAGTTGTCTGTAGTCTATCATTGATAGCTTGGTAAAAATATGTTGTAAAGTGTAGATAAAATTCATTAATCACACCATGTTTTATTGTTTTTTTTACATAACATCACTAACTAGACCTTATTTAATCAAGGAGTTTAAAAACTTTATGTATTACGGTGGTTTAAATCTACAATATTATTCAAAATAAAAGATTAAATATAGCAAACCACAAATTTTGCTAGAGACTTACAAAATTAAATGGTTAGAACTCATCAGGAGTCAAGTTGTTGAAACTTTTGATGGTGAAAGAAATGATCAACATTTCTTTTGATTAATAATTTACAATCTGAAATATTAAAGTGAGAAAATGTGTTGGTGGTATGTGCATATGCACTGCATTTATGTACACATGGTCACATGTATATACACATACATATGCATGTAGACACACCTACACATTCACACTCTATACATGTGTATACATTTGCCTGTAGACACCCCTACACATTCACACACACATTAAGCGTATTTCATTATTGTTTCAAATTAAATAAACCTAAAACTAAACCAAAGAGAAATGAACAATCAGTTTTTGGTTTGAAACAAACCATAATCAAATAAAATCACTAGTGTTTGGATTGGTTTGCTAAAATCAAGGACAAAAACCGATAAGCAATCTAGCATTAAAAATCAAACATACTGATATTTATGTTGTAAAATACGTCAATTTAAACACGATAATATCAAAAGAAAATTAAGTGATAAATAAGGTAGCACCAAATGAAACGAATCCAGAACAAAATCAAATTAAATGAATACGGGTTAACACTAGCTCAACCCGACTTATGCGATTTGACATGAATGAAATCCATAAACCCGGACCGAAATTGCCCAAAAATGAATTGATATAAAATAATAACCTCTTAATTTCTATTATAACACATTTTTTTTCCCCATCCATATCAATTTTTTTGAATATACAGAAGTCACCCCATTATTAAAATGGATGGTTGAAGACTATTA
This sequence comes from Flaveria sonorensis, assembly GCA_025506505.1. Taxonomy (NCBI): domain Eukaryota; kingdom Viridiplantae; phylum Streptophyta; class Magnoliopsida; order Asterales; family Asteraceae; genus Flaveria; species Flaveria sonorensis. The sequence continues at coordinate 12,153,792 of CM046429.1, forward strand.
CAATGGCTAAACTACAAATATAACAATTTAGAGCAATGGTTAAAACCGACCTAATCAAATACTTTTCAAATATATAATCAGTTAAATATCATATCTTTCAAAGTAATTTCCCACTTTACGTTCAATCAAACTTCATTAAATTAATCATTTTAATCACTGTTAAAAAGAAGATTAAATTAATCATAATCTATTCTACGCTGCCGGCATGATAAGAACAAACTCACACGTACACCCCACGAAATCCCAACCGTCCATCCTGTTCAACCACAAGTGTCAACTTTTAACCACAGCCGTACACGTGTCACGACCCTATTCGCTAGCCACATAGGATTCTGCTAAAGAAGCAAGAACCGTGTTCGGGAAGAAACAAGTCAGCCGACCAAATCCACCGCCTCACCACGAAGCATCACTCAACGAATCAGACATTGCCACGTGTCATAAACTACAACGGCTACTTTTTCAATCCTTTTATAGAACAACAATCGTGAAAATATCCCAATAATATTCGTATCATTTATTCATTTCCACAAAATTTCAAGTTTTTAGAAAAGTAATTCCATTTACAAAAACCCTTAAACCCCTTCACAAGATTTGCAGATTTACTCATACCCACTTCAAATCAAGGTTTCTAGTTCAAGATTTCTTGATTTCATTTCATTTCATATGATTTAGGGGTTTTCTTGTTCGAATTTCTGATCTGATTGATGTTGAATTGCAGGTGTACAATGGCATTGGTGAATGATTACAGATTAGGGTTAGTTAAACGCACGAGTTCCTTCGGTAGAAAGAGGATTTTTATCTTGAATGAAGCCGAAATCGATTCTATCGATTCGATTTCACCCACGAAGAAACGATCAATCGGAAGCAGTTTTGGTGAAAGATCGTTGCTTGAAGCTCTCCCTCAAGATGTTCTTGTAAGTGTTTGAATTTGGTGAATGTTGAATGATCTTTGAGTAACAGATGGTGAATCTTGGTGATGAAATGATGGTGTTTTTGTGTTTTTAAACAGATTAGGGTTCTATGTGGTGTGGAGCATGATGATTTGAAGAGGCTGTTTAAAGTATCGAAGCTGATTCGAGAAGCTGTAAGCTCGATTTCCCATTTGCAGATTCATCAATTCAATTGTTAGGGTTTGTAAGAAACAATGAATTTGATTGTGATATGTGTTGTTGGATTGTGATGCAGGCTTTGATTGCAAAGAAACAGCATTTTGCATATAGTACACCAACAAAGGTCCCTGCTTTTCGATGTCTGATTGATCAATCTTTACGCGATGTTGATGAACTTGAAGCTCCAAATGCACCAAAACAGTCGCGAGTAGCTCGTTCGCGACTGGATAGGAAAAAACTGGCCGGCCTCTCGGTTGCATTGTTTGCTTCTGATGAAGATGAAGGGTGGTCAAGGAAGAACTTGTTTTCAGATACTGAATTGTAATCGAATAATGTGTTCGATTTCAGTGTGTACAGATGCTGTTCATGTTGTTGATAATGGTAGAGTTGTACATTAGCAGTTTAGGTTCTTCAATTGTTCCATTGAAGATGAGGGATTTAGCTGGTTTGTGCTTAAATTGCTTGTACATTTAGACAGTATACTTATTTCACAGTAGCCAGTGTAGAGATGTTATGAATCTGTATTCATATTTAGTTTGATGTTAAAACTTTAGTTTATATTTGACATATTTTTGGGTCACCTTGTTCTTAATTTGTATGCAATCATCACTCTGCTGTTTGTTGATGAATTTATATAGAAATCGAATTAGTTTAAAACAACAGCAGCAGAAGGTAAACTTCACATATCATATGTGAAATTTTTATAAACCTTATCTTATAAGGTGTTTCGGGGTTAATACGCGAATGTTATCCGCTTGATGTAGGGTATACAAACCCCCAAATGCAAGCATTACGATCGTTATATCTAGATGCATCTACAAAAAGGTAAAAACACAATGTGCAAAACGTCAAGTTTAAGGTTAGATTAAACGTCTCAGTTGTAAAAAATCATGACAAACTAAACGTGTGTGGAATTTTAAAATCAAAAGCGCAGAACACCATCAACAATATCTTTCATGTTAAAAATTGACATCGGATGCTAAAACATCATGTACTAATGAGCTGAAACGCTATGTATGATGAGCCCAACTCCAAAAGTAAACAGTTTTGGAAAAATGCATTAAAAAATGAATAAAGGAAGACCATACTCATATTAGTTAAGAATAAAAACGCTCAACTTTATAGTTTAAATTTTATAAGAAATTCGACAAATAATTAAAAATAAAATTACGGACCTCACACGCTTAATTTGTTACTTTGCATATCCCTCATTTTAGATTACAACCTTGTGATTTGGCGTGCTCTCACTCATCTATATTACAGATCAGGAGGTTTTTTGTGGTCATCTACTTCGAAAGCAAAAGGTGGTTGTTGTTGTGGTCATCCACGTCGAAATCAAAAGGTGTCCCAAGACCAAAATGTGCATTGTTTTTCTACATGGAGTGAGTTCCAATCTTCAGTTTCTTGCTTGTGTTGGTGTTTTCATCTGCATTTGGGATGTTGTGTAGTTATAAGCCGCGTTGATTTGATAATCAATATGAGATAATTAGTATGGGAGTAGGATACCTTATTGTAACACTAAACTTCTTGCGGACACACATCTTAGGTGCTGAAGTTGCAGCCACTGGTGTTCATGGTATTGGTGTGCTTGTCGAAGCTGCATGAGTTTCTGTTCGCTTGCAACGAACACTTCATGTTCTGTCATTTCTTTGTGCCTGCACCTCTAGTGTTGCTTCCTTGTTCAGCATTGTCTGAACAGTGTCATTTGGTGCATGCTCATTCGACATTTCAGCGCATGTGAAAACAACAACACATGCACAACAAAAACAATAACACAACAGCCAGAAGCTAATAATAATTAAAAAAAAAAACATCACCTGTATATGATGAATTGACAGCAACTTTTCCCGGAATCGATGTGAAGCCTGCGCACAACCAAAAAAGCAAGAATCAACGACGCATAAACACGACCAAAAGACATCACCAAAAGACATGGCATAAAAAACAGGTAGCTTAACAACTATGAAACAATGGCACAACAAACATCTATTTAAGCCAATAAAAAGACAGTCTATAAAACATCTCTCTGATTCTAACACACAAAAATGGGCATCTATTGTCATTTCATCATTATCCATCTAATCCCCATTAGGTCCAGTTTTAATTTTACAAAACTCAAGTTTATGGTCTACTATTATAGCAACTGTTATGATTGGGTACAAGTCTACAACAACTAATAGTATGAGCTCGGTTTATATGTGGTCAAATGTTCATGTATATAAAGAATATTATATTTTGTTGTTTTTTTATCCTAACTTCACAGGAGGTTAACCTTGTTATCATATGTCATGAGTTATGGAAGGTAAAACATTATGTTTTCATTGTTTAAATCAACCATCAAGCTTTCACCGTAAAGAATGTGTAGAATTATTTAAGAACTCTTCATCTGGAGCTCAAACTTTTATTTGTCAACATGATGTAAATTATAGCTAACATTTTTGAGATATTTACAATTAAATAAATCAATTTTAGTTATGTTTGATATCTAGCGGGTCAACTGGATAAATTATAAAAACTTGCTAAAATGAAACAAATGGGTCGGGTCGAAAAGCAGCAAAGATTATTTCAACACATCAACCTTAAAGATAAGTTTATTAATAAACATAAATCTTGAACATGCAGAACCCAACCATTATATACTCCAAAACAATATATGTTCACTATCATTTTATTTTATACTGCACAAGAGAGAGGGTTAAGTCAGTTGGTAGGACGGTTCAAAATGAGTTTGGGTTAGAACGGATAAAACTAACAATAGTCTATGTTGAAGTTAATTTTGATCTCTAGCGGGTCAATTGGGTAAATCAAAATGAGTTAGTGGGTCAATTGGGTAAATCAAAATGAGTTAGGGCCAGAACAGGTGAAACTAACAATTGTCTATGCTGGTTCAGGAGCTTTTGATAAAAACAGATACGGGTCGGATCGATTTAAACCATGATCCAACGATAGCAAAAAAAAAAAAAAAAAAAAAAAAACCCGACGCTAGCAATAATGCAAAACAAAATTCAAGTTCGAATGTAAAACAGTTCAAATATATGTACCAAAAGCAGGTAACATAAAGAAGTCTCAAAACCTACAATTAATCCAAGTAGAAAGCAATCTTTAGAAGTTGAAGAAGAGAATGAATGTAAAGCTTGAAACCAGTACATGAAAAAGATTAAACAATCCAGGAGTGGACACGTGATATATAAAAATATTAAACAACAGAAAAAAAAGAGAGACCAGAAGTGAACACGTGTACAGAGACACTGTTCATTCTGTTTATCTTTAAACATATCTCACTCAATAGTTCACAACTTCACTTAAACAATACAATCTAAATTTTTAATTCAATAAAACAATAAATCAAAAAGCAGCCTGATATATACTAATATTATATGAAAAAACGAAGTTAAAAAACTAACCTACAATGAATCAAAAAAGACCAGCATACTAATACTAATATTAAGAAGGAAATATAAACTAACCTTGAAGCAAAACTTAAAATATTAATCGAAGAAGACAAATCAATTGAATTTGCCTGAGATGGTGTCGGTGAGTATCACTTTCAACAAATTTTAACTTGTGAGCGTCACACCATCGTCTGTCACTCCGCCGCACCACCGTCCGCTCGAAATTCCGATGAGTATTACTTACAAGAAATCAATAATACATGATGAGTAGATTAGAGTAGATCACAAGAAATAAATAATACAAGGGTGTTTGGAAAATCTACTTTTTAACCAACTTTTGACTTATAAACTTAATAAATATGTTTGAAAAACATAAAAAAGTTAATAAGTAGAGTTTAAAGAGTTAATAAGTTGATTTTAAAAAGTTAGTTGGAGTTACTTTTGAAAAGTTACTTTAAAAAAAAAACGCAATCCTAAACACCCCAAGATGTCAAGACGAACAACATGTTTGTCTCTTCGAGTTCGTCTAATCCGATCGTCTCTTTGTTCCCCAAAGTATTACTTTTTGTCTTCCCCTTTTGTGTTATTTGGGCCAAACAAAACTAATCTTTGTAAATGAGTGGAATTTTGAAGCCCATATAGTGTCCAAAAGAAATCCAAATGTTAGGTTATAGACCTATGTAATACACAGATTTATTGAATTTTTGTATATTTCACATGCAAATGTTAACAAAAAAGCCTCCTTTTTTTCATTTAATTTGAACCATCATGAGCAAATAACAATAGTGTCAATGTGCAGCAAGCAAACATGCTAAATACGTGTTTATAAAAAGAATTTATTTCTTGATATCTTAATAAATATGATCCGTATAGGTTTATATTAATTAACTAAAGGTTTTTGTAAAAAAAAGGTTTTGTGTATGCAAACGTTAGAAAAAAAAAGCCTCATTTTTATTTGATTTGAACCATCATAAGCAAATAACAATACTGTCAATATGCAACAAACATGTTAAATACATGTTTATAAAAATAAAATTATATTCTGATATCTTAATTAATATGATCCGTATAGGTTTATATTAATTAACTGAAGGTTTTTGTGACAAAGGTTTTGTGTTTTACCTTTGATGTTAACAATGTCTCTCGCTTTCAAACTTTTTCAAAGATTATTTACAGCAACATGGTGTCAAGCAGGATGTCTTTAACAATTAGCAAAGAATGTGTTATTGGATTTTAATAATTCAAATTTTTTATTTATTGGCCGGGATTAATCCCAACTTAGAAAATATTTAAAAAAACTCCTAACTTTTAAGTTTATTTTCCTCTAACGATCTCTTACTAACTGAAAGTTAACCTCATTAGTTTTTTGATGACGTAGACTGCTTATATGACCAAAAGACTAAGTAAAAATTTGAAATCTATCATCAGGTCCGTTAATCTGAAACTTAAGCACTTTGAAAACGTCAATCTTCACATCCTGATCTGAACCATTTGACTCGTTAGAGATAGATTGTAAGCGACAGTGGAGGCTAGACACTGGAAAATAGATCTCATGGTGGCTGGGTAGCGACAGAATTGAAAATTGCCTCAAAGTTGGCCTTATTTTATTGAAAACTAATGAGAGTTTACTCTCAGTTAGTAAGGGACAATTGGAAGAAAATAAAACCTAACTTGAGAGTGTCTGTAAATATTTCCCGAGTTGTGATTAATACCGGCCAATAAATGAAAGCTGGGATTATTAAAATCCAATAACCCAATTATTATATGTTTCTTTCAAAATTAATTGCGTTAATAAAGCTGGAATTCAAATACGTAATTTTTCTTAAAAATATTTACAAATTTATAATTATTTGGTGGGAAAGTTGATGGTGAAAATGAATGTGATGCTGGTATGTGTCACAACATGTAATCAATTATTAGGATAGATATAAAAAAAGTTTTAAAAATAACAGGGCCTCAAGCCTCTAGCTTCACTTGGGCCTTTATTGGGCGGGCCCTAGGAAGATCCAACTTCACTAGCATGTAACTGGTTTGAATAATTTTTTTTATTATTTCATGTTAATCTCGATTGATTTAAAGTTTCTCGATCTATATTTTGTGTATGATTGTGTTCTTGGCACAAGTTTATTATAATTCATGTGTGATTTGTGATATCTGTTTAATTACTAGTGGTACTATGAGTTGAGTAGGTTCTACATAATCAACAAATAGTAACAACTAATTGAAAAAGTTAAAAGAATTAGAAAAAATGTAATAACGAATCACAATTCACATGAATAAAAGTAGTAAATGAGTCGCAAAAATATGGAAGGACTAAGAAGCGATGCTTGAGGACGGGGTTGTGTTTGCATTAAGGACTGGGCTAGGGATGAAAGAACATTGACTACATGGCTCGTGTGAGGTCTCTCATGTGGCTCGTAGTCACAACAATGGCGGCTAGTTCCGCCATTGAAACACACCGACTAGAGCTTCTTCCTTAAGATTAATGGTCAGGGTCAATGGCCTTTTGGATGGTATCATTCATTCCTCTAAACCATTGCACCAGAGTGTTATGACCCACCTAAATTTAAATCATTGGTTTCTAATCATAAAAATTTAGGGGACGTTCATGAGCATCAAAAGGCTATCAAAATTCTCTAGAATGTGCCATACATGACTGGTTCAAGAAAAGTATGGAAAAACCTTAGAAATGCTTGGAGAAGTCCAAAAATTTCATAAAATATCTACCTATGAATTCTCTAGATAAATTTACTAGAACTACATATATAGACTTGTATAGAATACTGAATAAAAATATCCTGGATCTTAGGAAGCTAGTATATATAGGACACGGATGGCTCATTTGCTATCATCTCACAAATCACACATAAAACTCACAAGTTATAAGCATTCATAAGACCATGTAAAGCTTCATTTGTAAAGTAGCTTTGTAAACAAAAAAAGTATAGTTGGTTACTTATCTTGCGTATCAGACCTAATTGCACATACCTAAGATAGCAACACAAATTGCAACTGTATGTATATATTACAGATTTAGAGCACCAACTACTAGTACCACGATTCAAAACCCAAATCTCATATTCATGAGGACGTCAACAATTTAACTAAGAAAGGCCAATATATTTTTGTATTCATTCATGAGCTTGCATTGCAATTTCTTTTCCGTTCATCTATAGTTTTAGAGAAAACTATGTTTCAATTGATTACTAACAAAATTTGAGAATGAAAGGAATCTACAAGAATTCATTCAGAATTCTTGTAGATTAATAACACTAATAGTCCTTAACATGAATAGCTGATAAAACTATCCTTTATATTAAAAAATAAAAAAATTTATAACAAAATTAGACTAACATTAGAATTTAACGGTGGTGGTTCTATGCTTTTTAAAACATGGCAAGAAAAATGGGCCCTGTTCTTATTAAATATTTTTATTTGTTTCAATATTAAGCAGGATTTAGTCATTTCATATTTCTTAGAGTCAAACTTAACCTCTATTTATTTTAGGGATCAAAAGTGATACAAGTTGATAAATAAATATATATGAAAAACACCATTCAATAACATTTTTTGGTTCCCCATTTCAGTTCTATTTTATGACCTATTTGATGGCTAAAATATTACTAAAAGATTCTATTATTTAGGCATGAAGATAAGTTTCATATTATCTTCTTAAATTATTATCATGCCAAGGGATCCTCTAGTAACATTTTAGCTACCAAATAAGTGAATAACTCGTAATATACCAGGTTTGATGTTTACGAGCTTGCTTTCGGATATACCGCCCGCTCTTTCCGTCGTAATATTTTTGCCACCCATCTTGCCTAAGATATGCCACCTCAATCCACGCCTTGTGATTTCTTTTAGTACATGTTGAAATTGGCCCCGCTATATCGAGTTGATTCGCTAACCCTTTTTCTCCAAATTTTTTTATAGTTCATGAAAACACTAATTATATTGACAAGATTTTTTTTTTTTCAGCTAAGTATTTCATTAGGCTTATTTAAGATAACACATAATATGAATCTACACGTTTGTGAGTAAACGAGTCGAAATCACTGAAATTGTACCTAGCCATAATCATCCATTATGGTAACTCATATTTCTTCAAAGAATATCCATACACACTACAATAAAATAGATCTTTTACAGTGTCAATTTTTAGAGATGAAATCAAGTTGTCTCTATAGCGGCGACACTTTTTGTACACGCTCTGCATAACGTATAAGCCCATGTTTATACATAAATTTGGGATGAGTTCTAGATCCGATGTCTAGTACTTTAAAAAACTTAACTTAAATGGGGATCGGGTAAAGAAGTCAAAAATCATGTAAAATATTTTTGAAATACTTAAAAATCTCCAAATTGGTGTTATTATAAATTTTGGATAGTTAAATTCAAAATAAATTAATTAAGTTCTAAAAGATGTTATTTAAGGAAAAAATATTTATAGAGTACAAACAAATGTCGACGGGTTGATACGACCCATTGGGACTCAGATTTACAATACATGTGTTGACTCAACGCGTCATGTTCAGTATGAATCTATATAAAGAAATGACGAAAACTAGCATTCTCCTATCAATCATGGAGCAACCTCAAACCCCAAAAGGCATAGCGCAAGTGTCAACCGAATTCAGTTGATCAATTTTCTTCTCCCATGATTAAAGCCGGAGGGTCTTTAGAATAAAGTATATACAATTTCTTTCAAGTTCATTGTTCATTAGAAAGGTTAATCATATGAAACTATTTATATATATCACAATGAGGCTATGTGTTTTGCTTGACTACAATAGCAATCAACATAAAGGCTTGTAGCAAGAAACTAATGTAGAATCCACTACTTATAGCATCTAAATAACATGTAGCAATCAACATATATATTCATGTAAAGAATTTTAATTTTTCATATTATTCGTAATATCAATTCAGTTTTCAAATGCCATTCAAATGATCTATCAATTTAACCAGTAGACTAGTTAGTAAGGTATCCGGTTCACTATTCGAGGCAGTTATGAAAAATTAGAAAGTAACAAAGGATGTGAGGCTAAAGTACTAAGTAAAAAAATACTACGAAGTTCTGATTTTTCTTTTAAATTGAAATTTTCTAATACATATATTAAACTTATGTATTCATACCATGTAAGATAAATTTGAAATACTAAGCATAAAATATAATTAAGACAAAGAAGCTAATTCCTTTCACATATTTTGTCTAAAGCTTGTTTCTTTTGTTTTGTGGGGTTAGTCCCCTACAAAAAAGATGCACTGGCCTTTATTTTGATGGGGTCATGTTCACTTCTTTCAAACACAACATGTGCTCTAATGGTTAAGGTCCATATATGGGACGGTCCAGATACTTAATTTGTTTATTATAGGGTTTAAAATATAAACCAAAGTTTAAGTTGACTTGTTATTTTAGGAGAAACAGAGTAACATTCTATGCTTATATTGCAAGAAAGATAACACATTATTTCTTTCGGTTAAGATAATATTGATACAAAACTATTGTAATCATGAGAACTTGTTTGGAAAATTTTATGAGGCCTACCAATGCTCTGTTAAACTATGGGATTGGATAAAACGCAACTTGAGTTTTGCTGAGTGACTTTAAGGGGATGCACGACGAAAAGATAGTGAAAGCTTGATTTGAACATGAGTTATCTTTGCTAGAGAGACTCAAATACTTTCTATTGCACCATGCCTTAAAGATTAAACTTTCTATAATCAGTTTTCTTAACTTTTATTGCTTGAAACCAATTAATCCGTGTAATTAATAAATATTGTTCTTAAACAAGGTATTTGGGATTTCCACATAGGTAAAAACCTCAACCCCATCCTTTCTTACTCGATGCATGTACCTCCTCCACACCCCGACCTTCTCTTCCCACTTCACACTTTTTCCCGCTCGTTCTTAATCCATGACGCCACACCCACATACCAAAAGCACATACCAAACTGATTTCTATCATGTTTTATAGTGTTTTGATTATGATTTGAAAAAAAAAACTTTAGACTCAGGCTTCTTAAATGACTATATAATTTGTGTTTATAATCGAATTTTGGATTTTGCGTTTTATGTGTGATTATATGTTTCGATATACATATGTATGCACGTTCATTTGTTTGTGACCCACAAATATTCATAGAAAATTAGAGAAGAAGGGCACGAGTCATGTGATTTCCTTAGATATAATGTTGATCATGTTACAAGAAAGTATACTTTTAATGATTGAGCACCCATTATATTGATCATGAGTTGGCATTGGTTGAGAAACAACTAGTCTTCTTTCCTTTGGTATTTAAAATCTATTAATTTCCTAAAATTAAATATCAAATCAAAGAAATAAATATTAGTTGAACATTTATTAAGAAAATGTATTAGTGAGTAAAGAACTAGGAGCTTGAGTAGTCTATATCAATGAGACCCACAAAGTTTGATCATCACGAGATGTGAATGTACATGAACGATGGAAATAGTGGGAGTGTGGTCATATGGCAATGACAATCCCCACTTTGCCCTATCCCCATGACCACTTGACAGATGAACTCTTATTGCTTTACACTTGCACGACTCAATCTCACCTATATAAAGAAGAGACCCATGTTTCCAAACAATAATGTGTAAACTTTATAGTCTTCATGTTTGAATGCTTTGTTACGTAACGGGTATCTTGTAGGCTCCAAACATGATGACATTGATACAAGTGGGGCTTCAAACACCATTACAAGCTAATTAAAAAAGGCTCCAAGCTTTTAACAGACGTCAAACATATTTTTTCCTAAATTATTACATCAATTAGGGGATCCAAACGTTAGTTAACCATTACACTTGATTTAAAATAGATTTTAGTGAAATGATTTTTGTCTGCATGACATTCAGGTGACATTTTAACTAAACAACCATTACAAATAGTCTAACCCGATCCAAACGTTAGTTAACCATTACACTGGATGTCTGTTAGTTTTTTAAGTTAAATTTTTTGAAATTACCATTCTACCCCCTATTAATATTAATTAATATTATTTTTATTATTATTATTATATAATATGATATATGGTCATATGGGACCCACATATCCTTCTTCCCCTCATTTCACAACTTGCAACTCACGACCACCATCGCCGACCACGATCAGTCATCACCATGGCCACCACGGATCGCCGACTACCATCACCATACCTGAACCACCGTCTTCCACATTTTCCCACAGCCCGACCACCACAATCTGAGTGTACGGCCACCACAATCCGACCACCACAATGAATGGTGTCATATCCACTACCGGTGTCCGATCACCACAATCCGACCACCACCAACATTATCGCACTCTATTTAATGATTAAAAAGTTTTAATTTTTTAAATATAAAAGGTATTTTTGTCATTTCATATTCATTTAACTGAAAAATCTAACGTTCATTCATCTTAAGGACCAATAGTGTTACGGTTTGATAAACAGTAATAACTAATGATGTAATTTTTTAAAAGTTGAAACTAATACTAAAATATAAGCATACTACAGGGACCAATCGCGTAATTAACTCTAAGTTAATAATAATAGCTATCTTTTATAGAACAGAAAAGGACTGAAAACGCCTAATCAATAGCAAGTGGGATTGATAGCGTACTGTAAATGCATTTTCTCTGAATCAATTTTTTCTAGACAATGTGGGACCGGATGGCTGAAATCCATCGGGACGTCAAGCGAAATTTTAAGTTCTTTTTTCTCGTAAATTCTACCAATTGCTAATCGTATATCTTTGTATTCCTACTATAATATAAGAATAATTAAGATGATACGTGGCAGTATCACAATTATCCTTATTAAAATTTTTTTGCATCTCTCTCATATTAAATAATTACTTTAATTATTAATAATATTATTTAATACTTTTTTAGATTTAATAAATTAAAAAAGAAATCTATTCATTAATATTATTTCTAAATAAATAATTTTGTTATAAAATATAATTTTTTCTAAAGCATAAAACTTTTTTAAAATATAAAATATTTTAAAATTGGTGTTTTTAAAAAGTTAATTTTTAAAAAACCCAAAATAATCAATTGGGAGTTATAATAAGAAAATTTTTAAAAATGACATTTTTATACAATTTGTTTTAGAACAAAATGTTTATTTTTTTGGAAAAAAAATTAAAAACAAAATTTTAAAAGTTTATAACACTGTTTTATTATTTATAATCATTTCTCATATGTAATTTCAGTTATATCATATCTTAAAATATCATTTTACAATTATTAATTTTTATTATATTAATATTTTATTTATTCAACCTGTGTAATATACGGGTTTACTAAAGCTAGTTAATGAATAAATAAATATATAAACTTCAAAGGATTTGAAAAGGATTTGTCGCATGATTGTTCAGGCTATAAAGAAATGTAAAAAAATGGTAATAAAACACGCACCCCTTTTCATATTGTTTAGGAAATAAAGTGGTGTGAAAATTTTGTTTCTAATTAAACTCCCAACATGAATGCGTATGCCTCATTTGGCAATTTTAAGATAAAAAGGTTGGACGGTGAATTACAGTTATTTTCATGATTGAAAGAAGGACGAAGATGTAGAAGGGTGATGATATGATGCCGAAGTGAAGTGAAACGGTGAATGGTGATAAGTTAAAATTTCTATTTACATGATTGATCCGACTAGAAAAACTTTTTACATGTTTCAACGTTAAAAAATAAAAAGTTTGTTTTTTTGTTTCTAAACCTTATTTTGTTTTAAAAAAAACCTTTATCATTCACCTTTATAACTTAAACGATTCAATTAGATAAAAGTTATTAACTTGTTTTTGCACATAACTGAAAAGTTCATGTATATATTTCTTATATTGTTTCCCCCTATATTTCACCTATATTAAATTCAATAAATTGTTCTAGTTGGTTGAAGGCAGGTAAAAATCAGCCTTTACACATGATACAATTTATCAAGGATATTTTAAATCGTTTTTAATTTTATGGCTATAAGATTTTATGTTTATGATAAAGAAATATTTAATTGCTGTTGAACCAAAAGACATCAATTTTCATTTCTATTCCGTGACACTTTTGTTTCTTTGTTTGATAAAGACCCAACAACTTGTTTTTCCTTTCTAAAGGTGCCAACCAGAAAACCCTTGTGATATTTTGCGGTTTTAAGTTCATCATTATTATTTTTGTAAGAGACATTTATAACATCTCAAAAGTTCATCTATAATTTGACAACGAATCTGTTTTTTTATTCGTAGGATAGAATTAGTGTTTAATATTTTTAAAACTGGCTTTTAACAAGTTAAATGATAAAACTAGTGAAAGTTAGATTCAAAACTTAGCCTCCTACTAGAAGGATTTCAGTGTTAATTATAACTAGTTTCATCCTGCGTTGCGGGCGGATCCCGTCTCGATTTCAGATATCAAATGCAGATATAAAAATGTGTTGTCATAGCTATCACTCCCACGTAAAACCCTAAAGCATCCTCTGTTGTAAAAGCTACCGTCACTCAATATTATTTACATATATTTTGTGTGGTTCGTCAATTACCTAAAGTGTATCCACAATTGCTATAGCCTAAGACACAAAAATACTCGAATTTTAATACGTCTTCTGTTTTTAAAAAATATATCGGACCGTTAACAAAAAATATCTAAGAGCTTTCACAGTCCGTTCTCCATTTTTATGTGCGTGGGTGTCCTATATCATAGGGGATGGTTGTGAGTGAAAGAGGTAGAAAATTTATAGGGATTGTACTGTGTTTTCTCATATTTAGGGAAACACGATACAACCCCATAAATTTGTTAATATATTTAAAAGTACTGGTGAGTGGATAAGAGAAAATGTAATGATAAAAGTATAATAAAATATTATTTAATTGAAAAGAAGAGAGCAAAAATAGTGATATTTAGTGTAATTATAAGGATGAGAATGGAGGGATGCATTGTGAATGCTCTAAAAACAAACGCTTATTCCGCTTTTCAAAAAAAATAATAACGAACGAAAGTCATTACAGAAAAATAAAATCATTACAAAAGTCGAACGAGTTAAAAACGTATATATTATGGTATGAGACTTGAAAATGAAAATTAAAAAATATAAATGACACATGAGTACATGACTTGAATGCCCAAATTGCAAACCCAAGAAAGTTGGTGGCAAAAGTTCAAGTTCTCTTAATTTATTATAGGAGTATAGTTACTTTTTAATATGTATATATATCAATGATTCTTAGTCTAACTGGTTAAAGTGAGGTACTCATGACATGTAAATAAAAAAAGGTCATGTGTTCAAGTCTCACTCTGAGCAAAAATGCTTAGAGTTGAGCCGATGAGTTTTCTTAACAATGAGTTTCCTCCTAAAGAGTTTGGGGGTGCAGTCCCAGCTAGGGAACGGATAGGTGGATCCGATTAAGATAAAAGCTATCCTCCGAATCAGGGTCGTACATTTGTAGTTCAAAAAAAATTCAATGTATATATAATGGCATTAACATCTGGTTCTCTAAAAAGATGTTTGTGTATTCCCTATATTATATGGTATGGTTATAAGTGGTTGTGAGTGAAAAAGAGAAAAAATGTTATTGTTCAATTTGTATTTTGGGGAATCACTATTCAAATCATTATAACATTTTTAATATATTTTTAGTGGTTGTGAGTAGGAGAGAGAAAAAAAGATAATAATAAATTTATAAAAATGATTATTTTATTAAAAAAATACAGAAAAAAATAACTTTTAATGTAATTATATGAATAAAAATAAAAAATAAAATATGAATGCTTTAATCCATTCAATATTAAGTAGGATATGTCATATGGTAGTTCTCACTCATCAAAAGAAGTAAAAAACTTGAAATTGAAATTTCAAACTTTTATTTTTAAATTAAATTATAATTAAAACCTTAAATTTGTTAAAACTTTCATATATTTCGGATATCCAATTTAGAACACCCGTAGATATGTTAGTTTTGTCTCATCCAAAGAAGTAAATAAATTAAAATTTTGAAATTTCAAACGTTCTTTTATAAATTAAACTATAAATTAGAACCTTAAATTTGTTAAAGTTGGAATTTCACTCTTGTAGTTATTTTAAATGTCGAACTTTCACTCATTACGACAGAAGAAATTTACTTAAATACATTATACATAATCTTGATACGAGGAACTCTTTTGAAAAGTGATAACTAGATTAGTATATCTTAGAGATAATATATCTTTATAACCAAAATACAAAAGATAATGTAGCATCAATGATATATAAGATATGAGGTGAATTATGTGTGATGCACCACTTTTAATACATTGGATATTCTTTAAAGATGTCAAGCATCAAGAACCAGCCATAATACAACAAATTTCTTATACTCCACCGTTGCTGCTGCTGCAGACTTTTTTGTTATACTTTATTCTTTTATGATGATACTCAATATCAAAATTTTATGATTACAAATAATAGTATAACAAAAGTGACTGCCGCAGCATTAGCGGTCGAGCATAAGAGATATGTTGAAGAATCCCCTAGTTCGCTAAATCCCAATCCCACCATCACATAGGTGTGATTAAAGGCTAGCTCTTGTTCAATGACATCAGATGAAGCCTTGGTTCATTGGGATTCAAGCCACTATGGATATTTGCTAGAGGTGTTCAGTATTAGAATAAAATTTGATAAACTCGAAATTCGTGTCAAAAATCACCAATTAAAATTCGATTCGAATTGAAATTAAACTAGTTATCGAATTCAAATTAAATTACGAATTTATGATTTTGATTCGAGTTAGAAATGCACACCCTTATATTTCATTATTTTATATATTAAAGTAGATATATGCATATGAAAAATAAAGGAAAAAAATTTTGAAAAATTATATAATCTAAAATATTAAATCTTAATTGCTACCTTGACTTATTTCTAACTTGAAGTAATTTGTATGTTATGCTTATATTTTTTATATTGATAAGAGAAAATTACATTAATGGTTCTTGTGATTTGATCAGATTGCACGTTTGGTTATCATACTTTGAATAATGTAAAATTAATCCAAACTTTTATATAATCATCGCAAGTTTGGTCTCCAAAGTTTAATAATTACAAAATTAGTTCAAACTGTTACGTGGATATTGCACTTTTAGTCCTTTAAGTTAAGTTTAAATGTTAGTTCAAACTTTATTAAATGTATAAAAATTAAATGAATATAACGTCAGGAACCAAAAATGTAATGAGTACACAAAAGTTTGGACTAATTTTGTAATTTTTAAAATTTAGGGACCAAACATGTAATCTGGTTAAACAACATGGACCTAATTTTTAAACCATTGTCCAATTAATTACCTTTTTTACTAAATATGAGTCGAATAAGTTCAACTTCGATTCGAATTTCAAACTTTTTTCGAATACGAATCGATTTTGAATTCTGTTTAAAATTTTTGAATTCGATTCTATTCAAATTCGGCTTATCTTTTCCTTGTCTAGAAATTTCAACATTCAACTTATTTGTTTCAATTAACTCGAATTCGATTCCATTAACACCCTTAATATTTTTTTCCATTTTCATTTTCAGATGACCATCAATGAGAAAGGGTGGGTCTTCTCTCATATCTCTTTTACACAAAAGCGCACATACATATATAAATATATAATCAAACATTTTAATTAAAATATATTTCTATTGTTATGTATCTTTAAAACTGTATAATATATATATATATATACACACACACCTCTCTCTCTCTCTATATATATATATATATATATGGTAGAGTTATCTTGAGAACCATTATTTTTTATGAGAACTGTAGTAACTAATATGAACCACACATGCAAGTCACATGTCATTTTTATTTTTTTTCTAAAACGTTCATAACTTTTTTTCACGATATTATTTTTCAAGAAAAGTTTATCTTTAATTTTAGTATTTTTTTTATCATTCCAACGCCTACCATATTGATATATATATTTTTTTAAAAATCGTCCACCCGTTATTTACATATGTGTAAATCCGGTATTACACATGTGTAAAAAGAATTTCGTAAAAAAACGAGAATTTTATTTTATTTTATTATTTTTTTATGAAAGGGGAAATGAGGGAAACATTTTTCTATTTTTCTATTTTTTTACTTTTATGTTATTTTTGTTTTATAATTTTTTAATTATGCTTTCGTTAATTACTATTTTGCCATTGAAAACTGGTAAATCACATTGGTTCATAGAGTTCTAAAAAAGGAAGTTCTCATTTGATCCTCTATATATATACAAGGATATATATATATATATATATGTATATAT
This sequence comes from Flaveria sonorensis, assembly GCA_025506505.1. Lineage (NCBI taxonomy): Eukaryota > Viridiplantae > Streptophyta > Magnoliopsida > Asterales > Asteraceae > Flaveria > Flaveria sonorensis. The sequence continues at coordinate 12,171,565 of CM046429.1, forward strand.
ATATATATTTATTTATTTATCTTTTATACATTTAATCATAATTTGGTTTATTAGAAAATAACTATAAACAAATAAACGATGTGGAAATATAGTAATGTTTGAAGAAAGATGAAGCATAAGGGCATGTGTTTTTGAAGATTGAATGAAAATTTGATGTTTGAGATGACTCGTTTGTGAGTGCTTGCGGAGTTTACATTAGAGATGCTCTAAGATATTAAATGAGTTTAAAAGTTTATCCAAATAGACAATCTAGGATGGTAAGAACTGTTTAATTACAGTCATTAATATGTAACCGTGAATTTATAATTACATAAGATATACAAATTTATAAGTTATCAATGTACTTAAAAAGTTAGTTATTTGAAAGAGCATGTTAATACGATTATTTAATAACATCCAAATCCTTAAAATCTGACCTGGTGATCATTTTATCTCGTTTAAAAAATAAAAATTATCTATAACTAAATTATTGATTTTATTGGTTTTAGTAACAAATACTTATAAAATGACATTTCAGTATCTTATTGCGTATGAACAACGATAGTGTTCTTCTGTCGCTGTTGGTGGTTATCCGTTTGGCGATAAGTTTGTATCTATCTTGGTTCATATTTCTTAAGTGAAGATATTGGAGAAACTAATAATAAGAAATTAAAAAGCAGCTTAATTTATTTAACATTTACTCGTAATCAAGTAATTTTATCCTTTCTTTGATCTTAAAGAAAACAGAAAAGTAACTATGCTTTGAGTGTAATATATTTATACAATCGTCTTAAACATATTTACTTTGAGCGTAATACATTTATACAATCATCTTAGAACATATTTACCCACAATAGTGACTATATGTTTACGGTAGTAACTCATGCAAACATATAGTCACGGGTCCACTTTAAGTCATATACATGACTTAAATCACAATAAAACGTATTTCGTGTCATAGTTAGATTATGTTGGAGATAGTCCTACTTATAACAACATGACATCCGCCCATCCCACTTTATTCCGTCAACGTCATCTAAAAATCACGATTAACAAGAAAAGTCTCTCACATATCACATCGTGGTCACCGATCATTAACAAAAGGTATATGTACTTACAAAATTCAATAGATATACAAGTGATAAATCACTAATAAATGTACTTAAAAGTTGTTATGTTTAAACTAAAATCATAGGGCATTAACTATCAAGTATTTTAAAATTTTTAACTATAACATGAATGTAAGAAATCTGCATAAAACTTGCAAAATCTCAAACAAAATATAAATATATAAATAAAATATAAAAAATCAATAATTGTTTATACTATTTTATAAGTCTTAAAAAACATGACTTTCAAGTTTCCCTACCTTGCTTTTACGCACTCTCAAAAAGCTCTCCCTACTAATGGATTACTCTCCATTCCCCTCTTGAATTCTTCACCACCAATGGAATTCAATTCCATTCTCCTTTGTTCACACCCTCTCTTCTCCACCATTGTAACTCTACACACCTTAATTCTCCTTTATGCTCCATCTCTATTCCTTAGAATAGCTCTTTCCCCTGTTCTCAATTCCACCGGAATCATACTCCTTTTCCTCCTCAAGTTAGGGGCCAATGAGAGATTGGAACATGAATCCAATCATTCGGAACCGGTAGTTCTTGATCATAAAGATAAACATTATGAAGAGCTTCCTTTGGATTCAAGTTTGGTTCTTGATTCGACTTCTTTGGAACGAAGATTTCTTGAGTTGGTAGATCGTAATCAAACCGAATCAGAATCCCATCAAATGAACGTGGAATTAACGCGCGATTTGGGTTTGGAATCCAATTCCAAAGATGCATATTTCATGGAATCAACACAAGTGGTTGAAAAAGGAGACACAAGAATGGAAATGGAGTCAAATCAAGTGGATACAATTATGATGGAGTTTCTTAAATGGAACATGAAAGCACCATTGGAGATCATATATGAAGAATACGAAGGAGAAGAAGAAGAAGATGATGATGACGATGATGATAGTAATGGAATCAATATGGTTTCTAGTGAAAAACATGTTTTAGGGTTGGAGAGATATCCATCGTTATCGATGTATTACCCTGAAAGTGAGACAGATAGCTCGTCGGATGATGATTTTCTCATGAATGGAAAGTGGGAAACACACGAGAATGTGTTTTCCAATTGGGAAGACGATGATCGCGAAGAGCTTATTGAGATTTCGATACATCAACACGAGAAAAGAATCGAATTTTGTCGTGCCGAGGAAGATAATTTGATCGAAATCGACATATTCCCCAAGAGATATTGAAGATTGAGGGGAACCATTTACTCGACAAATTTCTAAGGTATAGATTTGGTGACATGATCTAACATAAGAACTATCATATATTAGTGCTTTAGTATGACTATATAATATTTTTTTATAGAGATGAAAATATACAAAGAGACTTTGGACATGACACTTGGTTTGCAAAATAAGAATTGAACTTCTATTAATGCTAAAAGATATTTATTTAAATCATTACTGGTTATAGTTATTTGTTTGTAAGTTCTTGTTTAGAACATGTATTCTATCCTTAACGGTTTATGTTTCCTACTTTCTAATCGTAATTTGGCCAGTTTAATCTGAATTTCTTGCAAGTATATCAATAAGTAGATAAATAAAATGTCTTAATACAGGTTCTCCAACATTTGTTTGATTGTTTCTAACAAATATGTGATTTTGTTTGCAAACACTTTACATATTATCTCAGGAATGTACATTTAACATTTTCTTTAATAACCTTAATTTTATTGTGTTTCCCATGACAATAAGAAGTTATGAAGCATTCTAAGGATAAAAACATTTATTTAAAGAATGTTACACACCAAACTTAAATATTTATCAAAACTCAAAACCTTATAACTTGTATAGTACTATTATTCATTTAATTAATCAAATAAAAAAAAACAAAAATCTAAGAACTTAAATGTTATCACCTTAACATAATATATTAATCATATTTTGAGGGAGTATTTACTATACAGTATTTACTAAGTTCTGTGACGGATTAAAAGCCACCGCTTAAATGTTAATATTGATGTTCGTGCCTTCTTGGTGGTGGCGCTAGTTAGAGTTTTTGTCTTTGAGCGTGGTAGTGGATGTTCGAACCTACAAGTTTCATTATTTACTTATTTTATTTTTTCTTTTTACATATCTTATATTTTTCTTTCAAATTACTTTTCATTTAATCTTTTAAGCTGCAATACGAGACATAATGCACTTTTTTAATCTATGTTTCAATCTCTAAAATTGAGCCGTAGCCTGGGGTGGACCCAAGAACTTTTTCCTCCAGGTCGATTTTTTTTCCAATTCTTAAGTGTATCTCAACTCGATGTTAGAAATTTCGGTATGGATTTGACCGGATCACATTAATAAATACAATATATAAATTCATAAAAATATGATTTCATCATAAGAAGATAAAAACATTACACTTTATTCATAAGCCGCCCATAAAAAGGCCTTAAGTTTCTAAATTTTAAGCACGAATTAATAATCACTTGCAAACACAAATCAAAGTTTATTGGGATGATCGAAGATTTGCAAGCGACAAGCGTACCAGTAGTTTTGTCATCTCAACCGGATCAAAGTCGGACACAATGTCTTCACAAGCTGGATTATAGATACCAATGATCCTTAGGTCAACTAGTTAAGGTAAGTTACCCATGACATGTAAATATTGATAGGTTATGGGTTCAAGTTTCATTCTGAACAAAATTCTTAAAGTCGAGCCAAGGGTTTTTCTCTGCAATGGGTTTTCACCTAAGGGGGTTGAGGATGCGGCCCCGGCTGGGAACGTATATGTGGCCCCGATTAAAATAACACTTTCCTCCGAAGCAGGGTCGCACATTTGCCGTTTAAAAAACAGCTGGATTATAGATAATTGTAATGTTTGATAGCAATGAAATTAGGCTTTTAACTGAATATATAAGCATAAAAATTTTAATGGTGATTTGATTTTGAACTTATTATTTTTAATAAAAACGAGCTCTTAGTTTAAATTTTAGTGGGTTAAATAAATTATTTGGGTTTAGAGGTCATAAACTTTCCTTTAAGGGTGGACATTCAAAAAACATAGGATCGATCAAGAACTGTTAACATATAATTAAAAAAATAGGCGTCCTTTTTTAAGTTCGCCCAATGACCGCAACAATTTCATATACTTTTCTTTTATGTACTTAACAACATTAATGTTACCGATAATTTTAAAACGCGCTGCAACATGCGAGCCTAACTTGTATGTTTACTTAACTAATGAGTTATCATACTTAAATCATTTTAGAATTAGTCAATTCTTTTTGTATACACATGGAATAGTGTGATATGGTCCTGACTCCGTTATTAGTTCAACATCCCATGAACTTGTTGGTTGTATGTGAATATAACGACAAGACTAATAACACATGATCCAATCATAGTGTCACACCGAGTAAGTTAGACAAACAAATTTGTCGAGCCCAAATAAGTTTACAAGTATTATTATGTAGATAAAATATATATTTATTTATAAACCATAGATTTAAAGTTAAATGTTACATTTACAATGAAAAGCATCGTCAGTGGCGTACTCAAGAAAACTTTTCGTGGGGCAAAAATGGGACGGTTATATAACTTTAAAATTAGTCAATTGTTTTTACAGGGGGTGGTTGCCCTCTCCTTTCTACCCAGGTTCGCCCCTGCATTGACGTATGTTTTTAGAATATAATATCTTATGTATAACTAGTAAGTTCTAGCAACGCGCGTTGCGCATATGATGGACATCATCATCAGGGCTCAAAACCGGCGTTTGATTACGGCTGCTAACTATAAACGACATGCACGCCTAGGCAACCGACAACACTCCGGTTACCGCACGTAAACACTAAAATAACAACATACCCAATATAACAACCTTCATCTCTGATGAGTAACAACCCATCATCATATATAACATTAAAACAACAATATACCAAACATATAGTCTCGAAGAGATGGTTCATCATCATCGATATTGGTCTATGGCTAAGCGACTATTAACCTATAAGAATCGGATACAAAATGTAACCTTGAGTTGTCTTAAAAGTTTGTACAATCATCATCATCGACCAAGCATCACAATGACCATCATTGCAACATATTCTCTCAGATGGGGTTTCTCCCTATTAGACTATGTAATTATTAGGGTTATTAGTATGAGCCCATGGACCTAATTAGGTTTAGGGTTTCTATTATGTTCTCTATATATTATGACTAAACCTATCAATAATATTAATCAAGTCTTTTATCATCTTACATGGCATCAGAGTCACCCTAGGCTCTCTATCACCTCCGCCGCGCCACCACAAAAACATAAAACCCTAGCCGCCACAGCCCCGAGAAAAGCCCTAGACAGGGCGGCGTACCGTCACCGCCGTCGTCGCCTTGTCTGGCCACTATTCATTCCTTTTAAAGATTCTTCGTTCAGTTTTCCTAATCTTCTTTTATGTTTTGATATTTAGCTTTCCGATTGAAGGTCACAACCTTCTATTCTACTACTTACCGTCGGTTCCATATTGTTAACTTTGATCCTTGCAACCTTACGATCTTATATCCTTGCAATCTTGTGATCTCATTTACTTGCAACCTTTTTGTCGCAGCCTGACCATAGTCATCGGCCTTCACCTTGTCTACCTGGTTTTCATTACGATGAAGATTTCTTATCGGGTTTATCTCTCTTGTATTATATTCGATATCCCATCATATTTCTTTTTCTTTCTTTTTAGTCGGACCACGGTCCCTGGCCACCGAAGTACGCCGCCTGGCCACAGTCACCGGCCTTCGGTATGACACACCGCCAGATGACCATGGTCACCAGGTGTTTGTTTTTTCTTTTGTTCTAGCCGGACCACAGTCCCTTGCCATCACAGCGCGCCGCCTAACTACGGTCACCGGCCTACGCTTGACATACCGTCGCACGTGCTAGATGTCTATTTTTTTCTTTCTTTTTTTCTTGCTGGACCACGGTCCTTTCCGGACTATGGTCCTCCACCGTGCAGCCGTTGTGCTATTTTGGTTGTCGCCTCTAGGACTACGGTCCGTCATACGACACGGGCCTCTGCTGCCGCCCGACCCTCTACCGCACCAGCCCCCTGCCACGCCATTCCTTTGCAGCTCTAGCCCTCTGCATTGCATGCCCCGTGCAAGGTTACATGATAAATTAATAATTAAAGATTGCAAGACTTTAGATTGAAGATTGTAAGAGTTTGGATTGAAGAATTTTGGCTGAAGTTGTGATTGAGATCGGGAATAGTTTTTATCTTTATTTTTTTATCGTTTTCAGTCTAAGAGTCCGATTCTCTACCGCTCAGATTGTGAGGGAGTATTAAACTACATAATTGTTAGGGTTATTAGTATGATTCCATAGACACAATTAGGTTTAGGGTTTCTATTATGTTCTCTATATATTGTGACTGAACCTATCAATAATATTAATCAAGTCTTTACCATCTTACACTCCAATCATCACAAACCCCAAAACTTTAGATGAAACGAACATCATCATCAACAGTTATTGGCATTTAAACCCCGAAAATTTAAGATGAAACGAACATCATCATCAGCAATTGTTGGCATTTTCATTAGTGATCGCGTGATAATAATTCAATGTTTAATTGATCTAATTTTGTGATTTTACATCATGATTAGTATGGAACAAGTTCACTTTGTTTGTATTTTGGTTTGCTGGGATTAAAGTTAAAGAAGGCTTACAAGGACTGAAGTTGAAAATAACAAAAGTTATAAAAAAGGCACAGTAAACCCTACACCGGCGTATATATGCGTATCATACGCCGGTCAGCCTATGGGCGGCGTATTTGTGGGCGTATTTGAGAAAAATAACAGAAAGTTGGGCGTATGGAACTTGTGAGGGGTGTATGATACGCCATCATACGCCGGTTGCTGAACAAACTACGGATTTTATGGAATTTCAAGTTATTTAAACACAATCTAACCCTAATTAGGGGAACAACTTTCCATGCTCAATTTTTGATGATTCTAAGCTGATTTATGGTGATCTCAAGCCTTCTCATTCATCTCAAAGCATCTACAATCATCATCAAAATACAATTGAAGATTCAATGAAGACCATGAGTGGCTAAATCATTCTAGGTTGCTTTCGGGTGGATGGTTCTTGCCAAGTGAGATGGTTAGTCATGGTTAGGGTTTTTTTATATTGAACATTTTGTGATTAAATATAATTGAAGGTTTTGATTGAATTAAACAATTTATTTATAAAGAAAGTTATTTGCTTTATCATCAGTTTTCGGTTTACTTGCATCGTTAGCTCATTGAAACAAGTAGATAACTTGATATAGATGAATTGGTAACTTTGTGAATGAACGAGTCTTAAACGATTGTTCCTTGGTTGTCACTTCAATCAAAAGCTAAGATCTTGAGTCGTGTTATGCAACCCTAAAGTACACTTGATAACCCATTGATCTTGTGGAACTTGAAACCCAGAAGTGATTGTTTCTTATTATTTAATCAAATTCGTTTCAAAGTTTGTTGCTTTTTGCAATTGTGTTCTTAATTTCATCCGAAGTTCCAATCTTTAATTATAAAGTTCGCGTCTTTAAGTTAATCGAGTCGTATTTGTTAAACACTTTCCACATATTCTCTGTGGAAACGATCTTACTTACACTTATACAATAAAGGTAGCTAAGACCGATATAATAACTTGTTTGTGATCGAGTCTCGATAACCATATCAAAATGGCATTGTTGCCGGGGTATTAGTGCGCTTAGTGTTTAATTGCTTTTATTTGCTTCTTTTAAAAAAATTATAAAAAACCTAAAAAGATTTTATTTTCCTGTTTTTCTTTTTATTTGTTTTCTTGTTTAGTATTACGCGAGATATTTTGTGTTTTCATGTTTGCAGGTAACCATTACGTTAATGCATATAAGATTTTTAGGAAGGACCTCAACATTGCAATTTGATCCAAAAATCAAGAAGACTGCAAGAGAGAGTCGTGTGTTTCACAAAGCATCAACTTCAAGGACGTCTCAAATTCGTGGTCAAACAAGATCGGAAGAAGGTACATCATCAGCAACAGCTCATCAGATTCTAAGTATACTTTCAAGAACGCCTGCAAGTAACCAATCAAGGAGGATGAATAATCCAGACAACCAAGGATGGCCACAACCCAACCAACCTTTGGGAGATATCCCATTTCTCGTATTCCCTCAACCTGATGATCCTCCACCTCAACCACAACCTGTGCAACCTCAACCTCAGGGGCCGATCCCTGTAAATCAAGGTGTGCAAAACCAACCTCCTCCCGTAAATTCCAACCAATGCCAAATTTCTGGGTTCGTAATCCAAGTTTTCAGCATAACGTTGAAGGTAGTCATCATAACAATGAGGAACGGTTTTCTTTGGAAGGATGTCATCTCACTAATTATGTGGAGGAATGGATTGAAGATGAGGAGGATATGGAAGGACCAATTCAACATAATTTTGAACAATATGAAAATCAACCAGGTTATTGAAACCGTCAGCCAAACCAGACCACGATGGTTATGCCCAACCTCCTGATTTTCACAATTTGGGAGGTCAACCATTTAATGGCATACCAGCAAATCCGGGAGCTCAACATTAAGTACCAGTACATGGCGTGGACAGTCACTTCCATCAACACAACGAGGGAGAGCTTTTGAGGTTAGACCACAATGCTTAGGAATTCATCCTCATTTCCATGGGATGGCAACCGAAGAACCATATTTGCACATATCAGAATTTGAGGCATCATGTAGTACCATATGTGGCCAATTTTTTTACTGGATGAAGTTAAATTGGTACTTTTCCAATTTACACTCAAAGATAAGGCCAAGCAATGGTTTTTATCCCTGCCATCCACGAGTATTCACACATGGGTTCAAATGCAACAACTATTCTTAGATGAATATTATACTTCCCAAAGAACAAGTGATGCAAGGCGGGCCATTCGTGGCTTTACACAACAATCGAGGGAACAATTCCATGAAGCTTTTCACCGATTCAAGGAGATGCTGTGAACTTGTCCACATCATGGGATAGCTAAGTAGGAGTTGATCTCAGCATTCTATGATGGGCTATCACCAGAAGATGTAATAGATGTGAACTCTACAAGTGCGGGTACATTTATATTGAAACATGAGGATGACGATTGGAACATATTGGAATGGATGAGTGTGATATCTAAAAAACGAGCATAATCAAGTCGAAGGTCAAGAGGTGCAAATGTAAAGATGGTGAATGATTAGGTGGCCATGGATATAATTGCAGTTTTGGAACGAGAAATTGCAAGCCTCAAAGTTGAAAAGAGTGGTGTGGAGCATATATCTAGTGAATATGAAGTGTGTGATATGTGTAATGACATTGATCACACATCAGTTATGTGTTACTTGAATTTGGGAAAGAGTGAAGAAATACATCAAGTACAAAGCCAAGGAGAAAGGAAGACATATGATATAAATTCTAACACATATCACCCCGGTCTTAGAAATCACCCAAATCTTAGATATAGTAATAATACTAACCAATTGAATCCTCCTTTTCAGGTACAAACTCAAGGGAACAACCAATACCAAGGCCGACAACAAAACTACAATCAAGGCGGCTATCAAAGAAACAACTACAATCAAGGGAATTACCAACAAGGAGGTCATTATCAACAAAGGAATCAACAAGGGCCTTCAACTCATAATGGTAATGACAATGCGTTTTTAATGGCAATTCAGGACTTAGCGAAAGATTTGAAGGAATTCAAGCAATTCAAAGAAGTGCAATAGAAGACTAATGAAGCTATTGCCAAGCAACTGGGACAACTAGCTGAACAATTATCCGGAAGAGAAACTGGAAAGCTTCTAAGTGACACAACAAAGAATCCTCAACATCATGCTTCAACCTCAAAGAATTCTCACGTGAGCCAGGTAAGTATTTTAAGAAGTGGTAAGACTTATGACAACAAGGCTGTACCACCACCACCATTGAAAGAGGGAGTGGTGGTTGACCTTGGCGAAAATAGGGAAAGCGATAGTGATTCGGAACCTGAACCACCTAAAACAACAAAGAAAGTAACTTTTTGTGAACCAATTAAGGAAAAAGAAAAACCGAACACATGTGTTTCTCAAGGAGTATGGATGGAGAATAATACCATCCCTTACCCTTTAACTTTAAAAGAACCCATCAAACCACTTTCTAAAAAACGAGGGCCTTAACAAGATGAGATTTGGGAAATTTTTAAACAAGTAAAAATCAATCTTCCATTAATAGATGCAATTAAACAAGTTTCGGCTTATGCCGAATACTTGAAGGATTTATGTACCTAGAAGCAGCAACATAAATTACCAAAACAACTTGATTTTACTGATAGCGTTAATGTCATTTTATCGGATATACTTCCACCAAAACTTCAAGATCCGGGAGCACCTTTAATTTCAATCCAAGTTGGTGACTTTAAAATTAACAAAGCCCTCCTTGATCTTAGGGCAAGAGTTAGTATTTTACCCAGAAGTTTATACGATCAATATGAGTTTGGACCATTGTAAAAAGCAAACACTACCGTGGTATTAGCTGATTTATCCCTTAAACTTCCGCGTGGAATAGTAATTGATATGATAGTAAAGGTGGAAGATTTCTATTACCCAGTGGACTTTCTTGTGTTAGACTATACAAGTCCTGCAAATGATAAGCAACCCAATGTTATTTTGGGAAGACCATTCTTGAAAACTGCCCAATGCTTAATCAACTGTATGACTGGCACGGTAGACACGACATTTGGTAATAGAAGGTTGAGACTAAATGTATTTTCATCTGTTCCAAAAACTATATTCAATGATGAATGCTTCATGATGGACATAATTGACGAGTGCCATACTCATGAAAACAAGGATAGCACAACAGAGTTGTGTGTTTTATGTGATAGGGAAGAAGCAAAGCTGTGTATTGAATTAGAAGCACAAGAACATGAATGGGAAATGAAGGCAATGAAAGAATGCAAACCAACATGGACACATCAATTTGAAAGATTACCAGAGCACATCGATACTCATTTAAAACCGTCATTAATTTCACCACCACAAGTGGAACTAAAAGAATTGCCTAAACATTTGAAATATGCTTTTGTAGGTGATAAAAAGACTTTACCAGTGATCATTGCATCCAACTTGATGAAGGATCAAGAGGAGGCATTGATGGAGGTGCTAATTGCTCACAAAGCAGCCATTGGATGGAGTATTGCTGATTTGAAAGGAATAATTCCATCAATTGTTATGCATAAGATCATCATGGAAGAAGAAGCAAAACCATCACGTGACACACAATGGAGGTTGAACCCTAACATAAGAGAAGTTGTTAAAAAAGAAGTGTTGAAGTGGCTTGATGCAGGAATTATTTACCCAATCACAGATAGCACATGGGCAAGTCCAACACAAACAGTTCCAATAAAGGCTGGCATTCAAATTGTGAAAGATGATCAAGGTAACGAGGTAGCCACCCGGCCGGTAATCCGGTGGCGCATTTGTATTGATTATAGAAAATTGAATGCAGCAACTTCTAAGGATCATTTCCCATTGCCATTTATTGATTAGATAGTAGAAAAGCTCGTAGGTCAGAAATTTTACTGTTTTCTAGATGGGTATTTTGGGTATAACCAAATTGCCATTCATCCTGATGATCAACAAAAGACTACCTTTACTTGCCCGTATGGGACATTCGCGTTTAGGCGGATGCCATTTGGACTATGTAACGCCCCGACCACCTTTCAAAGGTGTATGATAAGTATCTTTTCAGATATGGTTGGGGAGTCATTGGAAATCTTCATGGATGATTTTTCTATTTTCGGCACATCTTTTGAGTCATGTTTAGCTCAATTAACAAAAATACTAAAACGATGTATTGTAACAAACTTGATTTTAAGTTGGGAAAAAAGTCACTTTATGATTCAAGAAGGAATTGTGTTAGGTCATCTGATTTCTAGTCGGGGAATTGAGGTAGATCATGCTAAAATTCAAGTGATCTCTACCTTACCCCTACCTACTAGCATTAGAGGGGTACGCTCTTTCCTAGGACATGCTGGGTTTTATCGAAGAGTTATAAAAAAATTTACTGTCATTGCAAAACCCTTATGTAACCTCCTTCTAAAAGGTGCTCCTTTTGTGTTCGATGATGATTGTGTCCAAGCTTTTAATGTGTTAAAAAAATTAATCGAGGCCCGAATCTTACAATCACCAATTTGGTCTTTACCTTTTGAAATTAAGTGTGATGTAAGTGATTATGCGGTCGGAGCAGTTTTAGGACAATGGGTGGATAAGAAACCAGTAGCTATATACTATACAAGTAAAACTCTTTCTGGTGCACAGTTAAACCATACAACTACAGAAAAAGATTTACTTGCAGTAGTATATGCTTTAGATAAGTTTCGGTCGTACATTTGGGAAAGTAAAGTTATTATTTATTCTAATCATAATGCAGTGCGATACTTGATGGAAAAGAAAGATGCTAAACCAATGCTAATTCGATGGATTCTTCTTTTACAAGAATTTTAACTTGGAAATTCGTGACAAGAAAGGAAGCGTCAATGTGGTAGCCGACCATCTGTCATGTGTCATGCACCAAAGCGATGTTCAGAATGAAGAAATTAAAGAAATATTTCCAGATGAACACTTATTATCTGTTTCAATCATTCCATGGTATGCTAACTTTGCTAATTACTTGGCTGCAGGTACACTTCTCGACCATTAGACTAAGAAGAAAAAGCAACAATTCATTGCACAAGCAAAGCATTACATATGGTATGAACCAGATTTGTTTAAAGTGGGGGCGGATCAAATTATCAGACGATGTGTACCCGACGATGAGATACATTCAGTGTTAGGGCATCTGCATGTGGTGGTCACTTTAGTGGCCAGAAAACGGGGCATAAATTATTAGCATGTGGATTTTATTGGCCCACTCTATTTAAAGATTCCTTTGAATTCTCAAAAAGCTATATAAATTGTCAAAAGATGGGCAGTGTTTCCAAACGGAATGAGATGCCCATGCAACCGATTCTCGTAGTCGACATTTTCGATGTTTGGGGAATCAATTTCATAGGACCCTTCCCTAATTCATATGGCAATTTATACATTTTGGTCGTGGTTGATTATGTGTCCAAATGCGTCGAGGCCATCGCCACCAAAACAAATGATCATGCTGTAGTTTGCAAATTCGTTCAATCAAATATATTTTCACTATTTGGAATCCCTCGTGTGATCATCAGTGATGGGGGATCATATTTCAAAAACTTTAAATTTGACAAATTGCTTAAACGGTATGGAGTTGATCATTGGTGTCACACCCTCAAAATCCACGTGTGGGTTTTTACCGCGAGGCGCGTGACATACCAGGATCTCAGTCATTAGTTACTCAGAACGACTCTATATGAACTAACATTCAAAATCAGAGTTTAACTTTAAAACATGCGGAAGCGTTAAATAAACAAGTCAACCCAAAACAATGTAACATGATTTAAAATGCGCAAACATACGCGCCCAAGTATTATGCAAAACCAAAACACGATGTTTAAACAATCATAATCCAAAACAATGTTTCATAACGTGCTGACAAACACCATGATGCTGACCCGTGTGACGTGCTCCTAGGCATTAGCAAACTTAACCTGAGAATAGCATACTAAAGAGTCAACACAACGGTTGGTGAGTTCAAGAATTTGCGTTTAAACATAAACCAATAATAGTTACAAAATATAAGATGTGTATTGTAATAGATAGCTAGTCTATAAACAAATAGTAATAATCATAGTGGTTCCGCGATTGAAGCTGACTGTGTTACGTTTGTTGCCTCCTGCCACGACTTACCAGGTAGTGAAAAATGTTCGTTAGGACAATATTGCACCCGTTTGACCTCGAGTCGCACAGGTGGGGCTCGTCAGACCCAGTAGTACTACCCAAAATTTTCCGCTAATATCATTATTAACAATCCGAAAGTATGAGGACTTTCAGGGTAATCAACACTATATTATACTATACACAACTTATCATGATAAAGGGTTTGTAAAACCAGTATGCTATCTCCCCCAAAATAGAGTATGTAAAAGAGTGGGGGCATAAACTCACCTGATGCGCGCAAGAATTAACTTAAAGCTTAACTTGAGAGAAAGAGTGGAAAGACAACCTTCAAAGGTCACCTAGAACACATGAGTACATAAGTACGTGTACACAGAATCAATATGAAACCCTAAGTGCTCTACAAACCAAAGAACTCAAGGTTTAAGAAAGGCAAGACGCATTTGACCCAGTTGACCCGTTGGTGACACTACAGGTGAAATTCCATTCAAACAAGCATAACAGTACATCACACAAGATTAACATACTAACTGATTACATATGACACTTCATTAACCACATGTACTAAATAGATCATCATACTGCCAGATATCATACAAGTCATGCGAATCTCAAACAATTATCATGCTTAACATAACTACAACACAACCAAAGCACCACACGTAGAATCAAATCATGCACATCATGCCATGTGAAGCCACTCACGACTTCACACCCTAAACCCTACCAATCCTACTAAGTAGGGGCCTCAGATTCGCACGCGTGTATGATGACCATCAACATACTATTTAACAGAAATCATATCATCCAAAGTGTTCGACCATGATCAACCACAAACCAAACAATAGTTCTATCATAACCCATATGACCCATATCCCTGTAATCCCACAAACAGGCCAAATCAGGTAACTAACCAACTAAACATTCATTCAACCCAACAATACATTCTACCACCTTAAAAATCATCCATGAACATGCTAACATGATCCTAATGTCCCAAACATGTTCAAATCCACATAATCAAGATTTTGTGCAAATAAAGTTTTCCTTTTGGGAAAGCACATCCCAAGACTATCAAACATACAAGACATGAAAGAAATTTCGTCCTGAAATTTAAATCAATACCTTCGTCGGCTGGCATCGTCTTTTCGAACAGCTGAGGATACTTAAGCTTCATTTGATCTTCACGTTCCCACGTGAATTCTGGTCCACGTCTCGAGTTCCAACGAACATTGACTATGGGTATCTTGCTCTGCTTAAGTGTCTTCACCTCACGATCCATCACCTCGACCGGTTCCTCAATGAAGCGTACTTGTTCATCCACTAGAACTTCTTCCAGCGGTACGATCATCGTTTCATCCGTTAAACACTTCTTTAGATTTGAAACATGGAATACATCATGGATTCCACTCAGCGAATCAGGTAGGGCTAATCGATAAGCCACTGGACCTATTCTTTCCAAGATCTCAAATGGTCCAACGTATCTCGGATTTAGCTTTCCTCACTTACCAAACCGAATCACGCCTTTCCATGATGAGACTTTCAATAAAACTTTATCACCAATTTGAAACTCTAGAGGTTTCCGTCGCTTATCAGCATAACTTTTCTGTCTGTCACGCGCTGCGGCCATACGGATCCTTATTTGTACAATCTTCTCAGTAGTCTCGTGTATTAACTCAGGACCCGTTAGCTGGCTGTCACCGATTTCAGCCCAGCAAACTGGTGATCTACACTTTCTCCTATATAAAGCTTCAAAAGGTGCCGCCTTTATACTAGTGTGATAACTGTTGTTGTAGGAAATTCCACCAATGGTAGGTGAACTTCCCAGTTATTCCCGAAGTCAATCACACAAGCACGTAACATGTCCTCCAAAGTCTATATAGTACGCTCGCTTTGACCATCAGTCTATGGATGATAAGCAGTACTCATATCCAATCGCGTACCTAAATCTTTCTGCAACGACTGCCAGAAGTGCGATGTGAAATGACCATCGTGGTCAGAAATAATTGAGATCGGTACTCCATGCCTCGAAACGATCTCCTTCACATAGAGCCGGGTTAATTTCTCCATCTTGTCTATTTCCTTTATCGCTAGGAAATGAGCAGACTTTGTTAATCTATCCACGATAACCCATATTGTGTCGCAACCAGTAGAAGTTCGAGGTAACTTAGTAATAAAATCCATCGATATCTGATCCCACTTCCACATATGTAGCTACATCCTCCTTCATGTTAGGCCACCAATAATGCGCCTTCAAATCATGGTACATCTTGTCAGATCCAGGATGTATAGAGTACTTAGACTTGTGTGCCTCACTCATGACCAAGTCTCTTAGATTTTTGTGTAGAGGTACCCAAAGTCTATCCATGAAGTAACGAATTCCATCCGCTTTTACCTCGAGCTGCTTGTCCATTCCTCTTAAGGATTCAAACCCAATGTTTTCTGCTTTCAAGGCTTCCGTCTGAGCCTCTCGGATTTGTTCCGGTAACTGTGTGCTAATGGTAAGCTGCAAAGCTCGCACACGTCGAGGCTTAGCAGTTTCTTTCCTACTCAGCGCATCAGCGACTACATTTTCTTTCCCCGGATGATATCTGATGGCACAATCATAATCGTTCAACAATTCCACCCAGCATCTTTGCCTCATGTTCAACTCCTTTTGCTCAAAGATGTGCTGAAGACTCTTGTGATCGGTGAAAATAGTGCATTTCGTACCGTACAAGTAGTGTCTCCAGATCTTTAAGGCAAAAACTACTGCACCCAGTTCCAAGTCATGGGTGGTATAGTTCTTCTCATGAATCTTCAACTGTCTAGAGGCATAAGCTATCACCTTATCCCGCTGCATCAGGACGCATCCAAGCCCTTGAATGGAAGCGTCACAATAGACTACAAAATCGTCACTTCCATCCGGTAACGCTAATATCGGTGCGCTACACAATTTCTATTTCAGCAACTGGAAAGTTGATTCCTGACTCTCGCCCCATTTATACGGTGTTCCTTTGTGAGTCAAGGCTATGAGAGGTTGTGCAATCTTAGAGAATCCTTCGATGAAACGTCGATAATATCCAGCTAATCCAAGGAATTGTCGTATCTCGTTTGGTGTCTTAGGAATAGACCAATTCTTTATTGCTTCGATCTTTGCAGGATCAACATGTATTCCCTTCTCGTTGACAATATGACCCAAGAATTGCACCTCACGTATCCAGAAATCACACTTAGAAAACTTGGCGTACAGTTGTTCCTTTCTAAGTAATTCCAAGATTAAACGTAAGTGCTAACTTGGCGTACAGTTGTTCCTTTCTAAGTAATTCCAAGATTAATCGTAAGTGCTTCTCATGCTCTTCCTCAGTCTTGGAGTAGATCAGTATGTCATCGATAAAGACGATAACAAACTAATCAAGATAGGGTTTGCACACGCGATTCATAAGGTCCATGAATACTGCTGGTGCATTCGTCAACCCAAATGGCATGACTAAAATTCATAGTGACAATATCGTGTACGGAAGGCAGTCTTCGAGATGTCCTCTTCTCGAACTCTCAGCTGATGATACCCAGACCTTAGATAATTTTTGAGTAATAGCTTGATCCTTGCAGTTGGTCAAACAAATCATCTATACGAGGTAAGGGATATCTATTCTTGATAGTAACCTTGTTCAGTTCCCTATATTCAATGCACATTCGAAATGTACCATCCTTCTTCTTGACAAATAGAACTGGCGCTCCCCAGGGCGACGAACTCGGTCGGATAAACCCTTTATCCAACAGCTCTTGTAGTTGGGCGGATAATTCCTGCAGTTCGTTTGGAGCTAACCGGTAAGGTGCTCTCGCAATTGGAGCGGCTCCTGGAGTCAACTCAATTTGGAATTCAACATGACGATGAGGCGGTAATCCAGGAAGATCTTCCGGAAACACCTCGGGAAACTCACGAACTACGGGGATATCCTCTATCTTCTTTTCCTCGGTCTGTTTATCTGTGACGAGTGCCAATATGGCCAGTCGACCCTTTCGTAACAACTTCTGTGCCTTCATAGACGAGATGATGCCTATCACCGCACCACTCCTATCACCTCTGACCGTAAGGACTTCCTTGCCAATGGGAATCCGTATGATCTTCTCGTGGCATATGACTTCCGCTTGCTTATCGGAAAGCCAACCCATTCCTACTACTACATCAAAACTTCCTAGTGTTACAGGCATGAGATCTATGGCGAATGTATGACCAGCAAGCTCTATGTTGCAGTCTCTAATGTGTTACATGAATCTGTGTACCGTCAGCTAACTCTACGGTGTATTTAGATTCTAAGGCTGAGGGCATATCACTTAAAAGACTACAAAACTTATTGGACACGAAACTTCTATCGGCTCCGGTATCGAATAATACGGTAGCAAAACGACCATTAACCGAAAATTTACCAGTTACAGTTGTAGGGTCGTTTAGAGCCTCACCTGAGCCAATGACGAAGGCTCTTCCTTTGGCTCCATTGTTATTTCCACCATTGTTGTTGCCATTACCATTGTTGTTGTTATTGTTGTTGTCATTGTTATTGTTGTTGTTGTTTCCATTGTTGTTGTTACCATTACCATTCCTCTTGAGCTGGGGACAGTTGCATCTGTAATAGCCTTCTTTTCCACATTCAAAACAACCTTTCGGAGTTTCTTGTGATTGTTGAGGCTTCTTCATGAGTTCACCCCGGCAGTCTTTGGCTGCATGACCAATCTTCCCACAACGTTGGCACTTGAAATTATCACATCGACCCACATGGTGGTAGTTACACCGGTTGCACTTCGGCTGTCTTCCGCCATACCCACTGGGTCCTTGATTTGAGGGAGTCGCCTGGTTGAAGCTTCTATTGTTATCAAACCTCCGTTGCTGTTGCTGACTTTGCTGCTGTTGTTGAGGTTGAGATTGGCTGCTGGATGACGATCCCTTGTTGCTTGAACTATCCCACTTGCATTTATGGTCGGGCACGCTTGCCACCGTGCCCCGCTTAGGTAATCTTCCTTGCTCGACTGCTTGATCAGTCAGCCTGTGGGCTGTCCGGATAGCTTGTAGTATGGTAGTGGGGTTAGAGGCAGTTACCATACTTTGCATTTCAGGCAACAGTCCACGTATGTAGTGCTCGACTCTCTTGTGCATTTCATTGACCATTCCAGGGCATAGTGTGGCCAACTCATGAGTACGGGTCGTGTAGGCTTCAATTTCTGAGCCTTGCATTTTGAGTTGCCAGAACTCAATCTCCAGTTTCTGCACTTCATTTTTGGGGGCAGTATTCTTCGGTCATGATCCCCTTAAATTCATCCCAGGGTAGTTCATTGGCCATGGCTTGACCCAGCATTTGCACCTGGGCATTCCACCAGAAAAGTGTTGCGCCTTCCAATGTCCCGGTGGCATACTTCACCTAATCAGCAGGCGGGCAGTTGCATTTTGCGAAGACAGACTCTGTCTTCTCAAACCACCTTACAAGCCCTACAGCCCCTTTCGTCCCGCTGTAGGTATGGGGTTTACAGTCCATGAAGGACTTGTAGGTACATGGTGGTGGTCCTGTTTCGACAACCCAAACATTAGTCAGATATCCTAGACAAATAACTAGGATAATTAGTTTAACCTCTTGTTATCATTTACCTGCTGGTTGTCCCGGTTGGGCAGCAGCCACTGCCGCCTGAACATGTTCGTTGATTAAAGCTGCCAATTCTGCAGGCGTCATGTTTATGGCTCCGGCACCATAGCCTCCGGAGCCACGTCCACGACCACGCCTACGTCCTCTTCCGCGTGCGTCCATTTTTCACTTTACAATTCATAAATACAATAATGAGTAACATCCAACACATTAATCTCATCGAAGTACAGCAAACAATAAGAAATAATGGATTCACCACAACCACAACATTTATAAAAAAAATAATATCCAAAGATAAATAAATTGCAAATGAGTCACAAAGTATTCCATCAATGTCAAAATTTAAGTTTGTCAGTTGGGTGGGAAACAACCCTTCCCACATAGGTTTCAGAAGAAAGAAACACTACATAGTCTAAGTCATATAAAAGTAGAATCAGTCCAGTACGTCAGATCCATCACTGTCCTCATCCATCTCTGCTGGTTCTTCTTCGGGGGCTTCCTCCGGTTCCTCTTCCGGGTTTTCCTCATCAGGGTCCACCAAAGGTGCGGGGGCTTCAACAACCTGAAGTGCTGCCAGTTGTCCCTCTAATTCAGCAAACCTATCATCGATCACTATGTTATGGTGATCCTGCACGTCCAGGCGCCCAGTAAGTGCTACGACATTGCCTGCCAGGGTATGATGTCCACCAATGGCCATCGAGAGTCGCTCCTGAAGTGTCTCTACCTGGTAGCGCAACTGACGCATCTCAGATCGTAAGGCAGAGTTCTCATCAATGAGTCCTCTAATCCGCTGTCGCTCCGTGTCTAGAGTGGCAACCAAAGCTGCAAACGCCTACTCAAGAGGGATGCTCAAGGTAGGAAGAGTAGGCAATGCAGAGGCTGTCGATGACCTAGTCCTAGGTCGAGTAGGGGCTACTGGTGGTACACGCTCTCTATAAGCCATACGGTTTATGTAGGTGGGGTAGAAATCCCAGTTCCGCGGAGGATCGAGCTCAGGAGGTATGAAAGGCTGATCCCAGTCTATCTCGCCAGGAGGATAAGGATGTCGGGGCCAGTTAAATCCCCTATCAGGTACGGGAGAAGTAGGAGGTGACTCAGATCGCGCCGATCTCTTGCCTAAATCATGGGACGATGATGCCATGCTGCGAATTACGTGTTGCATATGCCAATGAGTATACAGTAAGGAAGTAAGCGACAAGTAACTAACAACTGTGCGGTTATAGTCTAGTGTGTGTATGCAACCTAGTTCCCTATAACCAATGGCTCTGATACCAATCTGTCATACCCTCAAAATCCACGTGTGGGGTTTTACTGCGAGGCGCGTGACATACCAAGATCTTAGTCATTAGTTACTCAGAACGACTCTATATGAACTAACATTCAAAATCAGAGTTTAACTTTAAAACATGCGAAAGCGTTAAATAAACAAGTAAACCCAAAACAATGTAACATGATTTAAAATGCGCAAACATACGCGCCCAAGTATTATGCAAAACCAAAACATGATGTTTAAACAATCATAATCCAAAACAATGTTTCATAACGTGCTGACAAACACCATGATGCTGACCTGTGTGACGTGCTCCTAGGCAATAGCAACCTTAACCTGAGAATTGCATACTAAAGAGTCAACACAATGGTTGGTGAGTTCAAGAATTTGCGTTTAACATAAACCAATAATAGTTGCAAAATATAAGATGTATATTGTAATATATAGCTAGTCTATAAACAAATAGTAATAATCATAGTGATTCTGCGAGTGAAGCTGACTGTGTTACGTTTGTTGCCTCCTGCCACGACTTACGAGGTCGTGACAAATGTTCGTTAGGACAATATTGCACCCGTTTGACCTCGAGTCGCACAGGTGGGGCTCGTCAGACCCAGTAGTACTACCCAAAATTTCTCGCTAATATCATTATTAACAATCCAAAAGTGTGAGGACTTTCAGGGTAATCAACACTATATTATACTATACACAACTTATCATGATAAAGCGTTTGTAAAACCAGTATGCTATCTCCCCCAAAAGAGAGTATGTAAAAGAGTGGGGCATGAACTCACCTGATGCGCGCAAGAATTAACTTAAAGCTTAACTTGAGAGAAAGAGTGGAAAGACAACCTTCAAAGGTCACCTAGAACACATGAGTACATTAGTACGTGTACACAGAATCAATATGAAACCCTAAGTGCTCTAAAAACCAAGGAACTCAAGGTTTAAGAAAGACAAGACACATTTGACCCAGTTGACCCGTTTGACCCGTTGGTGACATTACAGGTGAAATTCCATTCAAACAAGCATAACAGTACATCACACATGATTAACATACTAACTGATTACATATGACACTTCATTAACCACATGTACTAACTAGATCATCATACTGCTAGATATCATACAAGTCATGCGAATCTCAAACAATTATCATACTCAACATAACTACAACACAACCAAAGCACCATACGTAGAATTAAATCATGCACAGCATGCCATGTGAAGCTACTCACGACTTCGCACCCTAAACCCTGCCAATCCTACTAAGTAGGGGCCTCAGATTCGCACGCGTGTATGATGACCATCAACATACTATTTAACAAAAATCATATCATCCAAAATGTTCTACCATGATCAACCACAAACCAAAGAATAGTTCTATGATAACCCATATGACCCATATCCCTGTAATCCCACAAACAGGCCAAATCAGGTAACTAACCAACTAAACATTCATACAACCCAACAATACATTCTACCACCTTAGAAATCATCCATGAACATTCTAACATGATCCTAATGTCCCAAACATATTCAAATCCACATAATCAAGATTTTGTGCAAATAAAGTTTCCCTTTTGGGAAAGCACATCCCAAGACTATCAAACATACAAGACATACATGGATTCATCAATAATATACCAATTCAAGCTCATGATAACATCTAGGCATGATCAACAACATCCAATTATCATAATTCATCAACCTTCATAGCCAAAAGTTACTATCTTTAGTAAGACATGAACTACAACACTCATTCTTGGATTTCTAGCATTCAAATCAACAATCTAACATCCAATTATCATCACAACCACATCAACAACATCAATTCATCATCAAATCACCATATCCATGCAAATAAAGTTACTATTATTGGTAACCTATGAACAACGCATAAAAAACGTAACTTTCTTGCATAATCGACGTTAACTAACATCAATATAACCTAACTAACATCATAGCATCAACAAACAACCAACAATCGACTTTAAATTGCAAGATTCGAACACCAACTTTCGGCCAATATGAAAACCATCAAAAGAACACAAAACCTAACCTTTAAATCGCAAAAAGGGCACGAATTGATGCTTCTAATGTGTTTAATGGCTTGTAATCGAACCAAATCCGTGGATAATCGCTTGTTCTTGATTGGAATTCGCAGGTATGTGTGTGTTTTGAGGGGTGTCGCGGCCGTAAATGGTGATTAGGGTTAGAGTTTTTGTTTTAATCAATTTAATTTTGCATAATTACACTTTAACCCTTGCATTTTGTAGTTTTATAAAATTAAGCTTTTAAACACTCTTTTAAAATGTTTTTAACTAAAATAATAAACATATAAACTAATAATAATAATTATATGTATTATCTTTACAAGCTACAAAATTTACAAACTAAATACACACGTTTCCACATTACGCGATAAAATTCACAATCAATATTTAAATTGCGTAATCACATAAGCACAACTTAATAATCAACATAGGAATTATTTGTTTGACATTATTAATTATTATTAAGTCATCAACGTTCAACGACAACTAGTGTGTGCTCACGACACGTGTATGCAAGACTTAACGAAACTAACGGAGTTTGGTAACGGAAAATTACCGGATGTCACAATCGGATAGCCACACCTTATCACCCTCAAACGAATGGTCAAGTAGAGGTGTCTAAAAGGAAAATTAAAGAAGTTTTACAGAAAACTATGCGAGCCGACCGTAAGGATTGGTCCATGAAGTTGGATGATGCCTTATGGGCGAACCGTACGGCTTACAAAACCCCTATTGGCACAACACCTTATCGATTGGTCTATGGTAAAAGATGTCATTTACCTGTTGAATTAGCTCATCGAGTTTTATGGGCTGTTAAGAATGTTAACATGGACTATGATGTTGCAGATAAAACAAGGAAGCTTCACATATGTGAGTTGGAAGAACTGCGGGACGAAGCTTATGAATGTGCTTCTGCCTACAAAGAGAAAATGAAAGCAGTGCATGACGCGAAGTTAAGGAAAAAGACTTTCTACAAAGGATAGAAAGTATGGCTATACAACTCTCGGTTAAAACCCTTTCCTGGGAAACTCAAAAGCAAATGGACAGGTCCATACCTTGTTACGCGCGTAGGAAACTATGGGGACATTGAAATTGAGGATTTGAGAATCATCTCCGCCAAGTGGTGAATGGTCAACTCCTAAAACCATATTTGGAAGCTAATGATATCAATGGACCATCTCACGCATCCGAAAGCTTCTTATTAAGCACTTTGGAGAACCTTCCCCTTACGTAAGCATACAAGGTAACAAGTCCGACTGAAGACTTTAAACTTAGCGCTAACGGGAGGCAACCCGTGAACTTTGTGGGTGTGTTCACTACAAACCCTCACGAGGGGTTTAAAGGCTTGTTGCATATGCTAAATGCAACCATGATTCCTACGAATGTGAGTTAGTTTTTATTGTTTTGAATTTTTATTTTTTTCATCTAGTTTCTCCTTAATTGCATTATTAGTTAAGCTCCCAAAGTTCTCCTAATATACATCCACTCCATGGTTAACCACAAGTGTGGGGATTGATATCAAAAAATAAGATATGTTCTATGTCATTTATATGCTTCGAACCGAAGCACGGTTATGTGGGGGGGGGGGTGGATAAGTAAGTTTCAAATATTAAGTAATTAAGGAAAAATTGGTGCATACCGGCGGATGATACGTCGAGGGTGGGTGTATCATACGCCAGCCCCTGAAAAGTTTCTGGATTTTTTGCATCATACGCCCACCATACGGCCACCTGCGTATGATACGCTGGGGGCGGCGTATCATACGCCAGGAATGCTGCCAACCCTAAACTTGACTTTTTGACTAATTTCACACCACATATTCACCCATCCACAAATCTAATACCATTTTATCCCATTTTTTCTCACTTTAATCATCTTCATCTACAACTCTTCTTTCCCTTTTCACAAACCCTAACTTTACACCTTCATAACTTCCCCAATTCTCAACCAAATCAAACATTTTTGGTGTGAATATCGGATAATTTTTCGAGAGAAACACGAATCTTGGGTCAGATTTTTAAATCTCACAAGGATTTGTAAATTTTGAGAAGGGTGAAATTCGGGTAATTTGGGGATTTTTGCAATTCAAGCCAAGTTTGATACTTTCAAGGTTTTAACATCTTCCAGGTATGTTTTATGTCACTAAATTCAAGTCTCATGATTTATAACTCATTATATGACAATTTATATATGATGCCCTTACATATGGATATGAATGTAAGCATAGATCATATTGTTACATCTTTAGGAGTGATAGAGGCTTATATACATTAAGAAGGGTAGATTTTGGGATGAAAAGTTAGGATCTTGATGATCTTGGGGCAACCTATGGCAAAACATGAATTGAGAATTTCACATGAACACCATGTTTAAACGAACGTGAATCAATTGGGAAATTTCAGGTAATGAGATAAAAGTATGTTTTCATGATAATGAATGTCATAATCACAAGATGTCAAGGGGACCATGACACCATGAGAACACACTAATGAAATAATGCACAAAGGTTGGCCAAAAACTTAGAAATCTTAAAGTAATTATGGTATTGTGTGTTTTACAGGAACTATGCATCTTTTCAGGAGCAAATCAAAGGGTAAACAACCTGAGTCGTCAAGATCTTCAAAGAAACAAAGTCAAGGTGAGTTGCAAGATGAAGACATGACACCGGTTGATCAAGGTAGGGGACCAAGACCAAGCTTTACCCTCGCCAAAAAACTTTCTGCACACGACCCACGCTGGCAACAAGAACTTTATATGGGCAAATTCGAAAAGGGGGTGAAGAACATGGATAACATCTTTGTTTGTGAAAGGGTAGTATTGTTGGAAGACTTTGAGACATTGGGAATTATGGAGAAATTTTGAAGACTAGGATGGGAAGTAGTGTTAAGGTTTCATGATGAAGGACATGACGACAAAATCCCAAGTAAGGCAATTTTGGAATGGATGACTACATTGGAGAGAGATGATGGTGATAATCCTCCCTACACGACCACATTAACAAGGAGGGTAGGAAGGAAAGAAATGGTGATGTATTTCGACATAATAAGGCAAGTGGTTAACTTTGATTCACGACCAGCCAATCAGAATGAATATCCCACCGAAGCAGTTATATGGAACAGTGAGTTCAACACCAACGAGGACATTACAATGTTACAAGATATATTTTTGGAAGGCACCGGAGGGCAATTTATTGGCACCCAAATGCACATTATGCCCAAGATCTTGAATATGATTGGCATGTTCAACATCATACCAAAATTTGGGGATAAAAAAACTATTAGGCAGACCGATGTGCATATAATCCATGCTTTATTGACAGGGAACATGATGCTATCATTGAGACACTTGATTTTGATGAATATATGGGATAGCAGAGAGAGAGTGCAGACAAGAAAATGATCCCTCATTGTAGATTGATCACAGCTCTGATGAGGAGACAGGGAGTGTTGGAGAAGAACACACATTATATAGTCAAACCACATAAGTTTTTCATCATGGAAAAATTCAGCAAGTTAGCATAGTCCTACAAAAAAGCCAGCACCCAGGTGATGTTAAAAGACAAAGCAACTAAGGAAGTACTCATGGTAAGAAAGCCAAATGCTCCACCCCTAAAGCCAGGTGAACAAATGGAGCCCGTGTCTTCAGGGGACGATAAAGATGAAGAGGAAGACAAATAGAACTAGGAAGATGAAGAATTTACTGAAAAAAGGGATGGCTCGAAACACACACCCATCCCCATCTGAAGACAGTCTGAAGCACCATCAGTAGAAGAAAGAATGAGAAGGATGAGGCCCAATAAGTATGGGCAATGGTCTGCCATTGCTCGATACCAATGTGACATGACTAATCGGGAATCAATCTTTGCAAAAGACAGACATGAAGAGGCGATGGCATTACAGCGGGAGGCAATGAAAGACAAAATTTATATGCGAGAAATCAGGCGTACTAGCATCAGTTGCTTCTCAACCAAAGGTACAATGATTTAACTCAACAAAGACATTATCATGATTTCTACGCATGCAGAGAATATGTGCCAAACCCAAGAGAAACATATTGGAGCCAAACGGGTAT
Source organism: Flaveria sonorensis (assembly GCA_025506505.1). Lineage (NCBI taxonomy): Eukaryota > Viridiplantae > Streptophyta > Magnoliopsida > Asterales > Asteraceae > Flaveria > Flaveria sonorensis. Next base: position 12,198,438 of record CM046429.1, read on the forward strand.
CTATGATGGACATGCAATATACCCATATCCAGTATCGCAACCATCTCAATGGGTTCTTGCCAAGTGAGATGGTTAGTCACAGTTAGGGTTTTTTTATGTTGAACACTTTGTGATTAAATATAAATGAAGGTTTTGATTGAATTGAACAATTTGTTTATAAAGAAAGTTATTTGCTTTATCATCAGTTTTTGGTTTACTTGCATCGTTAGCTTATTGAAACAAGTAGATAACTTGATATAGATGCATTGGTAATTTTGTGAATGAACGAGTCTTAAAAGATTGTTTCTTGGTTATCACTTCAATCAAAAGCTAAAATCTTGAGTCGTGTTATGTAACCCTAAAGTATACTTGATAACCCATTGATCTTGTAGAACTTGAAACCCGGAAGTGATTGTTTCTTATTATTTAATCAAATTCATTTCAAAGTTTGTTGCTTTTTGCAATTGTGTTCTTAATTTCATCCAAAGTTCCAATCTTTAATTATAAAGTTCACATCTTTAAGTTAATCAAGTTGTATTTGTTAAACACTTTCCACATATTCCCTATGGAGGCGACCTTACTTACCCTTATACAATAAAGGTAGCTAAAACCGATATAATAACTTGTTTTTGATCGAGTCTCGACAACCAGATCAATTAGCAGTACGAACATATATAAGTCCACTTGGATGAGAAGCAATTGTTGGCTGTCAACAAAATTCTTAATCATTTGAGAAGAAACATGGATATGCTTTTTTTATTCGGTAATCTACATGAAAAATTTTATCCAAAGAATTACACGTAGCGGTAGCTCGACTATATGAAAAATAAGTACTAGCTCAAGTCTCATATTATAGGGACTCTTAATTGTTTTTGATTTTATACTAAACCGTACATCATTATTAGATTATTTGAATATGGTTCTATGATTTTTTTGTCTTGTCAATCGTCAATATACGAGAAATTATCAGAATAATAATTTTTTTTTTATCATTTATCATTTAGATTTCTTTACATTTCATAAATTATATCTTAATAGGTTATTAAAGGTTTTAATTAAAATTTTAGTTTTGTGAAAGGTATCAAATAATCAGTATATTTAGAATATTTTCTTTCGCTAAAACTCACTCCATGTCTAATATGTGTGATCGCGTGTGTTTTAGAAATCGTTTATGATATACGTGTTTCATCATATTTCCATTTGTTAAGCAAAAAATATATTATTTTATGAAAAGGGTCCCGGTTTTAGAATCTGATATAGGCACCCAAAAGAGTTTAAAAGGGCCCTTCACAATTGTACGAATGTTATTCTCATAAGGTGTATAGACAAGCTTGTTAGATTTATATGTTATGTTTTTCAGAAGATATCTAATTAACATAAAAAATATTAATTAGTTTATTAACAGGCTTCATTTTTTATTTTGCTCAAGACCACTAAATGACTAAAGTATTGGATAAAGTATTATATGAGAATAGAAGAAATTGTGCAAATTATGTTTTGGTTTATATAGATATTTCAGTTACATAAATTTATTCATTTTAAAATTAAAACCTTTTGACCGACATATGAGATTATATATAAATACAGATACTGACCAAAACTAGCCCGAACAACAAACAATTACATCACGAGAAGAGGTTTTTGAGCCACTCAACCAAACCAAAATTTCCGTTGCGGTTCCGATTAACGTACCAAAGGAATGAATAGCTAATAATTAATTCAAATTATTTACATTTCCTTAAAGGATGAGGTTGAAAGTAGCTTATTTCAAAAACTTCAAATGACCCATCATGTGATCATATAAATTGCCTCCACCAAATCTTTTTCACCTTTGAAATACTTGAAGAATCTGAAAGCTCGATCAATAACCTCGGCCGGACGGCAAGCAAAAAATCAATCTCTAACCAAGAAGAGACGCAAAACCAGAAATCTTGCAATCTTCAAAAATATGGTCAATAGTTTCCACTTGAGAAGAACATAAAGGACATAAAGTAGAAGGAATATCAAGACCTTTTTTTGCTAAAGTTTGATCTAGTAGGAAGAAGATCCAAAAGCATAGGCCAGGGCCAAGCATAAGATTAATTTTCTTTGGAACAAATTTTAGGACATGAGGTCACCTTTAAAAAATAACTAGTAGTTAGAATCGCCCGTTGCCGCGAGGTCTTTCTTGCTACATCTATATCTATGACTAAACAATCGTCTTTTTGCTACATCTATTATGGCAAAACAATCTCTTTGTATATTCTTGTTTCTCTTAAAACAACTATATATTTAATCATGCATGGACTCTCAAAAAACTATATATTTAATCATATATGAGCTTGGAAATATAAAAAGCCATATGACATTGCTATTGAAACATAAATTAAAAGGTTTTAATTTTAAAATATGATATTGTTATAAATTTTATAAATATTAGTTTATATATATTCAAATAATAATTTTTATAAATAACACTTGTATAATAACTTATAAAGTATTGTTGTCAATATTATTGAAATTAATTAAAGTTTTAAAAAATTATTTTCTTGTCTCATTAATATATGCATTTGATTTTACTATCAATGGATGCTTATTATGCTTAGACTATTCGTACACCAATGTCAATGTCAATGTCAATGTCAGTGACGAAAACTCTTAATTTTCAATTTATCCTTCAATCAGCAAGAGAGCAGTTGTAAAAATTAGGACGTGTTCTTTAAGAGGGTACAACAGATAAGCTCAAACCATAAAAATACAAGTTAATGAACTGCAATTTTTAGTCCAGCTGAGCCCGACCCGGTTCGACCCATACAATTATACAACAAATGCTTAAGTCCTTTTTTTTAAGTACGCGAAAAAATTAGACTAATTTTAAAAAATTGTAGTAATATTTGACCTATGATGAGGGCGATGTATTATTAGCACTTATATTAAAATGATCATGCGGAATTAAATGTTATTTTTTGGAGAAAAGAGATAAACAAGTAATGATAAGAGGCATTTCTACAATAACTCATGCGAAGTAAGATTATATTCATCTGGGCTACCCATCAAGCATGCCGAGTGCAACCCATCAAGAATAAACGAAACACCCAAACACAAGTTCATTTGTTATAAAACCTGTAAGGTTGACGATGAGAGTGTTACCTGAAAGGTTCTACGAACGAGACATGAAAGATTAAGGTTGGGAAGACACCATAGAAGAAAATAAAGGCAACATCTAACAGCACGACATGACTTTGGTTCTAATGCTTTCCTCCGCGAGCCCTTCTACAAATCAGTATATCAGTATTGCATTAGTTTACTATAATGTTCCCTTTTCAATTACCTTCATATAATCATCAAGAATATAACACCATTTATTAGTAAATATACTAATTTGACTTTTAATAATAATCATATTGTTTGTAAATATTTATACCATGAAAAATCAAAAATTAACAAAAACTATAGAAAGGTTACTAAACTATAACTATTGACGATTTTATCAGGAAGTGGAAACATTTAAGGTGTTGTTTGTTTTTTCTGCAGCAAAATGTCTGCAGTCTGCGGACCACATCTGCAGACATCTGTAGGAGAAGAGGTGGACCAAACGTCTGCAGTCTGCAAAAGGAAGACTTGTTGTTTTTTAACATCTGCAGACTGCAAAAATAGTCTGTTAGAAGGAATTTGAATTTTTAATAACTGAAGTTACATAATGTCACTACCCATGTTTCAAAAGCATCCGTCTAAGGATGAAAAAATACTTAAACGATAGAAGGAATTTGAATTTTTAATAACTGAAGTTACATAATGTCACTACCCATGTGAAAATTTTTCATAAATGAACAGCTTCCTAAGACTTTAACAAGGTTATGGCAAAGTAGGTGGGTTGATAAAGATGAGTAACAAGTCAAAACAGGTCCAAACAAACTTTTTTGGTTAGTTTTGTTAATTCTGGTTGCAAAAACAATATCATTGTGATGCTATTTTAAATGACGCCAATTTAAGATATTTATGCATTACTTTAATCTTTTGGCTACCCATTTGACACTTTCAACCCAATTGAGTCATTTCGCTTTCAACTATCTATATACTTGACTCATTTGTGATAAAAAAACAATCCACTTCGACCACTTCGTAAGTAAATGGGTCAAGTTTATAAGTCTTCATTTTGCCTTAAGAAAACCTATTCATAATTATGTTGGTTAACATGTTTTTGGGAAGCATATGTGCAGCAACTTTGTCTTCCTTTTGAGTTACGCTCAGGTTAAGTTTCTTGAATTGTTAATAATAGTGATAGAAACTTTTTTTTTTTGCCTCTGCCATGACTACAACACTTACTAATAGCACAAGTAGATCCTAAAACCTATGGGAATGTAAATCTGTAAGCAAGAAAGCATACTTGTCACTCATAAAGCAGGTTTGCAGTTAAATCAACTTCCTTTAGATCTGCAAAAAACAGCAAACATCTGTATCGTATCTAACTCTGATATGAACTTACGGTAATGGGGGCTACTTTCGTACAAGTTTTATTAAAACGGGGAGATGGTTTAAGATGTTAATCAAAATAAGTACATATTACCAGGTCAACCCGCATTAAATACACATAACCTTTGTCGGATCTACAGTTGATTTTCTGGCAATTTTACAAAAACAGGCCAGCCAAACAGCTTTTCGCGGGATTTCTTATAATCCATGAAAATCACCCATTTTGACCCATTTAACAATCGAACCACACTGTTTTTTGCGGGATTTCCTGTAACCCAGAAAAATCACCCATTTTGACCCGTTTAACAATCGAACCACATTTTAGTATCCATATATATAAAATGTAGCATACTGAGGGGCCATATAAGCATCATAACTTTGATATGACACCTATGTGGACTGCAACATAGGAAAAAAACATATGAGATGTCCACATCAGGTAAAAAGAATTGTTCTCTTAAAGAACTAACCACAATGCTTAAGTTAAACTTCCAATCCTGTTAATGCAAGAGAATAGTTAGGCATCTGGCTGCCTACATTAGAAACTTTGCCATCTTATGTTACTTTGTTTTGCAATTTTCCCTTTGTTTAATAAAACTAATTAGCAGGTTTAATGCATTTGGAATCCATTTTACTCATTTTCTTTTCGTTAAATCTTTTAGCTTAACCCAATTGACAAGAGAATAAACATAAATCAGGTCGAATGCATCTTGAATACGTATGATATGTTTTCGTTTAGTTAAATCTTTTTTCATAACCCCATTTACCTATTATAAGAATAAATGTAACCCAAGAAACCCGTTTGTAGATAAATGAATTGAAATTGCCACATCTAAAAAAAGTGAATTTAATCACCGACATTATTAGGTGCAACTACCATTCCATCATGCATAGTATCACAACATGAGCACAGTCTAGAAAATTCACACCTCATGATTTCAAAATACTTGCTGGTAGATGGCTTCTACTTATAATATTTGAAATCTTGATATATACACTTATGATATAGTTACAAATAATCAAATACAGCTTCTTAGGGACTCAATATTCAACTTTATTAGCATATAACACAATAAGTTCTTTATCTAAGTAACAGTGTGGAATAGAATGTAACATATTTTTTAGGCATACTAGAAATGTATATTGATATTTATAGTATAGCCAATGGGTTATATGTTGAGATATAATATTAGAATAAGTAAATGTTTGGATAGAAATATGCATGGCAACTTATGGGCATTAGAAGCAGATAAAATGATATAGTAGCAGAAATTTATTTGATTAAAACAGATGGGTTTATGAACAGTTGGATACGTTACACCGTATGTATCATATTATACGTATGAAATAATGCTGCAACTCTATGATTATGGTCTGATGCATCGACTTATTGAATGAAATCTCATATAAGTTGAAAACAATAAATAACAGAACTATTTTTTCAATACAATATCAGTTTCTTTAAGAAAATTACGGACTATTTAATCTGTAAGGAAACCTTAAAACCAAGCAGTATGTACATGAAGTGTATCAGTTGTGTAAAATGTTATTCACCTATAAAACAATAAGGTGACAGGTTGGCTGCAAGTTTGTGATTAACCAATAATGCATCGATTCCAACAAATGAGATGTCATATAAATTCTACACAATACAAAACAAACAAGTATAAAAGTTGTTGTTAATAACTGATATATGAGTATCATAACATACATGCCTAGATTTTTCTTTCCTTGTAACTGGCACGTACCTGCAGATCTTTGGTGGTTTTTTATTTTTTATTGGTTTTGTGTGATGAACCCATGTTTACCATACTACCAAAAGTAGAAAGTTAAACCATGAGCTTTTGATGAAAAATGACATTGCATAGTTATTGAAACAATTATTACCAAACAGACCAAATTGGTGAGCAAAAGTATTAAACTTATCATCTAAAAGCATGTTTAGAGAAACTCAAGAGAGTCATCTGAGAAGTTCATATTCTTGAATCCATCTAGTTAGATGCGACAGACCATCTGGTCCACCAAACTCATTAAAAACTTAGATATCCAATTCACACACTCCATTAGTAGGCTAATTAGATCCATAAGATGATAGAATTCACACAAAAGGTTGTACTTTTAAGAAAATCAAGGAGAAAGTTGGATCAAAAGTTAAAAAGAAACCAATAACAATAACCTAGAAAAATTACCTAAATTCCACCATGAAGCTTGTGCTCTACACTCAACAACAGCCTCGTAAAGCATCAATCATTCAGTCTGTTAATGGCATCCTCTACCTTCACTTAATTTTCACTACTATTCCTTCTTTTCCTAGTACCTAAAGTAAGCAACAACTAAAATTATGGGCAAGGCACTTAAGTTTTTGGTTTAGTATCCATTATGTTAGCTGTGACACATCATCTGAGCCTCCAAACTCGTTAAAAAAACTTGCATCAAATTTAAGCACTCCATTGTTAGGTTAATTAGATCCATACATCTAACCAAAATGCAATGAAATAAAGAACCCATGCTACCAACAACTTTTAAAGAAACAATGTCGTATGCTGATTTTTCAATTGAAAAACAGTTTGCTATTTGACAAAGCATGGATTTAGATAAACAACCCGACCCGCTTGCGTTTATAGTTTTTCTTACAAATCCCTTCATTGTGGACCAGCTTCCAAAGAAAAAAAATATTAACTAAAACTAACAGTGAACCGAGGTGGACCACATACAACTTAGTAATGAATTCATGCAATCACAACTTCTAATTTCATCAATTCCAATGAATGAGATATCATATAAACTGTACACAATACAAAAACCATACCTGTGTCGATTGTGATGATGAATTGCAAGGAGAAAAGCCTAAATGCCTGTAAATTTTTTAGAAATTGTCAATTGCGTAGCTGAATTTCAACTATCAGTGAGCTAACCAAGGAGTAAGGAAACAGAATCACCGGAACAGCACAGAACAACGCAATCGAGCGTTCAGTGTGGGGAGAAGGAGAATAGGGCAGATGAAATAGAGCTACTTGAAACCAAGCTGAAAACAGAATCGTGTTACAGCACACGTGAACGTCGATTTCACTGCCTTCATTCAATCGATCATTCCAATTGTTGGAGAGGGTAACGAAGGGCGATTTGGGTTCTCTCATTGAATGGCAACGCTATTGATTGTAGAGAAACGATGGTGGGGAGAAGAGAACAGGCGCTTACAAAATACGGTGAAATTAGCTTATACATATAGTAGTAAAGATTAAACATAAAAAGATACATAAAATAACAATAACAATACTCGCGTTATTGATGGAAAATACTAAAGCAATTTGTATACAATCCGAATATAAATAGTAACATAATTAACATGAATTGAAATTAATTCAAACCGAGTTTTGAGAGAGAGCTTTTTTCACTTGAATTGTGCAGAGATTTTTTACATCTTTATCTTTATCTGCACTATGAACTAACCAAAAAGTTAAAAGATAGTTGAGAATTTCTGTTCAACAGATATCACTGAAATCAGATTTCGCTCCTATTCTCAAACGAACGCATTTGTTTCACAGGGTACAACAAGCGAAACAGTATGTGTACTACAAGAGATGTCCTCGCACATGAGATAGCACAAGATAAGAAGGTATCTTAAACATGAGCAAACAGAACGACAAATACTAGATATTCTTCGGTGTATGTGTGTGGTTTCTTAAACACGTATGGTTTTTAAGCGTCTAAACACAAGATCCATATGCCTTGTATTTATACCCGAAACCAAGAATGCAAAGAGTCAATTACTTAATACACAAATTAACTCTATTTTAATTGTGAATTAGTTTTCATATTAATACACAGATTAATTCTATTTAATTATGAAAAAATATTCTAGAATTTGTACATGCTTTTCGTTTTCGCGTAGCGGAATCACATGCCAGTCATTTGCAACTTGACCCGTTCCGCAACCTCTAATGTCATCATAGTAGAGGATCCATAGTAACTCGTTATTTATTTCCTTCAACCACACACTTTAGAGCATCAATATCTCATCCATCTTAGCTTCGTTTTGAATACAATTTGATTTGTTGTGATCCTCTCACATTGAAGAATGTAAACTCACTAATATATAATTAATTTATTAATCAAATATAAATAATAAATTAAATAATAATTTATGTCCAAAACAAGTGAAAAATCATAATTTTCACTTACATATCCAACACAAACTTGTACCATCGAGTAGCCTGATCTTTAGCCGGAAGAGAGTCTTGATCAATAGCAATTCTGATCTCTTTAACCGAAAAGTTGTCATGAGCATCCAGACATGAAATCCAAGAATCATTCGAGGGTGAACACTTCTTGAAAACACATCCGCAAGGTTTCATGGTATCCCGACTTCAAGAAATGATACAATCATCAAGTCAAGTACTAAAAACAAGGTATAAGGCCCTGCCTAGACTACAACACAGTTTTGTTAAGTTATGTTTTCACTACATGAACTTTTAGTGACACTACCTCGTCACTTTAAGGTGTGATAACACTAGTGTAACTTATCTAGTAGCTAATCTAGTTTTTCACCGGCGTACTAAACATTAGGGATTGATATAGCTCTCATACAAGTCGTGCTATTGCTAATTTGTTGACCTAAGGTTTTTCCACTACAAATTTTAATTCTGTTTGGTCCAATCTTAAGTTGAAGGCTTCGTTAAGCTTGTGGGGCATTTTAGACTATTACTATAATCATTTATTATAGTATCATTATATTATTATCATCTAGTATTAGAGTAAATATATTTTTCGTTATTTGAGTTTACTCTAAATTACACTTTTTGTCCTTAAACCAAGCAATTAACAAAAAATATTATTTATATTTTATTTTTTCATTTTAATACTATTTGTTTATGAAACAGATAGTTATTAACATATCATAAGTTTTTTATTTAAGTAAATAATGAGGTATTTAAATAGTTATGTTTGTCTTCGTATTTAATTGATTATAAGACGTCGACTTTCATTTCTCATTCAAAGTTGGAAATAATCCTGCAAACACAAATCCATAATTGTTGATCTTCTCTTCTCAATTTCGATCCAAGAAGTCGATTAACTTCATGGTTCGTTCGATTTCAAGTCAATATATTTAGGTTTAACTTGTGCGTAGTGTGTACATTGCTTGTTAGCAAATGATCAACTTATTTTAGAGTCAGAGAATATGAAGTAAGTTTATGTCAATTCAAAAAGTTGTCTCTTACTGAAGGTCACTAAAAGGATGGTACTCGGAGCCAAGCTCTCATCCCAGTCTCGTTGCTATAACTCAATCATTGTTATTTGTTAACTAAACTTGTTGGTTTTATAAGAATAGAAAAGTTTAAATTACTTCCACTACCTGTTTTAAACCGTATCATATGAAAAAATTATATTACGAAATATAAAAAAATTAATATGCTCTATAAATTTGTAATTAAAAGATTGTACTTATCAAAAGTAAAATTAAATAGTAGTTATTCTCCAAAATTTTGTTTGCTATATTCTAATACTTTCAATAATCCAATTATTATAAGTTTGGTTTAAGTAAAAATAAAAAAAAGTAAATAAAAATGTGTACTTATTCTACATACACCAGCTTCAAATCTTCAATCTCCGTAAGAGCCATATAAAGGTGGACGAGGCGTAGTCACCATGAGGCAACGACATGCCTTGGCGCTCACGTCGTATGGCGTGCGTTTCCGGCACCCACTCGTCTTGTCTTCCCTTCAACAAATCGACCCCAATGACTAGTTTCAAGCCGTGATGTTGTGACAACACCGCCACCTACCAAATTTGAATGTGTGATTTAGTGTAATATGATAAGATTTGATTGGTGATTATATGTAGTGTGATTAGCGTGACATGATTGCCTCCTTCACTCTAAAAAATAAGAATGACCATAAGCCTTATTGCTGTGTCATAACATATAAGTTGTTTGTTTGTGAGTCATACACATCATTACGCTCTCTCTGACATGCAAGACACATCAACTCTTGCAACCTATGTGTTACATCATTGTCCAATAATCAATCCGTATAAGGTATAATATTGATATAATAAGATTCATGTGACCATATTTGTTGACGACTCATGTTTAGGATCCGCTTATGATGGTTCGGCTTACCTCTCTGTTGGTACAACACCCTATATGACCGTATAATTCATACAACTCATATAACATGTGATCTATAAAAAACTAGAGACATCAATAATTATAATCCTAAGTGATTTAAATTAGGTACCCATGACAAGTAAAAACTAAAAAAATATTAGATTCAAGTCTCACTCTGAGCAAAAATACTTTAAATTGAGCCAAATGATTTTTCCAAAAAGATAGGCAAGCTCAATAACACTTAGAGGCCGTTTGGTTCGCAGAATGTTTTGCAAAGAAACTAAAATTAAAATTGAAATCTTGTTATAAATTATAACGTGTTTGGTTGTTCAATTTTAAATAAAACTGGAATGTTAATTTTGAACATTTTATAGATAAGTAAAAAAAATATGAATTTCAACAAGTGTTACGAAAAATATTCAATTCTAATTTTATCCATTTAAAAACAAACAGAATTTTAAAAGAAAAAAATTTCAATTTCAAGTTCGGTTACCGAGAATTCTATGACTCAAAAGTTACCTTAAACCCCGAATAGAGTTTAAAATCAATAAAAAAACAAGAAACCTTTATTGAACGTGACAATAATATAAAGAAAAGGCCGACCACGTGGCACGTTCTGTAACACGCAATAATTTTTTCCAGAGAGAACGGAATCACGCCTTTCCGTTGACGGCCACCGATATCCACGTGGCCAGCTTTCTTGCACCCCACGTCACCCCACACCAGCCGCCTCCGACGAACAGTCGCATCCTCCGACGAAATAGCGTAGAATAATATTATTAATCCGCATAAACTACAATTACAGCAAATCCTCCAACTTTCTCTCAGCTTTCTGTTTCACACACACACACACACACACACACACATATATATATATATATATATGAACAACAATTGATCGTGCTGTTGTTGAAGTTTGTAGATCTGAAATCGTCAGATTTTGACTGATTTTGAAGCATCAGATGAGGAATTCCAACTTTTACAAGAGATTTTCCGCCACGATCGGTGAATATCCTTCGCTATCGAGGTTTCTAGTTGTTTTCGCCGTGAGGTATTGTCGATTTCAGCTTGATTTCTTCGATTTGATAGCTTTTGATCGTTAGTTTGTTAAGATTTGCGGTTTTACGTGATTTAGATCTGGATTGTAGTGGAATTGATCGTGATTTGTTTGGTGATTGGTCATGTGTTGATGATTGTTGTAGGATTGCTCAGATTTAGGTGTTTAGTTTTGTGAGTAATTTGTTGTAGATTATGTTCTGTGTTTGTGAGCATCAACTGTGAGGCGTTTGGATGAACTTCATGTTAAAGAACTTTTTGGATTGAAAATTTGCTTAATGAGTTGAATCAGATCCTGTAGGTTTCTATATAGAACATTATACAATTGTTGGATTATCTTGCTATATTGATTTGTTGTAGATGGTGTTCTCTGTTTTTGATCGTTAACTGTTAGGTGTTTGGGTGAACTTCATGTTACAAAGGTTTTTGAACTGAAAATTTGCTCGAATCAGATCCTTTAGGTTTCTATATGGAAGATCATATGCATTTGTTGGATTCTCTTGGTATATTGATTTGTTGTAGATGATGTTCTCTGTTGCTGATCTTAATCTGCAGAAACTTCAATTGATTGTTATCATTTTAATACTTTTCTTTCAGTTATTTATGTGATAATAACTTTGTAGTGGTGGGGGTCTGGTGGCTTATTCTGAGGCAAACTCACAAACTGTTGCGAAGATTGATGAGTTACCGGAGGCCGGAAGTGAGAAAAAGAGGGTGGTGGTACTTGGAACTGGTTGGGCTGGAACAAGTTTCTTGAAGAATCTCAAGAATCCTTCATATAATGTGCAAGTGATATCACCGAGGAATTATTTTGCATTCACACCTTTACTACCAAGTGTTACAGTTGGTACAGTTGAAGCTCGTAGTGTTGTTGAGCCAATTCGTAACATTGTCAAGAAGGTAATTGTAACAGTTTATACATGGCTTTTGTGATTAATCATCATCTTAATATCGGATAGTTGTTTTTTGGAGTTCGAAAGGGGTTTGTTACAACTTACAAGTACCTAGAGGGGGTGCATATGTTATTTTTAAATATGCTCACATTTTATGGAACTCTTTGATTGTTGATATGATGACTTTTGTAAGAAGTGTTTATATTTCATAACAATAAGTAGGAATTAGAAAGTTAAGAGAGGTATCACCACATAAACACGGATTGTGGTTTGGCTGGACGTTTGCTAACCATCTCTATGTCCACTCCTGTGTTCTTCAACCGAGATTTTCGTGACTCTTATTCTCTTTTAATGCGTAGAAATTCTGTTCGTCTCTGATCTCGGTACAGACAATCTTTGGTCCAATGAGAGTAGAAATGACCTTTACAACTGCCCTTGAATCTTTAATATGGTATAGAGAACCAATTTTCCTTTGATTGATTTGTTTTGCTTGTTTGCCTTTTGGACATTTTTGGTGATGGTTTAAGTATGTAGCACATGAACAGATAAATAATTATATTTAGCATTTGTACCACATGCTCGTGTTTTCAGTTTCATTAAGTTGTTGAGTGCCTTGATAATATGCTTGTTGTTTCGAGATGAAGTATGTAAAGGTTAGCTACTGACTAATGCATGTTTAATCTATTACAGAAGAATTTAAATGTTAACTACTGGGAAGCTGAATGCTATAGGATTGATGCAAAAAATAAGAAAGTTTACTGTCGTTCAAGTCAAGAGGATAAAGAAGAATTTGTTGTAGATTATGATTACCTGGTGGTTGCAATGGGAGCTCGTGTTAATACGTTCAACACTCCTGGTGTAGAAGAAAACTGTCACTATTTGAAGGTATTATCAACTCTGCCACTTACATTACATAATATAACTCGATTTGACTACATGTAAAATCATAATGATATCAAGTAGCTGGAACAAATCTTATTTGTTTGTCAATTTTGATTCAGGAAGTTGAAGATGCTCAGAAGATCAGGAGGAATGTAATAGACTGCTTTGAAAGGGCAAGCTTACCTACTTTGAGTGATGATGAGAGGAAAAGAATTCTTCAATTTGTTGTTGTTGGTGGCGGTCCAACTGGAGTGGAGTTTGCAGCCGAGCTTCATGACTTTGTGTCTGAGGATTTGGTGAAGTTGTACCCATCTGTTAAAGATTTAGTTAAAATAACACTTCTTGAGGCAACCGACCATATCTTGAACATGTAAGACTTTATCCATGTTTAAAATAGCCAATATTACCTTTTCTTTTCTCTTCTTGCTTTCCTTGTTTGCTTATGCAATTAGTCCCTTGTTTTCTGCAGGTTTGACAAACGGATCACCAGTTTTGCAGAAGAGAAATTTCACAGAGATGGCATAGATTTGAGGACCGGGGCGATGGTTGTGAAAGTCTCAGACAAAGAAATTTCAACCAAAGTGATTAAAACAGGGGAGATCTCTACTATACCCTATGGAATGGCGGTCTGGTCAACTGGCATTGCAACTCGTCCTGTTATAATGGATTTCATGAAGCAGATTGGGCAGGTATTATACATTGGATTGCCACTTTTTAGTTTCTGTTTTTTTCATTGGATTGCCATTTTCTTTTTATATCTTCTTGATTATAGCTTGTGGCATGTTTTGTTCTTCTTTCCGTATATATAGGCAAATAGACGCGTGTTAGCTACTGATGAATGGCTTAGAGTTGAAGGAACAAACAGCATATATGCACTTGGAGATTGTGCTACAATTAATCAGCGGAAAGTCATGGTGCGTTTACAAATACTCCTTTGAGTTATTATATACACTGATTAAAAAAATAATGAAATAAACACATGTATCAGGAGGATATCTCGGCTATATTTCAAAAAACAGACAAGGACAACTCGGGAACTCTTACGGTTAAAGAGTTTCAAGAAGCACTTGATGACATATGTGACAGGTATCCTCAGGTGAAACTTTATCTGAATAATAAAGACATGAGCAGCCTTGTTGATCTGCTCAAGGAATCCAAAGGAGATGTTGCAAAAGAGTCGATTGAACTGAATGTTGAAGAATTTAAATCGGCTCTTTCTCAAGTCGATTCACAGATGAAGAATCTTCCAGCCACAGCTCAGGTTATAACATGATCAGATTCATCATTAAGCTAACAGTTTTTTTTTATTTATTATTGTGCTTATGTGGTTTATGATGGTTTCACAGGTTGCAGCTCAGCAAGGTTCCTATCTTGCTGATTGTTTCAACCGCATGGAAGAATGCACCAAAAATCCAGAAGGTCCTCTGCGATTTAGAGAGTCTGGCAGACATAGATTCCGTCCCTTCAGGTACGCTTCGATGCGTGATATCCGTTTTCCAGTCATTTTCACGCCCACGCCTGTCTTTAGGACCCGCTCACTTTGAAGTGTCAACCCACTGTTCGATCTTTACATCTTTGACTCTTAAAAGTCTACAGGAAGTTGACTTTGGGATGGAAAACCTAAGGCCTTATGATTTACATGCAGGTATAGGCATCTTGGTCAATTTGCTCCATTAGGAGGAGAGCAAACAGCAGCACAACTGCCAGGTGATTGGGTGTCTATTGGCCACAGCTCTCAGTGGCTTTGGTACTCTGTGTATGCAAGGTAAACCCCCCACATCCCGACACCATTGAATAATAAAACTGGGTTAATCTACGACAGTAGTTTGACTTTGTTTACTCTTGTTTGACCCGACATATACAGCAAGCAAGTTAGTTGGCGTACAAGGTCGTTGGTGGTGTCAGACTGGATGAGGCGTTTCATCTTTGGGAGGGATTCAAGCCAAATATGAATTGACCTCGGAAAATACAATATATGCAATAAGTCCTGAATTTTCTGTTTGCCATAAAGGCAAGTTTTGTTTGATGATTCTTACATTCTACCCAATTCTTTTTTGTCTTGTAAGCATATGATGCTTTCTGTTCATTGTTATGTTGCGAGTTAACAATAAGAAGTGATGTCGTTAATCGTATATCACATTTAGACAAGAATTGCTAAGAAAAGTTGCGAGATTTCAATTTGATTTTTTGGTCGTGATGTTCTTACATATTCCTACAAGTCATTTTATATATATTACCTGCTGGCTGGTGACACAAGTGCAGGATCAGAACGCTCTAGTTTTGGTTTTCCTCTGAGCCACTTACCCGTGGGCTGAACCGTTGCAGTTTAAATTGTTGCTAACTGCTAGAAAAGCATTTTAATCGACTTGTAACCGTCTACTAAACTAGTTAAGTCGTGTTTTAATGCTTGATGCAATTTCTTAAACTATTGCTTTGGTGGTTGTATCGCGAGAAAAGGTTAAGAAAATTGTGTATATCACATGCATTGGTCATTCCTGTTTCCTATTTCATTTTTTACTGGGTAATATTTATCTTAAACTATATTATATCCCCATCTTGATATCTTTTATATTGTATTATTTATTAGAGTTAATTACATAGATAGTCCCTGTGGTTTATTCAAAATAACAGGTTTGAGTACTAATAAAAAAAAGTAACAGGTTTGGGTTTTGTGTTTGTTATTTTGTAACACCTTTGGGTATTAGGACTAACGATCGTTAGTTTTTAACTGAGAACACCCTCACGTGCAAAAAACGTGAGGGTATTTTTGTCATTTCTTGAAAATATGCCATAAATGTTAACGTTTCTTCTATGTGACCACATTGTTTCTTTTGCATTCTTTCTTCACCTTTCTTCTGCTGCAATGGTGGTTTGTAAATGTGGTAGACCAGCAACAATGCAAACTTCATGGACGAACACAAATCCAGGACGGCGATTTTATACTTGCCCTTAATTTGTGAGTTTTTAAACCCTAAAATTATTTTTGCTCGGTTTCATTGTTAATCATAGAATTTCTTTTTGATTCAGCGATCAAGGTTTAAATTCTTTGTTTGGATTGACCCCCCCATGTGTGATCGAGCATGTCATATCATTCCTGGCCTGTTGAATTCCAAAAGGAAGCTTGAAGTTGAAGTTGTAAAGGTGAAAGATGAATGTCGCAGGAAGGATCTGTGTTTGATAATTAGTTGGATTTTGTTTTTAGGGTTTGTTTGTTTTGTAGTTCTTGTAATCTAGTTTATCAGGAAGGTTAAAAGTATGGTCTTTTGGATATGATTCGCATTTGTGTTTTGTAAGTGTTGTTATCCTGTTTTGGGAATCAATTGTATTACCTAAGTTGCAATTAAATGAGATGAAAATTACCTTCTAACTAGTGTTACCTGTTTTGGGAATCAACTGTTTAGGAATGAATTGTAAGATCTACTTAATTAAGATGGTATATAATTAACATACTTCACGGATAAAACATATATGGTTGTCCATTACCATACATGGTACAAAAGCTAACATACATAATTAACATACTTTAATGACCATACTGAAAACATACAAAAGTAACTGTCTAACCAAAACACATACATTAATGACCATTCACCTAACTGCCTAACCAAAACACACATACATTAATGACCAGAACCTGATGCTTCTCCTTGTCCAACACATATTTGTTTGTTGTGTCCCTTCTTGCCATATTTTCCACAAGTAACTGTCTTCCATTTCCTGCTGAGCTTTCCACCTTTGACCATACCATCTTCTTTCTCCATAGCATCCTTTTTCCTCCTCTTTCTTGGCCTGCCTATTGGTTTATGATGCTCAGGAGCTATGAGCTTTGTAGGACACTCTGTTCTTGGCCACATACTTTTACTATTAATGGGTCCTATTTTGTGTGAGTACACCTCTTTCCATATACATAACCAGTAGCAAGAATCAACCCATTTCTCAGGAATATCCACCTCAACCCCATTTAAAGCCATGTCCCAGTTTGTGGCAATAGCATGCTTACAAGGAATGCCCATTAATTCCCATCTCCTACATGAGCAAGCCTTCTCAATCACATCAACAACATATTATTCCCCATTGAAAGATGTAACTTGAAATTTTGGACCCCCATTCCATTGAACAATTAAGTTGGAAGCTTCTTTTTTGATGATCTCAAATTTTTTTGTTACATTAGGAGTTAACAATCCATCACTCTTCTCTATGACTTTGCACACATTCACTATTCTCCTCATTAGGTATTCCCTCATAAATTCCAGGGCTGTGATAAAATTGTTAGGTTAATACAAGAAAAAAATGCCAAATAAGTAAACTGTATGACTAACCTGTGATAATTGGCTTGTCTCTTCCATTAACCAATCTTGAGTTTAACACCTCACACATATTGTTTAGAAGGACATCTGTTTTTGCTCTACCTGTTTCATATTGTATATAAAACTGTTAGTTTAATATAAGAAAACAATGCCAAATAAATAAATGTATGACTAACCTGTAAAATGACTTCTAGCCCAATGAACACGTACAATTTTTTTCACCATTTGTGTGCATCAGGATTCATTAATCTTAACTCATCCATTTTGTTCTCAAGTTCTTGGAGTGTTGTGACTGAGGCTATATTCCACAACATGTATTTATAAGCCTTTCCCCTCCAGTGAAGTTTCATGTTCTGATGTATATGTCTAAGATAATATCTGTGTTCAGCATTAGGGAATAACTCTTCAATGGCTGGGATGATTCCCTTTTGTCTATCTGAAATAAATGTGAAGTTGCATCTATGATCTAACTCCAAATCATCTCTAAGATTATCCAAAAACCATGTCCAAGACTGCCTTGTCTCTGCATTCACATCCTGATCATGTTCCACATTACCTTCTGCATTCACATTCTGATCATGTACCATATTGACATCTACATTCACATCCTGATCATGTTCCACATTACCCTCTGCATTCACATTCTGATCATGTACCATATTGACATCTACATTCACGTCCTGATCATGTTCCACATTACCCTCTGCATTCACATTGCCCTCTGCATTCACATTGCACTCTGCATTAACATTACCTTCTGCATTCATATCATGACTATTACCCTCTATATTCACATTACCCTCTATATTCACATTGCCCTCTGCATTCACATTGCCCTTTGCATTCACATTACCTTCTGCATTCATATCATGACTATTACCCCACTCTAACAATAGTCTCTTTGGCACCGGTTTTTGTGTTGAATCTTCTTCAATTTCTGTTATAACTAGCTTAGGCTTGGTTGGAGATACAAAATAACTAAGCTAACGGGTTTGACCATGTTCAATATACACTGAAATACACTTACTATCTTGTAAGTTTGTCAACATACCAATAACATCACTATCATTTCCTAAAGCCCTCAAACCAAAATCTAAGTCATTCCCTAGTACACTGCTTTTCTTTTATAACCTAACTCCTCCACAAGTGTATTTAGCTGATGCACACTAAACTTATTCATATTCAACAAATCAGCATAAATTACCTTACCCCTTAGATAAACCCTATGGTGATCCACAATACTAAATTCTCCCCCATGTTGAATCTTCATAGAAAAGTAGTCTGGATAATGCCCTGAATAAATAAAAACGGTTATGTATAAAATATCAAAACATGGTTCAGAAATTTCATCTTTTTCAAGTTTTTAAATTGATAAAATCACAAACCGTATATAACTTCATAGTCGAATTCTTCAAATTCCTTCCTGAAAAGGGTCTTCATGCTTGAAATCTTAGTCGAAAACCCTAGTCAGTCGTTGGGATGATTGAATGTTTGAAGAAGCTGATAATCAGGTGTCTGGTGACCGTCGACCATCTAATAGGCGCCAATAGATGAAATGACAAAAATACCCTCACGTTTTTTGCACGTGAGGGTGTTCTCAGTTAAAAACTAACGATCGTTAGTCCTAATACCCAAAGGTGTTACAAAATAACAAACACAAAACCCAAACCTGTTACTTTTTTTTCTTAGTACCCAAACCTGTTATTTTGAATAAACCACAGAGACTATCTATGTAATTAACTCTATTTATTATGAAAGTTATTCTTTCATACAGGTTATTCTCCACATCTATCTTTTATGTTGTAATTTTTGGTTCGGCTAAAGGTCGAGTCGGGTTGGGTCATAAAATAAAAAACATTGTCGCTGGAAACAAAAAACACAATATAAATACAATATTGTTAAAATATAAGAAAGTATCTTTTATAGTTTTTCTCTACGAGTTATTATGTTTTAAAACCGATTCATCACATCTCCGGACAAAGTTGGATGAATTTGGTTCTTTTCAATCGTGAATCATCCAATATCAGAGCGTTTTAGTAAATTGGACAAATACTAAAAGTGTGGCTTCCGGAAAGAATTTGGATTGAGGGTTTTGTTATGTTATTTGGACATATAGACAATTCTATTGGGCTTTCGATCTTTCATGAAACAGTTTTTTACTTATTTTATTTATTTAGGTTTTGTGTAACTTTTTAAATAATTTTTTAATCTACCAAAAAACTTGTATAACTTTTTCATAAAAACAGTAGGCGATATACTCATACTTTTTTTTTTTTTTTTCATAAAACAATGATATCAGTTACAAAAATTTTATAAAAATTTTTGAATCTTTTGAGAGTCTCGTATTATACTTTCTACAAGGGACGAAAAAAAAGATTACCATCCGTTGACGGCAACCCTCCCAACCTACTTTCCGCCACTAAGTCTCCCGCTGGATATTAGAGCGGATACTGCACCTCAACATCTCTTCGCTTTCTCTCCCGCGCTCCCCCTTTTCTCTTATCTCTCATCCCTCTCCTCACATACCTTGCTCGCTTGTGTCCTTTTTTCGGGACAAATCTCACCCCTCTTTTCTTTCTCTTTCTCTCCTCCATCGAGCACCCGTGCAGAGCACGGCGCGTTTGGATCTCAAGTAAGATACACCATTGACACGCTCACTGGCGGAAGATAGTAGGGGCCAGGGGGGGCCCTCTTTTTTTCGTCGGTAGTGTTAAATTTTAGTCTGGTAGTGTAAATTTTTGGCCCGATAGTGTAAATTTGTATATAAATATCAAGTTCGCCCCCCCAACAAAAATTAATTTCACCACCGCTCCCGCTATGAGAATGTTCAAGCTCCGCCATTGAACACGCCTGGTAAAATTGTAAAAACAACTTAACAATAGTGACCAAAACCCAAGCTTGATGAATACTCTACCTACAATCGGTTACTACCCACACAAAAAGTAGCACTATGACCATGTTTTTAGTGTCACCTTTCTCAAAGAATATTAAAAGGTTTATTTTTCAAACGCACTATTTAAAAAGTGTAGGTGAAATTATATAAATTTTATCATTTACTAACTTTTTTAAGATTCTTGATCAATTCCTCTCTATGTATAGGTGGACACATAACTAATTTTGACTTTGAAGATAATTTTTTATAGTCACTAAATGACATTTTTATTGTAGTGTTAGACTTGGGCCCTTACATACATTTTGGCACCTCCCTTGCAAGTTGCAACCATGTTAACATATTGGATAACAGAACTATGAGGTTTTGATGTTTTAGGTTGTTATAAAGTAATACTAACTTTTCAAACTGATTTAACTAAAAAAATAACAAATTGAATTATTTTACTTATTGAAAACTTGTAATTCACTCAAAGGATATGATCCATCCAAGAACACAATCACTAGGTCCAATAACTTTTTTCACATATTTGGTCATATTTACCAAACCTTTGATAGCTACCACCTCCACTCAACAAACTTTCAATTTGTTGGATTATCAAGAAAGCCAAAATAAATATTTTTAATAACATAAATAAATATACACTTATATTCGTATAATTACATTAATTATGCAACTTATATAAGCTTTAAGTTAAATTACCTAACATAACTAACCACAAACTGTTAAAATGTTCCAAAGCATGCAGGTTAACTTAATTAGCATCTGATGAGAAGATGATGCAATTGGTATGATTGTGATGAAATCATAAGTATTAGTTAATATTTCTTTAAAATAAAAATCATCATTAGCTCTACCTTGTTTATGAAGTTCTTTTACATTTTAATTTTGCTAGATACATTACACAAGTGATAT
Organism: Flaveria sonorensis; assembly: GCA_025506505.1. Taxonomy (NCBI): domain Eukaryota; kingdom Viridiplantae; phylum Streptophyta; class Magnoliopsida; order Asterales; family Asteraceae; genus Flaveria; species Flaveria sonorensis. The sequence goes on from CM046429.1 coordinate 12,219,918, forward strand.
AGTTTTTCTAAATATATACATGTAGAAGATATGTGCTACAGAATTGGAGTTTATATAGTATCATTTTAAACAATCTATCCATACAAAGGCTTATTTTCATACAAAATCATAGGAGGCCACCAAAATACAACACATATATTTTAGGTGAAAGGCATAGACGTTCACATATAATACATGCCATTCATATAAAATCAAGCGCTATATGTTTGTAATTATGTAACATGTACATAAAATCACGCACCATTTTAGTTGTTTAACATCATGCTCCAGAATCACGTATCACGTACATGATTATGCAACATCTTAGAAAAGTCGTGCAATATATAAAAATATTTATGTATCATGTATATAAAATCACGTGCCATTATAATTGTTCATCACTGCACTATAAATTAAATTGTATCAAAGACATCATTTCGCATCATCTTAAAAATGTTTTTTGAACTACAACTCAAATTAAAGAAAATAATATTTCTTTTTTGATTGTATTATTTTCTTAAAATATTATTATACATATGAAAGTTATACATTTTTTTAAAGATGGAACTAGATTTAACCCAAAACAAATAAGGTAACTATTGATTAGAAAACCAGTTAATCTAAATCATTAATTTAATGTGATCAATGATCTAAAATCTTCCCATACTTTTTAAACCTAAATCATTATATTGCTTATATGCATACATTTATGCATATGTACGTATATATGTGTAATTATGTATATGTATACGTATGATCAAAGTAAATAAAATGTAACACACTTTATAAAAATAATTTTTATGTAGTTTGTTTTGTTATGATTATTAATGGCCCAAATAGGTTTTTTTTTATTATAAATTATCATATATTTAATGACTTCTGGACTTGATTAAACGTAAGATGTCTACGAAATAAAACAAAAATATTTGTTTGTTGGTATTAAATGCACATGCTTTGGTCGGCAAAGGTAGCTTACCTTGCAAATTAAGATGTAAAGTATAAAATATATAACGAATTTAAGGTTGCTTTCCACTTTGATGAAAGGTTTGATTCACAATATTATTTAATAAATGTTATTATGATTTATAACAGAAACAGTTCTAAAAAAAAAGTTGAGAAGCCACTTAACTACCCCCAAGTCAAATCAGCTCCACCAAAATTTGGAAATAAAACGTGTTATTTTTTAAACAAACTTAAAATAATATAGCCTCGGTCATTTTTTTGTGCGGACGGGATAATTGTTTAATATTTGTGTAGAATATATATAAATGCTTCATTTGCTCTTGTAGACTTTCGTTAGTGTTTTTATTAAAAAGATGAGAGAAGACAAAATGTGAGAGCGTTAAAGCAGCGATAAATTCGCATGGGTTTAATGATGCAGTGCATTAACAGCTTGTAACTCATGTTTTATGAATAGTAAAATGTGAACAGTAATTCTACTCATATATTTTACACTCTTATCAATATTTTTGTTTAAGGTAGATTACAATTGTTGTTAAGTAGTTATATAAAAGTAAGATGTCTGCGCAAGTATGTTGCGTATGAAAGTGTGTGAAAGACAATAAGTTAAAATAGAAGGGTTACTTTTGTAATTTTGCGAAATAGTTAGTTAGAGACTATTATGTTTGTAAGGATTATGTTTGTGAGGAGAGGGCTTAGTATTAATTTTATGTGTTCGGTTTTCAGTCTTTCCATTGTAATCATTAAAGTTCAAATTTAATAAGAGTGGATCATTCATGTGAGTTTTGTGTACTTTATTTCATATTTGATTCTTTGATGTTCATAGTGACGATTGCTATCAACACCTGTGTTAACAGCTTGATTCAGAGAAGTTGATGATTAGGGCTCTAATAAGAGATCAATGATGGTGTCAACGAAGTTGAAGTTGAAAAAATTCAATGGGAAAACGATTTTGTTTGGTGAAGATGAATTGAACATGTGTGCTCTTTCGGTACATCAAGGTGTAGTTGATGCTTTTTGTCGATGAATCATAATTGTCGCATAGTGATCAAGTGCTATCATTCTCAATCCTAGTGATCAAGTACTAAAAAAAGTATTGAGTGAAGCCATGGTTGTTGGTGTTTGGTCAAAATCGAAAGGATTGTACATGACCAAATCACTAGTTAACTTGTTGTTCGATCAAATCTAAATCAAAACTTAAAAACGTGTTTTGTGTATAATTTAGAAAAACACTTGAAGAGAGACTATCGAGAGAGGAAAAAGAAGAAAGAAGAGGCAAGTAGGTCCAACAAAATTACCAACTATACGCAAGCTGATGATTTTTTAGATGGGTATGAAAGTCTTGAATTCCTAACTGTCACTAATGATTGTAGTAGAGGTGAATAGCTCATGGATTTTGGCTTTTCTTTACACATGACTCCTATTAAAGAGTTCTTAAATATTGCTCTCAAGCACAAGAAGAGATAATAACATTTCCCTTCTTGATGGTAAAGTGTTGACTGGATCTATGTATTTAATTTCAAAAGAGCAAGATGATGCAACCGTGTTGTAGTACAAAAGGCTAGGACACATTATTCACATAGGTATTGTTAATTAAACAATCATAATGTATGTTGTTGGAAATTTGAGGAGACATAGAGTTTTGTGAAAATCGTATTTTGGGGAAGGCTCATAGGGTAAAGTTTAGCAATGACATACACTTAATTTCTGGAAGATTAAATGATATTCAAATAAAAGTTTTTCAAAATTATTATTTAAATAACCAAAACACAAGTTAAACTTATGAAAGAACTTAACAGGTTCTGAAGTTTAATCCAAACAAAGTTAAACATAAAAAAAGACTAATCACACAAAACCTTATACCCGAAGTAGATCACGAGAAGATTAGCCGTTCATCGTTCTTGAATGATCTTCAAAACCATTGCTGATTTGCATTCCGGATGATTGTATATTGTTTTTGAGAGTTGAAATGGTGAACTAATGGCCTAAAAACTTCCAAAATTCATCTCCAAACGTTCTAGGTTGAATGGGGGCAAGCGGTGGATGAAACATAACAAAAATATGGTTTTATAGGTGTTCCATGGAGGCCCTGGCGTAGGCTACGACATCCAGCGTAGCATACGCTAAGGTGTATTCTGCTGATTTTTTTTCTTGAGCTGGCGTAGCCTACGGTGGCTACAGTAGGCTACGGTGTAAGTCTTTCTGCTGCACTTGAATCTTTGTTTCTTGACCCCTCCAATGCCTTGTTTTACCATGTAAGCTTCCAACTTGATTATTTTACCTACAAAATCACTTCCAACTCCTAGTTAACCTATTCAAAATAATCAAATGCATAAATACGAGTAATCATACTTAATATTTAACATTTAAACACTTGAAATACCATTCCAACACACTCATATCAACACTCGAAAAATAAAGTGTTAGACTATGTTCACTTTGATTTGTGGAGGATTGTTAAGATTTTGTGTTAAAGGAAAAATGTAAGGCCCCGTTCCCGGGACGCTTACAGCTGAACCGTCATCGCATAATTTATTTAAAACAAACATTACTTTTTCAGTGGAATTCAAAAGCTTTCATAATAATTAAAACATGTTATCTCATTACATAAATCATTTACATATCAAAATACAATAACATGTCAAAATGTGGATGCCAGTCTTCGAAACACTCCCAGTAGCGTATGCATCCATGTCTGCAACTCCTCAGCATCAACAAAATACCTGCCAACTATCATGCATACAAAAAGTCAGCGACGCTGAGTGAGTTCTTTTTTTATGAATAAAATACTTTACTTTCGTTAAAACGTATCCTTTGTAAACGTATGTGATCACTCATCATACATACACATTGATAATATTATTATTATCTTCATCATTGTTCAATTCGTACATTTCGTACATTCATCATTATCTTTCACTTCAATATGGATCCTGTCTCATGCAATACCCGACTCATGTCCGAAGACCGACAGTACCGGGGTACGCGACAAGGATCCCCTTCGAGTCACAAAGACCCCATTCTTTCACTTCAATATGGATCTTGTCTCATGCAATACCTGACTTATTTCCGAAGACCGACAGTACCGGGGTACGCGACAAGGATCCCCTTCGAGTCGCAAAAACTCCCTTCGAGCCACAAGGAGCCACAAGGACTCCCTTCGAGACACACACTCCCTTCGAGCCACACACTCTTCGAGCCACAGCCACAAGGACTCCCTTCGAGCCACAAGGACTCCCTTCGAGTCACAAAGACTCCCTTCGAGTCACAAAGACTCCCTTCGTTCATTACGTTCCATTTTTTATTATTATTGTCTTTCACTTCGTTACATAATACTTTTCGATCAATCATACGTCACACCACGCAAAGCCATACATCATACATAACGTATAATATAACATAATACATACGTTTTGAAAACCATTTAACAAAGAAAGACAACACACCACACACACACCAAGCGTGCACCAAGCGTGCACCAAGCATAAACCATCACATCCCAACGGGACCTATCTCAAACATCACCTCTTAAAGCCCCTAAGAAAGCCCTAAGTCCAAAACTAGGCACAACAAGTCATTCTAGGCGCATCAGCAGAAAATTCTAAGTATAAAAGCTCCTGGGCGCATGGGAACTATTTGGGCGCAGCACTATTTGGGCGCACCAACTTTGAGCGTATGAGGACACTTAAGCACATAACGCTTGGGTGCCTGAGAACATTCTGAAATACGCCTAACACTGCCAAACTCACCAAACATCATTCCAACATAACCCAAACACAGATCTAGCATACTAAGGGCATCTAAAACTTACCAAGCACAATACTAACCATAAACAAGCCTAGAACACACAACCACAGCACATAACATCGAACAACAAGCTGAAACATACGGTTATCTTAGAAAACCTTTTACCCGGTATGCATAATAGCCCTAAAACATATGAAAATCAGTAAAAGAGGGGTCTAGAAACTCACCTGAAGCAGATCTTCAAACCAAACACTTCCACCTGTGATTTAAACTTCAAAATTCCGAGAACAACCTTCTTAAAACATCAAGAACTCGGTTACAAGCTGCAACCGAGTTAAAACCCGAACATAAGCTCAAGAAACTCACATTTTGCAGCTTTTCCTTCCTTCTTCTTCTCCAAAACTGGCACCCCTTTCTTCTTCTTCTTCTTGACCAAGAACAGAAAGCAGATATGCTTTAAAGTGGGTGGCCATACCCATTTTAATAATAAAATATTAGAGTTTTGTCCATTCACAACTTTAGCCCCTCCACTTGTGTCCATTTACCTTTCTTTCTGGATACTTTTCTTTTCTCGTCTTGTAAATAAAAATTCGGGGTGTTACAAGTCCACCCCCTTTATATAGGTTTCGTCCCCGAAACCTGTCGCTTCTCGAAGAGTCACGGGTCACCGAACTCTTGTCGGGCGTGGCTGTTCAAACCATCTTGTTGCAACACTCGGTGTTTGCCTCATAGGCTGCTAGCCAATCCTTCCGAAGGCGCACATCTATCCATCCATGTCTGTCCTGAACAGACTAGCAGGAAACACGTGCTCTCTCAATACTATCGCGCAATTCTCTAGGACATCCGGCAACCTAGTGGACTTACCAATAGCAATTTCTACATCGAAGGATGCATCGATCTTCCTACTCCTAACGTGCAACTTAACACAAAGGCAGCAGAAATGAAACTACTACTAGCACCACAATCAAAGCACAAGGAACAAATTTAACTTACCAGAAACGTACCTGACGTCGCGTCGAAGTCCGCTTTAACCTCCTCCCGGTCAGGGCAAATGCTCTAACCTTCATCTGCTCTCCTTCCTTGCACTGGAGCTTTAAGCCCTTGACTTCGTGCAGTCTCTGCTCCTGTGTCCACTCTCACCACACCTGTAACATCTTATTGCACGACAATACCTCGCCAAGTGGCCCTCCTTTCCACACTGAAAACAGAGATTCGATCCCCGCTTACATACTACTGCATGCTCCTTCCCACATTTCTTGCATGCCCTCACTTCTTTTGTTAACATCCTTGGATCATCCATCCTTACCTTCTTACCACCCGCCTCAAATTCACCATTGTCACACCCCGACCGACGGCGGAATCATCGGGGCGGACGAATGTGAAACGATTGTTCATAGCTCATGAAATTTAATAAGTTGAAATAATATTAAATGCCATTTTTCGTTGAATAATACTAAACAAATAAATCATTACAATACACTAAAGATTCAAACAACAACATAAAATCGTTAATTAAACTAAGTCCAAGTCCTATATGAGCATGAAGAAATCCTCAAAGTAGCAATCCTGAAACATGTTAAAAATAAGGTCAACATATAATGTTGGTGAGTTCCCATGAATTTGTACATACGTATGAAAACAACGTTTAAGAGGCAATTCATGTCATAGGTTAAGAAATATTGCAAGAATATAGATAGCATAATGTTACAATCAAACCTTGACAAAGATATCCATTACAAGTTATAACGATTAGCTAAGTGTACTTGGTTCCCATAGTGCTCAAGAATACGACACTAGGAGCCGGCAATAACCTCGGCTTTAGCACCAAATAGGCTTGTCAGGCCCATAGATCTATGACGTCGCTAGGCTAGCAATAGTTAATAATAGATGACTATCATATAAGACTCACAAGCATCTCAAATAACCATGACAAAGTTTATAAATGAATTGCTCGTGCATTTACAAGTATCAAGATGTTTACAAGTGCAAGTTCATAAAGTTAACATGTTTCACCCCAAAAGGTGTGAAATAAAGTAAAAAGGGGCATGAAAAACTCACATGGAAAACTCACATTGTATAATGATGAATGTAGAGTACATAAGGAAGCTTGGATGTTCAAGAGTCAAAGGTGATGTCCTAAAGGGTAAAAAGAAACAATAACTTGAGGTCGGAATTCATTACAAGAAGTTAGGATATTTAGAGAATGCCAAAAAGCGAAAGGTAGATTGAAAAAGGATTATTGTACCAATTTTAGATTCTGGTCAGAATGTTTGGTACGTGTTTGAACAGGTTTTAAAAATAGTAAACGGTTTCATAAAATTATAAAAATTTACAGTTAACTAGTTCAGAGTCTTCCGGACAACTTTCGTTCAGAAACATTTTTATGAAAATATCCGTAAATAGGTCAAAACAGCAGCACAAGACAAAAGGTGCTGAAATACGCACTTATCTTGTGAAGGCTATTGTTGAGTCGTCCGATTGAGTTTGAAGACGTATAAACTATCGTTAAAAAGGTAATTCAATGAACTTAATGTTGGACTTGGATTTTACTCAAATTTAGTTTGTTATGACCAAGTTATTGTTAGTTGGAGTCAGACTATATTCTGCCAAATATGTAATAAGGCACTTATGTGCACTTTTAAAATTGCTAAAGCATAAAACGGGTTAGAACAAATTTATTATGTCGATATATGGTATATTAGACTTCGTTTGAGTTATAAAAAAAATATTTCAAGACTTTTGCATAGCCATCATTTAGAGAAATAATCTTGTGGAATAACCGAATGCGGAGGCATAGCCGTCCATATGCAAACGGGATTCTTTGTTTACGTTAGTGTGTTGTTAGCTTGATTTAGAATGTTAGTGATTGTTATAAGGTTAGTGAATATTAGAAGGTTAATGATCAAATGGTAATGATTAAAATTAAAATAGATTTAGTAGAAAAAATAATAAAAGTAAGAACATGAAAACAATTTGATGTTAGGATGATTGAAAGAATATAAAAATGCATAATATATAAGCAATATAAAATTACCTTAGTATTAGAAAATTCTTGAAACTACTTGTAAAAGAAAATTCTTGAAATTGATCATAAACAAAGAATGATGAAAGGTTTGTGTGTGAGAATTTTAGAGAATGAGCAAATAAAAAGTGAGGCCTAAACCTTGCTTTTATAGTTGAGGTTAGGAGGAGGTTATGAATGATGTTAATGATGAGTTACAAGTCTTTTAAAATAGAGTTATGATTAGAATTTGAAATAAATATAAAATTAAATAAATTAAATAAATAAAAGAATAATTACAATTTAAACTCTAAATTTATGAAGACTCTAATTACAACTTTTTTTTATTAAATCTTTATAAACTTTATAAATCTCACAAGAACTTGTAATTTGATTATTTATTTTAGTTGAATATTTTAAAATATTATAGATATTAATAACCTTTTAACATTTATAAAATTTATTTTATAAATTATAGAATTTAAGTTAAATTAATTAAGTGACACATTTATTGTTTTTGGAACACAAAAATAAATAAAATGACTAAATAATGAATTTGATTTACAAGATTGACTCAAACGGGTTCGGGTTTGGGTTTCTACTTTGAAAAAGGGCCGGATGTTACAGTCTCCCCCACTTTAGGAAATTTCGTCCCGAAATTTAATCACGAACCGGTTGATTTAAAGAAATACTTGGATTTTGTTTCATGTTCGAAAGTGATCTATGGGGAACGTTTAAACTTAATGAGTTTTGGGTACGTTTAAGTTTCCATAATTTATGATCTCATGGGTTTCTTTACAATGTGGATAGAATCATCCATTTAATTGGAATTTTGGCTTTCAAGCTTTTGCATTTCAGATGGTGCAAGACGATTAGAAAGGTTTTGTCACGAGTGAAGCACCAAGCATTTGATCAATACGAGGCTCGGCTTGACGAACATGATAAATATGTTTAAGACTCTTTTGGATGAAATACAAATCCAGAGGAGCTTCTCAAAGCAGACAACTTCGGCATGGTTCTTAGATGACATTGATATTTCAAAGTTGCATTAGCGTAGGGTTGATACGAGAATCGTGTTTGTTAAGATTAAGGATACGGTTCAAAATAAGAGGACCATTGTAATGGGTTTACAAAACAAGAGCGGTTTGAGGGGAAAGCATTCGAAAAGATTATTAAGAAACCTTATTAGAATTTGAAGAATGAGTTTTAAAACTTCAGAAACAAAATCAAAGATAAGATGAATCAAAATGACAACAAGATGTTTCAAGTGTAAACGTTCGGTTTACAAACCAAAGCAAATACGTTGACTTATCAAAGTATTAGGTCAACCACAACTTTAATGATGACATGCGTACCTATAAGCGGACACTCACCTCAAGGGTTCCCAGGTAAGGTAAACGGATCCATCGGTTGATTTGGATTTATATGAATACCTTGCCTAGACAGAACACCTCGAGATACAGGCATCCCACTCTTCCAGCATTACATGTTTTCAGTTATGGGACACAAACTTTGACAAGATTTGAAAACCATGAATAACGATTCAAAATTCAATGTGAACCATTTGATTTAGGCACAATGCCTTAACATATGATTTGAAAATCTGTGTGCATTGATAATAATCAAAGTGTAAGAATAAGCACATAAGGCATATAATCACATAATCATGGATAAGCATAAAGACATATAAAATCCTATCTAAGCATGTAAAATACATGAGAGGACTCATGTGCAAGGGTACTTAGTTATAGTCTAGGTCATTCCATTTCTAATAACCTAATTCCCTATAACCATGGCTCTGATACCAATCTGTCACACCCCGACCGACGGCGGAATCATCGGGGCGGACGAATGTGAAACGATTGTTCATAGCTCATGAAATTTAATAAGTTGAAATAATATTAAATGCCATTTTTCGTTGAATAATACTAAACAAATAAATCATTACAATACACTAAAGATTCAAACAACAACATAAAATCTTTAATTAAACTAAGTCCAAGTCCTATATGAGCATGAAGAAATCCTCAAAGTAGCAATCCTGAAACATGTTAAAAATAAGGTCAACATATAATGTTGGTGAGTTCCCATGAATTTGTACATACGTATGAAAACAACGTTTAAGAGGCAATTCATGTCATAGGTTAAGAAATATTGCAAGAATATAGATAGCATAATGTTACAATCAAACCTTGACAAAGATATCCATTACAAGTTATAACGATTAGCTAAGTGTACTTGGTTCCCATAGTGCTCAAGAATACGACACTAGGAGCCGGCAATAACCTCGGCTTTAGCACCAAATAGGCTTGTCAGGCCCATAGATCTATGACGTCGCTAGGCTAGCAATAGTTAATGATAGATGACTATCATATAAGACTCACAAGCATCTCAAATAACCATGACAAAGTTTATAAATGAATTGCTCGTGCATTTACAAGTATCAAGATGTTTACAAGTGCAAGTTCATAAAGTTAACATGTTTCACCCCAAAAGGTGTGAAATAAAGTAAAAAGGGGCATGAAAAACTCACATGGAAAACTCACATTGTATAATGATGGATGTAGAGTACATAAGGAAGCTTGGATGTTCAAGAGTCAAAGGTGATGTCCTAAAGGGTAAAAAGAAACAATAACTTGAGGTCGGAATTCATTACAAGAAGTTAGGATATTTAGAGAATGCCAAAAAGCGAAAGGTAGATTGAAAAAGGATTATTGTACCAATTTTAGATTCTGGACAGAATGTTTGGTACGTGTTTGAACAGGTTTTAAAAATAGTAAACGGTTTCATAAAATTATAAAAATTTACAGTTAACTAGTTCAGAGTCTTCCGGACAACTTTCGTTCAGAAACATTTTTATGAAAATATCCGTAAATAGGTCAAAACAGCAGCACAAGACAAAAGGTGCTGAAATGCGCACTTATCTTGTGAAGGCTATTGTTGAGTCGTCCGATTGAGTTTGAAGACGTATAAACTATCGTTAAAAAGGTAATTCAATGAACTTAATGTTGGAGTTGGAGTTTACTCAAATTTAGTTTGTTATGACCAAGTTATTGTTAGTTGGAGTCAGACTATATTCTGCCAAATATGTAATAAGGCACTTTGTGCACTTTTAAAATTGCTAAAGCATAAAACGGGTTAGAACAAATTTATTATGTCGATATATGGTATATTAGACTTCGTTTGAGTTATAAAAAAAATATTTCAAGACTTTTGCATAGCCATCATTTAGAGAAATAATCTTGTGGAATAACCGAATGCGGCGGCATAGCCGTCCATATGCAAACGGGATTCTTTGTTTACGTTAGTGTGTTGTTAGCTTGATTTAGGAATGTTAGTGATTGTTATAAGGTTAGTGAATATTAGAAGGTTAATGATCAAATGGTAATGATTAAAATTAAAATAGATTTAGTAGAAAAAATAATAAAAGTAAGAACATGAAAACAATTTGATGTTAGGATGATTGAAAGAATATAAAATGCATAATATATAAGCAATATAAAATTACCTTAGTATTAGAAAATTCTTGAAACTACTTGTAAAAGAAAATTCTTGAAATTGATCATAAACAAAGAATGATGAAAGGTTTGTGTGTGAGAATTTTAGAGAATGAGCAAATAAAAAGTGAGGCCTAAACCTTGCTTTTATAGTTGAGGTTAGGAGGAGGTTATGAATGATGTTAATGATGAGTTACAAGTCTTTTAAAATAGAGTTATGATTAGAATTTGAAATAAATATAAAATTAAATAAATTAAATAAATAAAAGAATAATTACAATTTAAACTCTAAATTTATGAAGACTCTAATTACAACTTTTTTTTATTAAATCTTTATAAACTTTATAAATCTCACAAGAACTTGTAATTTGATTATTTATTTTAGTTGAATATTTTAAAATATTATAGATATTAATAACCTTTTAACATTTATAAAATTTATTTTATAAATTATAGAATTTAAGTTAAATTAATTAAGTGACACATTTATTGTTTTTGGAACACAAAAATAAATAAAATGACTAAATAATGAATTTGATTTACAAGATTGACTCAAACGGGTTCGGGTTTGGGTTTCTACTTTGAAAAAGGGCCGGATGTTACAGTCTCCCCCACTTTAGGAAATTTCGTCCCGAAATTTAATCACGAACCGGTTGATTTAAAGAAATACTTGGATTTTGTTTCATGTTCGAAAGTGATCTATGGGGAACGTTTAAACTTAATGAGTTTTGGGTACGTTTAAGTTTCCATAATTTATGATCTCATGGGTTTCTTTACAATGTGGATAGAATCATCCATTTAATTGGAATTTTGGCTTTCAAGCTTTTGCATTTCAGATGGTGCAAGACGATTAGAAAGGTTTTGTCACGAGTGAAGCACCAAGCATTTGATCAATACGAGGCTCGGCTTGACGAACATGATAAATATGTTTAAGACTCTTTTGGATGAAATACAAATCCAGAGGAGCTTCTCAAAGCAGACAACTTCGGCATGGTTCTTAGATGACATTGATATTTCAAAGTTGCATTAGCGTAGGGTTGATACGAGAATCGTGTTTGTTAAGATTAAGGATACGGTTCAAAATAAGAGGACCATTGTAATGGGTTTACAAAACAAGAGCGGTTTGAGGGGAAAGCATTCGAAAAGATTATTAAGAAACCTTATTAGAATTTGAAGAATGAGTTTTAAAACTTCAGAAACAAAATCAAAGATAAGATGAATCAAAATGACAACAAGATGTTTCAAGTGTAAACGTTCGGTTTACAAACCAAAGCAAATACGTTGACTTATCAAAGTATTAGGTCAACCACAACTTTAATGATGACATGCGTACCTATAAGCGGACACTCACCTCAAGGGTTCCCAGGTAAGGTAAACGGATCCATCGGTTGATTTGGATTTATATGAATACCTTGCCTAGACAGAACACCTCGAGATACAGGCATCCCACTCTTCCAGCATTACATGTTTTCAGTTATGGGACACAAACTTTGACAAGATTTGAAAACCATGAATAACGATTCAAAATTCAATGTGAACCATTTGATTTAGGCACAATGCCTTAACATATGATTTGAAAATCTGTGTGCATTGATAATAATCAAAGTGTAAGAATAAGCACATAAGGCATATAATCACATAATCATGGATAAGCATATAAGACATATAAAATCCTATCTAAGCATGTAAAATACATGAGAGGACTCATGTGCAAGGGTACTTAGTTATAGTCTAGGTCATTCCATTTCTAATAACCTAATTCCCTATAACCATGGCTCTGATACCAATCTGTCACACCCCGACCGACGGCGGAATCATCGGGGCGGACGAATGTGAAACGATTGTTCATAGCTCATGAAATTTAATAAGTTGAAATAATATTAAATGCCATTTTTCGTTGAATAATACTAAACAAATAAATCATTACAATACACTAAAGATTCAAACAACAACATAAAATCTTTAATTAAACTAAGTCCAAGTCCTATATGAGCATGAAGAAATCCTCAAAGTAGCAATCCTGAAACATGTTAAAAATAAGGTCAACATATAATGTTGGTGAGTTCCCATGAATTTGTACATACGTATGAAAACAACGTTTAAGAGGCAATTCATGTCATAGGTTAAGAAATATTGCAAGAATATAGATAGCATAATGTTACAATCAAACCTTGACAAAGATATCCATTACAAGTTATAACGATTAGCTAAGTGTACTTGGTTCCCATAGTGCTCAAGAATACGACACTAGGAGCCGGCAATAACCTCGGCTTTAGCACCAAATAGGCTTGTCAGGCCCATAGATCTATGACGTCGCTAGGCTAGCAATAGTTAATGATAGATGACTATCATATAAGACTCACAAGCATCTCAAATAACCATGACAAAGTTTATAAATGAATTGCTCGTGCATTTACAAGTATCAAGATGTTTACAAGTGCAAGTTCATAAAGTTAACATGTTTCACCCCAAAAGGTGTGAAATAAAGTAAAAAGGGGCATGAAAAACTCACATGGAAAACTCACATTGTATAATGATGGATGTAGAGTACATAAGGAAGCTTGGATGTTCAAGAGTCAAAGGTGATGTCCTAAAGGGTAAAAAGAAACAATAACTTGAGGTCGGAATTCATTACAAGAAGTTAGGATATTTAGAGAATGCCAAAAAGCGAAAGGTAGATTGAAAAAGGATTATTGTACCAATTTTAGATTCTGGACAGAATGTTTGGTACGTGTTTGAACAGGTTTTAAAAATAGTAAACGGTTTCATAAAATTATAAAAATTTACAGTTAACTAGTTCAGAGTCTTCCGGACAACTTTCGTTCAGAAACATTTTTATGAAAATATCCGTAAATAGGTCAAAACAGCAGCACAAGACAAAAGGTGCTGAAATGCGCACTTATCTTGTGAAGGCTATTGTTGAGTCGTCCGATTGAGTTTGAAGACGTATAAACTATCGTTAAAAAGGTAATTCAATGAACTTAATGTTGGAGTTGGAGTTTACTCAAATTTAGTTTGTTATGACCAAGTTATTGTTAGTTGGAGTCAGACTATATTCTGCCAAATATGTAATAAGGCACTTTGTGCACTTTTAAAATTGCTAAAGCATAAAACGGGTTAGAACAAATTTATTATGTCGATATATGGTATATTAGACTTCGTTTGAGTTATAAAAAAAATATTTCAAGACTTTTGCATAGCCATCATTTAGAGAAATAATCTTGTGGAATAACCGAATGCGGCGGCATAGCCGTCCATATGCAAACGGGATTCTTTGTTTACGTTAGTGTGTTGTTAGCTTGATTTAGGAATGTTAGTGATTGTTATAAGGTTAGTGAATATTAGAAGGTTAATGATCAAATGGTAATGATTAAAATTAAAATAGATTTAGTAGAAAAAATAATAAAAGTAAGAACATGAAAACAATTTGATGTTAGGATGATTGAAAGAATATAAAATGCATAATATATAAGCAATATAAAATTACCTTAGTATTAGAAAATTCTTGAAACTACTTGTAAAAGAAAATTCTTGAAATTGATCATAAACAAAGAATGATGAAAGGTTTGTGTGTGAGAATTTTAGAGAATGAGCAAATAAAAAGTGAGGCCTAAACCTTGCTTTTATAGTTGAGGTTAGGAGGAGGTTATGAATGATGTTAATGATGAGTTACAAGTCTTTTAAAATAGAGTTATGATTAGAATTTGAAATAAATATAAAATTAAATAAATTAAATAAATAAAAGAATAATTACAATTTAAACTCTAAATTTATGAAGACTCTAATTACAACTTTTTTTTATTAAATCTTTATAAACTTTATAAATCTCACAAGAACTTGTAATTTGATTATTTATTTTAGTTGAATATTTTAAAATATTATAGATATTAATAACCTTTTAACATTTATAAAATTTATTTTATAAATTATAGAATTTAAGTTAAATTAATTAAGTGACACATTTATTGTTTTTGGAACACAAAAATAAATAAAATGACTAAATAATGAATTTGATTTACAAGATTGACTCAAACGGGTTCGGGTTTGGGTTTCTACTTTGAAAAAGGGCCGGATGTTACAGTCTCCCCCACTTTAGGAAATTTCGTCCCGAAATTTAATCACGAACCGGTTGATTTAAAGAAATACTTGGATTTTGTTTCATGTTCGAAAGTGATCTATGGGGAACGTTTAAACTTAATGAGTTTTGGGTACGTTTAAGTTTCCATAATTTATGATCTCATGGGTTTCTTTACAATGTGGATAGAATCATCCATTTAATTGGAATTTTGGCTTTCAAGCTTTTGCATTTCAGATGGTGCAAGACGATTAGAAAGGTTTTGTCACGAGTGAAGCACCAAGCATTTGATCAATACGAGGCTCGGCTTGACGAACATGATAAATATGTTTAAGACTCTTTTGGATGAAATACAAATCCAGAGGAGCTTCTCAAAGCAGACAACTTCGGCATGGTTCTTAGATGACATTGATATTTCAAAGTTGCATTAGCGTAGGGTTGATACGAGAATCGTGTTTGTTAAGATTAAGGATACGGTTCAAAATAAGAGGACCATTGTAATGGGTTTACAAAACAAGAGCGGTTTGAGGGGAAAGCATTCGAAAAGATTATTAAGAAACCTTATTAGAATTTGAAGAATGAGTTTTAAAACTTCAGAAACAAAATCAAAGATAAGATGAATCAAAATGACAACAAGATGTTTCAAGTGTAAACGTTCGGTTTACAAACCAAAGCAAATACGTTGACTTATCAAAGTATTAGGTCAACCACAACTTTAATGATGACATGCGTACCTATAAGCGGACACTCACCTCAAGGGTTCCCAGGTAAGGTAAACGGATCCATCGGTTGATTTGGATTTATATGAATACCTTGCCTAGACAGAACACCTCGAGATACAGGCATCCCACTCTTCCAGCATTACATGTTTTCAGTTATGGGACACAAACTTTGACAAGATTTGAAAACCATGAATAACGATTCAAAATTCAATGTGAACCATTTGATTTAGGCACAATGCCTTAACATATGATTTGAAAATCTGTGTGCATTGATAATAATCAAAGTGTAAGAATAAGCACATAAGGCATATAATCACATAATCATGGATAAGCATATAAGACATATAAAATCCTATCTAAGCATGTAAAATACATGAGAGGACTCATGTGCAAGGGTACTTAGTTATAGTCTAGGTCATTCCATTTCTAATAACCTAATTCCCTATAACCATGGCTCTGATACCAATCTGTCACACCCCGACCGACGGCGGAATCATCGGGGCGGACGAATGTGAAACGATTGTTCATAGCTCATGAAATTTAATAAGTTGAAATAATATTAAATGCCATTTTTCGTTGAATAATACTAAACAAATAAATCATTACAATACACTAAAGATTCAAACAACAACATAAAATCTTTAATTAAACTAAGTCCAAGTCCTATATGAGCATGAAGAAATCCTCAAAGTAGCAATCCTGAAACATGTTAAAAATAAGGTCAACATATAATGTTGGTGAGTTCCCATGAATTTGTACATACGTATGAAAACAACGTTTAAGAGGCAATTCATGTCATAGGTTAAGAAATATTGCAAGAATATAGATAGCATAATGTTACAATCAAACCTTGACAAAGATATCCATTACAAGTTATAACGATTAGCTAAGTGTACTTGGTTCCCATAGTGCTCAAGAATACGACACTAGGAGCCGGCAATAACCTCGGCTTTAGCACCAAATAGGCTTGTCAGGCCCATAGATCTATGACGTCGCTAGGCTAGCAATAGTTAATAAGATGACTATCATATAAGACTCACAAGCATCTCAAATAACCATGACAAAGTTTATAAATGAATTGCTCGTGCATTTACAAGTATCAAGATGTTTACAAGTGCAAGTTCATAAAGTTAACATGTTTCACCCCAAAAGGTGTGAAATAAAGTAAAAAGGGGCATGAAAAACTCACATGGAAAACTCACATTGTATAATGATGGATGTAGAGTACATAAGGAAGCTTGGATGTTCAAGAGTCAAAGGTGATGTCCTAAAGGGTAAAAAGAAACAATAACTTGAGGTCGGAATTCATTACAAGAAGTTAGGATATTTAGAGAATGCCAAAAAGCGAAAGGTAGATTGAAAAAGGATTATTGTACCAATTTTAGATTCTGGACAGAATGTTTGGTACGTGTTTGAACAGGTTTTAAAAATAGTAAACGGTTTCATAAAATTATAAAAATTTACAGTTAACTAGTTCAGAGTCTTCCGGACAACTTTCGTTCAGAAACATTTTTATGAAAATATCCGTAAATAGGTCAAAACAGCAGCACAAGACAAAAGGTGCTGAAATGCGCACTTATCTTGTGAAGGCTATTGTTGAGTCGTCCGATTGAGTTTGAAGACGTATAAACTATCGTTAAAAAGGTAATTCAATGAACTTAATGTTGGAGTTGGAGTTTACTCAAATTTAGTTTGTTATGACCAAGTTATTGTTAGTTGGAGTCAGACTATATTCTGCCAAATATGTAATAAGGCACTTTGTGCACTTTTAAAATTGCTAAAGCATAAAACGGGTTAGAACAAATTTATTATGTCGATATATGGTATATTAGACTTCGTTTGAGTTATAAAAAAAATATTTCAAGACTTTTGCATAGCCATCATTTAGAGAAATAATCTTGTGGAATAACCGAATGCGGCGGCATAGCCGTCCATATGCAAACGGGATTCTTTGTTTACGTTAGTGTGTTGTTAGCTTGATTTAGGAATGTTAGTGATTGTTATAAGGTTAGTGAATATTAGAAGGTTAATGATCAAATGGTAATGATTAAAATTAAAATAGATTTAGTAGAAAAAATAATAAAAGTAAGAACATGAAAACAATTTGATGTTAGGATGATTGAAAGAATATAAAATGCATAATATATAAGCAATATAAAATTACCTTAGTATTAGAAAATTCTTGAAACTACTTGTAAAAGAAAATTCTTGAAATTGATCATAAACAAAGAATGATGAAAGGTTTGTGTGTGAGAATTTTAGAGAATGAGCAAATAAAAAGTGAGGCCTAAACCTTGCTTTTATAGTTGAGGTTAGGAGGAGGTTATGAATGATGTTAATGATGAGTTACAAGTCTTTTAAAATAGAGTTATGATTAGAATTTGAAATAAATATAAAATTAAATAAATTAAATAAATAAAAGAATAATTACAATTTAAACTCTAAATTTATGAAGACTCTAATTACAACTTTTTTTTATTAAATCTTTATAAACTTTATAAATCTCACAAGAACTTGTAATTTGATTATTTATTTTAGTTGAATATTTTAAAATATTATAGATATTAATAACCTTTTAACATTTATAAAATTTATTTTATAAATTATAGAATTTAAGTTAAATTAATTAAGTGACACATTTATTGTTTTTGGAACACAAAAATAAATAAAATGACTAAATAATGAATTTGATTTACAAGATTGACTCAAACGGGTTCGGGTTTGGGTTTCTACTTTGAAAAAGGGCCGGATGTTACAGTCTCCCCCACTTTAGGAAATTTCGTCCCGAAATTTAATCACGAACCGGTTGATTTAAAGAAATACTTGGATTTTGTTTCATGTTCGAAAGTGATCTATGGGGAACGTTTAAACTTAATGAGTTTTGGGTACGTTTAAGTTTCCATAATTTATGATCTCATGGGTTTCTTTACAATGTGGATAGAATCATCCATTTAATTGGAATTTTGGCTTTCAAGCTTTTGCATTTCAGATGGTGCAAGACGATTAGAAAGGTTTTGTCACGAGTGAAGCACCAAGCATTTGATCAATACGAGGCTCGGCTTGACGAACATGATAAATATGTTTAAGACTCTTTTGGATGAAATACAAATCCAGAGGAGCTTCTCAAAGCAGACAACTTCGGCATGGTTCTTAGATGACATTGATATTTCAAAGTTGCATTAGCGTAGGGTTGATACGAGAATCGTGTTTGTTAAGATTAAGGATACGGTTCAAAATAAGAGGACCATTGTAATGGGTTTACAAAACAAGAGCGGTTTGAGGGGAAAGCATTCGAAAAGATTATTAAGAAACCTTATTAGAATTTGAAGAATGAGTTTTAAAACTTCAGAAACAAAATCAAAGATAAGATGAATCAAAATGACAACAAGATGTTTCAAGTGTAAACGTTCGGTTTACAAACCAAAGCAAATACGTTGACTTATCAAAGTATTAGGTCAACCACAACTTTAATGATGACATGCGTACCTATAAGCGGACACTCACCTCAAGGGTTCCCAGGTAAGGTAAACGGATCCATCGGTTGATTTGGATTTATATGAATACCTTGCCTAGACAGAACACCTCGAGATACAGGCATCCCACTCTTCCAGCATTACATGTTTTCAGTTATGGGACACAAACTTTGACAAGATTTGAAAACCATGAATAACGATTCAAAATTCAATGTGAACCATTTGATTTAGGCACAATGCCTTAACATATGATTTGAAAATCTGTGTGCATTGATAATAATCAAAGTGTAAGAATAAGCACATAAGGCATATAATCACATAATCATGGATAAGCATATAAGACATATAAAATCCTATCTAAGCATGTAAAATACATGAGAGGACTCATGTGCAAGGGTACTTAGTTATAGTCTAGGTCATTCCATTTCTAATAACCTAATTCCCTATAACCATGGCTCTGATACCAATCTGTCACACCCCGACCGACGGCGGAATCATCGGGGCGGACGAATGTGAAACGATTGTTCATAGCTCATGAAATTTAATAAGTTGAAATAATATTAAATGCCATTTTTCGTTGAATAATACTAAACAAATAAATCATTACAATACACTAAAGATTCAAACAACAACATAAAATCTTTAATTAAACTAAGTCCAAGTCCTATATGAGCATGAAGAAATCCTCAAAGTAGCAATCCTGAAACATGTTAAAAATAAGGTCAACATATAATGTTGGTGAGTTCCCATGAATTTGTACATACGTATGAAAACAACGTTTAAGAGGCAATTCATGTCATAGGTTAAGAAATATTGCAAGAATATAGATAGCATAATGTTACAATCAAACCTTGACAAAGATATCCATTACAAGTTATAACGATTAGCTAAGTGTACTTGGTTCCCATAGTGCTCAAGAATACGACACTAGGAGCCGGCAATAACCTCGGCTTTAGCACCAAATAGGCTTGTCAGGCCCATAGATCTATGACGTCGCTAGGCTAGCAATAGTTAATATAGATGACTATCATATAAGACTCACAAGCATCTCAAATAACCATGACAAAGTTTATAAATGAATTGCTCGTGCATTTACAAGTATCAAGATGTTTACAAGTGCAAGTTCATAAAGTTAACATGTTTCACCCCAAAAGGTGTGAAATAAAGTAAAAAGGGGCATGAAAAACTCACATGGAAAACTCACATTGTATAATGATGGATGTAGAGTACATAAGGAAGCTTGGATGTTCAAGAGTCAAAGGTGATGTCCTAAAGGGTAAAAAGAAACAATAACTTGAGGTCGGAATTCATTACAAGAAGTTAGGATATTTAGAGAATGCCAAAAAGCGAAAGGTAGATTGAAAAAGGATTATTGTACCAATTTTAGATTCTGGACAGAATGTTTGGTACGTGTTTGAACAGGTTTTAAAAATAGTAAACGGTTTCATAAAATTATAAAAATTTACAGTTAACTAGTTCAGAGTCTTCCGGACAACTTTCGTTCAGAAACATTTTTATGAAAATATCCGTAAATAGGTCAAAACAGCAGCACAAGACAAAAGGTGCTGAAATGCGCACTTATCTTGTGAAGGCTATTGTTGAGTCGTCCGATTGAGTTTGAAGACGTATAAACTATCGTTAAAAAGGTAATTCAATGAACTTAATGTTGGAGTTGGATTTACTCAAATTTAGTTTGTTATGACCAAGTTATTGTTAGTTGGAGTCAGACTATATTCTGCCAAATATGTAATAAGGCACTTATGTGCACTTTTAAAATTGCTAAAGCATAAAACGGGTTAGAACAAATTTATTATGTCGATATATGGTATATTAGACTTCGTTTGAGTTATAAAAAAAATATTTCAAGACTTTTGCATAGCCATCATTTAGAGAAATAATCTTGTGGAATAACCGAATGCGGCGGCATAGCCGTCCATATGCAAACGGGATTCTTTGTTTACGTTAGTGTGTTGTTAGCTTGATTTAGGAATGTTAGTGATTGTTATAAGGTTAGTGAATATTAGAAGGTTAATGATCAAATGGTAATGATTAAAATTAAAATAGATTTAGTAGAAAAAATAATAAAAGTAAGAACATGAAAACAATTTGATGTTAGGATGATTGAAAGAATATAAAATGCATAATATATAAGCAATATAAAATTACCTTAGTATTAGAAAATTCTTGAAACTACTTGTAAAAGAAAATTCTTGAAATTGATCATAAACAAAGAATGATGAAAGGTTTGTGTGTGAGAATTTTAGAGAATGAGCAAATAAAAAGTGAGGCCTAAACCTTGCTTTTATAGTTGAGGTTAGGAGGAGGTTATGAATGATGTTAATGATGAGTTACAAGTCTTTTAAAATAGAGTTATGATTAGAATTTGAAATAAATATAAAATTAAATAAATTAAATAAATAAAAGAATAATTACAATTTAAACTCTAAATTTATGAAGACTCTAATTACAACTTTTTTTTATTAAATCTTTATAAACTTTATAAATCTCACAAGAACTTGTAATTTGATTATTTATTTTAGTTGAATATTTTAAAATATTATAGATATTAATAACCTTTTAACATTTATAAAATTTATTTTATAAATTATAGAATTTAAGTTAAATTAATTAAGTGACACATTTATTGTTTTTGGAACACAAAAATAAATAAAATGACTAAATAATGAATTTGATTTACAAGATTGACTCAAACGGGTTCGGGTTTGGGTTTCTACTTTGAAAAAGGGCCGGATGTTACAGTCTCCCCCACTTTAGGAAATTTCGTCCCGAAATTTAATCACGAACCGGTTGATTTAAAGAAATACTTGGATTTTGTTTCATGTTCGAAAGTGATCTATGGGGAACGTTTAAACTTAATGAGTTTTGGGTACGTTTAAGTTTCCATAATTTATGATCTCATGGGTTTCTTTACAATGTGGATAGAATCATCCATTTAATTGGAATTTTGGCTTTCAAGCTTTTGCATTTCTGATGGTGCAAGACGATTAGAAAGGTTTTGTCACGAGTGAAGCACCAAGCATTTGATCAATACGAGGCTCGGCTTGACGAACATGATAAATATGTTTAAGACTCTTTTGGATGAAATACAAATCCAGAGGAGCTTCTCAAAGCAGACAACTTTGGCATGGTTCTTAGATGACATTGATGTTTCAAAGTTGCATTAGCGTAGGGTTGATACGAGAATCGTGTTTGTTAAGATTAAGGATACGGTTCAAAATAAGAGGACCATTGTAATGGGTTTACAAAACAAGAGCGGTTTGAGGGGAAAGCATTCGAAAAGATTATTAAGAAACCTTATTAGAATTTGAAGAATGAGTTTTAAAACTTCAGAAACAAAATCAAAGATAAGATGAATCAAAATGACAACAAGATGTTTCAAGTGTAAACGTTCGGTTTACAAACCAAAGCAAATACGTTGACTTATCAAAGTATTAGGTCAACCACAACTTTAATGATGACCTGCGTACCTATAAGCGGACACTCACACTCACCTCAGGGTTCCCAGGTAAGGTAAATGGATCCATCGGTTGATTTGGATTTATATGAATACCTTGCCTAGACAGAACACCTCGAGATACAGGCATCCCACTCTTCCAGCATTACATGTTTTCAGTTATGGGACACTAACTTTGACAAGATTTGAAAACCATGAATAACGATTCAAAATTCAATGTGAACCATTTGATTTAGGCACAATGTCTTAACATATGATTTGAAAATCTGTGTGCATTGATAATAATCAAAGTGTAAGAATAAACACATAAGGCATATAATCACATAATCATGGATAAGCATAAAAGACATATAAAATCCTATCTAAGCATGTAAAATACATGAGAGGACTCATGTGCAAGGGTACTTAGTTATAGTCTAGGTCATTCCATTTCTAATAACCTAATTCCCTATAACCATGGCTCTGATACCAATCTGTCACACCCCGACCGACGGCGGAATCATCGGGGCGGACGAATGTGAAACGATTGTTCATAGCTCATGAAATTTAATAAGTTGAAATAATATTAAATGCCATTTTTCGTTGAATAATACTAAACAAATAAATCATTACAATACACTAAAGATTCAAACAACAACATAAAATCCTATATGAATATACCTTTTAATCTTTGATGACATAGGCGTCACCTGATCTGGCACCAGTCTTGCCATCTCTTTGAACTTTGTGGTGTATTGTTGGTGAGTCATCTTCCCGGCCTCCAGCTGCAGGAACTCCCTCTCAACTTTGTCAAGTTCTCTATGAGGGCAAAACTCCTCGATCACCAACCTTTTCAGCTCCTTCCACCTCATCCTCCCGATTGCTCTGGTGCCCTCAGCCCGGACAATGTTGTTCCACCAGCATAAGGTTGAATCCACAAATGAGTGGGTAGCAAACTTCACCTTCTGATCCTCACGGCACTCGCTGATATCAAGTACCGCTTCCATCTCTCTCACCCAACGTTATGCAGCAGCAGCACTCTTATTTCCATCAAACACAGGAGGCCTACACCTTTGGAATGCTCCATAGCTGCATTCCTTCGTAGTCTCCTGCACCGCTTCCTCCTCCTCCTCATCGCCACCGGAGACAACCATGTCAGCATCGGGTTACTCCATACCCCTAGAACCTCCAGCTTCACCTCCTCGTCGTGCGGTTCTCCTCTTCTCACTCTCCTTCTTCTCATCCTCCTTCATAGCTCTAATGACATTGGTTACTACAGTCGGCATAATCGTCTGCATAACCTGTTGGACTTCCTCTGCTACTGCCTCCTTCATTGAGGCTCTCAGATTAGCACTCCCGTCCTCACCGTCCTGGTGACGAAGCGCTGGTTCATCAGGAGCCGTCTCAGTAGTCTTAGCCCTGCTCCTCGTGACACGCGGTCTAACCCCACGTCCGCCATGACCTCCACCTCGCGAAGCCTCAGAAGACCTATCGCCAGCCATCTAAACACTACAAGATTCAAACACCAACACGGTCAATCAAGGTAATAGCTCAAGATATGTCAAGTATAGTAAGTCCCAAATCACAGTGGCCAGTTATGTTTAGCCACTTACTTTACTCCTAATTTCTCAAGCATTTCCTATCCTGGGCTCCCTAAGGGGGGGGGGTGGATTGTAACATCCCACATTGGTTGGGAAGGTGAACGAAGGCTTCTTTATAAGGGGCTTGAGACCTTCCCCACTGTGACGCATTTTTCCTGGGCGATGGTGATACGTCCCGGTCCAGGTGAAAACAAAACCGTGAGGCGATGGTGGTTCGTCCCGGCCAAAGCGGACAATATCATGGTGTGGTTATGCTGGGCTGTTACAGATGGTATCAGAGCCAGGGCCGGACCGATGTGCCAGCGAGGATGCTGGGCTCCCTAAGGGGGGGTGGATTGTAACATCCCACATTGGTTGGGAAGGTGAACGAAGGCTTCTTTATAAGGGGCTTGAGACCTTCCCCACTGTGACGCGTTTTGCCTGGGCGATGGTGGTACGTCCCGGTCCAGGTGAAAACAAAACCGTGAGGCGATGGTGGTTCGTCCCGGCCAAAGCGGATAATATCATGGTGCGGTTACACTGGGCTGTTACAAAAAATATGAGGCTTTTTAAAAATAGAAGGGTTTGATAAATAGTTAGTTAGAGACTATGATGTTTGTTAAAGAAAAGGGCTTAGTATTAGTGCGATGTGAGTTTTATTAGCCACTCTTAGTATATGTTTATTTATTTAAGGTCTTGTATTGTAATTATCTTATTCTTGATGTATGCTTTGCGTATATTATTATTGTATAAATGTATGGTCCTCCCTCACTTTGAGGCAAGCTAACCATTGCTCATTAATCATCTCATATGGTACCGTTGTAGCCTTCGATCCTTCCTCTTCTTCATCTCCTGCCCTTCCCCTTCTCCTTCCCTCTCTTCGGCTTCCTCCTTTCATCCTCTTCATGGCTGCATCTACCTCCTCTACCGATGGGTCCATCCCCCTCAACACCATCCTTCACACGATTCCCATTAAACTCACCCCCTCCAACTATCTTGTTCGGAAAAACCAAATGACCCCCTCATCTCTCTCCAAAACTTGCTTCCTCACGTTCTTGGCACCACCACTCTCCCCCTTTCCGTTATGTCCGTTGACCAAAAACCCGTCCCAAATCCTTTCCACTCTCAATGGCTTGAAAACGATCAAAGGGCAACTGTCATCCTTAATGCTTCCCTCTTTGAGGAAGCTATGACGGAAGTTTAGGCCTTAAATTGGCTCGTGACATCTGGGTTGCCTTAGAAAATGCCTATAGCAACACTTCTATCGAACGCATTCATCATCTTTGTGACCAACTCCGTCAACTTACCAAAGGCTCCTCCACCTTTGCTGATTTTGGTCGCAAGTTTAAGGCCCTTTGTGATCAACTCTCTACTGTTGCTCACCCGGTTGATGACTCGAAAAAAGTTCATTGGTTCCTCTATGGCCTTGGGGCCACATTCGAGACCTTTTCTACTACTTTTCGGGCCTCCAAACCAACTCCTACCTTTCGGGATCTTCTCATACAATGCGAAAGTCATGAACTTTTTCTTCGCTTTGTTCATGGAACTCCCACACCTACTGTTGCCTTCTCGGCCCAACACAACAGACCTACAGGCTCGCCCCGCAGCCATAGGGGAAACTTCCAATGCGGTGGTCTCCACGGGGGCCAGGGTCGCGGTCGTCGTCTCCCATAATGCCAACTTTGTCGCTGTGAAGGTCACTTTGCCAACGTGTTTCCTAACCTTTCTTCCTATGCCTCGCATACAGTTTCCCCTGATAATGACTTGGTGAAAGCTTTCCATTCTTAATATCATGTTTCTAGTTCCATACCGGATTGGTTTGTGGACTTCAGTGCATCCAATCACATGGTCGCTTCCCTTGACGTTCTTGATAAATCCACTCCTTACACCGGGTCCAATCGGGTCACTTTTGGAAATGGTAACTTTTTTCCCATCTCTTATATTGGACACACATATATTAATAATAACTTACATCTCAAAATGTGCTAACTGTTCCTAACTTACGACACAATCTCCTTTCAATTAGCAAACTAACTGCTGACAATGATTTGGATGTTTTGTTTTCTTTTCCCATGTTGTTTATCCAGGACCGAAAAATGAAGCAAGTTCTCGCTCCCAGTCGGTGTGAAGAAGGACTTTATTTCCTCTATTCGGGTCCTACTGCGTTGTCGTCTATCTCAAGTACCCCACCGAAAGCTTCTGTTGAGTTGTGGCATCTCCCTTTACGTCATGCTTCGATTGACATCTTGTCTAAATTAAATAAAATGGGTTGATTGTCGGTCCCGTCATTGTTACCTAAACCGAAAGTCTGTTCCTCTTGTGCCTTATCTAAATGTCATAAGTTACCCTTTGCTGTTAATGAAAAACGCGTTGCCAAGCCGTTATATTTAGTCCATTGTGATTTATGTGACCCTCGCTGGTTGTCTCTAATGACAATTACCAATATTATATTATATTTGTTGACGACTACTTGCGTTTCACATGGTTTTATTCGCTAAGACGTAAAAATGAATTTTCTCATATTCTATCTACTTTCATAAGCTTTGTCAAACTCAATTTGACACTAAAATCAAGAACTTTCAAAGTAACGGGGGCACCGAATTTCTAAATCAAACTGTTAGAAATATTTTCATCTCAAATGGCACGTTTCATCGTATATCTTGTCCGTACACCCCCAACAAAATGGACATGTCGAGCACAAGCATCGCCATATAATTACAACTAGGCTTGCCATGATGTTTAATGCCCATGCTCCATCCTCTTATTGGGTTGAAGCGTTTAGTACCTCCGTTTACACGATCAATCGCCTACCATTGAAAATATTAAACTGGACTTCTCCATATAAACTCTTGTTTACCACAAAGCCTCTTTACAACAACTTCCACCCATTTGCTTGTCGTGTCTACCCTTACACACGAAACTACTCTTCTCACCAAACTTTCACCGCGTAGTATACCATGTGTCTTCATGGGTTACAACTCGCAATATAAAGGGTTCAAGTATCTTGATCCCACCACGTCTCGCACATACATCACCCGCCATGCTCACTTTGATGGATTCCAGTTTCCATTCTAAGACAATACTCTCCCTATCAACATCCAAAATCTTCCCCTACATTATTTTTTGGAAAACACATCCTCCCCACCTTCTATCCCATAATCTAGCAACACCAATTCCCCAACCCCTCTATCAACCTGTCCACTTGTGCTACATTTAAACCCTATTTTGGACCCATCTCCAATGCCACTAGCCTAAATTCAACAGCCCATGCCATCCCTAGCCCATCCCTTCCAGACCACTTTCCTAAGCCTGACAACGTCACCCATGAGCTGCCACTTACCGAACCACCCATTCCTGATACCCCTTCGGCCGGAGACCCCGATCCAGTCTCTTCTTTTGAACAACCGATTACCAGTGATACCACCCTTGTCCCGCCACCTGCATCTGATCCGCCACCCTTCATCACCCAAACCGATCCTCACCCAGCCCATCATACACCAACTCTTGTTTCCCCTACCTTTACTTCACCGCCTTCCACAACCTTACCCATTTCTACCTCCACGCATCCCATGGTTACTCGGTCGAAGGTTGGCACTTTCAAACCAAAGCATCGGGCCGATTTCTCTCAAACCGAACCTCACCCCCTACATCAAGCTCTCTCTGCCTCTTTTGAACCAAAGGGTTTCAAGTCAGTAGCCAAACATCCTCATTGGATGGAGGCCATGGAAAAGGAGTTCGCCGCTCTCTCCAACAACCATAAATGGATGATGGTACTGCAACCGCCTGACCAGAATGTTGTTGGGTCCAAGTGGTCATTCTATACTAAATATCGTTCTGATGGGACTGTTGATCGGTACAAGGTTTGCCTCGTTGCCCAAGGCTTTAGCAAAATCCCCGGGCTCGATTATTTCCATACATTTAGTTTGATGGTTAAAGCCTCAACCATCCAGGTTGAACTATCTCTAGCTATCATCAACAATTGGACCTTACACCAACTTGATATGACCAATGCGTTCCTCCATGGCCACCTTATTGAACTTGTGTACATGGAGCAGCCGCTAGGATTTGTTGACTCATATTTTCCAAACCATGTATGTCGTCTTAATAAAGCCCTCTATGGACTTAAGCAAGCTCCACGTGCCTGGTTCCATCGACTTAGTGTGTTTTTAATAAAGAATGGGTTCTCATGCAGCCGTGCCGATACTTCGTTATACAGTTTCACTCGAGACGCTTGTATCATGTATCTTTTGGTTTATGTTGATGATTGTTGGACTATTTGAAGATGATACTTACCAAAACCTAAGTGCCAAATCTCATGATGATTACCAAAATCGACACGGTAAAGATATGCTAAAGATATGATCAAAACGAAGAAAATTGACCAAAGTCAAACTTGGTCAACCGTGGTCAAAGTCAACATTCAACATCAGCGGTCGTCCCGAATGACATCAGTACCCGGCAGTCACGCATCAACAATAGAGAATTTATCAAACTTAGAACTATATTTG
This sequence comes from Flaveria sonorensis, assembly GCA_025506505.1. Classification (NCBI taxonomy): domain Eukaryota; kingdom Viridiplantae; phylum Streptophyta; class Magnoliopsida; order Asterales; family Asteraceae; genus Flaveria; species Flaveria sonorensis. Next base: position 12,248,914 of record CM046429.1, read on the forward strand.
TGTAATCATTTGTGCTTAAATGTAATTTTTTTTATTTTTGTAAAGAGTATAAATAACTAAGTGTAGTTATTTATACTCTAACATTAGAATAATCACTAAAAATTCATAGCATTCACTAGAGAAAGAAGTTGATAAATTACTTAAAGAAAATCACAAGCTAAATGCTCAATCAACTGAACTCTCTGTGAAGTTAACAAACACAAAGGCTGAAGTTGAAGCCAAAATATCAGAAGCAAGTACAACCAAAACAATCAATAACTTGCAACATTACATTGAGCGTCTAAATCAATACAGAAAAGGCTACAAATGCTGACTTGAAGATACAACATAAAGCCTTTGAAGATAAAATCAATTCTCTTCTCAAGGATGTAGACAAACTTCTTGGAGAAAGATTTAGTCTTCAAGATCAAGTTACAAGACTCACTGAGTCTCTAACAAAGACAAAAACGAATCATGCATCAACAGAAGTTGAACTTGAAAATTTAAAGATGACTGCCAGCAAGTTGGAAGAACTACTTAATGCACAAAGAGATCAAAAGAAGAGTGTTGGAACTACATACCATGTTGTTCCTCCACCTTACAATGATAACTACACAGAAATACCAACTTCAATGACAAGTCCAGGTAAAGAAGATTCAAAGATGCATGATCATCATCAAACAGACAAACCATCCACTATCACTCAAATCACTTCTCCTGAGACAGCACCAAAGCTATACCTCAAACCAGAATCACCACAGAATGAAACATTTCATTCTTATGATGGCCAAGATGGAGATCCTGCAAGTGATGACAGTGATGAAGAAATCAATCCAAAACAAACACAGCCACAGAAATCCAAAGCAGCAAAGTCTGATAACAAACAAAAGGCTATGATTCTCTATGAGAAATTCAAACCAGTTGGATTTCTTGAACCAGAATTCACAAAGGTTGAACTGAAGGCAAAGATTAAGATGGAGTTAAAGAACAAACAGAAGCCTGAGGTACAAGAAATCAAAGAACAGGTCAAGAGGAAGAAGATCAGATCTAAAAGAAAGAAGAAAACTCAGACCAAGTCTTCTACACCTGATCAAAACCAACCATCAACCTCAAAGCTACATTAGAAACTCCAAAACAACAACCAATTCTCTACAAGACATGCAATTCAGATTCACACAACACTTCTGAGTGTAAAAACACTGAAAGTGATACATATATATGTCCTCACAAGAGAAAACAACCAAAACAATCAAGATAAAAGGCTGTAAAGTTCCAATCAAATCCAACTTCATCATTCAAGCCTAAGGGAAGAAGATCCAGACCTACTCCTTACTGCTTAAATTGTGACATGAAGAATCATAACACTTCAGAGTGTTCATACAACAACTCTCCAACATCACAACACAGAAGAGGTCAAAGATCTTATCATCTATCAGAGTCGTACTCACCGAGAACGGAGCAGGAGTACTACAAAAGACGTCATAGATACTCTTCTCCTCGATCTCATCGGCATGGGTATGATTTTCAACATTATGATATTCATGATAATTGGGCACCTAGACATTATCCTAGGTCATACACACAACATAAGTATGATAGATATAGGAATAATGCTTGGCATAATGGATATAATAGAAGATCACATCCATCAAATTATTATAATCATGATTATAATTCTTATGATGAATATGATCACATGCCCAGAAGAAACAAACATGATCAAGGACAAAGATCCTTTGCTACACCTTCACAAAACTTTCAAAAGCAAAATAGATTTTCTAAACCAACCAAAAGATTTTCAAAAGCCAAACAAACTCCTTTTGTTAAACAAACTAAAGTGGAGTCAGTTGGTTTAAAAACAAAACAATATTGGAGAAAGAAAACAATTTCAGGAGGTGAATCTGATACATCATCAGATAAGGCAAAATCATACACATACGAGCAAGTCACATATAAAGATACTAATGGACTGCTCAGGACAGTAATGGCCTGGGTTGAAATATCTAACTGATTTGCTAGTGTGATAGGGACAGTTATGGAGGCCTGCCAACCCAAGAAAAGTTAGCAGTGACTGAACCCTTCCCATGATAGGAACGTTCATCCTGCTCATGATGTTTATAATGCAACTGAGCCAAATAGAGCAGAAATTAACCAGAATTCATTGCAGGATATAAATCACTCACAGAAACTATAATGGCAATGCAAGAAACAACCGATGTTTCATTCCATCTGCTTAGTCTGATTACATTGCTACATGGTCTAACTGTTTATGATCTCTATTGAATTGATAACACATATGCCATTTCTTTATTTTCTTGAAAAACCAAAATCCTAAAAATTAGAAAAGCAAGAAAAATCCAAAAATATTTCTATTGAATTTTCCTGCATTTACATAAGAAATGATAGTACACTCATCTACTATCTTCTGCATCTATTTTTCAAATAAATAAAGACTGACAAGACTTTGTTTGATATGTCAGTAGGCTTAGCTTGGATTGAAGATAAGCATATTTGTGATGAACTAAATCAATATGCATTATGGATCAAAACCATCTTAGGGTATTGGTAAGCAATGACTTTTCAAGTGTTTGCTTGTGTGGTTACCTAAACACACCATGCAAAAACAGTTTATAAATTTCTCATTGATAAAAGCATATGTTTCTTCTTTGTTGTATGTAAATACAGACTTGGAGTAAACATAAGGACAACTTCTGTTGTGCTAAGTACAGACCTAGTTGTCCTTGTACTAAAAGTGTTGATGCTAAAAAGAATCCCAATATGGATCAAAGCTAAAAGAATCCCAATGAGGATCAACTTCCAATGTGAAGTATAAAAGAATCTCAATGCGGATCAAATATAAAAGAATCCCAAAGTGGATCAAATCATGAGAATTTATACTCTAAGTAGCTAGGTTCAAGTTGCAATAAAGTGCCACCTTGCATTTCATGAGGATAGTTATTCTTCCATACTTCTGAGTGTGGGGGTACTCAATTAGCATATCTAATCAAACCTAAACATGATAAATATCACAAAGTGTTGAAAATAGATCCTTGCATGAGTTTAAGTGGACAAACATACTTACAATCAACTTTGTTCTTTGTCTATGTCTATTCCAAACTTTAAACATTCTTAGATGTAGAGGATTTTGGATTAGTATGATCTTATTACAGTTGAAGGATTCATGCTTGTAAATATCTTAATTTTGAAAAATCTAAAATACTAAAAAGATTTGTCTTTTTTTAGTATTTTTCTTAGTTTTGGTAGATTTACATGTGTAATTGATTTAGGAGTGAAACTTCCATGCAATACCTCTACCGATAGGATTTAGACTTTAGCAGGTGATGAATTGCACAACATGCCTGAGTTTCTCATTTAGTTCAAGATGTCAAGAGAACACTCCTGCTTCATTCAAAGATCTCATGCTAGTTGCTAAGAACTAAGAATCCTCCTCTTGGTGTCTTATACGCAAAAGTTCCTCACCCTCCAAAGCTTTTGTTGAGGGAGAGTATATGTTAAGTCTGAAGAATTTCTGATGCTTCTCCTTCACTTCTGAAGTTGAGATAAAGCTGTTGATATTGCTACTTGTGCAATCCACAGTATATGCACATGGGTGCATTTTCAAGTCTTAAAAACAAGACTAGAAGATCAAGCTGATGAAACATCCATCAAGTGTCGAACCAAAGTCTTTATGTGCCGAAACAAAGTCCTTTTCTTAATGCCTTTTTATGAAGCTTCTAAGAAGATGCTACCAAAAAGGGGGAGAAGACTACACTTCAAGACTGCACGTCAATCAACATCCAAGGTTTTGATAATCATGAGGTTTTGGCAGCATCATCTTTGGGGGAGTATTGTTGGACTATTTGAAGATGATACTTACCAAAACCTAAGTGCCAAATCTCATGATGATTACCAAAACCGACACGGTGAAGATATGCTAAAGATATGATCAAAACGAAGAAAATTGACCAAAGTCAAACTTGGTCAAACTTGGTCAACCGTGGTCAAAGCCAACATTCAACATCAGCGGTCATCCCGAATGACGTCAGCACCCGGCAGTCACGCATCAGCAATAGAGAATTTATCAGACTTAGAACTATATTTATGTAATCATTTGTGCTTAAATGTAATTTTTTCTTATTTTTGTAAAGAGTATAAATGACTAAGTGTAGTCATTTATACTCTAACATTAAAACAATCACTAAAAATCCATTTGCAAACTCCCTTGTAATCTCCTAGCTAACATACATATGAATGAATGAAATTTATATGAATATATGTTCTTGAATTTGTTCATCATTCATTCATCATCATACATGTTCATCTTGCATATAGATCTTCAAATGAAATCATCAACAGGTCTGTGAGATTCCACATCACAGATCTAATTAACGGCAACAATACGATTGCAATATTCGATCCATCCAGCAGAATCGATGGTTTCCACAATGATTTAATTCTCACGGGAAATCAAGAAGATGCCATGACTGCTTTCATCAAAACTTTAAATCATGAGTTTGCAATTAAAGATCTTGGCGAACTAAGCTACTTCCTTGGCCTTGAGATACTTCATACCTCCGGTGGACTCTTCTTGACTCAATCCAAATACGCTTTGGAGATCCTCGATCGGGGCCAAATGGTTGACTCTAAACTGGTTCATACGCCGCTTGCCACAAACGAGCCTTTTTCTTCTACCGGTAAGCCATACTCTGATCCATCTCTTTATCGATCCCTTGTTGTGCTCTTCAGTATCTAACTATTACGTGGCTGGATATTTCCTATGTTGTTAATCAAGTTAGTCAGTACATGCAATGTTCAACTGTTAAACACTTTTAGCAGCTCAAAAGAATTTTGCGATACATCAAAGGCACCTATACTTTTGGACTCACATTCTCTAGGTGTCCTCATTCGTCCATTCTTGGATATTCTGATGCGGACTAGGCCCGCTGCATTGAGACTCGTCGCTCTACTTATGGGTATTCTATATTTTTGGGAGGTAACCTTGTCTCCTGGAGTGCCAAGAAACTCCCCACCGTGTCGAGGTCAAGCTGTGAGTCTGAGTACCAGGCAATGGCAAATGCGGCTGCGGAAATAATGTGGGTCACTCATTTGTTGCGTGAACTTCATGCTCTCCCTACTGGTCGACCTACACTTCTGTTCGACAATAATAGTGCATTGTTCCTCACTCAGAATCCAGTCTCCCATAAACGGGCGAAGCACATCGATTTTGATTACCACTTTATTCGTGAGTTGGTTCTTTTTGGTAAACTCCACATAAAGTTTAACTCTATCAAGCTTCAGGTTGCGGACATCTTTACCAAGGCTCTTCCTCGCCCTCAATTTGAGTTCTTTCAACGTCAACTTAAGCTCGGGCCGCCTCCCTTTCGCTTGCGGGGGGATATTAGCCACTCTTAGTATATGTTTATTTATTTAAGGTCGTGTATTCTAGTTATCTTATTCTTGATGTATGCTTAGTGTATATTATTATTGTATAAATGTATGGCCTTCCCTCACTTTGAGGCAAACCAACCATTGCTCATTAATCATCTCATAAGTTTGTTTTTTCTTTTCTAGTTTTCTATTGTAATCATTGAAAATCTAGTTCAATATGAGTGAATCATTGAATTTGACACTAGCGTTCATAGTAATTGTATAAGTTTAAGTTGAGAATCTTAAGAATCATATAAACGTTTATAGATATTGTTATATAACTAAAAAACCATCTCACTTTGTATCTCACTATATCGGTTTGTAGTTACTTATAATTGATATGTAATTCTTTTGGTTCTCAACTTAAATTTGATTCATTATATTGATGATAGAGTGTTTTATTATGAAAAAAATGTTTATTTTGTTACATTTTTTGGTTGTTTTATGTATATACATGAGATGCACAAATGTGTCCTATTGTCTTATTTATATTATGCACATATGCATATAATGTGTTTAGTTACATTTATTGTTTCACATATATTTTGTTTTATAGTGCATATTTGTGTTTTTGTCACATGTATCTTTGAACAATCTATTTTTATATTTTGTAAACATGTGTATGTCACATGAAAGTTTATTTCTCTTGTCGTGTAAAACTTGTTAGGAGGAGAGGGGAGAGGGGAGAGGGGAGAGGGGAGAGGGGAGAGGGGAGAGAATACAAATTTAGAATTACAAAGAAATTTTAATTACAGATAATAAAAATTACTTTTAACGGCCCAACAACTCATAATTACACTTTGTCCGGGCTAGCACCCGAGATAGGAAAAATTAATTATTTAAAGAAACAATCAACTAATATTTAATAATAGATAAATACGTTATACGTCCTTTTCATTCAATATTACGTTTATAAGACCAAACAAAAACATTGGAGGCCGGTTCTCGTAACTCTTGTAAACAAGCAACCAATTTTATAAACAAACAACTTACCAATCTTATAAAAAAAATTATTTTTGAAGAAGATATTGGTTATAGCTTTTTGTAGAAAAATACTTGTTGCATGAAGGTTACATTTTGTGATTTCATAAGATAATTTATTACTTGTTCATATAAATTATATAAAATTGACCCCATGCTTCTTATCCAAAAGTTAGCTCATTGGTGTTGAGCAAGACAACAATGGGCTTCACATGGTAGGGTGAGAGGTTTGCAATTGGTAGTTTTCCACCCCAACCTTCTTATCTCCATGGAACATGAGTTTAAAATGTTTCTACCAATGATAGGTTTATGCCTTTTTATTATAATAATAATTTATGAACTTTTGTGAATTGTAGAACAATAAGTTTATTTTGGATGTGTATAGATACCTAGATATAAAATAAACATTTTTGGAATCTTGGTTAAAACAATAGGATCGTATGATATTGATCATATTCATTCTTGCTTGACTTGAATTGGTGAATTAAAAACTACAAATAAACTAACATTTTCATGAGGTAGTATTTTTAATAAGATATATACTTTTAAAATATACTTCAACATGTTAAATAAACCCCGGCCACAAGTGTGTATCATGTGTAATCATTTGATTTAATAGTTTAAAACATCAAAACTAAACTCTTAACGTAGAGTTTCTTGTTGTAATCAATATAAGTCATATTATACTATACTTATTAGAACACCTATCTTTCATATTTATTCGATAGAAACTATAACATTGTATAAATGTGAAAGAAACTATAACATTAGAGCACCCATCTTTCATTTATATTCGATCATCTTACGAATATAAAAACAAATCATAATAATATCTTGATTTTAACAAGTTACAATCGTTTAATCCCATTTATATAGGCCAAGTGCGTTTGCCTTTAAAAAAGTAGATCACCCGCTCTTCATATTCTAACATATGCGGGTTAATGCTCACAAATTTTGTGTTCAAATACTACTTTGAGAGAAGCATTCTTCGAAATCTTATTTGGTAAAAAAGTAATTAAAAGAATATATAAAATGTGCAAAGTTTATGATATAAATAATTTAAAAATCTAGGTCCCAAAATACAATTTAAACGGCAACAATTTATAAACATTTATCCTATTTAAATGATTTATTTTAGGTTGTTAAATATATAAATGAGACAGGCCTTTATTTGCACATGCCCTTTTTATTATTTTTGCTTCCAAATCATACAACAATAATTGGAGTGGTTAAGTATCATTTTTATGGAACTTTATGTTGCTTAGCTTGAGGGATGGGAGTGGTCTATACTCTATAGTCTATAGTTCATTTCTTTGATGGCATGGCAACTAAGGGTAAATATAATATGGCCTTCAATTTAATGATTAAAGTAAGGGGTGTTGGGTATAACTTTCTATAGAAATTGGAATTTGTGATGTTAATATTTAGGATTAGAATTTTCAGAATGAATAAAATTTAATATAATTTAAATCCATGAAAAAAATAACAATTGTAACTTTTTTTTTAAGACTTAATTTCACTAAAACAAAACAGGGTGCCTAGCAAGAAGCTAAGACCCGTACATAAAGAGACAACATACACATACTAGTGATCAACCGCAAAAGCAAAATTACATCAATTATTGCATTCTAATTCTTGCATTCTAACTTGGTTTGTAACTATATTAAAGAAGTTGGTATGTAATAGTGATAGTTGTCTAATAAGTGGCAGATGGTGGTGACATGACAATATCGGTCGGCAAGAATGAGGTTGTGATGGTGATAATTTTAGTATATATGAGATGATGAGGGAGTAGAAGTAATATAATTTTATTATTATTTTTTCAAATAGACATGTATTTTTCAATCAAAAATTTAAATTTAATAAATTATACAATACAACATGTCAACAATAAATTAAAAATATATTTTTTGATAATTTCAAGCGAATCAAATTTCCCCTCAGAATACTCAATTTCTTTAACATAAGATATAGCTATAATAAACATATACATTATATACGAGTGTGTGTTTGTTAAAATTATTAGAAAAACTAAACAAAACAGTAAACGTAATTAAAAATTAATAAATAGTAAAATACAGTTTGATTGCGATTTAACATAAAATTATTTTACACCAGACAAACTACTTTTCACAAAAGAATAAGTTCATAATTTATCAATTTACTTTTTGTATTTATGACATTTTTTAAATACTCTAGTTTTTACATTATTATATCTTTTGTTTATGTCCCGTTATAATACAATACATTCACTTATAAACAATGCTTAGATACATAATACAATCATACGTAAAATAAAAAGTAAAAAAAATAAAAAACAATTAAATAAATTAGAAATAACTACAGATTTAGTTTTGAAAAAAAAAATCCTAAGTGGTATTTCCTATCTTGCCTTGAACACGTCAACGTTGTGATAGGGGGCATCATGGAGCATTAGATGATGGTTATAAGGTTGAGTGTTATAGAATAGAGACTCATATAAGGTTATTCTATAATATGAAGATATGTGATACTAACTGGGCACCTGATCAAGTATTCTGACCCTGTTGTGAATCAACTAATCAGGGGCTAACTCACGTCTCGCGACCTCCCTCACGCCCTTATGATCACGCCTGTTGGTTGCGGTGTGCATGACCAGGGTGGCTGGCCATGTGGCTCGTGCCCTGGTTCGCGGCTCCGACAACATATAGCCTAATAGGTGTGAGTTGAAAGTTCTGACTTTTGATTTTATTTTTAAAATTTTATCAAACTATAGCGGTACATCTCATCTTCTTTTTTAATTAAATCTTACATTTACTTAAACACTATTACACCTTTTAAATATAATAACAAATATTGCATACATGACGATTAACTAACAATACTTTTATTATATTGATTGGTTGCCTCTAAAAAAACCAACACTACTTTTTTTTATCACTACATTTGTCTCAGGCTACTAGGGCAAAACCCGAAGTACCCATACTACCCAAATTACATCAATAAAGTCATTTTATTTTTACCTAAATCTATTCCAATCGATGAGAGTTACAACCCATACCATCCATTGTTCCGAATCCCAAAACCACTCTTCACAATGCATTTGGCTCCTTTGACTTGTATCACCCGAATTCTACTCGAAACTTATTTATAGTGGTGTAGGAGGGTTAAATTGGTGAAAAAATGTCAAAAAAACGGTTATATGAGGCTCCCAACGGCTATATAACGGTTATATTTTTAAAAATGCAAAACCGGTTTGGCTCCTGACCTATAAGAAATAAGTGCGAGCCTAAAGTTAAACCTTACAATCACATAAACACCGTTACACCTCTTAATTACGATAGCAAATACCGTAAACATAACAAGTAACCAACGCCTTTTCTTTTTCTGTCTCTATCACGAATCTAATACGGAAAATATAATATTTTATTTCCTTGCTTTTTATCATCGACAAGTGACGACAATTTCCTGAGTCCTGACCTATGGGAAACCTCCAAAGGTCAATTCCGTAATTTACACACACCCTCATTTCTGTTACATTACATACACACAGGATAAGATCACCCTGTATCTATCTATCTGTATCTCTCTATCCCCTCACCCTAACACCACTCATTTCGCCGGAAAATGACGTCACTCCGCCACTAAACCGCCGGAGACATGGTAGAAGCCGACACCCACCTCGCCGGAACCCCCACCGGAGCTTCAACACTCCGGCGAACCACCGATCAACTCTCATCCCTAATCTTTCTCTCTCACTCCATCAAAGTCTTCCAATCGAAATGGAAGATGATAAGACTCAAACTTGAAGAAATACTCTCGATTATCGCCTCTCTCCCCCCGGAAATTCAAGCCTCCGCCGGCGATAACATGGGTCTCTCCGCTATCTTCAACTCCATTCAAGAAACGACAGATTGTTGCAACGGTTTGGCGCAGAAGTGCGTTGAGCATTCGTACAGTGGGAAGCTGTTGATGCAGAGTGATCTTGATATAATTGTGGTTAAATTTGATAATTACGTTAAGGGTTTGTCGGAATTTGTTAATGCTGATGGGTTTTTGGGAAATGGGAATCACGCGATTGTGGTTTTGAGACCTGGGGTTTCGGCATCGAGAGATGATATTAGGTTTTATGTTAAAGATTTGTTGTGTAGGTTTAAAATTGGGCGAATTGAGATGAAGATTCAAGCTTTGATTAGCTTCAATGAAGTGATTCAAGAAGATGAGAGGTATGTGCGAATTGCGATGGAAATTGATGGGCTTGTTCATGTTCTTATGAAGTTTTTGAGCTCGAAAGAAATTGAGATTCAAGAAGAGGCGTTGAAATCAGTGGTTGTAATTTGTGGGTTTGAATCGTATAAGAGTGTTTTGGTGGGAATTGGTGTTGTTGCCCCTTTGATTAAGGTGTTGGAGAGTGGGAGTGAGTTGGGGAAAGAGTTGTCCACCAGGTGTTTGATGAAAGTCACAGCTAACTCTGATAACGCGTGGTCGGTTTCGGCTCATGGTGGTGCGTCTGCACTGTTGAAGATTTGTGGGAGTGGTGGTGATGATGGTGCTAATGGTGGTGAATTGGTCGGTTTGGCGTGTGGGGTGTTGCGAAATCTGGTTGGTGTTGATGAAATCAGGAGGTTTGTTGTTGAAGAAGGCGCGATTCCATTGGCTATTAAGCTTGTCAGGTCTAAGAATGAGGCTTCACAGATAAGTGCTATGGAGTTTATTCAAGTTTTGGCATCTGGGAACGAATTCATGAGGGGTTTGATTGTGAATGAGGGTGGTATACGTGTTCTTGTTCGTGTGCTTGATCCAAAGTCTTCGTATTCATCCAAAGCCCGTGAGAAATCGATGAGGGCACTCCTGATCTTGTGTTCAGATTCAGTTGGATACATGAACAGTTTGAGAACCTATGGGTTCATGGATCATATACTTTATTATCTTCACAATGGTGAGGTTTCTATTCAAGAATGTGCGTTGATGGCTGCATCTTGGCTTTCTGCAACTTCGGATGAGTTCAAGAAAGCAATGGGAGATGCAGGATTTATCCCAGAACTTGTTAAGTTTCTTGATGCAAAGTCATTTGAGGCTCGGGAGATTGCAGCAGAGACGATTCTGCGACTGATGGAAGTGCCCAGGAATCAAAAAAGATTTGTGCAAAACGATCAAAATGTGAACTTGCTTCTGCAGTTGATTGATCCAGAGGAAGGTAATTCGAGTAACAGAAAAGTTTTACTTTCAATTATCATGTCATTATCTGTTTGTCATGAAGGTAGAAAGAAAATATTAAGCTCTGGGTACTTGAAAAACATAGAAAAACTTGCTGAGGATCAAGTTTTAGACGCGAAAAAGATTGTTAGAAACCTATCATCGGGTCGAATTCGAAGCATAATCAGGGGAATTTGGCATTCTTGAACTGTAATTCACTTGTCAATTGCATGTAAATCTTGATTTTGTTTTGTTTTTCTAAAAAGAAAACAATGAACATTAGATCCTTTGTGTTTAGTCTGTACCCATTTGTAGAAATTGAAATAAAACTAGGCAATGTTATCAAAATCTGAGTTTGCTCTCACATCTGTTTTCTGAATCATCTTTCATCATATCCATATAATTTGTATTTAGTGAATGCAATTTTAAGGTTTATTAATGTAAAATTAATTAGTTCCTTCATTGATTGTTGTTGACAAATCTACCAGAATGATGATTTGACACATCTGAATTATTATTACACTAATTAATGTTAATAATTTGACTTTGATGACTTGATACTTTCCAAGTCATCTCAAAAAGCATATATTAGTATAGTACTACTACTACATGCATTTGTACACATCCATTCACTGCTGGTTTTCTGTTAGGCATGGTTATTAACAATGAGAGTTTTAAGTAGTAGACCGAGAAACGCATAAGCCAGTTGTACATATTTACCGCTATAAACGTATACAGTGAGAGAAAAGAGTCGTTATAAGGTTGTATGACCGAATTATGTATCACAGTTAAATGTTAATACGATTATCACATTTCTCTTTTTAAAATTAGCTAGATATTAGTTATATAACATAATAAAGAACTATGGAACTTAATGATGATTAACTAATGGTGATTACTGATTAGGGGGTGCACATGGGGAGGTATGTGGGGAAGGGGGGACATGTGAGGTGATGTAGCAATCAATGTTTTCATATTTTGTCTACCTCTGATTATGTACAAGTGAAGACAGCAGAAAGTACTATGAGTAGTAGCTGTTGTTGGTGTCCTTTTTTGTCTTCTTCACCTTCTTATGGTGTATTGATATACGTGGCATTAAATTCTTTCTGGTTTTGGATGATGCATGCACCACTTCCTGATACATCTCTTGCAGAAACGAAAACAATACATTCTGCATTAGCTTGCTCATAGATTCTATAACTAAGGAAACCATATAAATAATTAAATTGTGGGTATGTTTATAACTCTTATTCATTACAAATTTTGCATCTGTAATATATAAAATAATTTTACACATCTGCTAATTTTGTGTATATACAAAGTGTTTTGTAACATACAAGATTGACTCATTTTTAAGTAAGTAGATTTAAAACCTCAGTTGCAAGGTGTGGGTCTCGCCCACTAGTTTTTAAGCAAAATTAAAATAGATACGTGAAAATAAACCGCATATACTAATATAGATAGACAAACAAAAAGTAGAGATACAGCAAAAATACTGGTTTGAAGGGACTATAGAGATATAAACATCAAAATGACTGTTAGACACTTGATGAAAAAAAGCATGAAGTTTACAAATTTTTTAATCTTTTTTGTTTTGTTACTTTGTGTAACTTGATGAAAAAGCATGAGGTTTACAAATTTTTTAATCTTTTTTGTTTTGTTACTTTGTGTAATTATTAATTTTGAAACAACAGAAGATTTGGATGTTATGACATTCAAGTTGTTTAAAATAACAGACTCTAAAAGAAAAAGAACGTAAGCCATGATTAAATGATAAAAAATAAAAGGATAAAATGAGCTATCAAGTCAAATAGTCAATCAAAACATACTACTAAAATCAAAACGTGGAAGTTTCTAATATAAAGTTTTTAATAAATCTTGTTAAATATCGAGTTCGGTTGTGCTACACTTATTTTTCAATTTTAAATAATTTATAAAATACCGGCACATTAGTTATTACTAAAATAATCTATATGTTAAATAAATAAATTAGTACGTAACTAATCATATGAGCCTTGTTTTACTTTTGTTGCTTATTTTCCAAGTTTTTTCCAGTTATTATTTCTTAATTCTACTTTTATTTTGTTTCTTTTTTTTTTTTCATCTGGTAAGTAAATTTGTTTCCTACTTGTTTTTCAATTCTTAAATCTTTATTATTAACTACTCATCTCGTTTTATTTTGTTTCCTCCACCTTGAGTCGACCTTGAGTCGAGTACTATGTTTATCTTTTCTTTCTTTTTCTTTCAAGTTTTTTTTTTTTTTTTTTCCGGACATAATTTCTGGAGTTTTTGTACCCCGACTCAACCAATTTCTTTGTCTTTCCGTTAAGGTCTTGTGGGTATTGTATATTCGTTGAGTTCGGATAGTTTGCTTGTGAAATCATCATTTGAACTTATATTACCCGACTCCGAGTTTTTTTGTTATTTTTTGTGAGTGATCTTTAAACTCCTCACTTATCAATAGAACACTTTGTCAACACCTTAGTAATAATATTCGTCCGACTACTCCATTGGGTCATCGTACTTTCTACAATTATAAAAATGATTTTGAATAACATATATATATTTTAAATTAATTAACAAAACTTAAACAATATAAAATCAAATATACCATTGAAGTAGATGTCTTTGCACATGTTAACTTTAGTAAGCAAGTCCCTATACTTTGTATTCAAGGAACCCACTAAACATGTTGTTCATTGGATTTTATTCTTGAAGTAATGAAGAACCTGACCCGACGACCCGACCCGGTTTCAACCCCACAGTTCATCAACCAGGGTCCAACCTGATTCAACCCGTAGGATTCTGACCGGTTTGTCCCCTCCACACCCCAACTCTGGTTCTACCCAACCAGACCCGGTTCAAACACGATACCATTTTACCCTCTTGAAGCCGGGTTGCCTGACCCGAATCCCACTCAAACCTGGTTTGGATTTTTTTTTACCACAAACCGACTCGGGTCTGGGCCAGGTTGAATCCAACCCGGTATCAAAATTGAACTTGGTTTATGCACCTCTACTTGGAAGGAGTCCAGGCTTACAAGGGGTCTGAAACTTTTGGTGTAAAAAATAATCTATATTTAGTTGTATTTATAGCGTGGTAATTATTTAATTAGTTTTCAGAAACCTTTTATAACCTTTCAACGGCTCTGTCCCGGCTCACCAACGGGTTAACGTACCCGAGAACCAACCTGTCAACCCTACCCTGGCCAACGCAATAGGCGCACCCTGCTACGCGTTTGAACCGAGGACGAACCCGCCCTGTGCTTGGCTTGCCATCACTCTTGCGTTTTCAGGAAATAAAATATAATGCTCATGCCTCATGTAGTCATGCTTATGGACTTTCGTAACAATGTAATTTAATGGGTTTTGACATTTGGGCTTAATCAACTTTGACCAAAGCCATGGGCCAAGACAGGGCCTCGAAAACTTAGTCCGGCGATTTTTAAGTTGGACTTTGTACAGGTTATATATAGACTTGGGCATAAAAACCGGGTTCGGACCCGACCCGGTGGACTCGACCCGGAACCGGGTACGGGTACGACCCGGTATATGCATACCCGGGTTGGACCCGAAAAAAACCTGTAGGGTTGGAACCGGGTATGATTTTCTAGAATTTCTTAGAACCCGACCCGACCCGGTTGAACCCGGGTTGGACCCGGTTTCGACCGTTTTTTTTTTTTTTTAAAAAAGTGGCCGTTTTTTAACGGCTATATAGCCGACTTATATATATGCTTATGTATTGTTGGATTATTTTAACACATGTTAGACAGTTAGAGCATTGAGATAGCATCTCTCATTTACATCCTTATAACTATACTAGTGGAAATAATTGGTGTTGCGACGGTACGGTTGTTGCGTGATTTTTTGGGAATTCAATTTTAGTCAGTATTGGCTCGGTGCATTATGACATAAATTAAAAAATCAAAATATAATTATTGAAAAAAATTGAATGAAAGAAAACAATTACGTATATTACAAAAGTATTTAGGACAACTATATTATCCCAACAAGAATAGTGAAAACATGGTGGTATTTGTGGTTGGAAATCACTTATTACTTAGATTTTAGGGGGGTTTCGTTTTATGAATGTAGGATAGAGTTTTATGATCATCGAAGATAGCTTTTAGTGGTGATTTGCATAGACCGAAGAAAGTTAATGGAGAAATTATCACTGCAAATTACCATCTTGATTGTTATTGAGTTTTTAACAATTGGCAAGGGAAATAAGAAGAGGGATTAGTGCTCAACCACAATGAATGAATGACATTGAAAATAAATGGGGGTTTTGTTTGACCACGTGTATATCTTTTAGCATTTGTATTATAAGCATCATATGTTATACTTTATTGTAAGGGCATAAATGGAATAAAATGGAATAAAATGGATAAATTTTGAAATTTAAGCATGATTTTTCATATGGGTGTTTTAATCTATATGTAAAATTATCATTCGATCCTCCTTTTATTTTTATTATAAAAGATATAGATAAATATTAAAATTATTAAACTTACAATATGCCTCTAGAAAAATATTAGTATTATAGTAATTATATATATATATATATATATATATATATATATATATATATAAGTTATATACTTAAATATTTAAATAAAATAATACTTAATTTAAATAGTATTTAGTTATAAAAATATAATTAGTAAATATAAATTTAAATGTCAATTTATAGTATCATTAATAAAATAAAAATTAATTAAGTGAATTAAATAATATATTAATAATGTTTATTATATACATGAAAGAGACAATGATAAAAATATCAAGGTATATAAAATTTAATGGATAAATTTACCATATTGCCCCTAAAACGTCTTATATTCTAAATCCATTCCCTATTCTACTCATTTTAAATGTCTTGCACTCCTTTGTACATGTTGCTTTAAAACTTGTATGTTTGGTAAAATTATATTTCTATCCAAAGTGATGTATTATATAGTAGTATAGATATAAGTATTTAAATAAAATAATACTTAATTTAAATAGTATTTAGTTATAAAAATATGATTAGTAACTATAAATTTAAATATCAATTTATATTATTATAAATAAAATAAAATTTAATAAAGTGAATTAAATAATATCATATTATTAAATAATGTATTAATAATGTGTATTAAATAATACAATAATTAAAAGAACTTAATTAAATGAGGGCAAAAGTGTAACTATTGCATAAAACACTTGTACTCTATGTTTAAAATGTTGTATATATGTCTTACACTTTGAATAACATTACAATCTTATCATTCTAATATGTATTATATAGTAGTATAGATTAAATACTATTATTTTTATATTTTAATTAAATAATATTTTTAATATCTTTTCAATAACTTTTTCTTTCTCCTCCACTCATAAGCATTTTAAAAAAAATAAAATATTTAGAGCATTCATGGCCTGTTTCTCATATATATGTGAGTGGGTGCACTATATTATGGGGGATGGTTGTGAGTGAAAGAGATAGAAAATATATGAAAATTGTATCGTGTTTCCCCAAATATGAGAAACACGGTATAACCCCCATAATTTTTTTAATATTCTTGAAAGTGGTTGTGAGTGGATAAAAGAGAAAATATAATAACAAAGGTTTGAAAAAATATTATTTAATTAAAAAAAAAGAAAAAGTAGTGATTTTTAGTGTAATTATAAAGATAAGGATAGAAGATGGATTTTGAATGCTCTTATAGAGGTGAACAGTGTTTTCCCCATATATACAAATAAATAATACATTTTCTCACCTTCCAACTCACAGCCACTCACACTCATCCTTATAATATAGGACATACACTTATAGAAAAATAAAAAACAAGATGTGAATGGTGTTAGTGACTTGGTAGCACAACTACACAAGATGTGAAATTAAAAATATAAAAAAGGTGCAAACATGTTTGTAATAAACGTAAGATTCAGAATCTTAGTTATAATCAAATCAATCATTAGTCATTTTCTTTTAAATTTACGATCTACGGGCACTTTAGACAAATTATTGAGTTACCCCTCCACACCAATCAGAGTTTTTCTCCATTCCTCTCATATATCGCCGTGACATATGCGTGTATATGTTATTTACAAGTTGAGTAAATCTAATATATAAATAAATATATTAAGTTTTTTTTTTCATATAATATAGTACAAATATTTTCAGAACCGGATCGGACGTCGAACCGGACATCTTACTGGTTTGGTGGTCGGACAGGTCGGACGGGATTTAAGAACTGGATGACGTCATAACTATACATATATATATATATATATATACACATATATATATATATATATACACATATATATATATATATACGCATATATATATATACACATATATATATATAATTCAATATAAGTAATTTATGTGTGTATTTTATAGTTATATATAAAACTTAACAATAATCTTATGTACAACATACTAATTTATTGTTCAACCCCTCGTTTTTACCCATTAAAATCCAAAAAAAAAAGAAAAAAAATTCAAAATCCGGTCCGACCACCGGTTCGGGATGAACGGCGGGTCCAATCCCTCCAAAACGAACTGGTCTGGACCGGTTTGGCCCATCCTCCGATTCCCGGTCTGACTGGTTGGACCGGCCGGTCCGATCCTGTCTCGAAATCATTGGATAGTACAATAGATTTTTATTAACATATGTGTGTGTATATGTTATTTACTAAAAAATAATTTATGTTATGGGTTAGTTAGTCTGATCACGCTATTATTGATTGTTTAATCACTGCCATTAGTTATTGCTTATATATATTTAACATTATTTATTTGTTAATCAAGGTAGCCGTTGAATTGCTAGACCCAAGGGACCCAAGGCACCCAACGCACGTTCGGCCAGTCATGACAAAGCCCCCGCGCCCAGTCTCACATTCTAGGAGGCGATGTTCCTACTCATGAGCTATGTCACTACAAGAAAAAAGATTTGTATCGTTGACACCCAATAGCATCGACACTTGTCGCCACTACAAAGGTATGCGTTGGCGCGGCATAATACTTTGAAAAATAGTCCACTCAATGTTGTAAAGTTGACATGTCACCACTATAGTTTTAGTTTTATAGTGGTACATTGTGTTACAGTTTTAGTTTTTTTAATTGTTATACTGTGGTACATTTAAAATGTGATGGTGGTACTTTTTTTGAATTGTTATGCTAGTTGTAACTTGGGCTGTAAAAAAAGAAAATGTTATGACATTTGTGGCGGCGAAATATCAACGCTAATTAAAAGGGTAAACTATGGCGTTGATATTTATCGTGTCTATGTTTTGGACCATTAGTGACGAAGTAATAGTGGCAACATGTTTGGCGTTGACATGTCAACGCAAAAGCCTTTAGTGGCGACATGTCCATGCGACAAATTAACAAAATTTAGACGCAATGGGTCTATTTTCTTGTAGTGAGTCACACTCATACCTAATTACTCATGTAGTATAACACACAACCTTGACAAACTAGTCTTAAGGAATGATACAACTTGCATACATCATTGCTTAGGAATGATACAACTTGCATACAACTTGCCCCATTGTAACCCTCATTGCTTAGGTACTGTCCCCCCAGACCCCCGCTAAGGGGGCGCTACCCTTTTGGAACCTGTATTACTTAAAGGAGCCAAAGGTTTCTCCTTAGATGAAAGCCTCCCACACCTTTCGTTTTAACTCCAAGGCGATTCGCTTAAGCTTCAAGGCTTGTATCTAAGAAAGAATCAGCTTTGGCCTTCAAATCAATGATATTATAAATAATAAATTCCTAATAAACTCAAACAAACATGTATTTTGAAACTTTTAACCTGTTTGATGTATATTATACTTGTTTGATATATATATAATGATCTACTATGTTCAACAAGTCAATCTAGTTACAATAAAGTACTAACACTTTAAAGATGCAATGCTTAGAAATTCATAAAATCATTAATAATATATTTTAGGATGGAGAAACATTTAAAATTAATGTTACTCCTATCATTTAGGATTTAAATACGGCATCAATCATTTCTAGATAGCTCATGATGTTAAGAATCATTGGAGCTTCTCTAATGGTATGTTTTTGAAATATTGGTCAAATATTTTTCATGAGCAAGTTTCTAAGTCAATTGACCATCAAAAATGATAATACAAAACTTGAGGATTAGTTTTATCAACTAAAAGAAGTTGAGGGGGTAAAACGAAAAGTTTTGAAAGAAATAAACTATATGAAGTAAAGGTTATGACACTTCATGGCGGCATCCAACTTTTGTGTATAAACTACAAATTAAACCCTTAAGAGTGTTTGTAAACTTCATTATGCGTATTGTAGCGGTGACATTAACAAGGTTAAGTACAAAAAGAATCGTATAAAGTTGTGTTTCTGTAAAACAAAATATAATTATACCGATGTCCTTCGGTTGATATTGGTTTAGTTTTTCAACGCACCAGAATGTTATCATTAGTTGCTATAACCTAGAATACCAAAAAACCCATATTTTGAATACACATACGTTTTAGCAAATTTTATACCAAGAAGCCACAAAAAAATAAACACGTTCATAAATTACTTTTTTTCAAAAGCTTAGCAAATGAAAGATATTGAAGAAAAATCGAATTAGTAAAAAATTAATGGGTTAAAAATGTATATTAGTAATGGGTCAAGTTAAAGCTTAAAAAAGTTTTGTGTCAAGATTGAAATTTTTTTAGGGTTAAGTCTGAAATATATGTTAGTGAAAACCCACCAACGTTACTAATTGTGATAGTATAAATATACACATACAGTTCAAAGTTATTAAATAAAAACCAAACTAGCAAACAAGTTAAAATTTATATGAGTTGGTTGTGGAGTAGATTTTGAGCTGCAGTACCTAGTAGAAGATTGGTGACGTGAGAGGTAGCCCTTCTTTTTTAAATATAGGTTTAGGACTAAAGGAATGGTCTAGTGAGAAACCCTAATGAACATCTTAAATATCTATAGGGTATACGAGTTATAAACCCGTGATCGATGCACGTTAGAGACCCATAAGGTCTGGGTGAGTCACCTTTAGTAACTAAGAGTTAGACACCTGATAAGTGACGGATCAAGTACCCAAATATAAAGTAAGGTGGAAATCTTGGAAGGGTAGGTCCAAGACCTAGAACGAGAAAGAATAATACCTGACTAAATATGAAGTAGAATAATTGTATAGATACGTGATTATAGTCAATGAAAAAATCAAGGGGATAAGTAAATGTGCATTTCAGGTGAGCATTACATACCCCATGAAATTATGTATGTCTCATGTGTTATATGTGCATTATGTGTTGTGGGCATTACTAAAAATGTGTGTCAGTATATATGGTAAAATATAATGGTGAATTCTCATATTGCCAACCTAATTACATGAACTTTTTATGATTTGTAAGTTAAATCTATTGGGAGTTGTTTTTTGACTTAACATAGGATCATAGAGATTTAATGACCCAGATCAGATGTAAGTTCTTTAGTTCAGTATATAGAACTACATGGGAGATTTGTGATTCTAAGTTATACGGGAGTTTTGCGAGTTTAAACCATATAAATGATTTATGATTCAAACATAATATGTTGATAAAAATCACATTGGAGATTTTATTATTAAGAATCACATGAAAGTTTTGTGATTTTAAAACGCATGTCAATGAGGTTATGTGATATGTTAATGAAATGTACACACTTTTAGCGAAAACTAATATGTGTTATGCATGTAATTTTAGGTTATGTGTTCAAGTTAGAGGGCTAGGTTACATCAAGTCTGGGTAATCTGGATGAACACATCTACATGTGAAATATTATAACTTATTTGGAAATCAAAATATACTAAATGAAAAGTTTTTAAGTTTCTTTTTTTTTCCATACATAACTCTCACTACTAGAAAATAGACCTTTAATGACACGCAACGCGTGTCATAAAAGGGGGTAGATGACACGCTAAAGCGCGTAAAGGAAGACCCTATCATAAAATAAGATGACGTGTATTTGTGTGTCATTTATTTATAACACGCATTTATGACACGCAATGCGTATCAAGAAAGGCCCTATCATAAAGAAGATGATGCGTATTTGTGTGTCATAATTACGTGTCATTGTTTTAACAGCTTGAAAAAAATATTTTTCCATACAATTACTAATTTTCACATAAATGACAATTGATAATTAAGGTCTAATAATACAAAATAAAATACATCGATAGCAAAACAATACATCTTATAAAATTACTAACAAATATTATAAAGTTAACAATATTTTATATAATATTTTCAAAACTAATGTTTTGATACAAAATTTCACTTAAAACTGGAGTTTGCTATAAAACTCGACCATTCTTCCCGAATTCCTAGTATTGTAGTTTGTCACAAAAACTCGACCATTCATCCCGAATTCGATCCATATCATCTAAAATTGTTGTTTGCGATAAAATACAAATCGTGAAGGTTTGACCGATTGAATGCATTTTCACTTCATTCCATGGCAGATCTGTAATCTTTCAAATTAATCAAGCACATAAGCTTTGTATATATCAAGAGCATTAAACAATTCTAGGTTATGACAATCGGTACTTTTGGTCTCTATTAACTTCAAATCTTTTAAAACCTAAAGTTAGATAATTATCATAGCTACCAATAGTAAATAAAAGTACATATATAGAACACTTAGGTTAAAAACCGTGTATTACATGAATCGTAACCCAGATTAAAAACAAAAAAAAATCGAGTATTACAAGGGTTGGAATCCGGATTAGAACCATAAACAAAAGTTCCTATATAAAGTTCCATTAGACTAAAATTATCATCAACTAAAATACAAACATATTCATTCATTAATTTGTTTTTGTCATAAGTAAGGTTAAGCCTGACATTTTCTATAACTAAAGATACAACCTATAGAAAGAATAAAGAGACTAACTTATGCTATTGACTGAAATGATTATATATCTTATTACTTGAATTTCTATAACTAACAATAGTGTGAGACCCAAACATACTTTATATATATTTAACATGAGCCTATAGTAAATTGTGTAGTAACATTACAACAAATGGAAGATAATATTCTATCAAAGACCATATAGAATTGCAATTAGGATTAAAAACAGAGCAAATTGCAAGTTATACCTTCTAATTATCTTACTCTTGTATAATCAAAATTAGAGGATACAATCACGCCACTCTTTTACTAATACAAATCCAAGATCAAATTTGTACAATGCCTAAACAACATAATTCTTCAAATGAACTGAATATTGCAGAACATATTTACTATCAGCCTACTTTTTGTTATACCAATTGAGTACAAGAACGCGCAATTCAACAACAACAAGAAATGAAGAAGACGAACTTAAAGAATAAAAGAAAGAACTTTATTCAAATGATTACAAGTGATTGTAATTTGTTGTTAATTCTTTTTACCGATTACAAATGATCCTTATTTATAGCGCTAATTGACCAACTAACTATAACGAATTACACACTCAACATATAATTAAGAATTTACATTTAGGATCCTAGGCTAAAACTTCCCTACTTGGTTGGACATTCGTGAATCTTGTCATATCTATCATTCATAATTAATATATTTTATTATAACTTGTAAATTTGTTCTGGGGCAAAATAAAAATAAATACATGAAAAATAAATTACCTGTTGAATGTCTTCAACATTTCAATTGCTCTGTGATCCACCCTAGAACAAACAAAAAGTCATCAAAAACAATTAAATGAAGTGATAATAATACAATTAGTAGCTCATAGAACCTACAATGAATCACAAACATAAACAATTTTTAAACCTCACCATTTGAGAAAAGGCAAATCAATGAACTTCAGTATTTGAATATATGCAGCAAGCATATATTGTACCAATACCATTATGAAAACTACTCAGGAGTCTCAAAAATTTTCAGGTTTCCGAAGCAAAGAAGTCCCTAAACAGTTGATTTGAGTAAAAGTTTATAAAGTCCTATGACCAAATTAGAAATGGATCAAGTTTGCCCCTGATGGAAACATAAGTAACTTTAACACTTCAAGCTTGAATAAAAACAGTCCTTAAAAAATTAAAATGTCATGGAAAACAAATAGTGTGATAAACTAATTAATAGCTTGCTGAATCGCTTCCTAAACAATTCTAAACAACAAAATCACTCATAAAAGATAACAATCGACCATTAATCGTGATAATAGAACCTAAACTGTGATTGCAACCCTTAATTCATGATGACAGTCCACAAAATACAATAGCAGCCCTCAAATCGTGTTAGCAGCTCTCCTTGATTTTATGATGGACTGATAAAATGCAGTTTTAGACCTTCAAATATCCATGGAAATAGAAGATTTTAACAACCGCTCGCTTCAAATCTTGCATACTATTGATATATAGTATCAAGAAATTGAAATCAGATTAATAGTGGGGGTTAAGACCAAACTCCATAAAGACTAATCTAGTTGCTAAATTGTATTTGCATCACACCATAGTTATAATCATGAAGCTACTGAAACGAAAAAAGTTTAACTTAATTGCTATTGTTCAAGAGCTTGTAGTCTGGTCCCAAATCATCGATGCTTTCTCATCACAAAACATCATATCAACCAACCTGAGGTAAACCAAAATGTAACATAAAACCAAGGATTGGAAGTAAACAGATAATATACCAAGAAGTTCTTGCAATCGATCTTTACATTTATCCACCCTATCACAAATTCACCATTAAAAAGCAACATCTACAACAAAAACAAATAAATTAGAGGATGTTGTTGCTGTTGTCATCCTTGCTTTCCGCTTTCTCTCGAAGCCTCTTTCTTTCTCTCATTCATTGAGTTCGAAATGTTGGTGGCCGATGGTATATTGTAATAACAACTACTATGTGTCAGGCGCTAGATTAATCTCGACACAAAGTATCATTTTGTGTAAGTAAGGATATACAAAAAAGTATATAAATTAAAGATATCAATACATCAAAAATGTTAGCTGACCTTTTTACTAAAGGATTACCACGCAAACCAATAGCAAACAAGTCATCAATATTGCTATGTGATAGTAAACTACCATGTGGCCAACTTATTTTTAATTAATTGGTAGTTAACCAGCCAGGTAGGAGAATGATGGATTAATGGTTACTATATGGCCTTGTGAATACGGTAATTTAGTTGAAGTATCATGCTCTAATAATAACTAATAAGTCCTTACATAAATGATGTTGCACTTTGATCCCTCCATGATAATATTTTGATGGATAATAATGCGCTATGTAAACTATATATATGGAGATTTATTCGTACTAGTTATTCTTTATGTCAAATTAAAATATCACTCATGTGATTTTTTTCTCTCATCTTATTGTAGAATGAAAATCAAACATCCATCTAAACTACTCTTAATTCCATACCACAACTAATTATACGTACATACAATCCGTCATAGACGGAACTTGGACCCTTGATCTTAGGAGAGCTTCACCACAATCTAACCCCCACCCCCACTACTTTCTGTTATCTAAATATTGTGAGAAGAAAGGACACCACTCACATACTCTATTTATCATAGCTTTGAACATTAGAGAGGATTAAAAACGACATTTATGACATCATCATCAAGTAGGCAAATCAAATCTTTCAACAGGTAGGTTTCTCTAGATGTGTTAAGCGAAATGCTTATACAGATTTTGTTAGGGAAATTATGTTTTCTAGCATTGGGAGAATCATATTAAGGATCTTCTGATCTCTTTATTATTTGTGTGTTTTCTTATCCAAGGAGAACACACACGACAATATAAACACGAACGCAACTAGAGGTGGGCAAAAAAACCGGGTTCGGACCCGACCCGGTATAGTTGAACCCGGTTTGGACCCGAAAATCCCGTAGGGTTGGAACCGGGTATTAGTTTCTAGATTTTCTTAGAACCCGACCCGAAACCGACCCGGAACCGGTTGAACCCGGGTTGGACCCGGTTTTGACCTTTTTTTTTTTTTTTTTTTTTTAAAGTAGCCGTTTTTTAACGGCTATATAGCCGTTGGGATCGATTTTTGGCCGTTTTTTGTCACTTTTAGGCTTATAAGTTAGTATAAATAGGTGTGGGTTGATATGGTTTAGTACCCAAGTCTCAAACGCAAAAACATACGCATAAAACGCAAAAAATACTCTCGTTTACTCTCGTTTTACACTTTCACTCTCTTCAATATTGATATGGCTCACTCATAATCTTCCGTTGGTCAAGGTTCGTCCAACGCTCCAATCGTCGTTCGTGTTCTTGCACACAATCGTCACATGGATGTTTGGTGCAATTAGGATACGGTTGAGTTGAGTGACGGGTCTGTAAAGGCTCGTTGCAAGTTTTGTGGAGCTTTGCTTGCTAAAAATTCTAACACGACTTTAAACAAACACATTAGCAAAAAGTTTTGTAAGTCGTTGAAAAGTAATCCAGATTCGCAACAAACACAATTGGGTGGAGACGGTGGAATCTTTAATTACGATGTTAATACGGTTCGAGATCGAATGGCGAAGTTCGTGATTCAAGAAGCTTTGCCTTTTAGTCACTTCGACAATCCTCGGTTGACCAACTTAATTCGAGAGACGCTTCAACCTCGTTACACCCACGTAAGTCGTACTACACTTAGACGTTATTGTTTAAAATTATGGAAACAAGCAAAAAATGATTTAATTGTATTATTTGAAAATTTAAATACCGGTGTAAACTTAACTAGTGACGTTTGGTCGGCTCCACACGGTTTATCTGAATCGTACCTTTGCGTCACCGCTCATTGGGTGGATCCCAATTCATGGCAATTGATGAAACGTACGATTGCATTTGATCTTTTTCCGCATCCACACACCGAAGAATTTTTGTTTTACTTTTTAGATAATGTAATAAGTACTTTTAAATTACAAAATAAACTTTTTTCAATTGCATTTGATAACCCCTCTAACAACACAACCGCGGTTGAAAAATTAAAATTAAAATATCTTCCGATTACAAACGATGATGTTTTCCATACTCGTTGTGTTGCACATATTATTAATTTAGTAGTGCAAGACGGACTATCCGGGCAATATGTTAATAACTTTATTACAGCTTTTCGATTTATGTTACATGACGTTTTTAAAAAAAGTAGAAGAAGATATCAAGATTATAAACAACTTTGTAAGGATACGCACTCTAGAGTTTTAGGTCCTAATTGGGATGTACCTACTCGGTGGAATTCGACTTGTCAAATGTTTGAATGTGCTTTAAAACAAAAGGGCACTTTGAAAGCTTTTCATAATAGTCTTTCGGATAATGGTGAAGCCGACCCATTTCCGGATGCGGGTTGGGAGAATCTTCAACGTCTTTCCGAGTTTTTTGAGGTTTTTAAAAACTCAACAACAAAATTATCGGGAGTTTATTATTCCACTAGTTATTCGGTGCTTCAAGAATTATATTGTATGGCTTTGAATATTAAAAATTTTCAAAATAAAAATAATATGTTTAATCAAATGATAGAACCAATGAAAGAAAAGTTTAAAAAATATTTTAAGGACTTACCACCTGTTTTTACGTGTGCCGCCGCTTTAAATCCGTTTCTAAATGTTGCGGGGGTTGAATGTTTGATAGATGAGATAAATGACAATTTGGATATGTATGACGAAAACCCTAATTTTTCAAACGAGGCAAAAGAAAATTTTAATCATAGTTTGAAAGCAATTTATAATTTTTATTTAAATAGATATGGGCCTAACGTAAACATAATCATGCCAAGCGAATCAACCTCAAGTGCTAGTACATCGGTTAAAGACCCAGTTTTGACTATGTTGAATGTTGTTCGGGATGTGACGGCTAAACGACAAAGGGGTAACACCCCAACAAGTGAGCTCTGTAGATATAGTGGAACGGATTTTATTTCCACTATGACTACCGAAGATTATCGTGCATTCGATATTTTGGCTTGGTGGAAAGGAAAAGAATCTCAATTTCCGATTCTTTCTACTATGACCCGTGATTTACTAAGCGTCCAAGCTTCTACGGTAGCTTCGGAATCTGCTTTTTCTCTTAGTGGCAGGGTAATATCATTACGAAGAACAAGACTAACTCCGGAAGCAGTGGAGATGTGCATTTGTTTAAAGGATCACTTAGACGCAACGGATCGTATACAAGACCAAACAAGCCTCGAAGACGAGATTACACTCGAAGCTAAAGTACATGATGAAGAGGTAGAAGACGGAGTATCTTCTGGCATATCCGACGAAGAATTAGCATTTGATCAAGCATCTCGTAGTAAATAAAATTAGACGATATTGTTATTTTTTATTGATTCATTTATGTATTTTTAAGTTGTTTTAATATTATATGTCTTTTATGTTCTTTTTAAATTTCTTTGTCAAATGTTTTATATAAAAAGTATTTAATATTTATATATTATAAGTGTAACCTTTTCTGCCCAAGATTTGTATATATTTATATATTAAGTTGTTTAAATTTTTGTCATTCAAGTGAACCCGGTATAGGAAAAGAAAAATAAAAAGAAAAAAAAGAAAAGAAAAAAGAAAACATAAGAAAAAGAAAACATATGACCTGGTGTTCGACACACACACAAGAAAAGAAAAAAAGAAAAAATAAAGAAAAAAACCCGGTTGAACCTGGGTTTCATACCAGAACCGAACCCGACCCGACCCGACCCTACCCGGGTATACCGTGTAGGGTTTGTATGCCGCTGAACCCGACCCGGGTTCGTCCCGGGTTCACCAATACCCGGGTACAAGAAACCCGGTTGGGCCCAAACCCGGTTTGTACCCGGGCCCGGGTACGGCCCAAATCCGATTTGCCCGTCTCTAAACGCAACAACAACCCTAAGCCCAGAGAGCTCCAGCCCATCAGCAATCTTCCAGTCCAAAAACATAAAGCAAGCACAGCAGCCCAGCACTCTTCTTTAAGCCCAGCAAGAGCTGCAAACAAAACAGGGAAACTTACTAAAAAAGAGAGAAGAACTGGAAGAATAAAAAAGGAAAAAAAAGAAGAGATACACCTTTCTAACAATTATGACATAATCATCAAATAGAAAAATAAAAAAATTTAATTAATAGGTATTTTCTCTGAAAAAGCTAAACGAAACGCTTATACAACTGATTTTGTTTGGTAAATTATGTTTTCTAGCATTGGGAGAATCATATCAAGGCTCTTCCGATCTCTTTATTAGCATGCAACTTATGTCATTAAGGGGAAATGATGTCATGAAATGTGATGAGCAAATGAAAGTCACAAAGAACACATTCAGCTACGTACATAATAACTAGACCAATATAAATAGAAGTATTTTAAAAAGGTGACACATACATTTTTAACTTTGAAAGTCATAGAACATAAAACAACAAAGCTTCTAACCGTGAATCATAAATCTAAAAATTCAAGTGTCTTAGATTCTGAAATACAAACTTCTAAAAAAACCAACAACGTTAATCCGAGCTATCTGAAGTCATTCTAGCTCTTTATTCATTCAGATGTTTCTTGATAATCGCAGCTGTGTTTTTTGAGGTGGATCAGTTAGTGGCAGTGCCAGCGACACACAACCATTGACCCACAAAGATGTCGTTGCAATTGATGTTGGGGTTTATACTCAAAAAGAGATCCACACTCATCTTAAACTTCTTGCTAACGGTCGTGCAATCGTCCCCAGATTTCGCACCGACAACTTGGTTACAAACAACATTTGTTTGGAAGCCGTCTGTATATATGTTCACCATTACATTGATCAATCAAAACAAAGATATATATAATTTGTCAACGATTACATTGATCGATTAAGAAAGCTTTTATATTTAAATGACTTACCATCCGGGGTGGTTCTGCTTTCGGAGAATGCGACAAGCATCAGGCAAAGTGAAAGTACGGTGGCTATTTTTACAAACATGGAAGTTTTCATGGCCATAATTGATCTCGAGCTACTTCTTATGATTTGAGTACTTGTGTTGTTGGTATTTATAATGAATGATTTGGATAATTAATTCATGTAATATTCTTTAGATGAGCCAATATCACATTGTATTCTGAGATTTTACAGCCGGCCATTGTTTTGTAGGTTATACAATTGTTTTAAGTTTTGAATGAAAGTATATATATTTTTAACCATATTTAAGATATTAATTAGAAAAAATCAAGTAGTCATTATCATGTTAAATAATTTCATATATATAGCTGTTAGATATCTGATTCTTTGGTTAAAAGTCTAATTTCAAATGCGTATGTTAACCTCTGCAAATGATAATAAAGCAAAGAAACAATGTTACGAGAATCAGGTTAGTATTACCCTTAAAAGTTAAAACTACGTACTTGCTTGATTTTCTCAATTAACTATACTTAAAACTTTAGCATTTACGAAAGTGTTGATAGATGAGTTGAGCTAGGCCAGACTAGAGCATATGTGCGGCCTTTATGATTGCCCTCTCCAACAACAAAAATAAACTTACAATGATATAACAAATGTGATATGATTTTTTATAACGATTTTAGCGGTAAAAAGAAATAGACTTTATTAGCAACAATTCTTTGAATGCCGCAATATAACAATTTACACTATTAGTGCATATATGATCATACGTCATCAAATTCAGTGCTATTATGCTCATAGATGACGGATAAATGGTTCAGCCTGTATATAACTTAAACAGTTAAATGTAACTTTTTCTAATGAAATAGAATTTTCATTGATTATTGACCGGTTTGGCTGATTTTGATAAAACTCTTGGCTGACCAAAATTGTGGTTTTGAGAAATGACAAACTAAACACGAGGTTGGGTGGATGGGTCAAAGCAATTTGTTTTACCGCATAATGGTTTAACAGTTTGGTTTTGATAGTTTGACAGTTACAGCCAATTTTTGTATTTTTCCTAAGGAAAATTGGATCTAGGTAATCCAAACTATGACTCAATAGACGATAATAATCTATATTAATAAATTGAATAACGACAGTCTTAATTTCACTTTTGTTGCCAATAAAGATATCACTAGCATAGTTATCAAAAGATCAATTTTTTTTTGTATTTCCATTATGAGCGAATGTTACTCGTATTGTTGTTGACAACAAAAGTAGAAGATGAAGTGTCATTGTCAAATTGTTAGGTGTCAAGTCCTCATCACGAACGATTCCACATATTGTTGCGCTTGATAATTATATTAAGATGGATGTATGCGTGTGTGATATCAACGAACATTAAACAAACTCAAACGGATACTATTAATCAAACGATTACAATACCAAAAGAGTTTAGATCGTTTAAGCTTGATCCACCCGAGATGGGCTCCCCTTTGGTGGCTTATCACACAACCCTCTGCTATCTCACCCTCAGAACACTTTTACAAAATGAGACACATAATGAAATACAAAGGAAAAACATATATTTATATTAATAAATGTTCTCGCACGACAACATGAGGTTGTCGCGCATCAACTCCAAGTTCTCGTGCGATAGGATTTGTATCCGCCCCGGTCCAAGGTATTACATGCCTGACCAAGACTTATGATGTGTATGGTTGTGGTTATTGTTAAAGGCAACTTAGTGTCAAGGCGTTGATGTCAATGTTATGACAATTAGTCGTCACTGAGTTGTTTTTAGCCGTTTCTACCTCGTTAGGTTTGAGTTGTGACCGATCGATGGCTCTTGTTATTCTGGGGACAAAGCCATAAAGTTATACTAATTTGGTGCTTCTACCTTGTTAGCAAGAAGCAGGTGACTCTTTCTATGAATTTAGAGGAGTATAGTAAAAGCAATACCATAGAATATAAGTTGAATGTCTGTATTTATAAAATCATTCAGATGTACGCAAGATGTAAACTGAAATAAGTTTAAAGTAGCAAAGATGAAGTAGGCAAGGATCTACCTCATTCAATTCTTTTTCTATTTTTTTTTCGAAAATTCTCACCTATTGACCTTTCTATTATTTGTTGCTGCTTCAATCACGTTCTTGTACTCTAATTATTTCATCATATTGATAGAATACTGAACAAATTTTGAATAACAATTATAGAAATAAAAGCAACATATATTATTTGTTACTCATCTGAATTTAAATCTTCTCTAAACTAAGGGTCTACTCAGGATATGTAAATGAAATGGAGTAGTAAATGAAATGGGCGAGTAAAAGAAATATACAAAAGAAAGAAGTAGATAGTTATCACTCTGTTTGGAAACCCAAAATAATGATATTAAGAAAAAAGTAAAGGGGGTGGGTGGGGATGGATTTGAAGTGTTTAGAGAAAATGTAAATCCTTATGTGATAGGTGATTCTTTTCCATTTACCAAACAAACATATTTTTTGTCATTTTATTTCCTCAAAATGGTCGATTCTATTGTTTCTGTCATTCTTCAATACCAAACACTAGCTAAAAGTCCGTTTAATATATGAGATAATAAAATAGATGAGGGAATAAAATGAATAATAACAATAAAATAGATCATTATCATTTTATTATTTTGTTCGGTTGACCTATAAATATATTGGATCATCACTACCTTGTTTGTAGACAAGTAACGAAAAAAATAATGAAATGCAAATGACAAAAATACCCCTACCTTAAAATAAAGAAATTTTATCAATACAAAGTATACAGTAACGAAGGCGGCGGCAGCGATACTGATGTTTCAATCTATTTGATTTTTGATTATATAATCGTCAAACAATCAGAATGAATCGCTCTACTTTCACGGTGCAACATCACCGACTTCATTAATACTCGAACTCTACACGTTTTGTAAGGGTTGAACCTAGAGGCTTGGGAAATCAAATCAAGATGAAGAAGATCAAGTCAAGCGACAAGTCCAAGTTGCCGCGCGATAACTTGCTTCTCGCGCGAAAACATTAAGTCACGCCAGAACTAGTGATTCGCGCGAGAACTTTTAGTTTAGTATATATAGAAGTTTTGTAATGTAATTAGAAAGCTTTTGTCTCATTTTCTGATTTTCACACTTACTGTAATTTGTCCAAAATCAGATAGCAATACAACCGAAGTTATTTACATATTGTGTTTGTGTTCTTCAATAGATATCCAATCTTATCCGTAATGTCAACATTCCGTATTTTCATTACGAGATCGATCTTTGTATTGTGGTGATCCTTACAATTGGTATCAGAGCCTTGTTGCTCTAGATCGATTGATTTGAAGATTGAAGTTAAGGATTTGAAGTGTTCGTGAACCTTGAGTTACTTGATATTTGAAGATCTAATTGATTTCAGAAAAATTTGATGATATTTGAAGATGTTGAGACTGATTAGTTTGGTGTTTGAAGAATTGATTGTGTTTTTGAGCTTAATCGAGCTTAATTGAATCAATTAGAGACAATTAGGATCTTAATTGAACCTAAATCAATTGAACACTTAATTAATCAAAGTTTAATCAATTTGGTAAAAATTGAAGCTGGAAACATTCGAAATTGAAGAAATGAATCAGGCGAAAAGTTTGTGAATCTGTGCGAAAAGTTTGATTTAGCGAGAGAAGTAGAGTTTTCGCAAGAGTTTGTTGAAAAGTTTGTTACAGAAAATTCTTCTCGCGCGAGAAGTTGTTGTTTTCGCAAAAGTTAGTTTCAGAACTTTCCACACGAAAAGTTTGTGTGATTTCGCGCGAGAACTTGGCCATTCGCGCGAAAACTACAAGTATGAAGAATTTTTGAGAAAATTGATTTCTAAGTGAGAAAATGGCAAATCTGAAGCACATCACTACTACTCTTAATCTCGACAATGAGATCGGAACTAGCACGAAGCCTCCTCAACTTCTCAGCGAAGAAGACTATCTGAATTGAGTCTATCGCTTTGAGAATCATGTCATTTGCACTGAACCCAGGATGATGAGATCTATCAAACAGGGTCCATACATCCCAATTTACACAAATGATAAGGGAGACCTAGTGACGAAGCCTAAGCATCTCTGGGATGAGGAAGACATTAAAAAGATGGGCTTCATGACAAAGCATATGCTGCCATCACAATGGCACTTACCATTGAGATAGCTCAGAAATTCAAAGATTATAGGAAGGCTAAAGATTTATGGGATGCAATGGAAGAACAGATTATGGGGAACAAGGATTTGAAGGAAAGTAGGAAAGACATGCTAAACCAAGAGTTTAATATATTTAATCATATACTGGGTGAAACCTTAGAGGCTCAAATGTCAAGATTTGTGAAGCTGATAACCAAGATGAAAAATGTAGGAATCACACTGGAGAACATATCACTGAACAAGAAGTTGTTAAACTCACTACTTTACAGCTAAAACAACAACTGCACTACCATCAAGAGAACTAAGGATTTGTTCACCTTATCCCTTAATGATCTGATTTCCACCATCAAATCTTATGACATGGATGATAAACAGAGGGCTGCCAATTATATCAACACAATGGGAGCTGAAGCATCGGCATTGTATGCCAAGATGGCTAGTAATCCAAATTATTATGTCAGTTATTCTCAGCTATGTCAACAACAACAATTTGCAACTCCTGCTTATCAAGCTGTCAAAGATCAATCATTGCCTCAATTGCAAGCTCAAGCTCAACCACAATCCCCAGTCTATCCTCAAAGTCAATCCTCTCAACCTACACAACAAGCTTTGTTGTAAACTCCCAACCTAACAAACAGACTATTCAGATTGCAGAAGAACATCTTTCTCTATTTACCTCATTCATGAACTGCTATGAAGCTTTCTATGCCGGAAGACTCAATACACCCAACATCTTGGTTGATGACTTGCAACAAGTTAATCCCGATGATGTAGAAGATAATGATATTAAGTATCAGATGGCTATGGTGGTGTATCGTGCTAAGAACTTTGCAAGAAGAACCGAGAGAAAAGTTTTTGGTCTCAACAATTCAAGCAAAATTGGGTTTGACAAATCAAACTTAAGATGTTATAACTATGACAAACCTGGTCACTTTGCAAGAGAATGTACTGAAGGAAGGTCTGTTCAAGCTGATAATGGGAAGAAAATGGTAATGGTGGAGGTAGAAACCAAAGGAGATAAGGCTAGTTCCTCTAACAACAAAGCACTGGTATCTCAAACTGAAGGAGAGTATGACTGGTCCGACCAGATGGAGATACTAGACATGAAGCTTTCTACTGTTTTGTCAGCAGAAATTCAGAATGTTGAAGATCATGTTGAGGAAAATGTTTTAGCTGAGTTTGTGACAGATGATTTGTTAGTTGGAGTGTTTAAAGGAGAAGAGGAGTTTGAAACTATGATAGTTGAAGAGAAAAGGGTTGAAAGTGAGAAAGTGCATGTAGAAGGTGAAATCAATGAAATAACTGTTGAGATTACTCTAGCTTACTCAACCACTGTCAAAGAGAAGAAAAGTGAAGAGAAAGCAAAGACTGTTGAGATCAATCCAGTCAAGAAAGAAGAATATGAAAATGCTATTGAGTTTACTCCAGCATCTGCATGTAATGAAAAGGAAAATGCTGATGAGATCACTCCAGCAATTAAAGCAGAAGAAAAAGTTGTGCTAAACGCCTTCATGGTAAAAGTTGTACTTGAAGAGACAAAGAAGCAAGAAGGAATTGAAGAGGTATATACTAATCTTTGTTCAGATAATTGCATAGAAAAGGTTAACAGGTATAGAGTTCACAACGAACGCTTGATCTTAGAAGTTGAAAAACTTCAATATCAAGCTCTTAAATATAAAACTGATGAGAAAATTTTTAAAGAAAAGATAGATGGTTTAAACAAATCAATTTATCAATCAAAACTAAATCTTCATGATAAAGAGTGTAACATAAAAGATTTGACAACACGTAATGATGAACTATCTTTAGAAATTAACAAACTCAACAGTGAACTCTTATCTGCTAAATTGGCTGTTGAAAATTTGAGCTTTCATTAAACATGGTTGAAGGTATAATCAAGTCTCAAATGACACTGAAAATTAATGGTGGTAAAAGTGGAGTTGGTTTTGCTAAAATTACACCATCTATTAATCATGACTATACACGTTTGCCTTCATCAAATACAACTCATGATGAAGAGACCTATGGATTAGGTTTTCAACCAAAAACAGACTTTACACCTCCAGTCAATGTTTCACTGACTGTTGACTCTGTCACAAAAACTGAAATTAATATTAATCATGACACTTTTTTTTGTAGAAAGTGTGAAGAAAGAGGGGTTGGTTGAAGAGTGGGAGAGTGATGATGAAATAGAATTTCAGGAAAATAAAATTTGTAAAGAAAAATATTAATGTAATTCATCATCAAATATCAATGAAAGTTTAGAAGTTTTCAGTGTTACAAATGTCTGTTAAAAAATGTCTAACAAAAAAAAGAAACTGAAATCAAAAATAGATTTTAAGACCACAGAAAGAAAACAAATCACAACATCCATATCTGACTTGAAAACTAATTTCAAAAACAGATTTGTTTCAAAAGGAAACATTGATAACAAAGATCATATTTTCAAAGAAACCAATGCTAGTTTCTTTAAAAATAAATCTTATATTATTGCTAACTTTGTGAAACAAGATGTTTGTAGATCAGGTATGAAAGACACTGGTCCTACTCCAGTACAGACGACTCAAAAGGCTAAAGTTACAGTTCATGCAACATCAGCTTCCAATGTGAATGAAAAGGATAAAATAGATACCTTAATCCTTCCAGAAACATCTCGAACAATCCATAAAGAGAGAAAGGAAAGAGAGACTGTTAAAAAATCTCAAGGACAAAGACATACTAAGGCCAGATTCTATGATAACTATGGAAGTTAACATAAACAGTTTGTGCAAAATACTCAAGCGTCAAATACATATCATAAAATATGTTGTTATGTGTATGGGAAGCCAAATCACAAGGCTAGAAATTGTCATCATCAACATCAATTGACAAGCAAACAGAGATTTCATAATTCAATTTCAAACAATAAAAAATGTTTATTTGTAAATGCAAATTTAAAAAGAAACTTAAATCTGTCAAATTCTTTTTCTAAAAACAATACTGATTTGAACAAAGAAAAGTCAAATGTAAAATCAGTACAAGTTGATGATAACAATTCTATCACATTACCGATCAGATAAATTCAAAGGTGGAAAGTTAAGGACAAATCTCTTAAGCCTTTTGTTGTTGATAAATATGTTTTCAATGATAAAAGAGATATGACATTGCAACATCTATCATATTTAGATGAAAACAAAGAGCTCAAGTCTACTATGGCTTGGGTTCCTAAAAATGAATAATTTTGTCCAAATATGCAGGAACTACCAAGACAAGTTATCAACAGTGTTTGGCATGTAGATAGTGGTTGTTCATAGCACATGACTGGTAATATATCTCTGTTAAACAACATACAATCTTATAACGGAGGATATGTTATCTTTGCAGGAGATAAAGGTGGTAAGATTACAAAGAAAGGTACAGTGTTGAATGGTGTGTTAAGCTTTGAAGATGTCAATTTTGTTGAAGAACTAAAACATAACTTGTTGAGTGTTTCACAAATTTGTGACAAAAGTATTCTACACACTTTACTGACATTCTTATTCTAAAACCTGAATTTGTAATTCCTTATGAATGGGTCTTATTAAGAACATCGAGAGACAAAGACACATACTTACTTGATATGAATGATTCACACTCATTTGTAACTGCGTCATGTTTGTTATCTAAAGCCTCGAAAAGTGATACATTTGTAACTGTGTCATGTTTGTTCTTCTAAAACCTGGATTTGTAATTCCTGATGAATGGGTCTTATTAAGAACACCGAGAGACAAAGACACATACTTACTTGATATGAATGATTCACACTCATTTGTTATCTAAAGCCTCGGAAAGTGATACGTTGTTATGGCATCGTCGTCTTGGACATGTAAATGTTAAAACTATGAACAAATTGGTAAGAGGAAATCATGTTATTGGCCTACCTTTGAAAGAATTTCAACTTGTCATGTTCAAAAGGCAAACAACACAATCTTCCTCATAAACCAATTACTCATACCAAAATTGACTCTTTTCTTTAACTGTTACACATGGATTTATTTGGTCCTGTTAGTGTTTTAAGTTTGGAACGTCGTGCATATTTTTTAGTTATTACTGATGATTTTTCTAGATTTACAAGGGTTTTCTTTTTAGCAACAAAAGATGAGACACCTCATTTGTTGATAAAATTCATGACACTCGTGAAAAATCAGACGGACAAAACAATCAAGTGCATTCGAAGTGATAATGGAACAGAATTTTGCAACCGTACATTAAATGAGTTTTGTGATTCAAAGGGGATAGCAAGACAATTCAGTTCTGCAGGTACTCCACAACAAAATGGAGTTGCTGAAAGACAAAACAGAACTTTAATTGAAGCTGCCAGAACAATGTTATCAGCAGCCAAATAACCGTCATTCTTTTATGCTGAAGCTGTTAACCCCGTGTGTTATGTTCAGAATTGTGTGTTAATCAACAAACAATAGAATATGACTCCTTATGAAATCTTTTTCAAACATAAACCTAAAGTCAAATATTTCAAAACGTTTGGATGTTGTTGTACTTTGTTAAACACATCTGATTCTAAATCAAAATTTGATGAAAAAGCGGATGAATGTTATTTTGTTGGATATTGAACCAACAAAGTAGCATATAGGGTTTATAATAAAAGGTCAAAACAAATAATTGAGTCTTTTGATATTGATTGGCATGGATCTAACAAAACAGATGCAGGTTCTGCACCTTCATGGGTCTATGATTATGCTTCTTTATTTGAAACATTTAATCGATCATCAGTTGTTTCTACAACTAATCTGCCTTTGACTTCCTCAATTTAGGATATTTTTGCTGATGATATTGGATCTATTCCTTCTCAAGCAACTAGAATATCTTTAGATATACCTTCTTCTTCAAATGTTACAACTGCTCTACATTCTGTTTCTGATGCTGATTTATCTCATTCAGATCCAGTTGTTGAACAAGCTCCATGGGTTTCTAATCAGAGTTCCTCTTCTACTCTAGTTGAGCTAATTGATAAAATTCAAGTACCATT
Source organism: Flaveria sonorensis (assembly GCA_025506505.1). Lineage (NCBI taxonomy): Eukaryota > Viridiplantae > Streptophyta > Magnoliopsida > Asterales > Asteraceae > Flaveria > Flaveria sonorensis. Next base: position 12,287,439 of record CM046429.1, read on the forward strand.
TGAAGATCTCTCTGTCAACAATGATAACCAAGACGAAGATATTGTTTATCAACCTGAAGAAGGTACCACTGCTGAAGAACCAGTTGGACACATGTCTAACTTAGATGAAGTTATTTCTAAAGATGCTATTCTACTGCTGAGAATTCATAGAAACCATCCAACAAAAGCAATAATTGGTCCATTATCACAGGGAGTCCAAACTCAAAGCCAATCGGGCATAATAAATACATGTTTGTATTCATGTTTTCTATCTCAAATTATGCCAAAGAATGTTGAGATGGAACTAAAAGAAAATAGTTGGGTAGAGGCCATGCAGGATGAACTGATGCAATTCAAGAAGCTAAATGTATGGCATTTGAATGAACTACCAAAGGGTAAGTTGCCAATCGGTACGAAATGGATTTTTAAGAACATGGATGAAAAAGATGGTATTGTCTGCAACAAGGCCAGACTTGTTGTTTAAGGATTCTATCAAATTAAGGGTTTGATTATGAAGAAGTATATGCTCCGGTTGCAAGACTAGAAGCTATACGAATCTTTCTAGCATATGCTTCATACAAGAACTTCACAGTATATTATATGGATGTCAAAACTGAATTCTTGTATGGTGAAATGAAAGAAGAAACCTATGTTTATCAACCACCAGCTTTTGAAGATCCGGATCATCCTAACTATGTTTACAAGTTAGACAAAGCACTATATGGCTTACATCAAGAACCTCGAGCTTGGTATGCCACCCTCACTGAACATTTGCTTGCAAATGGTTATACAAGGGGTGCGATTGATCAAACTTTATTCATACGAAAGACCGGTGATGATCTTATTCTTGTTCAAGTTTATGTTAACAATATTATCTTTGGTTCTACGAATGATAATTTGTGCAAGGATTTTGAAGCGGTCATGAAGAAGAAATTTGAAATGAGTTCTCTAAGGGAAATGTCGTTTTTCTTGGGAATCCGAGTTAAACAAGATGATAAGGGAATACTGATACATCAAGAAAAATATGTTCATAGTATCCTAGTCAAATACAAATTTCAAGACTCCAAGATAGCTTCTACTCCTATGTCTTCTCGTCCCACTTTGACTCCTGATCTCACGGGAGAAGACGTTGATCAGTATATGTATCGATCAATGATTGGCTCTCTGATGTATCTCACTGCAAGCAGACTGGACATCATGTTTCCTCTTTGTCAGTATGTGCGTTATCAAAATAATCCGAAGGAGTCTCACATGAAAGCTGTCAAGCCGATTTTTAAATATCTCCACGGTCAATCAACACTCGGCCGTTGGTATCCTAAAAATTCTGATTTCAATTTATATGCTTATACTGACAGTAATTATGCTGGATGTATCACAGATTGTTTGGATTCAACAACAACTTCTTGATTATGGCCTTAATTTTTATGATACTAAAATTTTATGTGATAACAATACAATTTTAAACATAATGAAGAATTCAATTTAACACTCAAAGACAAAACACATTGGCATCCGCATGCATTTTATCCGTGAATGCTTTGAACACAAACTTATCCATTTTGAATCAGTTTCCACGGATGACAACATTGCTGATCTGTTCACTAAGGCGTTTGATCATTCCAAATTTGATTTTTTAGTCCCATTTTTGGGAATAATTAACTTTGGTTAACACTTATTCTTACACCCTTTACAAAATATTTTTTTTTTGTTTTTAGTTAAAATTGTTATTTTCTGTCTAGATAATCATAATTTTAGGGGGAAAAATTTGAAAATATTTCGAAAAATTTTTTGTTTTTAGGGGGAGTACATAGTCTGAAGAAAAGTACAAAAAGATTTGTTCTACAAAGATTGAGAAAATTAAATTTTCAAGATTAAACAGGAAATGATGGTATATTTCTTGATTTTGATTTGTTGCATCCTAAGGCTTACAAGAAACTGACTTGGATTATGTTTGATATGTTGATAGGCTTGACGTTCAAGAATGAAAAACACTATGTTTTGTGATGCACTGAAAGTAACTATCAATGACTGAAGTGGGTAACTCATCAAGGTTTTGTGGTAACTCTGATTCCATGCTAAAACAGACTGAGAGTTATAGTCTGGTCATACTCAAGCCAGTTACTTTCTGATCCAGTTTCTTTCAGATACTGTATATATAATGTAAAAAATAAAAAAAAATAATAGATATACAAATGAAAACAAAATACAAAAGAGAAAAACAAACAAAAGGAGCAAAAAAAAGCCAAAAGGCCATATAGGAATAAAAGATGATAATGTGCATAATAATAAAAGATATTTCATGGACATACATAGTATATGATAAATATTTTTCCTTTTGAGAATAAGTTCTGACACAGGAGGCAAAATCAAAAGATGGGGCATGTAAGTCCGACTTGCCATGTAAGTCCTAAAAGTCTTGCGAGGGCAAAACAAAAGTCCGACTGGCTGTTAATAAGTCCTAAAAATTGTTAATATTATGTGTTCAGAAACATTTCTCAAGCTAGTTATGCTCATAATAGATATATATTAGAAAAATCATTCTAAAAATGTTGATAAGAAATGAAATGTTTAAGTCAAATTGGGGTGACTTGAAATCTCGAAAGTGTCTTGAAGTTGAAAAAGGTTATACGGGATTTTTGATTGTGGAACACACTGTAGACATATAATTTAATCAAAACATGATAAATATAACACCTTATGTGTCTAAGTAAAACTTGAAGTATAAGTTTAAAATGGACACAATATATTGACAATCAACATAACCAGTCTCATTTATAATAATGCTGGATGATGGTAATGATCGATTTCTAAGAAATATGATCCTGTACATGAAAATATCAAAAATAATTAAGTAAATAGTATAATAGTGTGTCAAATTGCTTTTTTTTCTTAAATATGTCTCTAGCTTACTTGTCTCAATTTTATAAAATTTTTCAAAAAATTTTTCAAAATGAAGGGTACTTGAATAATTGTAAAACACTTAGTTAAACATAATCATTTTCATAACAAATCAAATGGCTTAAAGGATAATAAGATGATTGAATTTGAAAAATTAAAAAGTTGAAATTTTTTAAAGAAAATTGAACTTGTCGCATGCGAAAAGTTCAACAGATGCGAAAATTTCAAAGAATGTGAAAAGTTTAAAACATGCAAAAGGTTCAAAAGAAGTGAAAAGTTTCAGTGTGCGGGAACTCTAACTTTTCGCGTGAGAAGTCAGAGTACTATAAATACAACAGTTGACCGAAAAGTCACTATTCGTACGACAACTTTCGGAAAATATCACTCAAAATTCTAAGTGTCGAAACCATTTATACTTTGATTCTCACATCCACTGTGTTCCCATTATGATTCCCTAGTGACATTTAAGGTATATTGATGATTAATGTTTAGATTTGAATGTATTTGATTCATGACTGAAAGTTAAATGGACTTATACATGTTAAATTAGACAAATTAAACATGATTAACCTTAAAAGTGACATAGGCGACACCTAATGCATATGTATTAGTGGTTAAAACATTTGAAATTGATCAATTGAAAATCTGAAATTGCACAGACTTCTTGCATGCGAAAAGTCAGTTGAATTTGAACAGACGCGAGAACTTTCAAATTCACACAGAACTTTCCGCGCGAAAAGCTGACTTTCAGAGAAAGTCTGTTTCATGCGAGGACTCATCTTGTCGCATGAAAAGTTAAAACTGAAACTTAATGTCTTCGCGCGAGTAGTTAATGTTTTCGCGCGAGAAGTTAATTTTTCAAAAATTTTCTAAGTGTGAATTTTGTTTCAAATCTAAAATGTTTATGTACTTATCAAGTTTGTTTAAATTTTTATTTCAAATCTGAAATGTTTATGTACTTATCTTGGAGACGTTCCAGAGGATGAGACTGGAGAACAGTGCATATCAGCGACAGTGAAAGGCAAGAGGGTAGTTATCACAGCAGAGGTGATTAACAGTATGCTGTTAGAGGACCAGCCTAATGCACCTGTTAAGATAGATGATGAAGTGGATGAAGACTGTTTGATAAGGATGGGGTGTAGTCATAGATATCTTTCTTTGGAGAAGAAATACTTACCTCTTTTGGAGGTATTTGTTCCATGTTGTGATTCATTGCCTTAGTAATTTGAAGGCTGGTATGGATAGCCTAAGTGTTGTATTTGAATCCCTGCTGGTATCTCTTGTTGATGATCTTCCTTACAGCATATCCAAGGCTATATTTGCAGAGATGCAGAAGAATATCATAGCCACTGTTGGGAAGAAATTCATCATATACCCCAAATTCTTATAGATGATAGTGAATGCTGCTCATCCTGAGTTAGCTGTGTCTGATTCATCTACCTATGATGTCATGGTAATGAAGAAAGACATATTCATTTATTTAATGGGAGCTAGAGGGAATGCTTGGGATGGATCCCATTTTGCTAAGCTTGGGAGGTTTGTTAAAGATTTTCAAGCAGAGGCACGAGTACATGAGACAGAGACTCACCATGTTCATAGAGATGATACAGTTGGTACATCTACACATCCTGCTCAAGAAGCACTTGAAAGTTCTCAGGGTGCTAGAAGGTCTGATATAGATACAGATATTAATTCTTGGTTCACTAGGAGTGATAGTGAGACTGATAGTGACCAAATTAGGAATGTACCTTATGTGCTGCAAGAACGTCCCAGAGTGCGCGAAACACCTACAAAATGCGCTGCTGAGGAACATGATGCAGATTTTGTTCCTAAAGAGATAGTTATTAGTAGAGGTAGGAAGAAGTGGATGGCAAGAAGAGCCAATGATAGTCCACGTGTATTGAGAAAGTGTCGGACCCCTGTGACCATTGTGTCGATCGAGGAAGAAGTACCTATCTCTGAGACTCCTGCCACAGTTAGCGAGGCTGCTACTTTAGAGACACCATCTACTATGCCTGTTACTAAGGATGTGTTGAGTACTCCACTAAGATATCAAGGGTTTAAAAAGGGAATAGGAATGGAAGATTTTCTTAACACCCCTCCTGCACCAACACAAGGTGCTAGTACTTCTACTAGTTCACCTACATCAGTTAAACTGGAGGAAAGACTTAATACATTGGAGAGGGAGATGTTAGAAAAGACTCAGATCATTGATGATATGCAGAGGCGGCTATTTGAAAGGGATGAGAAGATCAGGGGTCTTGAACATCAGCAAGTTCATTTTTAGCTATGTTCAAATCCTAAAGCAGAACTTGAGAGATCTCTCTTCACGTGTGTCATTTCAGTTACATCACAACGGAGCACGGAAGTTGGAGAATCTAGTGGACAGCAATCTGATGGTCTTGAGCCTGCTGATGATCCTATTACTGATGCTACAGAGCGTGTTGTTGATCCTGTTGATACAAAAAGGACAACAGACACTGCTAATGTTGATCAAGAGCCATCAGCAGGTATTCCTATTCAGGCTATTGAGGATCAACCTTTAGCTTATACTGGAGAGGCGTTTGTAGAGCCTGAACATGATGTTCCTATTCCAAACCCAGTAGATGATGATGATGCTTTAGACTTGATTGATTATGATTCTAGTGATGACGATGGTGATGAAGGAGATAATGATGAGGGTAATAATGATAAAAAGAATGATGATAATGATAAGGGGGAGATATTGGTGCAGCTACTAGTACTGCTGGATCATGGGGCACTGACAATGTCTCTGGACCAAGTCCTAATGATACAGTTGATTACACTCTTTTAGATCCTACTACTGAAGCAGCTTATAAGAAAGAGTTTTACTCTTTCCAGCAAAGATTGATTGCTGAGGAAGAAGATGAAGATTTTGGTTCATTTGATGACTTAGAGGAGATAGTAGACTACACAAATGTATTTGGAAATAGTCTTAAGGACTTATTTTTTGATATTTTGATTGAAGAATGAGAGATAGCTGGAGAGTCAAGTGCGGGTGAAACGACTGACAAGACAGCAGATCAAACTGGTCAAAGTGTTGTACGTCAGGTTGGAAATATTACTGTTGAGGCTCCTCCACCTCTAGCTTATATACACACGCTGAGACATTCCAAACCTTTCACAAGGTACGGATTCTTAGTTGGGCGTATGATGCTGAGAAGAAGCTATATGTGATTAAAAGAAAAGCAGGAGCCATAGAGTATTTTCAAGATGAACATGACTTTCATACCCTCAGAGCTTTAGATTTGTATGCAATGGGTCGTGTTCCGTTTATCAACCCAAGTAACTATAGAAAGGGGAACTAGATCAGGAATATGATCTGGGGACATAGTAAAACCAACTTCAAAGACTTCAAAACTGCAAAATCTAAGGTCATTGAAGATGAGACCCGGATAGACCCAAACACAAGCAAGCCAATGAAGATAAGGGTTTATAAGCATCCGAGATATGTCAGGAAGATCCCTATACAAGCTCCAGTGCCAGTTAATAGCTTGTCTAAGCTTATGTGATAGAGTTGTGAGAAGGAGACGGGTCATGCGTTAATACATTGTGTAGATAAAGACTACCGTATCATCGACCCTATGGATTTGCTTAAGTTTGGAAGAGACGATTTGATGAGGTTGCAGGCTTGTCCAATTGCAGCTGATGAATCTGTTCACTTTTTGGTAGCACAGTTTGGCTGGTTGATTACGAAAGCCCTGGACAACAAGATGTATGCTTATAGGGGCAGTTACAAAGTTGATGATGTGGACTTCTAAACGCATTGATTTACCGAGCCTAGGGGGAGATTGTAAGGGTTGAACCTAGAGGCTCGGGAAATCAAATCAAGATGAAGAAGATCAAGTCAAGCGTCAAGTCCAAGTTGCTACACTATAACTTGCTTCTCGCGCGAAAACATTAAGTCGCGCCAGAACTTCTAGTTTAGTATATATAGAAGTTTTGTAATGTAATTAGAAAGCTTTTGTCTCATTTCTTGATTTTCACACTTACTGTAATTTGTTCAAAATCAGAGAGCAATACAACCGAAGTTATTAACATATTGTGTTTGTGTTCTTCAATTGATATTCAATCTTATCCGTAATGTCAACATTTCGTATTTTCATTACGAGATCGAACTTTGTATTGTGGTGATCCTTACACGTTTGCACCGACATAAGTCGTAGTTTGCAATTGCATTCATTAACCAGAACTCTAAACTATGACGTTTTGGTGGGATCTGTTTTTAATCTGCTTATAGCTTTTGGTATGAAGTCTAGTACGATTTTCAAAGTGAAGGTGTTGAACTGGCCTGCTTATATGTTTTTCTTTCAACTGAGTCACTGAAGTATTCTAATTATTTGGCTGCGTGGTGATCTGTAAGTTCATCTTATCATACATTATATTACATGTCACACGTATTATCAACTGCTAGTCATTATTTGACCAGGTTAGGAGTACCGGTGTTGGTGAATTTACAGTATCAGCCACAACCTTGTTCTATGTTGCATTCTATATTTTGCATGAATCTTTAACTCGGGTGCGATCCATATAAAGTTTCATGTATGAAACGCTTTCTTGAGAGTTCTTTTTTCTTCTTTAAATTTTTCTAAACAAGTGGCTGTTGGTTCCTTAAAGATCTCCGTATTTTTTTAATAACGAAAAATAATTTTTTTTGATTATCTGCTTCTAGTATTGAAAAATAACTCTTTTTTCTAATCTGTTGACATCTTAAATTAGCTTTGATTGGTGCTAGAAAATTTAGATTAAGATTGAGTGGGGGTAATGTTGATATAATGTGTTCCAATCTTATTCTAATAAGATCTATCTTGTTTTGTAATTTTTTATTAATAAATAGATGGAATTTTCTTAAAAAATCAGCAGATGGTTTTGTCATGAAAAGTTTTGTGATTATGAAAGTATCAATTGTGAACCAATTATGCGGTTATGATTGTTATGGCCTATTAGTTCAATTGTGTGACGTATTGATTGTTCATGAATACCTTGTGTGCTTTTGTCTACGGTCTTGTCCCTAGTAAGTTGAAGTGTGTTGTTCATGTATTTTAACCTTTCGTATATTTCAAGATTATTCTTGAATTTGTCTGACAACCTTGTATTTGTTCCGTATGTGAGACATCTCTTTTATTTTGGTTGCACATCGTGTGATTTAGTGTTAAATCAGAATTCTTGTTTGATTGTGTCTTTGCAATATGATATAACTAATGTTATTCTAGTAGCATTAGATTTGCTTCTTGAATCTTGTGATTCGGTATTATATGTGAGGTTGTAAAAGTTTTTGCTTGATTCAATTAGTTTTTATGTTCTTTACAAGTTCTCGATGCTTCTCTTGTAAAGTTGTAAAAGTTTTGATCAAGTCAAATTAGTCATTAAGTTCTTCATAATTTTTTTGTCTTCAGACATGGTTCTGAGTTCTTAAAAGTCGTGTGGTTTTTCTCTTTTTATCAGATATGTTTCAGATAGTCTTGTAGGATCATTTGATTCTTTTTTCTCTTTTGTGGTGATTACAACAAGTTATGATATGTCTTCGTGGCATTCTTTAGTTGACTCTTTGGATTGCTCAGATTTGTTTCTAATATCTTGCTGAATCGAATGATTCATTATTTGATCAAAATTTTGTATTTCTTGTTGTTGTATTAGATATGTTTCTAGTAATGTGATTTTCAAGTGTATGTGATGATTTTGTTGAGAATTGTTATTATTTGAAGTTTTTTATATCTTGTGTTATATCTTGACTATGTTCTTTATGTAAATTTTTTATACTAATATAAAAGCTGTAATTTCTGTCTCGTCTTCATGTGTTGACTCAAATTTTCTGGATCATCGTGATTCGTGTCTTCTATGTTTTTTTTATCTCCATCGTTATTCTTGTCTGCCACAGTTTTTATTGTACTAAGTCTCTGTCTCTGGTGTGTTTGTTTGTGAATGTTTGTTGGGTTATTTTTGTTAAATGCAAGTTCATAGTGTTCTAAAATGGTTTCAAAGTTTTGTTGAAATGTTTTTCAAATTGGTTAAAATGGTTGTCCTGTAAATAGATTATAATGTTGTTAGTTGTTGATAAAAAAGGGGGGAAAACGTTAGTGGAAGCCTTACTATTTGGTAGTTGTTCTTTAAAAATAGAAATAAAAATATATCATAAAAACATTATATTTTTACGACCAAGCAAATTGAAAGCATAAAATACAACTTTAACCATTTTACTTGTGAGTACTTTGTCAGAATGATTCAATTCAATAAAACACTAGATATTTTAATTTTTTTTGGTTTCTTAAGGAAAACTCTAAATTTCAAGTTGCTATTTGTTGTTTTAATTTTCTCTAACATGTTGATGTAATCACTTCAGATTATATTTATTTCACGACTGTGTAGTAATTTTATATGGTCATCCAATAAATTGTGTTTAAAGGTCAAACTTGAAACAGTTTACTTCATTTGTTAAACTTCTTTGAATAAAATTTTTATTTCTGTAAATTTTTGTAGATTTGCTTGAATACTATGCGTTTAGTCATAATGTTGTCTTAAAACCATCTTTTTTTTTTGTGGTTAGTGTACTCATATGTGGTTATTGGCATTGTTTGACAAGATTTTAACACTTCATTTTGTTATCATGTTGTATGAATTGACTATGCAGTTTGTGATGTTTAGCTTTTATCTGTTGAGTGTGTTTGATATTCTTGCTTCTATATATTCTCTAGACCTTAGAGTGGTATCTCAATGAGTTTACAATTGGTTAAGAGTATAAACCCAAAAGTTTCAAAATTTCTTTTTCAACACTTTATTCTTAAAATCATTTTTATAAAAAAGGGGAAAACAAGAAATAGCCTAGAATTAATTGTAATTTTCTCTAGATAAAAATAAACAAGGTTTTTTTTTGTTGTTTTACAAACCTTCTAGTTGTTTTATTAAGTGTTTGCCTATTGAATTGAGGGGCTGTTAAAAAATATATGTAAATTACAATTCAATAACAAACATATTGGTCATATTCATTCTAACGTGTGATGTGATTTTGCATGTTAAACGGGTGACATAACTACTTCATTTCTTTTGGACCATGTAAAAGATAGTTGGGCTAAATAAATATAATTCTGGGCTTTGTGTTTGGGCTGCTGCTGTACTAAACGTGGGCTTCATTCATGTTGATATATGCCGAAAAAGGGGTTTTAACCCAAGAAGAAAAAAAGTCTTAGACAATCAGTATAAAAGTTTAAATCGTCGCCTTCATGAGATAGATCAGTTTATCATCTTCATCTTCGTCTTTTTTGTTCACACTAGTTGACACCATTTTCTCTCAACAATTACATGTATCGTCTTTATACGAGTAGTCTTAGATTCATCATCCATGATACCTTGCATACACTCATGGAGTCTAAGTTTTTTCGTTTTATTGAGTTTTTATATCAGTTCGCTATACAAGTGAATTGATCTTGTTTTAGTCTTGTATAGATTTTGATATTTGAGTCTCTAATCTTTGGTTTATGGTTCAATACTTTACATTTGTGAGTTTTTGACACTATGTCTTAGAGCATTCACAACCCACTCTTCATCTCCATCTTTATAATTACATTAAAAATCACTAATTTTTCTTTCTACTTTTCAATTAAATAATATTTTTTATACCTTTATCATTACATTTTTTCTCTCTTCCACTCATAACCACTTTCAACAAATATTATAATATTAATAGAGATTAACAGTGTTTTACCAAATATAGAGTTGAACAGTAACATGTTCTCTATCCTCCACTCGTAACCACTTACAATCATTTTCTAAAATATAAAGAATGCACTTACAGATATATAAAGAATGGACTGTGAATGCTCTCGTAACATTAAAACCAAAGAAATACACAACATGAATTAAATTTTCAAACCAGTAACCACGATCATTTGACATGTGACTACAAAACGTGAGCAAAATGATTTGGTCAAATGTAAGACATTTTCATTCAAAAGTATAAATATGAGTTACTCTATGTTTCAAAGTAAATTTGGTTCGTAAAATAGTCGAGACGATATGATTTATACTTTATCAAGCCACATACGATGTAGCTGCACATACTTTTTTCATGTATATTTTGAGTTGGTATACGTTTCAACGTAATTTTGTTTTGAAAATAGCCAGGTCAAATATAATACGTTTTCATTTAATGGTATAAATTCAAGTTAATGTACATTTCGGCATTAATTTAATCCGAAAACAATTCCGTTTAATTGTTGTACGGAGCCGCTGCTATGGGTAAGAAAACTAGTTTACAATATTCATATTCTGAGTTGTGTAAATAACTAGCAAACTAATTAATACTGAAACAATACAAAGGGAGATTTGAGAAGAAGTATAATTTATTCAACCCAATTACTTAAAGAAATTAGAGAAGCAACATATAGTTACTGAGATCTCTCACACTAATATATATATAAATACCCACCACACGGTTACTAATTTATCCCCTATTATTTTTTGACTTTATTACTTTAATTCACGAGTAATCCTTGCGCATGACTGGTCTCCATATAACAAATTTGATTTTATATTTTAAAGTTCTGTATAGGATTTTCTAAAGTTGACACAAACATTCTAAACGTGGAAAAGCATCGAACATAAAAACGACAAAGCATCTAAGCGTGAATCAAGTGCTCAGATTCTGAAGTGCACACTTTTAAAAAAATTAACAACGTTAAACTGGAGATAACTGAAGTCATCCTAGCTCTTTATTCGTTGAGACGTTTCCTGACAATCGAAGCTATGTTGTTTGAGCAAGATCAATTAGTGGCGGTCCCAGCGACACACAACCATTGACCCACAAAGATGTCGTCGCAATTGATGTTGGGGTTTATCCCCAAAAAGAGATCAACACTCATCTTAAACTTCTTGCTAACGGTTGTGCAATTGTCCCCAGATTTCGCACCCACAACTTGGTCACAAACAACATTTGTTTGGAAGTCATCTGTATGTTCAAGATTCCATTGATGATCAATCAAAACAAAGATAAAGTTTGTCAACGATTACATTGATCGATTAAGAAAGTTTTTGTTTATAAATGACTTACCTGTTGGAGTGGTTCTGCTTTCGGCGAATACAACGAGCATGAGACAAAGTGAAAGTATGGTGGCCATTTTCACAAACATGGAAGCTTTAATTGCCATGATGTCCACCTATTTAATTTCTTGCTTTTTGTTGGTGATAATTAGATATGAGTTAGCTAATGAAGTGAATACTTTGTGTTGTTGGTATTTATAGTGAATGATTGCGATAAATTATTCATGTAATGTAATATTCCTTAGATGAGCCAATTTCACATTGTAATTTACAGCCGGCCCAAAGTCTGGCAGGTTACATTGTTTTTAGTTTTGAATAGAAGTATCTATATGTAGAAGATATTAATTAGAAAAACTCTAGTAGTCATTTTCATGCTATGAACTCATATATTATATTGTTATGAGATATGCGAATCTGTGGTTATATATCTATAATTTATAGTCGTATAACCCTCTGCAAACGATAATAAAGCAAAGAAACAATATTGTGAGAACCAGATTTAGTATCAGCCTTAAGAACGTACTTACGTGATTTTTTTTATTGATGATATTTAAAACCTAGGAAAACTTGAACAACATGCATAAGTGTTGATGGATGAGTTGAGCTAGACCTTAGTTTGGCCTTTAGGATTTGCCTCCACAACAATTAAACTTACAATGATGGACTGCGAAAAAAATAAAGATACGATTGATTCGCAATTAAAACTGTTACAATTGTTATACGATTTTTATAAAAGATTCCAGTGTTAAAAAGAGAGTCTTTATAATAGCAACTTATTCCTTTGAATGTGTCCTAATATAACATCTTACCTTTTTAGTGCATACCATTAAACTGGAAGAGCTGAAGAGCACATCACAACAATCTTGATCACAATGATCGACTCTATTTTTATTGATAAAATAATAAAGTTTGCAGGTTACAATGCTAAAATATGAGAACAAATCCTAATCTAATAACAATTCTTATACCACAAGAGTAGAGATAAGATAAACATTAAAATTAAATATAAAGACCAACTTATAGCCGAGATTATGAATGCCTCTAGGGGGTATATGAGCAATGATAGTAATGGACAGGATAATCATATCTATAACACCAATGGTAATAGAGATGCTGCTATGAGAACTGAACCTAAGCAGGGTTGTTCTTACAAAGCTTTCTCGGGATGCGAACCTCCAATATTTGATGGGAAAAGAGATGCCATGGCGACCTTTCAGTGGATCCATGAGATGGAAGCTGTTATTGAAATTATTGGATGCACAACCACACAAGCTGTCATGTATGCCACTCACTCATTCTGGTCTGAGGTATTGTTTTGGTAGGACAATGTTAAACAAGCTAAAGGACCTGGAATTGTTACCGCTTTGACTTGGAATGAACTAAAGGAGCTTGAGATGGAAAAGTTTTGTCCTGAAGTTGAAAAGGACAAAATTGAAAGAGAATTCTTACAACTACAGGCCGGGACGATGACACATCGTTAGTACACGACCAAGTTTGATGAGATGGCTCGACTGCTTCCTGAGCATATAACACCTGAAGCAAAGCGCGTAAAAAGATACGTGCAAGGGTTACCTCCTCATATTCGACAGTTAGTTAAGATGTCTGCCCCCAAAACCTATGAATCTGCAATTGTATTAAGTGCCATTGCATACGAAGAAGAAGGCATAATGACTGAAAACAACAAAAGAAAGAGAAATGATGATGGAAACCAGATGCCAAGAAAGGACAGAAAGATCACACCAAATGAAGGGAACCGTATCAACAAACCATGGAGGAACAATAAAAGTGAGTCTTGGAGAAAGTATCAAGATTCCAAATGTCTTAAATGTCCAATGGGTGATCATTCACGAAAAAACTACCCAAAAATTAGATGTTTCAATTGTTGGGAGTATGGACATTTCCGAAGTGATTGCAAGAACCCTCCACAAACACAACCTGTGGAGAATCAGAACAACTCCAAGGGCCGAGTGTATGTGTTAAAAGAAGCTGGGGATGAAACTATAGCTGGTACGTTTCTCATTAACAACATATATGCTAGAGTTTTATTTGATACAGGTGCAAATAGAAGTTTCATTTCAACTGCCTTAGTACCTTATTTGAACTTAGTACCACAAACTCTAGATTGTGCATATATTGTATAAACTGCCAGTGGTGAGCAAGATAAGATAAGTAAGATTTTTAAGGATTATGTTATTACCCTAGTTAACACTAAATTCTCTGTAAATTTAATGCCGACCATTCTAAGTGAATATTATATCATTCTTGGGATGGATTCGTTAAATAAATATTGTGCTCGTCTCGACTGTGAACATAAGACGATGACGGTACGTAAGCCAAATGGGGAAAAGCTACTAGTTCATGGAAGTGGTGGAAATCCTAAGACCAATATCATCTCAGCAGTGAAGGCAATGAAATGTATTCAGAAAGGATGCATAGCCTTTCTTTTGTGCATGATAGATGCTAAAAAAGAAATACAAATCAATGAAATCCCTATGGTGTGCAACTTCCCAGACGTGTTTCCTGAAGATTTACCAGGACTTCCACCTGATCGTCAGATAGAATTTCGTATTGATTTAGTACCTGGTACTAAACCAATCATGAAGGCTCCTTATCGTCTAGCCCCTTCGGAGATGAGAGAACTTATGAGGCAAATTGATGAACTCTTAGAAAAAGGGTTTATTAGACCGAGTTCCTGACCTTGGGGAGCGCCAGTATTGTTCGTCAAAAAGAAAGATGGTTCAATGCGTATGTGCATTGATTATCGAGAATTAAACAAGTTAACTGTCAAGAACAAGTATCCTTTACCAAGAATAGATGATTTATTTGATCAACTTCAAGGAGCCAACTACTTTTCAAAAATTGATCTTCGATCAGGTTATCATCAGTTGAAAGTGAGCGAGGAAGACATTCCCAAGACCGCATTCAGGACGCATTATGGGCATTACGAATTTTTTGTTATGTCTTTTGGACTAACCAATGCCCCTACAGCATTTATGGATCTGATGAATAGAGTTTGCAAACCATACTTGGATAAGTTTGTCATTGGGTTTATCGATGACATACTTATTTATTCTAAGAACCAAGATGATTATGCCAGACATTTGAAAATGGTTCTAGAAACCCTTCGACAAGAAACGCTTTATGCAAAATTCTCTAAATGTGACTTCTGGAAAAGAGAAGTTCAATTCCTCGGTCACGTGATAAATGAGAAGGGAATACAAGTAGATCCAACCAAGATAGAAGCTGTGATGACATGGGAATCTCCAAAGAATCCCAGTGAGATTAGGAGCTTTTTGGGATTAGCAGGATACTACAGAAGGTTTTTTCAAGACTTCTCCAAGATTGCTACCCTTTTAACATCTTTGACTCGAAAGAATGTAAAGTTTGACTGGGGACCAAAGCAGGAAGAAGCTTTCAACCTTCTAAAACAAAAGCTTAGCAGTGCTCCGATACTTGCATTACCAGATGGTAATGAAGACTTTGCAATATACTGTGATGCCTCATATAATGGTTTAGGTTGTGTGTTGATGCAATGAAATAAGGTTATAGCCTATGCATCACGACAACTAAAAGTTCATGAAAAGAACTATACTACGCATGACCTTGAATTGGGTGCCATAGTGTTTGCCTTAAAGATTTGGCGACACTACTTGTATGGTACTAAGTGTGTAATCTACTCAGACCATAAGAGCTTACAACATATCTTTAATCAAAAGATGTTAAACATGAGGCAAAGAAGGTGGATGGAACTTCTCAATGATTACGATTATGAAATCAAGTACCATCCAGGAAAGGCTAATGTAGTTGCGGATGCTCTCAGTCGGAAAGAAAAAGTTAAACCAATTAGGGTATAAGCATTAAAGATAGATGTCAAGCTTGATTGGAAAGACCAAATCAAGAATGCTCAAACTAAAGCGTTGAAAGATGAGAATATTTAGGCTGAAAGAATGATGGGTAACCAAAAATTACTGACTCAAGGAATGGATGGAATCTTACAATTTGGTCAGAGAATTTGGATCCCAAAATTTGGAGGTATTCAAGGCAAAGTATTGGATGAAGCGCACAAGTCCAAATACACAATGCATCCCGGAGCAAGCAAAATATATAACGATATTCAAAATCACTACTGGTGGCCTAATATGAAAAGATCTATAGCCCAATACGTTAAAAAATGCTTAACATGTCTGCAAGTTAAGATTGAACATCAAAAACCAGCCAGCCAATTACAACAATTGGAGTTGCCAGTATGGAAATGGGATAGAGTGACGATGGATTTTGTCACGAAACTTCCAAGAACACGAAAAAGATATAATGCTATATGGGTCGTGGTTGACAGGCTAACCAAGTCAGCACATTTTCTACCCATAAGTGAGAGCTATCCAATAGAAAAAACGGCCAAGATATATATTGATGAAATAGTAAGTAAACAAGGAGTGCCTTTATCCATTATCTCTGATAGGGATAGCCGATTTACATCCAGATTCTGGACAAGTTTCCAAAAGGAACTAGGAACCAAAATCAGTTTAAGCACTGCATATCATCCTCAAACTGATGGTCAGAGTGAGCGAATGATTCAAACCTTGGAAGACATGTTGCGTGATTGCGTGATTGATTTTGGAGGTAGCTGGGAAGATCATTTGCCTTTGATCGAATTTTCTTATAACAACAGCTATCATTCCAGCATTAAAGCTGCACTATTTTAAGCATTATATGGAAGAAAGTGTAGAACTCCCATTTGTTAGATAGAAATAAGGGATGATCAGTTGACCAAAACCGAAATTATTCTTGAGACAACTGAGAAAATCCAACAAATAAGACAACAATTAAAGGCTGCTCAAGAGAGACAAAAGAGTTATGCTGATAACAGAAGGAGGCCTTTAGAATTTCAAGAAGGAGACTATGTATTGCTAAAAGTCTCACCATGGAAAGGAGTGATGAGATTTGGTAAACGGGGAAAGTTAAGTCCCAGGTATATTGGACCGTTCAAAATCATCGCAAGAATCGATACAGTTGCATACAGGCTAGAATTACCAGAAACCTTAAGAGGTATTCATGATAAATTTCATATATCAAACCTAAGAAAATGTTTGGCAGATCCAACACAAGCAGTGTCATTGGAGGACGTGCAAGTGGATAAGAAACTAAACTTCACAGAAAGACCGTTAAAGATTCTTGATTTTCAAAAGCGTAAACTAAGAAAGAAGATAATTCCATTAGTATTAGTTCAGTGGCAAGGTCAAAAAGGGCCCGAGAAGACTTGGGAATTAGTAGAAGAAATGAAAGCCAAATATCCTAAATTATTTGAGTAGCCTTCAAATTTCGAGGACGAAATTCTTTTAAGGGGAGGAGAATGTAACATTCCGAGCGTTTAGATCATATGTAATAGTTAAAATAAAAGAAATTCGAAATTTGCATTTTGTATATTATTAAACGAGTAACTAATGAGTGAAATGACTATTTTAAATTTAAAGTTTTAGACGAGTTTTAGTGTCATAAGAGACCGTTTAAATATATATAAATATAATAATATATTATATTTAAAGGTGCTCTGTTTTTAACAAAACTTAGGTGGACTCGTAGAGAAAAATAAACTCGTTCTAACGACATATTTAAAATTTTATAAACCCTTATATTTTAGAAGTTATAAGAGAAAAACAAGTTAAGCAGCTGAATTAATTATAATAATATAATAATAATATAATATTTTAATTCATAAGAAGTGCAATGTAAGCATTTGAACGCAAGGAAGCTGCTCAAATTGTGATCCCACATCGACCGGAAGAAAAAAAGAAAGCCTTCAGAAGCCATTATAAATAGAAACCTTAAGGTTGAGTTTAGATTATAAGTTTTCTTGAAAACGCTCTATTATAAAGAGAATTCCAGGTAATCGATACCCCATTGAGTATTGTTATTAGTTGTTTTTGGAGCTCGGGTAGGAGCGCGAGTAGGGAGACTCTACATCAGATTGCCATAAATAGTTTTAAGGTATGTTCTCGTTTAAGTTTATGTCAAGTTCATTATTGTTTATTTTAGATTATTATTAGCATTAGAAGTGGTTTTAGTATTATTAGTATTATTATTTTTAGATGCTAGGGTTATTGTTAGGAGTGGCTATTGGGTAGCATAGCCTTAGTTAGGCATGGACTGATCACCCATGCTTAAATAAGGTAGCGTAAACCAATATCTAATCATTACAATAACCAGTTAGTTGTACCATTACCTAACCTAGGATTACTTGAACTGTATCAGGACTTAGAGATATTACCAGATTGTATTAGGAAAGGTTATCAACTATTGGACAACTTCTAAACTGGTGAGTTCCTCTGAACTGTTTTCCTAAAACGGGATGTGATGTTCTGATAACTGGTAATAATTAAAGAATTGACTATCAATAGCATCTGTGATATGTGGCAATGCTTGATGGGATGCTTGAGGGCTGCTTGTAGGATTCTGCTTTAGCAAGTGGAGTTTGTATACATAGCCTAGTTATGTGAATTTATATTGTGCTTACTCTGTTCCTATATGTTTGCAATGGTTGTATCTGCTTGATGCAATAGTCAATATTAATATGTTTTGAATTTTAAAGAATGTTATGTTTATGAACTCACAAGCTTTATGCTGAGTTCCAAATGTTTTTATTTTATGGACACACGTCCTAGGTGTCAGGTGATTACAGGAATAAGAGATTATGGACTAAGCTTATGAGGAGATAAAAGACTAAAGTGTTGCCGAAGATTTTGAATCCCTGCTATAGTTAAACTGATGTAATTTTAGTATTGTATTAGAAGACAGATGTATAATACGTTATAATTTATAATTTGACTTCCGCTATGTATGCTCTGATTACTGTGTGTTCTGTATATCCGATGCGTAACGCTCCCCAGGGTGTGCCTTGGGAGGTGGGCGTTACATCTAACCCCTTGGGATCGCCTTCACCACCTCTTCGACTTAGGGCTAACCGAGATTGATACCTTCACACTCCCTCTCAAAACCTACTTAAGTTTTAACAATAATCAATCAAGAAAACATAACGAGTTAATGACCTTCTAGTGCCAGGATCACATGTATAGTCTGCATCACAATACCAAAACAATTTCACTATTTGTTCCATCTTGAACTCAACTCCAAGATCAATTGCCCCTTTCACATATTTAAGCATTCGTCGAGCTACAAGCATATGAGGCTTTCTCGAACTATGCATATACCAGCTTAGAACTCCCATAATGAAAGAGATGTCTGGTCGAGTCAATATATGTTAAATAAATAAGGCTTCTAATTATTTTTCTGTACTCGGCTTGATCTTCTAGTTCTTTTCCTTAATTTGAGTATATCTTTACATTCAAATCTGCTGGAGTTATTTGCTGGTTTTGCATCCGACATGTCAAATTTTTATAACATATTTGTTGTGTATTATTTTTGATGCAATGATACACTTTCTTTCTTTTACCTGAGTTCCACTTTGTGAAATTGTTCCAAATCTTTCATTTGAAACCTAATATTCACGTTATCTTTTAGTTTTGCGACATGATTACTTAAGTCTCTGGTTATTACTAGATCATCAATGTACACTAGTATGTTTCCTACCTTTGTTTCTTTGATTTTCAGCCTGATGCCATTTTAGCTTTTGTAGGTAATTTCTTAAACCTTATTTAGGCCTTGTTTTTCTATTTCATGAATAACACCAAAAGAAAACATGAAAAAATATCAGTAATTGTAATTATACAAGTGCTTAGACATTGGTGTTGCATCACTCAACACACGTCTGTGTGCTTTGTAGTTTGATTTTTTAAACGGGAGTTGGTGTGCTTTTCCAAATTGATAGCCGAAGCAAACTTCAATTTGGTTTACACCTAGCTTTGTTAACCTTGTAACTAATTATCTTTCCATCATGATCTTATCTTCTCGTTGGTGACTTGGATGCCATAAATCTAGTGTTTGGTTGTTCTTCGTCTTCTCAGTGTAGGCTCTTCTAATAGAGCCTATAAGGTTTCTCTTTGGTGTCCTTTGAGCACAGGAAGTAATGGTTTCTCAATTTTTACAAAACATAGTGCCCTATCATGTGATTTGAGGAACTAAAATGAAGTCTTTCTTCGTAAGGGGGAATTAACATGATAACGTCTTTCAATACTAGCTCTGTTGCGTTGCCTCTTGTTGGGAACACAACATCTCCAATACTTGAAATAAAGGTATCCAATGCTGTTTCGGGTATTCAATACCTTGCAGATGTTCAAGCAAATCCTCATCAATAGCGGCTTTCAGAATGAGTATGGCTTTTCCAGCCTTCATTCACCACTTATGTGTTTCTCCATTTATGTCATTTCTTGGTAGCTAGTCTCGATTCCTCTAACAACGTCCCATAAGTCTTGGCCTACAAGATATGACCTCATACAATAGATCAAGTATTATAATTGTTGTTACTCAGTTCCTTGATACTACTAACAACATAGAGTTTTGCCGTCGATACCTTTTGTGTTTGTTCTTTAATTCAAATCGTAGCCCTTTCCTGATTGGTAATCCTATTGCTAAAACAAAATTTCAATTGGAAAAACCATCCTTTATTAGAATCCTTGAAGCTCTTATATATGTTTGTTAAACTGGAAGAGCAATCTTCGACCAGTGGCTTAAGAACACATCAGAACAATCTTGACCATAATGATTACGTAGCTTGCAACACTTAAATAGGAGGGAACAAATCCTAATCTAATAACAATTTTAATACCATAACTAGAAACTAAGATAAAAATAAACCATTGATTATAAAGAGCGTCTTAATTAACTAAACTACTACTTATTAAGACATTTAATCCCATAACTTGTGATCTCCTCCAACCACCCCTTGAGATCACCTTCACCAACTAGCTGACTTATATAGTGATCTTTACATCAATACAACCATAGCAAAGACAAATATGCCTATCTTATAGGTAGCATAATCTTGATAATAACCAACTATCCATCTATGTACGTGAAATCTCCCAGTACTTACTGTTTATTATTGTTTAACCAATAATAAACATAAATAAAGGACAACATAGTTATCAATCAAAGAATGATATCACTTAGCTTCGAATCCCTTGATGTTAGAATGATCACCAATATGGATATATGGTGAGGCCACAAATGCATAAGGTGAAATGGCTCTTGTCAACGCTAACAAATTAATCTTATGAGCGCTTGAAAAGCTAAAGTATTGTGACATTAAAACCACCTTAAATCATGCAACGAAGACCAAGTGATGGGACTTTATGTTAGTGCGATAAGATAGATCCCTTGGCTTTTTGGAGTGCTAGTTTGACAAAACACTCTAACCACCTCAAGTTGGATAAAGGAACCAATACCAACATTTCTCTTGAATTAGGATACTGAAATTAAAATGTTAAATGTTTCACTAGCCATGACTAGTGTGGAAATTTCCCTCCATTTATAAAAATAAGGTTGATTTCGGTTGTCTTAATCGTACGTTGCTAAATAAAAATGGAAAAAAATAGCTTGAAAAGGGAATTGGCCAAAACTAACCAAGAGTGTATTTCCAAAGTAACAAAAGATACAAAAATGAATCCATATATCATGACAGTGGCAGAAGAGCTTTAAAAACTGCAAATCCTAGAAATATATATCCTTTGCTTGTTCATGTTCTTTTTATGCCAAAAGCGGGCATGTATCAACATGTAGCTTGAAAAAAATCTGAAAACCAATCATATAATTATTGATAGTAAATGGAATGCTTTGCATAGCCCAACAGAGAGGGTGCAAGGAAATATATATACTAACATTTACAATAATTATACATTAATTATACAAACAAATAATAAATGTCAAGAGATAATGCTAGTGGTTAACATCCCCCTCAAACGAGATGGTGGCGGTCGAACAGTGAGCTGACCTTGAAAGAACTCGAACTGACTACAAGCAAGGCTTTTAGTGAAAATATCCGCAACCTGGAGCTTGGATGGAACAAAGGCAGTGTGAAGTTTGCCAGAGGTGACAAGTTCTTGTATAAAATAGTAGTCAAGATCAATGTGTTGAGAGCATTTGTTGGAGACCGGATTCTGAGAAAAAAATATAGCAATTTTGTTGTCACATAATATGGTCGGTCTGAGCGGTGGCAGAGCATGAAGTTCCCGAAAAAGATGAGTAATCCAGACAATTTCGTCAGTCGTGCTAGCCATAGCTCGATACTCGGATTCACAACTTGACCGAGCAACAGAGGGTTGCTTCTTAGCACTCCACGAAACAAGATTACCCCCCAAGAACATAAAGTAACCGTAGGTGGAGCGGCGTGTATCAATGCAGCAAGCCCAGTCGACATCAGAATGATATCACTTAGCTTCGAATCCCTTGATGTTAGAATGATCACCAATATGGATATATGGTGAGGCCACAAATGCATAAGGTGAAATGGCTCTTGTCAACGCTAACAAATTAATCTTATGAGCGCTTGAAAAGCTAAAGTATTGTGACATTAAAACCACCTTAAATCATGCAACGAAGACCAAGTGATGGGACTTTATGTTAGTGCGATAAGATAGATCCCTTGGCTTTTTGGAGTGCTAGTTTGACAAAACACTCTAACCACCTCAAGTTGGATAAAGGAACCAATACCAACATTTCTCTTGAATTAGGATACTGAAATTAAAATGTTAAATGTTTCACTAGCCATGACTAGTGTGACAATTTCCCTCCATTTATAAAAAGGTTGATTCGGTTGTCTTAATCGTAAGTTGCTAAATAAAAATGGAAAAAAATAGCTTGAAAAGGGAATTGGCCAAAACTAACCAAGAGTGTATTTCCAAAGTAACAAAACATACAAAAATGAATCCATATATCGTGACAGTGGCAGAAGAGCTTTAAAAACTACAAATCCTAGAAATATATATACTTTGCTTGTTCATGTTCTTTTTATGCCAAAAGCGGGCATGGTATCAACATGTAGCTTGAAAAAAATCTGAAAACCAATCGTATAATTATTGATAGTAAATGGAATGCTTTGCATAGCCCAACAGAGAGGGTGCAAGGAAATATATATACTAACAATTACAATAATTACACATTAATTATTTAAACAAATAATAAATGTCAAGAGATAATGCTAGTGGTTAACATCCCCCTCAAACGAGATGGTGGCGGTCGAACAGTGAGCTGACCTTGAAAGAACTCGAACTGACTACGAGCAAGGCTTTTAGTGAAAATATCCGCAACCTGGAGCTTGGATGGAACAAAGGCAGTGTGAAGTTTGCCAGAGGTGACAAGTTCTTGTAAATGGTAGTCAAGATCAATGTGTTCGGAGCATTTGTTGGAGACTGGATTCTGAGACAAAAATGTAGCAGTTTTGTTGTCACATAATATGGTCGGTCTAAGCGGTGGCAGAGCATGAAGTTCTCGAAAAAGATGAGTAATCCAGACAATTTCGGCAGTCGTGCTAGCCATAGCTCGATACTCGGATTCACAACTTAACCGAGCAACAGAGGGTTGCTTCTTAGCACTCCACGAAACAAGATTAGCCCCCCCAAGAACATAGAGTAACCGTAGGTGGAGTGGCGTGTATCAATGCAGCAAGCCCAGTCGACATCAGAATAACCCAAGATAGTATTTTTGACCGGTCGACTAAAAGTGAGGCCATACTCAACGGTACATGTACCTTTGATGTAACGCAGTATTCTTTTTACATTTTGAAAATGTATTATTGTTGGTGATTGTAAGAATTGACTCACTTGATTCACAGCATATGAGATATCCGGTCTCGTAATGGTTAAGTATTGGAGAGCACCAACCAATGAATGATAATACGTGGGATCCTTGTACGGTTCGCCATGTGTAGTAAAAGAGTCATCAGGTGAAAGAGGTGTCTGAATTGGTTTGCTATAAAGGAGGCCGACACAATCAAGATTGTCACGCGCATACTTAGCTTGACTTAGAAATACACCATTAGGGGTATATGTTACCTCAAGACCAAGGAAATAATTTAGACGGCCAAGGTCTTTTATTGAAAACTCCTTATGTAACCGAGCAATAAACTTAGTCATGATACGTTCTTGATTTCCGGTCAAGATCAGGTCGTCAACATAGACGAGAAGGTACATGATACAAGCATCACGTTTGAACACAAATAAAGAGGTGTCCGCACGACTACATATGAAACCGTTAAGAGTTAGGAATGTGCTGAGCCGGTGAAACCAAGAACGCGGTGCTTCCTTTAGACCGTAGAGAGCCTTGTTCAGCTTACAAACATGATTCCGAAACATTTGGTCGAGAAAGCCCGGTGGTTGCTCCATGAATATTTGCTCTGTGAGATGGCCATGTAAAAACGCATGTTGACATCAAGTTGATGGAGATGTTAATTGTGTAACATGGCCAACTGATCGATGTCGAAGTATCAATCAAATATAATGTTAAAATGTGTGTTCCTATTCATCTTAAACTAGTTAGGGTAAGTAGGGTTGTCGATCCTCGTGGAATTAGTGGTCGGTGTATTATACTTTGATTTATGAAACAATGATTAATTAAATTACCAAATTACTTAACTATTGCCTCTTGGCTGTGAAAATTGGATTTTTGGAATAATTAACAAATTAACTAAGAAAACAAATTGGAAATAATCAAACTTGGTTAAGAAAATGATTATAAGAAAGAGTAATCCACTTCAGATCTAGGTTTGGTTTTCAGTAATTGTTTAATTCAACTTCATGGAAAATCCTTAATAGAGATTCTATACGTGCGATGATTAAGTGATATCGATAATCAAGACTTAATAGGTCTTAATACACAATGTCGATTCAATTAGAAACCAAAACTTGCAATCATATAATTTTCGAAAGATTAAATGATATTCAAATAAAAAGTTACCAAAATCAATGTTTAAATAACCAAAACACAAGTTAAACTTATGAAAGAACTTAATAGGTTCTAAAGTTTTATCCCAACAAAGTTAAACATAAACAAAAACTTAATCACACAAAACCTAATACCCGAAGTAGATCACGAGAAGATTAGCCGCTCATCGTTCTTGAATGATCTTCAAAACCATTGTTGATTTGCATTCCAGATGATTGTATATTGTTTTTGAGAGTTGGAATGGTTAACTAATAGCCTAAGAACTCCTAAAATTCATCTCCAAACGTTCTAGGTCGAATGGGGGGCAAGTGGTGGGTGAAACCTAACAAAAACACGGTTTTATAGGTGTTCCAAGGTGGCCCTGGCGTAGGCTACGCCAGCCAGCGTAGCCTACGCTAGAGTGTATTCTGCTGATTTTTTTCTTAAGCTGGCGTAGCCTACGGTGGCTATAGTAGGCTATGGTGGAAGCCTTTCTGCTGCACTTTAAATCTTTGTTTCTTGACCCCTCCAATGCCTTGTTTCACCATGTAAGCTTCCAACTTGATTATTTTACCTACAAAATCACTTCCAACTCCTAGTTAAACTATTCAACATAATCAAATTCATAAATACCAGTAATCATACTTAATATTTAACATTTAAACACTTGAAATACCATTCCAACACACTCGTATCACCAACGAAAGAACGATGCAAACCATGGAAGCCTTCATAACGGGACTGAAGGTGAGAGAATAGTCTAGACCAGGAAGTTGGCTAAATCCCTGAGCAACAAGTCGGGCTTTGTACCGATTAATGGACCCATATGCCTTATATTTTGTACGAAATAGCCACTTACTACCAACCACGTTTTGATCAACCAGGTGAGGAACCAGAGTCCAAGTTGTATTATTGTGTAAGGCCGAGAGTTCTTTCTTCATGGCCTCAACCCAATAGGGATGTTTTAGGGAAATTTTGACACCCTTAGGCTCAACAGAAGAGAACAAGGCTTGATGTAAAGGATGAGATGTTATGTGAGTTAAATGAGATTGATACATGGGTTTAAATATGCCATCTTTGGTGCGGGTGATCATGGGATGAGATGGAGGGATAGCGGGGTTATGGGCTGATGGTGCATTGGTAGAGGTTGTGGAGTGAAGAACATTGGGTGGAACTTGGTCGTTGGTTTCGAGTGAGGTTGAGGAGGAGGATTGGGTGGTTATAGTTACGGATGGGTGTTGAGCAATCTCGGTATCAACTAGGGTGGTATGGACGGGAAGTGCTTCAGGTGCGGGTGGAGTGGTGTCGGATTAAGAACGGTTATGGGACCAATGGGGGAACACGGGTCAGAGGCCATCGTGGAAGGGCTATTGTCGGGTGAATCATAACAGTGAACACAAGGTTCAACAGCTGCGGTAGGAGGGTTAGGTGGTGGGGAAGTTGGATGAGACATGGGAACATCTTCAAAAAAGTGTGCCAAGGCAGATCGAGCAAGGAAGTGGGTGGATTCGTGGACTTAAATGGGAAGTTTAGTTCATTAAACCGAGCATGACTAGTGATATACAAACGAGAAGATGATGGATCAAGACACTTGCATCCTTTGTGTTGCAGACTATACCCCAAGAAGATACACGTTAAGCTTCGAGGGGAGAACTTATTTGTTGAATAGTCTCGAAGGTAGGGATAAACCCTACAACCAAAAGGTCGAAAATTAGCATAGACTGGTTTTTGTGAGTATAGTTGTTCAAATGGTGACTTATTCCCCAGGACTTTGGTGGGAATCCGGTTAATTATATACACTGCAGTACAAAAAGCATCCACCCAATAAGACGGAGAGACATTACTGTTAAATAAAAGTGCCAAACCGGTTTCAACAATATATTTATGTTTTCTTTCAGTCCGCCCATTTTGTTGAGGTATATAAGGGCATGAAAGCCGGTGGAAGGTACCATTATCATTTAGTAATTGCTTGACCCGGTGGTTTACAAATTATGTACCACCATCACTTTGAAAAACCTTGATTTTCCTTAAAAGTTGAGTTTGAATAAACCGAAGAAACGTTGTAAAGATAGTTGCAAATTCACTTTTAGTTTTCAACGGGTAGAACCATGTGAATCTAGTCGAGTCATCAACAAAAATGGCATAATACCGATAGCCATTAGTAGAGACAAGCGGAGAAGGCCCCCAAAGATCACAGTGTACCAAATCAAGTGGGTTAGAAGCCCATTTTTCATTAACATTAAAAGGTAAACGGTGCCCTTTAGACATCTCACAAGAAGTACAAATAACCGGCTTTGGTAATAGAGATGTAAGTTCAAGACAACTAAGTTTATTTAAAAGCATAATCGTATCAAATTATATGTGTCCCAATCTAAGATGCCATAACTCAAAAGAATCCTTGAGAGAGTGTTACGAATCCGTAACAAAGGCTTTCGGTTCCATGCTTAAAATATATAACCCATCCTTACACCAACCTTGGGCGAGCATCTGTTTTGTGAACCGGTCCTGATTATAAAAATTTGGGTGAGAAAACAAAACGTTCGAAGAGTTGCACTCGTTGGTTTGCTAATAGACAATAGATTGTTCATGAGATTAGGAACAACCAAAACATCTTTTAAATGAAGAAAGGAAGAAATAGTTGTTTCGCTAATATGAGATACCGGAAAAGATTTACCATTCCCAAACATAACTATTGCATCGCCCGGAGAAAGCGATGGATTAGAGATGTTGGCAGTGGAGTTGGTCAGATGATCTGTGGCCCCTGAATCCATAAACCAATCCGGAGATGATGACGTAACGTGGCAGCGGGCTTGAAAAGATTTGGCAAGAGCAGCATCCGAAGTGTCATATTATGAAGCAAAGTGTGGGAGATTGGGATATTGGTTGGCAAAGTGACTAGTAGTGCAACATAATTGGCAATGGGGAGGGCGTCGGCCCCGACCCCGACCAGCACCTGCCCACGGAGCGCGCGAGCGGCCCCCTCGACCTCGGGATGGAACTGTAGAATGAGTAGACTAGGAGTTGAAGGCAACACTAGGCGTGGCGGTCTCACCGTGAATAGACCGGAGAAATAATTCATGACTTTCAGCTTGTGTGAGAATATCTCGAAACACCGGTGGCGGTTTAGACGTCCGGATAGTAGTAGAGAAGGTCTCAAAGGAAGCCCTAAGACCACATAGGAACCGATGAAGTTTATCGTATTCTTCAACCGGATGGCCAACCGCAGCAAGTTGGTCACATAGGAGCTTAAATTTGTGTCCGAATTCCGAAACCGATGAGGAACCTTTTGATGTTTGTCGGAGCTGATCCTTGAGATTTTGAATTCTTTCAACTGAGGTGTTGCTATAAGCATTTTCAAGAGCAACCCAGATGGCACGAACGGTGGGTAAACCAAGGACTTCGGCAATAGCTTCTTCGGAGAGAGTAGCATGAAGAATAAGGAAGGTTTTTTGATCAGCACTCTTCCATGCAGCAAAGAGGGAATTGGGCACCGTTTTATCGTCAAGAGTAGTTTCGGCAGGGGGGTTCGATCGTACCATCTATATGAGGGAGTAGGTTTTGAAATGTAAGTATGGGCATTAGTTGGTTCCTCCATAAAAGATAGTTAGTAGGAGAAAGCTTGATGGTAAGCATATGAAGAATTGTATTTAAGGTGACAGGAGCATCATTGTTAAAAGAAGAAGCCATGGGAGAAGGAGAGGGGGGGTGAGAAGGGAGACAAGAGACAAGGTGGGAAGAAGGTGAGAAAAGGAAGAGATAAAGACAAGGAGAGGGGGAGGATCAAAAGGCTCTAAGATACCATGATAGTAAATGGAATCCTTTGCATACCCCAACATAGAGGGTGCAAGGAAATATATATGCTAACAGTTACAATAATTACACATTAATAATACAAACAAATAATAAATGTCAAGAGATAATGCTAGTGGTTCACAATTATAATCCAGCCAATTCTAGGAAAAAAAGTGATGACAAACTTTTGAACTAATCGTTATAAGGCAAAGGTTTTCCACAGTTAGGAGAGTCATATTGAGTGTCTTCTAAACTCAAACTTATTTGCAACTGATGTTAGTATGTAACTAGGTTTCTTTGGGAAATTATGTTGGGAAATATGATAAAAAAAACTAAAAGCCTACAAAGAACACATAAACTGAAAGCGACAAGACCACACAAGGATTTTATAAATTAAGTTGATAAAAGTTTTAAACGTCCAACATAAAATTGACAGAGCTTCAAACCTTGAATCATTAATCTAACGATTCAAGTGTCTCAGATTCTGAAATACAAACAGTAAAATAAAAAAAACGACAACGTTAAATTAACTGGAGTGAACTGAAGTCTTTCTAGCTCTTGGTTCGTTGATGTATTAATTCCTTAATCAATTAGTGGCAGTTCCAGCGACACACAACCACTGTCCCGCAAATATGTGGTCGCAATTGATGTTGGGGTTTATCACCAAAAACAAATCCACACTCATCTTAAACTTCTTGCTAACCTTTGTGCAATCGTCTCCAGATTTCGCACCGACAACTTGGTCACAAACAACTTTTGTCTCGAAGCCATCTGTATGGTCACAATGATCAATCAAGACAAAGATATAGTTTGTCAACTTAACGATTACATTGATCGATGAAGAAAGTTTTTTTTTTGAATGACTTACCAGTAAGGGTGACTTTTTTTCCTGTGAATGTGACAGTGGCGCCTCTGCTTTCGGCCAATGCGACGAGCATGAGGCACAGTGAAAGGATGGTGGCTATTTTCACAAACGTGGAAGCTTTCATTGCCATGATTTCTCAAGCTATTTCTTGCCTTTTAATTTCTTGATGATGATATAAGTACTTGTATTGTTGGTATTTATAGTGAATGATTTAGATTATTCATGTAAGATTCGTTAGATGAGCCAATTTCACCTTGTAATCTGAGAATTACAGCCGGCCCAAAGTCTTGCAGGTTATATTGTTTGATAGTTTTTAATAGAAGTGTGTATGTAGATATATTTTTTCTTAACCATTTTGGAGATAATATATTTAGAGAAAATCAAGTAGTCTTTTTCATGTTAAAATAATTTCAATTTCACGTGTAAAAAGATATGCAAGTCTTTGGTTACGTATCTACTTTTACTTGTATAAATTTTTACGAGTGATAATATTGCAAAAACACATGCATACCATAAATAAATATTATGAGAATGAATTTTGGTCGAGTATCTGGTGTTATCTATAGTAATACATCCCTTAAAAATGATTAGCTAGATTCCTTATACATTTTTGTGCTTGCATAACTTGTTGAGATGAAAATTTATTAAATCGGACACAAATTAAAAGATCATCATTTACAGAAGAAATAAAGAAATATACGGAGTGGAAGAGATAATCAAAATGCGTTCTTATATATATTCAAGGATAACCATAAGAACTCTATACTTATAGATTCTACAAATATATAAAAGGACATCTATAATATGAAACAACTAGAGAATACGAATTAAATATAAACACATATAATATGCCCTCTCAACCTCGACGGCAGTGTGATGTGTAGCTTGGATATGAGATAAGCATATTGAGAAGAGGAAAACGCTTCTATGAGAATGTCTACAAGCTGATGTGCGGTAGCATCATAACAAATTGTGAGGGACCGAGCCAAAACCATATGTCGAGTAAAATAAAGATCAATCTCAAGATGCTTGGTGATTTGATGAAAGATAGGAATAACCGTAAGATATGTGGCACCAATGTTGTCACACCGGCCATAGAGTAGATGCACAACTAGAAAATAAACGAACCTCATACATTATTGACGCAATCCATCTGATCTCAAGCGCAACATGAGCAACAGCCCAACACTCGGTCTCGGTGCTAGACCACACATAATTGTGTTGCTTTTTCAAACTTTAGCTGATAAGATTGGAGCCAAAAATACACTTAACTATGTAGTTTCTTTAAAGAAACTGATAAATCTTACTGACAACATAACTAAGCAATTTCTTGACTTGTTAAAACTAAGTACTTTAAGCTCCAACCGATAAAGCAAAGAGTCGTTCATCGGAACCCTACAGTATCAAGAAAGTTGTCAGCGTGTTCATTTTATACATATTTTAATCTTGCTTTTAGCATATATATTCAATTGCATTCTGTAAATATAAGTTTTGATGGAATGAAATCTA
Source organism: Flaveria sonorensis (assembly GCA_025506505.1). Classification (NCBI taxonomy): domain Eukaryota; kingdom Viridiplantae; phylum Streptophyta; class Magnoliopsida; order Asterales; family Asteraceae; genus Flaveria; species Flaveria sonorensis. Next base: position 12,318,346 of record CM046429.1, read on the forward strand.
CAATGGCTGTTTGTTTTTTATTTTTATTTTTAATTTATTATTTTTTATTTTTTGTAGGTGCAAGATGATCCTAAAAGCTAGGTGAAAACAAAAATTGGGATGCTCTTGAAATAATATTAAAAACAAAAGTTTGTTTTTGAAGATTCGAAAAGATAATACAAAATTGAATTTAAAGTTTTATCTTAGAAACTTGATTTCAACTCTCAAGTTTCAAACTTTAAGAAAATTCATCATCTTGGTTTTTGGGAGAATCATTCTCGACGGCGCCTAGAAGAAAAAGAAGAGAAGAAACAACAAAGGAAACAATCAATTTTCTTGGTTTTCCAGTTCTTTTGGAACATACTAGTTTGTTTTAAAATCGTAAGTTTTTTTTGTTATCCTTTACATTTTAATCGAATTAATTGAATTAGTAATCATGTACCACTAATAATTTTAATTTGACACTTGGTTTTATTTTATTTGGTTTAATTCGAACACTAATGTTAGAAGTTGTTCGCATGATTAAGAATTTGTGGTGCAGCATTAAACTAACATATGGCCAACATATTTATAAAGTAATAGTCGACTACCCTAAAGAAAGAATGTTGGATCCTTTTTTTAATTGTCATATACCATTGTGATTATTGAAGTTAGTTAGTTATCATGTTCTAATAATAAAATAACTAATAAGGACTTATGTAAGTTATAGCAACTATCAAATTATTAATAATTACACTTTTGTCACTCCTTGGTAATATTTTGATTAATACTATTGCCTCTATGTAAATCCATAAATATGCAGGCTTATGTACGTTAATTTATTATAATCACAAATATAAAGGCCGGTGGGGGACTTTAAGTTTCAAAGTTGCAACCTAAAACTTATAAACACAATTTTATAACTAAAATTCACTATGTGAAGGAACGGAATTTTCTCTATTCACTCGGTTATGACCGATTATCAAGTCACAAAGGCGGAATCAATGTGAACTGATGTTAATACGATCAAACCGTGACGAATAACAAGCTAGGTATATCAAAACAATACAAACACAAACAACTAAATAAGTTCTGCTCAGTCTCATATATTAATATGCTTGTTATAGTGAATTTGAAATTGACAAAATGAACATAAAAAATACACAAACAAAATACATATTTATACTAAACGGTTAAAGTTCTCGTAAAAAAAAAAGCTCCCGCATCACTACCATCAACTCCAAGGTTCTACAAATCTTCAATACTTTCAATTCTGAATAGTTTTAGTAAGCATTTGGAGAAGTTTCTCAAAACATAATCTCTTTGGTATTTCAAGTCTCTATATGTGAAGTCTACACATTATACTAGCACAACGGAGCACGAATAAATAATGACCGCCCAACCATGCATACTAGGGGGCCATCTTCACGACAATATCCTTGAGGTTTATTACCGGTTGATAGTAGAGACGAGAACCTTTAAAGCGTGAAATCAAAATTATGACAAAAAAATATTATGATAACACGTTTTATACGTAGGCTTTACTGATCACCATCAATCTTAAAATTAAACACTCAACTTTCTAAACTTTCAACTTGCCACCATCTCTAGTTTTCAAACTAAACCCTTAAGTTTTTAAAATTTCAACTTGACCCCTGCATATATAATATACGCTTTTAATGTATTAATTTTTCTTTAATTTGATTTTTTAATATTCTTGTTCATTAACCTTTTTTTTATAAAAAAAGACCTAGTTTGTGGATGTGTTTAATTATTATCTTGGTGTCATCGTATGCTATATATCTAATTTTAATTCTTCTTAAAGCCCAATTATAATATTACTCATGTAATTTTTTCTTTAATGTAAACTTGGAGAAGAAAGAAGAGCATCACATACATATGCTATATATCGTAACTTTAGGAACTAGAGAAGATTAGATACTACACTCATGGCATCATATCAAATAGCAAATCAAATTTTCCAGATCAATATGTTATAATTAACCACATTCGCTCCTTGTCAAAGCAAAATGCTTATACAACTGATTTTGTTTGAGAAACTACGTTGTGATAATGTGATTAGCAATTAAAAAGTTCACAGAGAACACATTTAGCTACATAATAACTAGACCAATATGTAGATGGATTTTATAAAGTTGACACCAACATTTCCAGCCTTAACAATCATAGAACATAAACATGACAAAGCTTTTAATCTTAAAGTTGACACCAACATTTCCAGCCTTAACAATCATAGAACAGAAACATGACAAAGCTTTTAATCTTAAATCATTAATCTAACGATTCAAGTGTCTCCGATTCTGAAATACAAACTGTTATAAAACCAACAAACGTTACACTAGAGCTAACTGAAGTCATCCTAGCTCTTTATTCGTTCAGACTTGATAATAGCAAGTAGATCAATTAGTGGCGGTTCCAGCAACACACAACCATTGACCCACAAAGATGTGGTCACAATTGATATTGGGGTTAATCCCCAAAAAGAGATCCACACTCATCTTAAACTTCTGGCTAACGGTCGTGCAATCATCCCCAGATTTTGCACCGACAACTTGGTCACAATCAACCTTCGCTTGGAAGCCATCTGTATGTTAACGACTCCATTGATCAGTTAAAAAAGACATTGTTAAACTATGATTAAATTGATGGATTAAGAAAGTTTTTTTTTGATGATGAATGACTTACCATCCGGGGTGGTCCTGCTTTCTGTGAATACGACGAGCATCAAGCAAAGGGAAAGTATGGTGGCTATTTTCACAAACAATGAAGCTTTGATGGCCATGATCTTGAGCTTTTTGTTGCTTTGTGTTGGTGATGATTGTGAATTAGCTGATGATATGAGTACTTGTGTTGTTGGTATTTATAGTAAATAATTTGGATAAACTATTCATGTAATATTCTTTAGAAGAGCCAATTTCACATTGTAATCTAAGATTCTACAGCCGGCCCAACGTCTTGCTAAGTTATGTTGGTTTTCAGTTTTGAATAGAGGTATGTTTATTTTTAAATCATATTTAAGATATTAGTTAGAAAAAATCTGGTCGTCATTTACATGTTAGAATAATTTCACATATATATAGTTATAAGATATGTGAATCTTTGGTTACATATCTATTTTTACTTGACTATAAACCTGTGCAAAAAATAATAAAGCAAATTAAGAATGTTACGAAAATCAGATATGGTATCAGCCTTAAAATTACTTGCATGATATTTCCTGTTAATTTTTCTTAAAATTTAGCAAAGGTTGAACAATTATAGGTTCATAACTTTTGGCTCTACTATTTTCAACTTCCGCCACTGACAATGATGGGACTGCGCAAAGATGACACGATGGTCGACTAATAAAACAGTTACAATGTGATATGATTTTTATGAAAAGTTCTGTTGTTAAAAAAAATAGTCTTTATAATTACATCTTGTTCCTTTGAATGACACGATTTAACAACTTACATTTGGCGCATATATGCTAGTGTATATACACAGGTGCGGAGCTTGAACATTCTCGTAGGGGGAGCGGAGGCGAAATTAATTTTTTTTAGAGGGGACGAACTCTATATTTATATAAAAATTTACATTACCGGACCAAAAATTTACACTACCAGATTAAAATTTAACACTACCGTCAAACAAAAGAGGAGGGGCAGCGCCCCCCCACCCCCCGGTCTCCACATCCTCCGCCCCCGGTCTCCACTATCCTCCGCCCCTGTGTATACAAATTTTGTGCTATTATACTCAAAGATGCTCTTCTGTCCTAGACAGTATACCTAAAAAGCACACCTAAGAATAGATGAGATGAAAGGGGATGAAACTCCGCTTATTTATCTTAGTCATGCTCAAGGATATATGCTAGTGCTCTTGCTAATATTGGTGAGCAAGTTGGATAAATATATTGTTATGTTTATCCATTGAGTGTCAAATTTAACAAATAGTAAATAAAAATACAACATATCGTACACATATTAAGAATAATATGTATAGATGTAGAATTTGTATCCTCAAAGATATTGATTATTTAATTTAGTTACCAAAAATGCTTTAGCTTATTTACTTTGGTTGTTTTAGTTAAAGAAGATGGATGATTTTAACTTGAAATTAAATTTAAAAAATTTTAAAAGCTTAGAAATGTCCAATACGCTAACACGATCGTGCTAAAACTGTAAAATGAATACTATATGGTCGCTTTAAGGTTTTATTAAAAAAAATTGGTTTATTTTACGAAATATTATAAGAAAACAATAATTTGTGAAGAAATATCAGATTTTATGATAAGCAAAGAATGATACCTTAGCATCAAATCCCCTTGTGTCACAATGATCACTTATATGGACATATGGGGAGATCCAGTGACGGATCTACAAGAAACGTTAAAAGGTAAAGTAAATTTTTTTTTTTGTATATTTATATTAATAAAGGTGTCCGAAGGAAGATAATTTGAATCAAATCCATTTGGGATCGAGGGAATCGAACTTGAAGAAATTCAACTCAAATGAGTTGTTAACCCAATATCATCATCATTATTAAAACCAATATGCTATTTTTGAAATTTTCTTTTAAAAAATTACCAATAAAAACTTGTTTTTTCATCTTTCAAATATCTAATTTCAAAACAAATAACACAATAAGATTACAAATTACACTTAGAAATAATTCAATTCAAATACCTAATTTCAATATCAAATCTTTAATTCATCTTTTAAATCCTTACTTCATATACCTAATTGCATAAACTTTAAATAATAATTATTAATTTTTATAACAAATAACACTTAAATATTAGAAATTGAATAACATAAACTCTAAATCCTTAATTTCATAGTGTAATAAAAAAACCAGAAATGTTACCTTAAAATAGGTGGTAAATTGGTGAAAGATCACATGTGGGAGGTGGCAAGGGCCGCCGTAACGGGGGGCAGTTTGGTGGTGTTCAGTCGGATGGCTGGCGGTGGGGATGTGGGGTGATTGGTGGTGTGGGTGGATGGTGACCGACTGGCTGTGGCCTGTGAGAAGGGATGAAGGGTCGATTGGGGTATGTGGCGATGGTTGTTTTTTTTGTTTGTTTTTTTTTTAAGTTTTATGTTGATTGGGTTATGGGTATTTAGGTTAATTCGTTAGGCTTTATAATTTGTTTAATATTTTTTGGGCTTATTTTTTTTCTGAGCTTGTTAATTATTATTGTATTGGACTATCGGGTGTTTTGGGCTTATTAGTTATTAATGTTTTTATAAAATCTAATATTTTTATAAAATATAAGATTCTATTTTATAAACTTTAAAAGTTTCTATGAAGTGTTGAGTTTAAAAAGTTTTTTAGAGGTAAAGTAAAACCGTAATTTTTATTTTTTACATAAAACCGTAATTTTTTTCTTTACACTACCGTAAAAAGTTAAGGGGTAGCGTCGGCTATCCCTCGGCTCAATGTAGGTCCGCCTATGAGAAGACCACAAATACATAAGTAGAAAAGGCTCCCATCTAAAGTACCTATTCGTATGAGCACTTAGAAAACTAAAGTGCTATGAAACTAAAACCAGTACCTCGAATCATAAAACAATGACAAATGATAGGACTTTATGTAATGCAATAAGATAGAAACCACTTTCGTCAAGGCTATCATATTTAATTACTCTACGCAAACCTAATTTTACAAAACACTCTAGCACCACAAGTTAGATAAAGGAATAAACACCAAGATCATTAATCCTTAACATAATTTCATAACATCATAAGGTTCAATTAATTAGTGAATCCTTAACACAATGTACATCAATGATTTTGCTACAAAGACTCCATGTGGAGTCACTCTTTTAAAGGGTTAAAGACATTTAGTTAATGACGAAACATTTCTCTTCAACTATGGATGCGGTCAAATATTACAATTCGCACCGGCCTTATGTTTCGGTTCTCACATCCCTCATTAGTGTGGCAATTTCACCCCATTTATTTCTGAATAGATGGATTTAGGTTACGTCTTAATCCGAACTTGTTAAATAAAAAATTAAAAAAATGTGATGCCAATTCTAGGAAGAAAAGCAATGAAAGCCATTCCAAACAATCTCTACAAGGGTCTTCTAAACTTAAGTTCTTAACTTATATGCTAAGGATGTTAGCGTGTAACTGATTTTGTTTAAGAAATTATGTAATGAAATGTGAGCAGCAACTAAAAGGCCACTCAGAACACATTCAGCTACATAACAAGGTAAACAAGATCAAGTCAGGTAATCTATAAGGTAACATTTTCGACATGCAAAGACATAAAACATAAAAACGACAAAGCATGTAACCTTGAACCATTAATCTTACGATTCAAGAGTCTCAGATTCTTAAGTACAAACAAAAAAATAAAAAACCACAACATTGAATTAACTGGAGCTCTTAATTCGTTGAGGTATTCTTTGATCAATTAGTGGCAGTTCCAGCGACACACAACCACTGACCCTCAAAGATGTGGTCCTAATTGATGTTAGGGTTTATCACCAAAAACATATCCACACTCATCTTAAACTTCTTGCTAACCTTCGTGCAATTGTCCCCAGATTTCGCACTGACAACTTGCTCACAAACAACATTTGTTTGGAAGCCAGCTGCAAGACAAAGATGTAGTTTGTCAATGATATGATATTATGATTACGTTGATCGATTAAGAAAGTTTTGTTTATCAATGACTTACCAGTTGGGATGGTACTGTTTTCTGCGCATACGACGAGCGTCAGGCAAAGTGAAAGTATGGTGGCCAATTTTACAAACATGGAAGCCTTCATTGCCATGATCTTGAGCTATTACTTGCTTCTTGTTGGTGATGATTATGAGTTAGCTGATGGTATGAGTACTTGTGTTGTTAGTATTTATAGTGAATAATTTTGATGAATTACGGATATCAATCTTTAGATGGGCCAATTTCTCATTGTAATCTGAGATTTTAAAGCCGTCTATTGTTTTGCGGGTTATATTGTTTGTAGTTTTGGTATACATATAGTTTTGCTCAACCATATATAAGATATTAATTAGAGAAAACAAAGTTGACTTTTTCTTGCTAAAATCATCTCATGTGTATCGAGACATACAAATGTTTGGCTACGTATCTACTTTTACCGGTAGATAAGTCTTTACAAGAGATTTATTAAAGTAAAAACATATGCATACCATAAATAAATGTAACCAGAATATGAGTTTTATCTGGCCGGTTTCAGACTTTTAGTGCTGGCTCAAGAACGTTTTTCATAGGGATGGAAAATCTTATGGGTCCATTACCTATAGCTAAAAAAAAAAAATCGGTTTGGTTCGTGTCGGTTCACACAATAAAATGATAAAATCATATAAAATATCAAAATTCACAATTAAAGTCTTTCCCAGGTCATTACGAAGAGATAATAGAAATACAGTTGCTATCTACATGTTTTTATTTTTTGAAATTTAGTGTCACACCCTCAATTTCCACAAACGGGGTATTACCGTTAGGCGTGTGACATACCAGGATCTCAGCCACTAGTTACACCAAACTACACTTTAATTACAAAGCATAGTTAGTCGTTAACGTTTAAAATATCTCGAAAGCAGAGTTACCAAGATAACAATATAAGTAATTGCGGAAGCATAAATAAATCTTAAAACTTTAAATGGCGCAACACGCGCAAACCAAATAAGTAAGTTCACTGAAAAGTTATAAATATATCACGTGTGACGATGAATGCATGAATGCTTATCCTAAACGTGCGCATCTTGTGAACCTGAAAGAAACACGCTAAAGTGTCAACACAAGGTTGGTGAGTCCATAGGTTTTGATAAACAGAACAAGTAATAACCGATACAGTAAACAAAGTAATATCCACAGGTAGCTAGCCTACTTAACAAGTTACATAGTGTATAAAGTTCGCAACCGAAACTGACAATGTAAATGAATGCCTCGGCTGTGGCTACCAAACCACAGCAACAGAAATCAGGTCAATTAAACACTCGTTCGACCTCCAGTCGTGCTAGCGCGACTAGCCCGGGTGGGGTTTGTCAAACCCAGTAGATCTACTCAGAATTACCCCGCTGAAGAACATATATTAACGATTCGAAAAGTGAGGACTTAAGTTGGTACAACACTAGTAAACATGCGATCATTACAGTATACTGATCAAATGAAAATACGTTTGAACACATGCTTCTTTCCCCCAATGAAAACAGGTAAAACGGGGCTGAGAACTCACCTTATAAGCACAGCACAAGAAATAATACGGAGAGCAGGTAGTTAGGTTTCCAAATAACCTGGATTTCATTTAATAAATAATTAACATTTATTATTCAATAGAAATGCAAAGGTTGTACGGTTTTCGCGTTCCACGACTTGGTTACGATGCCGACTATAGGTTGATTCCCCACTTGCAAGCACACACCATCAAACCCCAAACTCACACAAGAAAGTACCTCATGTATGTTAATACTTATAAAAACATTTCATAGTTGAACCCTTACGTTTCATAATGCGCAACTCGCACTACATCATCCGTAACGACCCAAAATATAACACACTCGTTTGATAATTTACATACCCACAATATATAATACCTACACATAATATATATACACCACAAATATATAATATATATTACATACACACTCACACATGAAATATATATATATATTATACACCACCACATGACATGCATACACACAAGGTAAAACATTCACATGCAGTACATATATCCATGCGCCTACCATCACACCCACACACACACATCCATGCGCCCACTACCCAAAGGATACACATCAACCCTTTCATGCGCCATAAAGCTTGAACACACACACAAAAAGCACAACACAAGGACACACACACAACAAGAAGCAATTTCACAAAAGAACATACACACAAGCACACACACAAAAGAACACGCATATACAACAACATCCACCACAACTTGTAATCTATTAATATATACATAAACAACACATTCTAGACTACCATGAACCCCATCACAACCTGCAGAAGCACTCACGGCTACATATACATACATATATATACAACCAAGAACACATATAATGGTGACAACACACAACAACAACATGCCACAACTCAACCGACTACCCAACAGGTGAAACCCTCGCCAAAGCTCTAAACATATAAATATATATATATATATATATATAACCGCACATACCCGAACAACAACCCGTATCACCTCAGCAGCATAAGTATACAAAGAAGACACACACACAAGAGATACATCGCAGAACATGTATGTGACCGATTACTGCAACTCCTTAAACTCGAGCACATGATTTCACACAGAACTAACCGTGACCGGAAACTCGAAACCGTACGTAATCTCAAAAGTAATGACCAAGAAAGAACGTAAGAATCGTACCGAGTAGCGATGATCAACGATCGATAACGAAGGTGTCTCCAAGATGAACCGGGGCTGCGGTTGCGGTTTGGCCGGGAGAGGAGGGCTTCAAGAGGTATGGTTGCCACCGAAGAGAACCTTAACCGAGGCAGAGAGTAGAGGGTCACGATTGGAGGCTGTTGCAGCTTCAACAGGGGGTATCGAAAGGTGAACGGCGGTGTTGGTGCTAGTGATCCGAGAGGGAAGAGAGGGGGGGGGGGGGGGGGGTCGGTTATCACATGAGGTTCAAGATCAATATAAAATTGCTTCAATAGTTATATAATTACAATGTATATATATATATATATATATATATATATATATATATATATATATATATATTTATAGTAATTATACTTGTTTAGCAAAATATAGTTTGTTTAGTGAGTTGTAATATAGTTTTTTTAATAATAATGTATTTGTTTAGTGATTGTCTATTTCGTAGAAATTTATAAACACATATGACCAAAGAATAACCGGATAACGAGAAACCATAAGTTAATGGACAGTTGAGTTAAACGTGATGACCTGAAATTCGGAGTGTCACATCTAGTCATTGCATTATGTAGATAAACATTTAAAAAAAATCCCAAGAAAGTTATCCAAAGTAATATATTTATGTGTTAGAAGATGAAGCTTTAAGTTTTCTTTTGAAAAAAAAATTCATTGTATTATTAATATTACCTAAGTACACATTACCAAATTAATTTTAACTAGTTATATACTTGTCTAAGTATTTTAATATCACAATAATATAACTATATTTATTTTCATTTCAAACCAATACTACTTTGAAATTTACATCTTAATATTGATAAGTGAGGAAAAGTAGGTAAAAAATGCCCTCTTTTCGATAGAATTTTATATAGGCCGGTTTATTGTCATGTACTTATGTCATAATTTTGAATTACTAAACCTGACTTTTTCATATTTAAGTCAGTAATAGTTGATAGTCAATAATTCAAGAGTTTTAAATGCATGATGAATTACTCACCTTCAATGGCACTTGTAAAAGATGCTCAATGTTGATTTCATTAATGCCCCAAATCTCAATCCATAAGTAATGTGCAGTTGGAAGCATAATGTTAATGTATGCGCTAAGTGTATACGTTCTCGACCTGATATAGCATATGGGGTATATGCATACGGAAGTAACAAAACACAATCAATGATCAAACACTGATAATAAATGAACATAATAACTCATGATTTGATTCAAGTCGAAAATCAATGATTCAAAATTAGATTTGAATTTTCAAATTCGATTCGATTCAATTTGAAGTTTAATTATCGAATTCGAATAGAATTGCGAATTATTGATTTTCGATTCGAAATTCGAATTAGAAATAAACACATACTGCAAAAGGAAAGAAAGTGTGCTGTCAAGTCTTGCTCTAGCTTGCTAAAAATATAGCTTGCTGGTGGGGTCTTGCCCGTTCTCCCTCTTCTTCCGCTTTACAACCGCAATAAGAAACCTTAGAATTCACCCCCAATGAAAAAATGGGATTTGAGAGGCTAGCAAATCAAAATTATATGGAATGTCCAGATGTCCTACTCCTACCTGATCGATGTCGTGTGATCGGTCAAAAATATATATTAAAAAGTGCCTAATCACCCATAATAGTAAAGGGTAAAAAGGGTGTCGAATCCACAGGGAATCACAGGGAAATGCTAGTAACGATTAATCTAAAAAGACTAAACATTAAAAAGAAAATTGCTTGATTAATTGAATTGAGTAAGAATCAAATTAAAAAAATAAAAGTTTAGGTTTTTAACAATCTTGGTTAAAAAGCAACCCACTTCAGGATTCAGATTTGGTAAAGTTATAATTTTTCTTGAATGAAACCTAGTGAGAAGTCATTAATGGTGACTTACACATGATAGGATTTAAGTGATAATCATGCCTTAAAGCTTAAAAGACCTTATTCACACAATTACCAATTTGAATAATGAAATCCTAATTCTAATAATCAATCACACAATGATTAAAGACAACCAAAGTTATAGAATATCAAAATTAGGTTTAAGCATAATCAAACAGTTTAAATAATCAAATCATAAATTGAATCCAAACGAACTTAAAAGGTTTAAGATCCAATCTCAAATCTAGGTTACAACTAAGAAAACTAAGAACTTGCACAAACACGTCCCCCGAAGTGAATCACAATTGATTTAGCCTTGCATCATCATCGGATCTTCAACGCCAATTGAATGAATCTTGTAGATTTGATGATCTTGATGTTGGAAGAGCTTGAGAATGATCTAAGATTGTTAATTTTCATCTAAGATTGCTGTTGTAAAAGTTAAAATTCGTATTAGGGTTTTCCCTTTTTAAATCCCTTCAATTTAGGTCAAATCTCAACAAAAACCCGGACCCCGGCGTCGGTGGCGCCTATGGAGGCGTCGGTGGCGCCACCCCTCTATACAACCTTGATTTTCATGTGTAACTTTTCGAGATCTTTCCGTTGATAGGTCTTGGGTCCCATAACTCCTTTCCTATCTCAAGTTATGCCCGTTTTAAGATACCGTTGTTGTGCAACTTCGGTTGATCATATCTTTACTTCTCGAGCTCCAATTCTCGTCCCGTTTCTTCCACTTTCTTCGTATTCTTCACGTTTGACCTACAAACACAAGATAATCCAAAAGTAACTCTATTTCTCATAAATTTACACATAAAACATGAAAATAAAACTATTAAACATTGAATTTTCACCACCCGATCACAATCCCCACACTTACCTTTTGCTTGTCCTCAAGCAAAGCTCAATTGTGATTTATAAAACCGTCATTGATAATATACATCACTAATCACTTATTAAAAATAATTTAAGGTCCAAGGTCATGCCCTTATCCATAAGACTTACATCGTTCAATAGATTTACATTCTAGCAAGTCAATTATAGGCAATTAAAACTGGAAATCACCCAACTAAGTTTAAGGTGATTTTAATTTTTAGTCTCATGTACGCACCCCTCACAATAATTCACTTTTCTCGGTTCGTATCTGGACTAGTAAGGTATGTACTAGTGTAATCACTCAATAGTCCAATATACCATCTTATCCACATATGCTTGTATAGCAATCACACCTCCACCACTTACATAGATCTTGCACACTTCTAAAGGACTTACGGGTTTTTGGGCTTAGGTACGGGTAAGAGGTTTTGGCTTTTAAAAATGGCTAACACAAATAGAAATATAACCCAAACCGTCAAACCATCCGTATTATCATGACTCTCGAAGCTAAATCAGTTTGATCCTTTTCGAACCACTACTTTTTCTTCTTCTTTTTTTTATTTTTCAATTTTTTTGTTTTTTTTCATGATATAAGCTTGACTTTGAATGCTCTTTTACTTTAACGGCTTAATGATCGGTTATCAACTAACAACTTGGGCTTTATATGTCGATTTTAACAAACGAATGGCTTAAGGCTCAACATGGCTACTAAAGGGTATGATGGATAACAATAAACAAACGATAACAAGTAAAGGGGTTCCTAAGTTGCCTTTGTCATTTGTGTGCAAACACCTTGCTTATGGTCTTGGTATGCATCAAACAATACAAGTTCTGCAACAAGTGTAGTATATGGCCTACCCTCAACAAATGAATACATATGATTGTGTCTTAAGTAATAGGCTCAAAATCTCACCAAGTAGGAATTTAGGCTACCGATATGCACTTGAGTTTATTATATCAAAAGTTTGTTAACTCTAACCACACATCCTTAACATTTAAAAAACGACCCGCTAGAAATACTTTATCTTCCATCTTAAAGAATATGACCATGACCTAGGATCTACACCAATCTTTTGATAAGAAACAAGCTAGTGATTTACATTGAAAATTTTGGTCTTTAAACACAATAAACTTCACTTGAAGATTTGCAAAAAAAAATTACATTTTAACTTTTTTTGAAAACTTTTATCAAATCCACTCATCCCCACACTTGAGATGTACATTGCCCCCAATGTACTAACTAAATATTACTATTAGTATGGAAACAAGAGAATTTTAAGATCAGATCCAATCTTATCATATTCACAGACCATTTACATTCAGTAGCGGACTCACCATCAATAACCAAAAATGAAAACTAACTACAAATTAACTATTTTTAATAATTAATAAGGGAAACAAATGCACCTGGTTATGTCTTTATGGCAAGATCTTCAATTGTACTAGTGATCTTCAACATCTCGTCCACTAATCTACAAAACATAGTAAAACTCGTGTACAAGCGAACTTATCACTTCATGATTAGCACCTCATATTTAAATCAATAATGCATCCCCTTCCCCACACTTAAGCATGGCATTGTCCTTAATACAACTTTTAAGTGGAAATTTGATTAAAATATTTAATTTTTTTAAATAATATTTAAAAAATAACATTAATGATAAAAGTCCTAAACTCACTTTCGTAGGAATCACGGTTGCATTTAGCATATGCAAGAAGCCTTTTAAACCACCTAGTAGACACGAATGGACGAGTGTAGTCTCGTGAGGGTTTCTAGTGAACACACCCATAAAGTTCTTAAAGTGAAATAAAATAAAATCATAAATAAACAAAAACAAGACTAAAAAAACAAAATAGCTTGGGTTGCCTCCCAAGTAGCGCTAAGTTTTAGGTCTTCAGCCAGAGCGTACCTGATATATGTTATGGTGGTTTAAGTGCACATTTGCCTACCGAATTCCCGACAAACGCTTGGTAGTTGACATGCCAGTTCCGTAGTTGCTTCCTAATAATCAGCAAGTCAGCCACTTCATGATAACTTGTCCAATGCCTTGTAATGCCACCATCTTTTTCTTTATCCTCAAACCCTCTTCTTCAACTTTATTGCTTGGAGTAATAAGTATGGGGGAGGGATAGGTATTAACTTGGATTATTTTAGGCTTTGCCTCCTCTAATGGTGTTATGTCTTCTATCAGCTTTAAACATACAAATTCATGTTCTTGAAGTCCGGTAACCTCTTCAACCACATCACCATCAATCATGGTACCATTATCCAACTCAGATTGCTCTTGTCTTAGTTGAGCCATATCCTCAACTAGTTGGCCAACCTACTTAACCAATACCTCGAGTACTTTATCTCTTTCTTTGTCTTCTTTTTTCATTTCTACCAACATGTTCAAGATTTCATCAAAGCTAGAGTTCATTGAATTTTGAGGTTCCTCAAATGTCAGCTGAGTATATTCAGGATAGTAATCAGCATACTCCTCCCGGTAAGTTGATAAATGTGACATCTTGGGTTCATAGTGGTTGAGATCCCACTGTTGGACATATTTGTAATCTATGTCGGCATGATAATTTTTTTTATAACTTGATGGTGGAGGTGGTTTATAATGTGGATAATACGAGTGAGTTTCTTCATATTCATAGTTTGCCCTCACATATCCTATTTATCGCCTGTATTCAGAACATCTTCTTTCTATATTTCCATATTTGCTCTCAAACATTGGACAATCTTGAACCCAATGATAAAGACTTCCGCAACACATACATGGATCATTGTCTCAGTTCCAATCCATGATGATATTAAAATTCTTGAGATTCTACTAAGTCTGCAAAGAATTATCTGCAAACAAGAAACAAATACCACGCGTAGTTCCGAACAATAAAATAATAAATAAACGAAAAACAAGAAAAATAAAATATTTTTGGTTTTTATAGATTTTTAAGAAAACAAATAATTATTACTAACACTAAGCGCAACGATTCCCCGGCAACGGCGCCATCTTGATCGATGTCGTGTGGTCGGTCAAAAATATATATTAAAGAGTGCCTAATCACCCTTAATAATAAAGGGTAAGAAGGGTGTCGAATCCACAGGGAATCACAGGGAAGTGCTAGTAACGATTAATCTAAAAAGACTAAACATTAAAAAGGAAATTGCTTGATTAATTGAATTGAGTAAGAATCAAATTAATGAAATAAAAGTTTAGATTTAACAATCTTGGTGAAAAAGCAACCCACTTCAGGATTCAGATTTGGCAAAGTTACAATTTTTCTTAAATGAAACCTAGTGAGAAGTCATTAATGGTGACTTACACATGATAGGATTTAAGTGATAATCGTGGCTTAAAGCTTAAAAGACCTTATTCACATAATTACCAATTTGAATAATGAAACCCTAATTCTAATAATCAATCACACAATGATTAAAGACAACCAAAGTTATAAAATATCAAAATTAGGTTTAAGCATAATCAAACCGTTTAAATAATCAAATCATAAATGGAATCCGAACGAACTTAAAAGGTATAAGATCCAATCTCAAATCTAGGTTACAACTAAGAAAAATAAGAACTTGCACAAACCCGTCCCCCGAAGTGAATCACAATTGATTTAGCCTTGCATCATCATCGGATCTTCAACTCCAATTGAATGAATCTTGTAGATTTGATGATCTTGATGTTGGAAGAGCTTGAGAATGATCCAAGATAGTTAATTTTCATCCAAGATTGCTGTTGTAAAAGTTAAAATTTGTATTAGGGTTTTTCCCTTTTTAAATCCCTTCAATTTAGGTCAAATCTCAACAAAAACCCGGACCCCGGCGTCGGTGGCTCCTATGGAGGCATCGGTGGCGCCACCCCTCTATAAAACCTTGATTTTCATGTGCAACTTTTTGAGATCTTTCCGTTGATAGGTCGTGGGTCACGTAACTCCTTTCCTAGCTCAAATTATGCCCGTTTTAAGATACCGTTGTTGTGCAACTTCGGTTGATCATATCTTTACTTCTCGAGCTCCAATTCTCGTCACTTTCTTCGTATTCTTCACATTTGACCTACAAACACAAGATAATCCAAAAGTAACTATATTCTCATAAATTTACACATAAAACATGGAAATAAAGCTATTAAACATTGAACTTTCACCACCCGATCACTACCTGAGTTTTCTGATCAATCAATCCCCTCTTTCAGGGATATTTGTGTTAGGTAGGACCAAGGATCATTGATTAGTCAAATGAGCCATCCCTCTGGCCTATAATTGGTTGGTCAATCCGGCTAGTTGCTCTTGTCTCAACTAAGATGCCTAGTTGTTTCTCATAATAATCAATCTGGGTGGATTCCTTTCAAGTAATCTTTGTCTTTTTTTAGGTAAATAATACACCTGATCTAAGCTATGCTCAACATCATGGACTTTTTAATTTGTCTTACAATTGGTTGTCTCGGACCAAACCTGGGGACTCAGGGGGTCCTGGTATCAACCCTTATATAGTGGCCGAGGAACATTATTTCACGCTGCACAAACGGAGAGAGAAGTTAATATGAAAGTCTCACAAGAATGATGGAATCATAGAATTAATTAAAGTTAGATAAGTTATTAAGCTAAGGTAACTCCAGCATACAAGGAAAAAATGCCCTACTTGGGTTTTCTTAGGACTCTAAGAATAAGAAGAGTTTATTCATTCTAATTTTTTTCCTTTCAAGAAAGAGTTTTTTAAGATCAATGAATGAGAGGGAAGATGGCATAGGAGATTCGATTCAGTTAGCTTGATTCTTGACTTTGCTATTTGAAAAGAACTATTCAAGTGAAGTGCAAGACCCGTGACCTGACCGCTTATTCATGTAAGGGGAATATCATAAGGAATGAAATTCTACCTTTAAAGAATGACTTTTAGGTAAGCATGCATAGCTTAACAGGAAAGATAATAGAAGTATGTGAGGGTTGAATTCCCCTAGTAATAGTCCTTTGAAATCATAATAGAATCACGCAATGCACACTGCTGGTGTGCTTCTTGCTCGCAAGGAAAGAAAGAAGAGCGCCATGGTTAAGTTCACATTTAACTGTGTACAGCATGGGAGCAAATTACCCAAAAAATACATGGGAATAATTAAAAAAGAAAAAGATATCTCAATAAAGGAAACCATAGGGGGTTGCATTGGCGAGATCTAACGGTGAACAGCTGCCCAAAAGAAAAACGACCTAAAAGGCTGAGGACCTTTTGTACTGTACTCTACCCCCGAACTAGCAGCCTTTGCGCCAAGCAAGACCACCCTTGTCCCTTTTGTTTATCCATTCGCCTCCGTCTTTGTTTTGTTCCAATAGAGTCTAAGGAAAAGCTAAAATGGTTTGTAACGCAAGGGTCACCCACCCTTTAAGCGTACAAGGGGTCGGCCGCCCATACCTCTCTCACTCCGTGATGGCCATACTATTGTAATGCGAATGGGCCTTATTTCCAACGACGTCGTACATTAGTCTTACTATGTTAATCTAAGCCACTCCTTTCAGTCGAGCTGAATTACATTAAATCTCTCTTAACCAATTAAGCATAGGTTATTATTCCAAGCACCAATCTAAAGTCCTCATCATGATTGATTTCACATATTGTTGCACTTGATAATCAATTAAGCACAGGTTATTATTCCAAGTACCAATGTAAATCATGTCATCTGCGAATGATGATCATGAAAATCTTCGTAATACTGAATCCGAGGCGCAACAATTTGCTGGACCGTAATTCCAAGCAGCTGTAGCTGGCGTAATTAAAGATGATTTGTCAACCATTATAGCCGAGGTTATGAATGCCTCTAGGGGGTATATGAGTAATGATAGTAATGGACAAGATAATCATATCTATAACACCAATGGTAATGGAGATGCCGCTATGAGAACTGAACCTAAGCAGGGTTGTTCTTACAAATCTTTCTCGGGATGCGAACCTCCAATATTTGATGGGAAAAGAGATGCCATGGCGACCTTTCAGTGGATCCATGAGATGTAAGCTGTTATTAAAATTAGTGGATGCACAGCCACACAAGCTGTCATGTATGCCACTCACTCATTCAGGTCTAAGGCATTGTTTTGGTGGGACAATGTTAAACAAGCTAAAGGACCTGGAATTGTTGCCGCTTTGACCTGGAATGAACTAAAGGATCTTGTGATGGAAAAGTTTTGTCCTGAAGTTGAAAGGGACAAAATTAAAAGGGAATTCTTACAACTATAGGTCGGGACTATGACACATCATCAGTACATGACCAAGTTTGATGAGATGGCTCTACTTCTTCCTAAGCATGTAACACCTAAAGCAAAGCACGTAAAAAGATACGTGCAGGGGTTACCTCCTCATATTTGACAGTTAGTTAAGATGTCTGCCCCCAAAACCTATGAATCTGCAATTGCATTAAGTGCCATTGCATACGAAGAAGAATGCATAATGACTGAAAACAACAAAAGAAAGAGAAATGAGGATGGAAACCAGATGCCAAGAAAGGACAGAAAAATCACACGAAATGAAGGGAACCGTATCAACAAACCATGGAGGAACGATAAAAGTGAGTCTAGGAGAAAGTATCAAGATTCCAAATGTCTTAAATGTCCAATGGGTGATCATTCACTAAAGAACTACCCAAAAATTAGATGTTTCAATTGTTGGGAGTATGGACATTTCCGAAGTGGTTGTAAGAACCCTCCACAAACACAACCTGTGGAGAATCAGAACAACTCCAAGGGCTGATTGTATGTGTTAAAAGCAGAACAACTCCAAGGGCCGATTGTATGTGTTAAAAGAAGCTGGGGATGAAACTATAGCTGATACGTTTCTCATTCACAACATATATGCTAGAGTTTTATTTGATACTGGCACAAATAGAAGTTTCATTTCAACTGCATTAGTACCTTATTTGAACTTAGTATCACAAACTCTAGATTGTGCATATATTGTAGAAACTGCTAGTGCTGAGCAAGATAAGATAAGATTTTTAAGGATTGTGTTATTACCTTAGTTAACACTAAATTCTCTGTAAATTTAATGCCGACCATTTTAAGTAAATATGATATCATTCTTGGGATGGATTGGTTGAATAAATATAGTGCTCGTCTCAACTGTGAACATAAGACGATGAAGGTACGTAAGCCAAATGGGAAAAAGCTACTAGTTCATGGAAGTAATGGAAATCCCAAGACCAATATCATCTCAGCAGTGAAGGCAATGAAATGTATTCAGAAAGGATGCATAGCCTTTCTCTTATGCATGATAGATGCTAAAAAGGAAATACAAATAAATGAAATCCCTGTAGTGTGCAACTTCCCAGATGTGTTTCCGGAAGACTTACCAGGACTTCTACCTCATCGTCAGATAGAATTTCGTATTGATTTAGTACCTGGTGCTAAACCAATCATGAAGGCTCCTTATCGTCTAGTCCGTTCGGAGATGAAAGAAATTATGAAGCAAATTGACGAACTCTTAGAAAAAGGGTTTATTAGACCGAGTTCCTCACCTTGGGGAGCGCCAGTATTGTTCGTCAAAAAGAAAGATGGTTCAATGCGTATGTGCATTGATTATCGAGAATTAAAAAAGTTAACTATTAAGAACAAGTATCCTTTACCAAGAATAGATGATTTATTTGATCAACTTCAAGGAGCCAACTACTTTTCAAAAATTGATCTTCTATCAGGTTATCATCAGTTGAAAGTGCGCTAGGAAGATATTCCCAAGACTGTTTTCAGGATGCATTATGGGCATTACGAATATTTGGTTATGTATTTTGGACTAACCAATGCCCCTGCAGCATTTATGGATTTGATGAATAAAGTTTGCAAACCATACTTGGATAAGTTTGTCATTGTCTTTATCGACGACATATTTATTTATTCTAAGGACCAAGATGATCATGCCAGACATCTGAAATGGTTCTAAAAACTCTTCGACAAGAAAAGCTTTATGCAAAATTCTCTAAATGTGACTTCTGGAAAAGAGAAGTTCAATTCCTCGGTCACGTGATAAATGAGAAGGGAATACAACTAGATCCAGCCAAGATAGAAGCTGTGATGAAATAGGAATCACCAAAGAATATTTTGGGATTAGTAGGATACTACCAAAGGTTTATTCAAGACTTCTCCAAGGTTGCTACCCCTTTAACATCTTTGACTCGAAAGAATGTAAAGTTTGACTGGGGACCAAAGCAAGAATGTAACACCCGAAAAGTTGGTCAAATAAAAAGGAAAGAAAAGTATTTACAAGAAAATAAAAAGGAGGTAAAGATGAGGGATGCAAAGTGTTAATAGTACAAAAAGTCAAAAAGGTTACTTTTAAGGGCATGGCCGGCCATGCCATGCCCACTTTGCTGCTGCTGTTCGACTAAAAGAAGGGAAGAAGCTGCATTTTAAGGTTTCTCTTGGTTTGTGAAGAAGAAGAAGCTGATTTTTGAAGGTGAGTGCATTTTGGTGTTAATTGGTTCGGTTTCTTTGTGGTTTCACCCCTAGAAACCGATTATTAAGTGTTTTTGGTTTTTTGGTGCTTGTTTAAGCTTGTTGTAGGTGTTTGAACTCGTGTACAAGCAGGTTCGGTGGAGTTTTGCTTGTTTGCTACACTAGGTGAGTTCTAGACCCCGGTTTCTACGTGTTTTAAACTGTTTTGGGGCTGGAAATGCATGTTGAAAATGTTTTATGATTGATCTATGTGTACCCGTATGCATATTTATGTTTATACTTATGCTCCTTGGTTAGTTATGTGTTACTAATGCTTAGAGTAGTATGGTTAAGCTTAGGACAGGTGATGAAATAGGTTTGAACTGATTCCGAAATGTAGGAATGCACAACAGGTAGTCATGCGCCCAAATAGGGCCCATGCGCCTGAGTTTTTGCCTTAGAAAATTTTAAGTGAGGGTTCATGCGTCCCAATAGTGCCCATGCACCTAGAAGGTTTGCCTGATAAGCTAAGTACAAACTCATGCACCTGAACAGTGTCATGCGCCCAGGATACTTCTAAAATGCCTAAGTATGGAAGGTCATGCGCCCGAATAGTTGAAATGCGCCTATGCAGTGCTCCTGCGCCCGCATAGTTCTCATGCGCCTAGGACACTTAGAAATTCTTTGGAATTTTAGAAGATGCAGAATTTTAGGGTTTGACCTAGGTTTGACCTGTGTTTATTATTTGTTTATTTTATTCATGTTTTATGGTTGTTCTTATGATCACTATTATAGTATAATGTGACTTTATGTGGAGTGACCTTATCTAAATTCGTAAAGTATTACATTTAAAAAGCGGAAAGAATAATGAAAGTGGAACTTAAAGAACGTAAGAAAGTCTTGCAAGCAAATTTACAATGAGGTTCACAACCGCTAGGTTGTTAGCTTAACTGTGTGTGGTTTAGCTAACCCCAGAGGATACACACAGGGTCAATCTTTAAGATTGACGAGACCACTGCTGCTGCCCCGGTACTGGAGTCAGCATTAGTGCACCACGGATGGGGTCTAGAATTAGACCTCAGGCCCAGTACCAGGTTTATGCGTATTATATGGGGGTATAGAACTTTGGTCCATATCGAGGTGAAAGATTAAAAAGTAAAAGTTCAAACTAACGGCCATGGAAATGGTGAAGAAAGTTAATGATGATTATTATGAATGGCAATTGATTGTATATGATGTGTGAACACTTATGAACGAACAGTAAAGTCTTTTAAGAGTATTTTCCTATATAAGCTCACAAGGTATTTTCTAATGATTTTAAAACTAGAACTCGCTCAGCAAAGCTGACTTTTATGCATTTTCAGTTAGCAGGTAGTATTACTGAGGATGGCACTCGGGGAGACTACTCGTCGGGGCAAGGCAGACGTCCATACATGATCTATAACATCGTTGTTTTGTAATGCAAACTAATGATCTTTTGTAACTGATAACAAACATGTATTGCTTAACAACAACGTTTATAAATCAATATATGGCTTTTGATATCTCATTCCGCTGCATTGTGTTAATGAATTATGTGATGTTTTATTTAATTATGCTGTGATTGACCAACTGTGAGGTCTCTAGAAACGGGGCCTTACAAGTTGGTATCAGAGCCAAAGTTTAAGAGAAATGGGTAAATATTTTCAAAAGAACCTAAACTTAAACTGAAAATGGGACCGAATGGAGGGATGCCAGTCCGAGTAGCTAAGTGCCATCAGGTATGTCTTTTTATAATGTTAACTAGTATACGTGCGCATGCTATTTGATTTATATGCACTTAGTAGATTTGAATACTAATATAGTCAGGATAGGAAATGCTTAGGGGATGAATTATATGCACTTAGTGATCAAGGCTGTGAGGGAGGATGAACGAAAGGAGAAGGAGGAGGAGACGAGAACAACTGCTGGTAGGAGAGGTGATATGAGAGATCACAATGAGGAGGAGGAGATAAATGCTAGAGGGGGAGCGTCTAGTGATGATGAAGAAGTGGTGGTGCGGGAGACCACAAAGGGATGCGCTACGGGGCATTCCAATGATGTAGACCCCCCACTTTCGATGGCAATGGTGATGTTGCTGCTGTTCACCACTGGGTGAAGGAGATGGAGGCAGTATTGAAGATCAGTGAGTGTCGGGAGGACCAGAAGGTGAAGTTCGCCACTCACTCATATTTCGAATCGGCATTATGTTGGTGGGACAATCTTGCTCAAGCCGAGGGTGACAGGGCCATCGAGAGAATGAGGTGGGAGAGCTGAAGGAACTGGTGATTGAGGAGTTCTGTCCTCATCGGGAACTTGACAAGATCGAGAGAGAATTCCTACAGCTGGAGGCGGGCACTATGACCCATCAACAATACACCGCCAAATTTAACGAGATGGCGAGGCTGGTGCCAGACCAGGTTACGCCAACCTCAAGGAAGATTAAGCGATATATCCAAGGGTTGCCCGCTGACATTCGTAGGCATTTGATCACTGCTCGACCGAGCACTTTTAGGTCGGCAGTGGATTTGGCGGGAAGGCTGTATGATGAACGGGAGGTAGCTGTGGTGGAGGTAAAGAGGACTGGTGGTGGTGATAGGAGTTGGAACGGGAAGAGATTCGGGCGTTGTGGTTTCATCCCGAATAACAAGAGGTCGAGGATGGATGACCGCCGGGTTGTTGCTGCAAGCTCGGGGTTGAAACGGTGTGACAAGTGTGGGAAGGAACATAGAGGCGAATGCCGTTTGGGATCGAATATTTGCTTCAGATGTGGGAAGCCCGATCATATGGCAAAGGATTGTGGAGTATCGAGGTGCTTCCATTGTGGCGGGACTGGCCACAGAAGCCACGAGTGCAGAAAACCGAGGGCTGAGAGCTCTAGGGTCAAGAAGGTGGCTAAAGAAGGAGGTCAGAGGACAAGCGCTAGAGCATTCACGATGACCCGAGAGGAAGCCCGGGTAGACCCCGACGTCGTGTCAGGTATGTTCCTAGTAAATCAAACTTATGCCTCTGTATTATTTGATTCTAGTACTAGTAGGAGTTTCATATCTACTGCTTTCTGTGCTAAGTTGCCTGTTAGTAGTAGATGTATTGATGAGCCTTTCAACATAGAAACTGCTATTGGTAAGTCAACCAGAATTTCTAGTATGATTGAGGATTGTGGCATAGAGTTAGAAGGCCATAGGTTTGCTGCTAAGCTGTATGTGATGCCCCTAGGAGGATTCGATGTAGTACTAGGGATGGATTGGCTAGCTACCTACGAGGCAAACATCATGTGTATCAAGAAGATGATTCGATTGAGTGCGCCTGATGGAAGTTCGGTGACGGTTTATGGTGATCGCGTCACTACGGTCCCGAAGGTGATCTCAATGGCGGTGGTAGAGAAGTGCATGAGACGCGGATGTAGTGCCTACCTGGCCTACGTAAAGGATGTGGATGCATCGATACCATAATTGTTTGAAGTGCCAGTGGTGTGTGAGTTTCCAGATGTGTTCCCCGAAGATCTCCCAGGAGCACCACCTGATCGCGAGATAGAGTTTCAGATTGACCTGATACCCGGTGCTCAACCCGTTGCCAAAGCGCCGTATCGATTAGCTCCGACAGAGATGAAGGAACTTATGGTCCAACTACAGGAATTGATGGATAAAGGATTCATCCGACCAAGCATCTCACCTTGGGGTGCTCCGGTCTTGTTTGTTATAAATAAAGGTGGTAGTATGAGAATGTGTATAGATTACTGTGAGTTGAACAAGTTGACGGTGAAGAACAGATATCCCTTGCCACGGATAGACGACTTGTTCGACCAGCTCCAAGGTGCCAGTTGGTTCTCAAAGATAGATCTCCGATCTGGATACCATCAAGTGAAGGTGAAGTAGCAGGATATTCCTAAGACAGCGTTTCGCACGCGTTATGGACATTACGAGTTCCTCGTTATGTCATTCGGTTTAACTAACGCGCCAGCTGCCTTTATGGATTTGATGAATCGAGTGTGCCGGCCGATGCTAGATAAATCAGTGATCGTGTTTATTGATGACATCCGGATCTATTCTAAGAGCAAAGAAGAACATGTTGGTCACATACGCGAGGTGTTGGAGACACTTAGAAGGGAGAAGCTTTATGCTAAATTCTCTAAGTGTGCTTTCTGGCTACGCAAGGTTCAATTTCTGGGTCACGTGGTTAATGCTGAAGGAATCATGGTGGACCCGGCAAAGGTGGAGGCAGTGATGCAATGGAAGTACCCAAAGACGCCATCCGAGATTCATAGTTTCTTGGGATTGGCGGGCTACTACCGAAGATTTATTCAAGACTTTTCTAAGATAGCCTCATTTGACCAATTTGACCTGCAAGGATGTGAAGTATGTGTGGGGACGAGAACAACAGGATGCTTTTGAAGAGTTAAAGGCGAGATTGACTCAAGCTCCTGTCTTTACACTTCCCGAAGGGAGTGAGGATTTAGTGGTCTATTCAGATGCTTCCTATGCGGGACTGGGTTACGTACTGATGCAGCGTGGGAGAGTGATAGCATACGCATCCCGACAGTTGAAGACACACGAAGCTAATTACCCCACTCATGACTTAGAGTTACCGGTGGTGGTTTTCGTGTTGAAGATTTGGAGGCACTATTTATACGGGACAAAGTGCACAATCTTCACCGACCACAAAAAGCTTAAAGTACTTCTTCGAGCAGAAAGATCTCAACATGAGGCAAAGGAGGTGCTTAGAGCTGATCAAGGACTATGATTGTGAGATCCATTACCACCCAGGCAAGGCCAACGTAGTGGCCGATGCCCTTAGCCGGAAGGAGAGACCCGAGCCAATTCGGGTGAAGGCGTATCAGTTAATAATGACCTCGGATACGATGATGCAAGTCAAAGAATTTCAGGAAGAGGCATTGAAAGAAGATCGCCTCAACTCTGAACGAATGAGAGGTCTGGTCGAGCAATTGGGAGAGAACACCCACGGGGTTAGGACCCGCTTCGGGCGGATGTGGGTTCCTCGGCATGGAGATCTACGTGGGCGGATTATTGATGAAGCTCATAAGACCCGGTACTCCATTCATCCCGATGCTACCAAGATGTATCAAGACATGAAGAAAGATTACTGGTGGCTGGGTATGAAACGTGATGTGGTGGAGTACGTGAGTAAGTGCCTAACTTGCTTGCAAGTGAAGGCAGAACATCAGAAGCCATACGGGAAGATCCAACCATTGGATATACCCGAGTGGAAGTGGGAGCACATCACTATGGACTTTATCACGAAGTTACCTCGTACCGTAAGAGGGGTATGATACCATTTGGGTGATCGTCGATCGTTTGACAAAGAGTGCTCATTTCTTACCAATCTGCGAGACATATTCCTCCGAGAGGTTGGAGGATCTGTTCGTCAAGGAGATTATAGCTCGTCATGGAGTGCCAGTGTCTATCGTGTCAGATCGTGACACCCGGTTTACGTCTAAGTTCCGGAAGAGGTTTCATGACACCATGGGGATGAGGCTACATATTAGCATGACTTACCATCCTCAAACAGATAGCCAGTCGGAGAGGACGATTCAGACGCTCGAGGATATGCTCCGTGCATGTTTGATTGACTTTGGAGGAAGTTGGGATGACCATCTATCGTTAGTAGAGTTCTCGTACAACAACAGTTATCATGCCAGCATTGGTATGCCACCATACGAGATGCTGTATGGTAGGAGGTGTAGAACGCTCGTATGTTGGGGTGACATCGGGTAGAAGGAATTGGGAAGCATCGAGGTGATCGAAGCTACGACTGAAAGGCTAGAAAAGATCAAAGCCTTTATGAAGGCAGCCAAAGATAGGCAGAATTCGTATGCCGATAAGAGGCGTAGACCAATCGAGTTCAACGTGGGGAATAAGGTCATGTTAAAGGTCTCGCCTTGGAAAGGGATCATCCGGTTCAGGAAGAGAGGCAAGCTGAGCCCTAGATACATAGGACCTTTCCGAATCGTTGCACGAGTAGGGGAGGTGGCCTATCGGTTAGATTTGCCTGATGAGTTAAGTGTTATTCACCCGACATTCCATGTATCTCATCTGAGAAAGTGCTTAGCCGACGAGGATATGATTGTACCACTGGAGGATATCGAAGTGGATGAACAGCTCAATTACGTGGAGCAGCCGATGGCAATCATCGATCGGAAAGAGATACGATTAAGGAATAAAGTGGTTCCACTGGTGCGAGTGCAGTGGAAACACCGAAAAGGATCTGAATCTACGTGGGAGACTGAAGAAGAAATTCGACAGCATTACCCATAGTTATTCTAAGAGTGACAGGTTTCGGGGACGAAACCTCTTTAAGGGGAGTAGACTTGTAACACCCGAAAACTTGGTCAAATAAAAAGGAAAGAAAAGTATTTACAAGAAAATAAAAAGGAGGTAAAGATGAGGGATGCAAAGTGTTAATAGTACAAAAAGTCAAAAAGGTTACTTTTAAGGGCATGGCCGCCCATGCCATGCCCACTTTGCTGCTGCTGTTTGACTAGAAGAAGGAAAGAAGATGCATTTTAAGGTTTCTCTTGGTTTGTGAAGAAGAAGAAGCTGATTTTCG
This sequence comes from Flaveria sonorensis, assembly GCA_025506505.1. NCBI lineage: Eukaryota > Viridiplantae > Streptophyta > Magnoliopsida > Asterales > Asteraceae > Flaveria > Flaveria sonorensis. Next base: position 12,345,400 of record CM046429.1, read on the forward strand.
AAGGTGAGTGCATTTTGGTGTTAATTGGTTCGGTTTCTTTGTGGTTTCACCTGTAGGTGTTTGAACTCGTGTACAAGCAGGTTCGGTGGAGTTTTGCTTGTTTGCTACACTAGGTGAGTTCTAGACCCCGGTTTCTACGTGTTTTAAACTGTTTTAGGGCTGGAAATGCATGTTGAAAATGTTTTATGATTGATCTATGTGTACCCGTATGCATATTTATGTTTATTCTTATGCTCCTTGGTTAGTTATGTGTTACTAATGCTTAGAGTAGTATGGTTAAGCTTAGGACAGGTGATGAAACAGTTTTGAACTGATTCCAAAATGTAGGAATGCACAACAGGTAGTCATGCACCCAAACAGGGCCTATGCACCTGAGTTTTTGCCTTAGAAAATTTTAACTGAGGGTTCATGCGCCCTAATAGTGCCCATGCTCCTAGAAGGTTTACCTGATAAGCTAAGTACAAACTCATATGCCTGAATAGTGTCATGCGCCCAGGATAGTTCTAAAATGCCTAAGTATGGAAGGTCATGCGGTCGAATAGTTGAAATGCGCCTGCATAGTTCTCATGCGCCTAGAACACTTAGAAATTTTTTGAAATTTTTGAAGAAGCAGAATTTTAGGGTTTGACCTAAGGTTGACCTGTGTTTATTATTTGTTTATTTTATTCATGTTTTATGGTTGTTCTTATGATCTCTATTATAGTATAATGTGACTTTACGTGGAGTGGCCTTATCTAAATTCATAAAGTATTACATTTAAAAAGTGGAAAGAATAATGAAAGTGGAACTTAAAGAATGTAAGAAAGTCTTGCAAGCAAATTCATAATGAGGTTCACAACCGCTAGGTTGTTAGCTCAACTGTGTGTGGTTTAGCTAACCCCAGAGGACACACACAGGGTCAATCTTTAAGATTGACGGGACCACTGCTGCTGCCCCGGTACTGGAGTCAGCATTAGTGCACCATGGATGTGGTCTAGAATTAGACCTCAGGCCCAGTACCAGGTTTATGCGTATTATATGGGGGGTATAACACTTTGGTCCATATCGAGGTGAAAGATTAAAAAGTAAAAGTTCAAACGAACGGCCATGGAAATGGTGAAGAAAGTTAATGATGATTATTATGAATGGCAATTGATTGTACATGATGTGTGAACACCAATGAAGGAACAGTAAAGTCTTTTAAGAGTATTTTCCTATATAAGCTCACAAGGTATTTTCTAATAATTTTAAAACTAAAACTCACTCAGCAAAGCTGACTTTTATGCATTTTCAGTTGGCAGGTAGTATTGCTGAGGATGGCACTCGGGGAGACTACTCGTCGGGGCAAGGCTGACATCCATACATGATCTATAACATCGTTGTTTTGTAATGCAAACTAATGATCTTTTGTAACTGATAACAAACATGTATTGCTTAACAACAGCGTTTATAAATCAATGAATGGCTTTTGATATCTCATTCCGCTGCATTGTGTTAATGAATTATGTGATGTTTTATTTAATTATGCTGTGATTGACAAACTGTGAGGTCTCCGAAAATGGGGCCTTACAAAGAAGAAGCTTTCAACCTTCTAAAACAAAAGCTTAGCAGTGCTCCCATACTTGCATTACCAGATCGTAATGAAGACTTTGCATTCTGTGATGCCTCATATAATGGTTTAGGTGTGGTTGATGCAACGAAATAAGGTTATAGCCTATGCATCACGGAAACTAAAAGTTCATGAAAAGAACTATGCTACGCACGACCTTGAATTGGGTGCCATAGTGTTTGCCTTAAAGATTTGGCAACACTACTTCTATGGTACTAAGTGTGTAATCTACTCAGACCATAAGAGCTTACCACACATATTTAATCAAAAAATGTTAAACATGAGGCAAAGAAGGTGGATGGAAATTCACAACGATTAGATTGTGAAATCAAATACCATCCAGGAAAGGCTAATGTAGTTGCGGATGCTCTTAGCTGGAAAGAAAGAGTTAAACCAATTAGGGTAAAAGCATTAAAGATAGATGTCAAGCTTGGTTGGAAAGACCAAATCAAGAATGCTCAAACTAAAGCGTTAAAAGATGAGAATATTCAGGCTGAAAGAATGATGGGTAACCAAAAATTGCTGATATAGGAACGGATGGAATCCTATGATTTGGTCAGAGAATTTGGATCCTAAAATTTGGAGGTATTCAGGGCAAAGTATTGGATGAAGCCCACAAGTCCAAATACACAATGCATCCCGGAGCAAGAAAAATGTATAAAGATATTCGAAATCACTACTGGTGGCCTGATGAAAAGATCTATAGCCCAAAACGCTGAGAAATGCTTAACATGTCTGCAAGTTAAGATTGAACATCAAAAACCAGCCGGTCAGTTACAACAATTAGAGTTTCCAGTATGGAAATGGGATAGAGTGATGATGGATTTTGTCATGAAACTTCAAAGAACACGAAAAGGATATAATGCTATATGGATCGTGGTTGACAGGTTAACCAAGTTAGCACATTTTCTACCTATAAGTGAGATCTATCCAATAGAAAAACTGACCAAGATATATATTGATGAAATAGGAAGTAAAGATGGAGTGCCTTTATCCTTTATCTCTGATTGAGATAGCCGATTTACATCCGGATTCTGGACGAGTTTCCAAAAGGAACTTGGAACCAAAATCAGTTTAAACACTGCATATCATCCTCAAACCGATGGTTAGTGCGAGAGAACAATTCAAACCTTGGAAGACATGTTGCGTGCTTGCATGATTGATTTTGGAGGTAGCTGGGAAGATCATTTGCCTTTGATCGAATTTTCTTATAACAACAACTACCATTCCAGCATTAAAGCTGCCCCGTTTGAAGCCTTATATGGAAGGAAATGTAGAACTCCCATTTGTTGGACAGAAATAGGGGATGATCAGTTGACTATTACCAAAATTATTCTTGAGACAACTAAGAAAATCCAACAAATAAGACAACGACTAAAGACTGCTCAAGATAGACAAAAGAGTTATGCAGATAACAGAAGGAGGCCTTTAGAATTTCAAGAAAGAGACTATGTAATGCGAAGAGTCTCACCATGGAAAGGAGTGATGAGATTTGGTAAACGCGGAAAGTTAAGTCCCAGGTATATTGGACCGTGTTGCTTACAAGCTAGAATTACCAGAAACCTTAAGAGGTATTCACGATACATTTCATATATCAAGCCTAAGGAAATGTTTGGTAAATCCAACACAAGCAGTGTCATTAGAGGACGTGCAAGTAGACGAGAAATCAAACTTCACAGAAAGACAGTTAAAGATTCTTGATTTTCAAGAGCGAAAATTAAGAAAGAAGATACTTCCCCTAGTATTAGTTCAGTGGCAAGGATAGAAAGGGCCCGAGAAGACTTAGGAATTAGTAGAAGAAATGAAAGCCAAATATCATTAATTATTTGAGTAGCCTCCTAATTTCGAGGACGAAATTCTTTTAAGGGGAGGAGAATGTAACATCCCGAGCATTTGGGTCATATGTAATAGTTGAAATACAAGCAATATGAACTTCGCATTTTATATATTGCCAAACGAGTAAGTAATGAGTAAATTATCTATTTGAAGTTTGAAGATTTTAGATGAATTTATAAGAGACCATTTGAATATAATAATAATATATTATATTCGAACCTACTCTGTTTTTGATGAAATTTAGGCTGACTCGTAAAGAAAAATAAGCTCGTCACGACAGCATATCTGAAATTCTATAAACGTTACACATTAAAAGTTATAAGAAAAAAACGAAGTAAGCAGCTGAATTAATTATATTAAGTAAGCAGGCAGCCTAGAGTATAAGTTTACAGTATAAGTTTGAATTTAGAGTATAAGTTTCTTTGGGAATGCTCTAATATAAAGGGGCGTGAGTAGGGGGCGTGAGACTCTACATCAATTGTCGTAGATAGTTTTCAGGTATGTTCTCGTTTAATTATACCCTTAGTTGTTGTTGTTGTTATTATTATTATTATTATTATTATTATTATTATTATTATTATTATTATTATTATTATTATAGATTATTATTCTTGTTTAGTTATAATAATATATAGGTTATTATTCTTGTTATAGTTATACTTATTATTATTATTATATTATATTATATTATATTAATATATATTATTATTATTATTTATTATTATTATTATTATTATTTTATTATTATTATTATTATTATTATTATTATTATTATTATTATCTCGATACCGCGTTGGGTGTTGCTAGTAGATGTTTTTCGAGATCGAGTAGGGCTTGAGTAGAGAAGACTCTACATCAAATTGTCGTAGATAGTTTTCAGGTATGTTCTCGTTTAATTATACCCTTAGTTGTTTTATTTTATTATTACTATTATTATTATTATTAGTATATTATTATTTTATTATTATTATATATTATTATATATTCTTGTTATTATTATTGTTATATTATAGTTTATTAGTTATTATTATTATTATTATTATTATTATTATTATTATATTTTTACGACCTAGCAAATTGAAAGCATAAATACAACTTTAACCATTTTACTTGTGAGTCCTTTGTCGAGTTGTTCAATTCAATAAAACACTAGATATTTTAATTTTTCAAGTTTCTTAAGGAAAACTCTAAATTTCAAGCTGCTATTTGTTGTTTTAGTTTTTTCTAACCTGTTGATGGAATCACTTCAGTTTAGATTTATTTCACGACTGTGTAGCAATTTTATATGGCCATCCAATGAATTGTGTTCAAAGGTCAAACTTCAAACAGTTTATTTCATTTGGTAAACTTCTTTGATTAAAATTTTTAATTTTGTAAATTTTTGTAGATTTGCTTGAATACTATGCGTTTAGTCATAATGTTGTCTTAAAACCATCTTTTTTTTTTGTGGTTAGTGCACTCATATGTGGTTATTGGCATTGTTTGACAAGATTTTTTTGTTGGTATATATGCGGTTTGTCACTCCATATATAAAGCTGGTTTTCTGTTTAATAATACTTCACTTTGTTATTATGTTGTATGAATTGGCTATGCAGTTTGTGATATTTAGCTTTTATCTGTTGAGTTCCTTTTGTGTTTGGTATTCTTGCTTCTATATATTCTCTAGACCTTAGAGTGGTATCTCAATTAGTTTACAATTGGTTAAAAGTATAAACCCAAAAGTTTCAAAAAAAAATTTCAACACGTTCTTCTTAAAATCATTTTTATAAAAAAGGGGAGAACAAGAAATAGCCTAGAGTTAAATGTAATTTTCTCTAGATGAAAAAAACAAGGTTTTTTTTGTTGTTTTACAAACTTTCTAGTTGTTTTATTAAGTGTTTACCTATTGAATTGAGGTAATATTGGTCATATTTATTCTAATGGGTGATGTGGTTTTGCATGTTAAACGGGTGACATAACTACTTCATTGCTTTTGGACCATGTGAAAGATAGTTGGGTTAAATAAATATGATGCTGGGCTTTGTGTTTAGGCTGCAGCTATACAAAACTTGGGCTTCATTCATGTTGATATATGCTGAAAAAGGGGTTTTAACCCAAGAAGGAAAAAAGTCTTAGGCAACCAATATAAAAGTTTAAATCGTCGTCTTCATGAGATAGATCGGTTTATCATCTTCATCTTCTTCCTTTTTGTTCACACTGGTTGACACCATTTTCTCTCAACAATTATCTGTATCATCTTCGTATGAGTAGTCTTAGATTCATCATCCATGACGCCTTGCATACACCTCATGGAGTCTAAATTTTTTCGTTTTTTTGCGTTTTTGTATCAGTTCGCTATACAGGTGAATTGATTTTGTTTTAGTCTTGTACAGATTTTGATATTTGAGTCTGTAATCTTTGGTTTATGGTTCAATACTTTACATTTGTGAGTTTTTGAGATTATGCCTCATAACATTAAAACCAAAGAAATACACAACATGAATTAAATTTTCAAACCAGTAACCACGATCATTTGACATGTGACTACAAAACGTGAGCAAAATGATTTGGTCAAATGTAAGACATTTTCATTCAAAAGTACAAATATGAGTTACTCTATGTTTCAACGTAAATTTGGTTCGTAAAATTGTCGAGACGATACGATTTATACTTTATCAAGTCACATACGGTGTAGCTGCATATATTTTTTTCATGTATATTTTGAATTGGTATACGTTTCGACGTAATTTTGTTTTGAAAATAGTCAGGTCAAATATAATAACGTTTTCATTTAATGGTATAAATTCAAGTTAATGTACATTTCGGCATTAATTTAATCCGAAAACAATTCCGTTTAATTGTTGTACGGAGCCGCTGCTATGGGTAAGAAAACTAGTTTACAATATTCATATTCTGAGTTGTGTATAACTAGCAAACTAATTAATACTGAAACAATACAAGGGAGATTTGAGAAGAAGTATATTTTATTCAACCCCATTCCTTAAAGAAATTAGAGAAGCAACATATAGTTACTGAGATCTCTCACACTAATATATATATAAATGCCCACCACACGGTTACTAATTTATCCCCTATTATTTTTTGACTTTATTACTTTTTCACGAGTAATCCTTGCGCATGACTGGTCTCCATATAACAAATTTGATTTTATATTTTAAAAATTCTGTATAGGATTTTCTAAAGTTGACACAAACATTCTAAACGTGGAAAAGCATCGAACATAAAAACGACAAAGCATCTAAGCGTGAATCAAGTGTCACAGATTCTGAAGTGCACACATCTAAAAAAATTAACAACGTTAAACTGGAGATAACTGAAGTCATCCTAGCTCTTTATTCGTTGAGACGTTTCCTGACAATCGAAGCTATGTTGTTTGAGCAAGATCAATTAGTGGCGGTCCCAACGACACACAACCATTGACCCACAAAGATGTCGTCGCAATTGATGTTGGGGTTTATCCCCAAAAAGAGATCAACACTCATCTTAAACTTCTTGCTAACGGTTGTGCAATCGTCCCCAGATTTCGCACCCACAACTTGGTCACAAACAACATTTGTTTTGGAAGTCATCTGTATGTTTCAAGATTCCATTGATGATCAATCAAAACAAAGATAAAGTTTGTCAACGATTACATTGATCGATTAAGAAAGTTTTTGTTTATAAATGACTTACCTGTTGGAGTGGTTCTGCTTTCGGCAAATACAACCGCACGAGACAAAGTGAAAGTATGGTGGCCATTTTCACAAACATGGAAGCTTTAATTGCCATGATGTCCACCTATTTAATTTCTTGCTTTTTGTTGGTGATAATTAGATATGAGTTAGCTAATGAAGTGAATACTTTGTGTTGTTGTATTTATAGTGAATGATTGCGATAAATTATTCATGTAATGTAATATTCCTTAGATGAGCCAATTTCACATTGTAATTTACAGCCGGCCCAAAGTCTGGCAGGTTACATTGTTTTTAGTTTTGAATAGAAGTATCTATATGTAGAAGATATTAATTAAAAAACTCTAGTAGTCATTTTCATGCTATGATCTCATATATTATATTGTTATGAGATATGCGAATCTGTGGTTATATATCTATAATTTATAGTCGTATAACCCTCTGCAAACGATAATAGAGCAAAGAAACAATATTGTGAGAACCAGATTTAGTATCAGCCTTAAGAACGTACTTACATGATTTTTTCTATTGATGATATTTAAAACCTAGGAAAACTTGAACAATTGCATAAGTGTTGATGGATGAGTTGAGCTAGACCTTAGTTTGGCCTTTAGGATTTGCCTCCACAACAATTAAACTTACAGTGATGGGACTGCGAAAAAAATAAAGATACGATTGATTCTCGATTAAAATTGTTACAATTGTTATACGATTTTTATAAAAGATTCCACTGTTAAAAAGAGAGTCTTTATAATAGCAACTTATTCCTTTGAATGTGTCCTAAGATAACATCTTACCTTTTTAGTGCATACCATTAAACTGGAAAAGCTGAAGAGCACATCACAACAATCTTGATCACAATGATCGACTCTATTTTTGTTGATAAAATAATAAAGTTTGCAGGTTACAATGCTTAAATATGAGAACAAATCCTAATCTAATAACAATTCTTATACCACAAGAGTAGCAACTAAGATAAACATTAACAATTAAATATAAAGACCAACTTAATTAATTAAACTACGATTTATTGACACATTTATTCCCTTGAATTCTGATCTTCTCTAACCACCCCTTGGGATCGTCTTCACCACCTCGCCGACTTGCGGCTAACCGAGATTGATACCTTCACACTCCCTCTCAATACCTACTTAATTTTAACAATAATCAATCAGAAAAACATAACGAGTTAATTACCTTCTAGTGCCAGGATCACATGTATAGTCTGCATCACAATACCAAAACAATTTCACTATTTGTTCCATCTTGAACTCAACTCCAAGTTCAATTGCCCCCTTCACATATTTAAGCATTCGTCGAGCTACAAGCATATGAGGCATTCTCGAACTATGCATATACCAGCTTAGAAATCCCACAATGAAAGAGATGTCTGGTCGAGTCAATATATGTTAAATAAATAAGGCTTCTAATTATTTGTCCGTACTCGGCTTGATCTTCTAGTTCTTTTCCTTAATTTGAGTATATGTTTACACTAGGTTAGTATCCCGTATATTACACAAATTGAATAAATAAAATAAAATATTTTGTTTCAAAACAAACTGTTTTTAAACAAAGTTTCATTTTTAATAATTTGTTTATTATAACTTTGAATTTTAGTTATTTTATTTCAAAAGAATTTTAGTTTTTAAAAAACACAAGTTTTAAAATGTATTATGTTTTTTATAAAGTTTGAAATTTTTTTAAAAAAAAATTCTTATTTTATTAAAAAATTATTTCTTTAGAAATTCACGTTATCTTTTAGTTTTGCGACATGATTAGTTAAGTCTCTAATTATTACTAGATCATCAATGTACACTAGTATGTTTCCTACCTTTGTTTCTTTGATTTTCAGCCTGATGCCTTTTTAGCTTTTGTAGGGAATTTCTTAAACCTTATTGAGGCCTGATTAAACCAGAAATCAAAAGAATCAAAATCAAAGAAGAAGAACAACTACACTTTAATTGATTATGAAGAAAACAAATACAATGAATGCACCCTTGATACAATAACTGCCAAAGCTATATATACAGTGATGAAAATCTTCCGAAGCTTTCGTGAAAATCTTCTGAAGCTATAGCTTCAACAAACTTAACAAACTAATTTCATTACTAGTCCCTCAACTAAGATAGTTAACACAAACAGTCCCTGAACTTTAGTCAACAGAACATATTGACTTAAACCAATGATGTTAACACTATTTCATAACAAACTCCACCTTAGTGCGAATCAATAGTTTAAGAAATATTAAGTAAACTCAAACAATATGAAAACTTAGACCCAACAAGAGTCTTAGTTAACATGTCTGTAGCATTATCTTCTGAAGCAACAGGCTGCACTTTGACCTCTTGAGAATGTACCACATCTCTGATAAAATATAGCTTAACACTGATATGCTTGGACCTCTAATGAAAAACCTGATGCTTGACAACTGAATGGCTCTAAGATTATCACAATACACCATAGCATCATTAGCATTGAAACCCAACCCAGTTATAAAACCTTTAAGCCATATTGCTTCCTTAACAGCTCAGTCAAAGCCACAAATTCAGCTTCAGTTGTAGACAAAGCTACTACATGCTGCAGGGATGCCTTCCAACTTACAGTACCACCAAAAACTTTAAAAACATAACTAGTAAAAGACCTTCTCCTGTCCAGATCTTTAGTAAAATCTAAATCAACATATCCATACACACGACAATCTTGACTATCATATTCGCCAAATACAAGACCAACCCTCTTAGTGCCATTCAGATACCTAAATATCCATTTAACACCTTCCCAATGCAACTTACTAGGGTTGCTTAAATATCGACTCACGACACTAGCAGCATACCCAAGATCAGGACTAGTGCACACCATCAAGTACATTAAGCTACCAACTGCACTAGCATAAGGAACACTTTGCATCTTAGTTTACTCATCAGCTGACTATGGAGAGTCTTTATTAGACAGCTTATATGTATAGCTAATGGGGTTACAACACTCTTACTATCATTCATGCCAAAGATGGAAAGTACCTTATTAACATACCCCTCTTGAGTCAACCTCAAAATCCCAGCACTCCTATCTTTATGAATTTCCATACCTAAAATCATTTTGGCTTCCCCCAAGTCCTTCATATCAAACTCACACATCAGGAGTATCTTAGTGCTATTAATCTGGGATCTATCTTTACAAGCCAGCAACATGTCATCAACATACAAGAGTAGATATATGAACTTATCCTTTTTATACTCTCGGAAGTACACACATACATCATAACTACTTCTGCTAAAACCATGAGTAACTATATACTCATCAAACCTCATATACCATTACCTAGGGGACTGCTTTAAGCCATATAAGTATTTTTTGAGCAAACATACCTTACCTGCAGCTTTCTCCACCTCAAAACTAGGCGGTTGCCTCATATAAATGGTCTCATTCATTTCCCATGTAGAAATGTTGTCTTAACATCTAGTTGATCCAATTCAAAATCATGAACTGCTGTTAAAGATAACACTACCCTTATAGAAGTATGCTTCACAACTAGAGAGAAATTTCATTGTAATCTACCCCAGCTAATTAGGTAAACCCCTTAGCTACAAGCCTTGCTTTATATCTGGGCGGCTCTCTCTGCATGTCTTCCTTGATCTTAAACAACCACTTACAATCCACTAGTTTTTTATCACTAGGCTTATCCACAAGAACCCATGTGTTATTCTTATCTAAAGAATCCATTTCATCATGCATAGCAACTAACCACCGTTCATGATCTGGAGACTTAATGGCCTCTTCAGAAGAAAATGGCTCACACATGCTATCTTGTTCAGCAGCACAAAATACAAATACTGAAATATCCTGAGAAGACCTGTATCTGGCAGGAGGTATCACTTCCCTCCTCGGTCTGTCTTTGGCTATACTATACCCATCACTAGCCCTGCTTGGTACACTTAGGGTGTTGCATTCACCTGGACCACCCGATGTCTCCACCTTAATTTGAACATCTCCTCCACCTTGAGCATAATCTTTATTCAAACATCCTGGACCTTCTTTTATATCCTGGTATAGAATCTCTTCTCTAAAGGTCACATCCCTATTAACTATGACCTTTTGGCTCACCTTAGCAAATCTCCAAAGTCTATAACCTTTAACTCCTTCTAGATATCCTAAGAAAATACATTTTTGAGCTCTAGGATCCAGCTTACCCTGGTTTACGTTTGCATAGGCAAGTGACCCAAACACCCTGAGATGGTCATAACTTGCCTTCTCACCAGACCATATTTTCATAAGCGACTTCATATTGATGGCTGTAGATGGAGACCTATTAATCAAATAGGCTGAAGTAGACAATGCCTCAACCTAAAATTGCTTTGACAACCCAGAGTCTATCAACATACACCTCACTCTTTCAAGCAGGGTTCGATTCATTCTCTCCACTAGCCCATTTTGCTGTGGTATACCTACCATAGTCAAATGTCTAGCTATCCCTTAGCCTGCAAACTGCTCAAACCTCTGATTGTAAAACTCTAAACCATTATTGGTCCTCAGTTTTCTTACTACTTTATCAGTTTGAGTTTCAACCAAACTTTTCCACTCTTTGAACTCCCAAATGTCTCATCTTTACTCCTCATGACATAAACCCATACTCTACGTGAATATTCATCAATTAGAGACAAGAAGTACCTTGCACCACCCAGTGACTCAGTTCTAGCTGGCCCCCATAGATCAGCATGCACATAATCCAACAACCCTTTCGACTTATACTGTGACATCCGGTAATTTTCCGTTACCAAACTCCGTTAGTTCCGTTAAGTCTTGCATACACGTGTCGTGCACACACACTAGTTGTCGTTGAACGTTGGTGACTTAACAATAATCAGTAATGTTAAATTGAGGATAATTAAGTTAACAATGTGATTATTAAGTTATGCTTATGTGATAAATGTTAACTGTAATTTTATCGCGTAACGTGAAAACGTGCATATTTATTTCGTGTGTTTTGTGATAAATGAGAATTATGCATGATTGTTATTTGTGATTAATAATAATTGTGTTTAGTAGTTAAAAACTATTTAAAACTATTCAAAAAGCTTAATTTTATAAAATACAAATTATAAGGGTTAAAAGGGTAATTATGGATTATTTAATAAAATTATAATCAAACTCTAACCCTAATCACCCTAATCGGCCGCGACTTGCACTCCCCACTCCCTCTCCTCTTCGAATTCGACCAAGAACAAGTGAGTAAGCCTCGGATTGGATCGATTTCAAGGGTTAGAAACATTAGAAGCATCAAAGCTTGTTCCTCTTTGCGATTTTAAGGTTATTTCGTGTTTTCTTTCATGTATTTTTTGTTCTAGCCGAAAGTTATTTGCGATTTGGATGAATTGGAGGCCGATGTTGCTGTTTGTTGATGTTAATGTGTTTGTTAGATAGATTACATGTTAATTAACGTTGATTATGCAAGAAAGTTTGGATTTTGGTTGTTGTTCATATTTATCTTGGCCGTGAGTTTGAGGCGAATTTTGGATCAAATTGGATGTTGAATGTTGTTGTTTGATGTTGTAGATGCTAGTTAGGTTGTATGCATATTGGTTAACGTCGATTTTGCAAGAAAGCTTCGATTTTGATTTATGGTTCATAGGTTACTAATAATAGTAACTTTATTTTGCATGAATTGATGATTGGATGATGTATGAATGTTATGGATGTGTTTGTGATGATGATTAGATGCTAAGTTGATGTTATGAACAATTGAAAATCAAGAAGATGTGTTATAGTTCATACATTGCTAAAAATAGTAACTTTTGGTGTTGAATGTTGATGAATCATGATGATTAAGTGTTGTTGATCATGTTTAGATGTTGTCATGGACTTGAATTGGTATATAATTGATGAATTCATGAATGTAGTGTGAGTTTGATGAATTTGGGATGAACTTTCCCAAAGGGAAACTTTAATTGTGCAAATCCTTGAATTGGATGATTTGAGCATGTTTGGGATATTAGGATCATGCTAGTGTGTTCATGGATGATTTCTAAGGTGATTAAATGTGTTGTTTAGGTTATATGAATGTTGATTTGGTTTGTTACCTGTTTTGGCCTGTTGTAATTCGCATGACTTGTATGATAATTGGTTGTATGATGATCTAGGTAGTACATGTGGTTAATGATGTGCTATATGTAATCAAGTTGTATGTTGATCATGTATGACATACTGTTGTGTTAGTATTAACGAATTATCACCTATAATGTCACCAACGGGTCAAACGGGTCAACTGGGTCAAATGTGTCTTGTCTTTCTTAAACCTTGAGTTCCTTGGTTTGTAGAGCACTTAGGGTTTCGTGTTGATTTTGTATACACGTACTTATGTACTCTTGTGTTCTAGGTGACCTTTGAAGGTTGTCTTTTCCTTTCAAGTTAAACTCTAAGTTAATTCTTGCGCGTATCAGGTGAGTTCTTGCCCCACTCTTTTACATAATCTCTTTTGGGGGAGATAGCATACTGTTTACAAACGCTTTTATATATGAGTGTGTATAATATTGATATAGTGTGTTTACCATGGAAAGTCCTCACACTTTCGGATTGTTAATATTGACTAGCGGGGAAATTTTGGGTAGTACTACTGGGTCTGACGAGCCCCACCTGTGCGACTCGAGGTCAAACGGGTGCAATTTTGTCCTAACACATTCGTCACGACCGGTAAGTCGTGACGGGAGGCAACAAACGTAACACAGTCAGCTTCGATCGCGAAATCACTATGATTAATATTTTTATGTTAATAGACTAGCTATCTATTGCAATACACTACTTATGCTCTGGAAACTGTTGATTGGTTTATATTTTAACGCAAACTCTTGAACTCACCAACCATGTGTTGACTTGTTTAGTATGCTATTCTCAGGTTAAGGTTGCCAGTTGCCTAGGAGCACGCACACCAGCATCGTTGAGTTGTCTACATTGTTTGTTTACACATTTGGGTTTATTTTCCTATTAAACATTTGTGTTTGGGGCGCGTATGTTTTGCGCATTCTCTTTACATACTACTTGTTTTGGGTTTTCTAGTTTTAAAAACGCTTCCGCAGTATTTTAAACGTTAACTCTGGTTTTGTTTATTAATCATATAGAGTCGTTCTTGGTAACTAATGACTGAGATCCTGGTATGTCACGCGCCTCGCGGTAAAACCCCGCTCGCGGATTTTGAGGGTGTGACAGATTGGTATCAGAGCCATTGGTTATAGGGAACTAGGTTGCATACACACACTAGACTATAACCGCACAGTTGTTAGTTACTCATCGTTTACTCTCCTTACTGTATACTCATTGGCATACGCAACACGTACTTCGCAGCATGGCATCGTCGTCCAGAATTTAGGCAAGAGACCTGCACGATCTGAGTCACCTCCTACTTCTCCCGTACCGGATAGGGGATTTAACTGGCCACGACATCCTTATCCTCCTTGCGAGATAGACTGGGATCAGCCTTTCATACCTCCTGAGCTCGATCCTCCGCGTAACTGGGATTTTACCCCACTTACATAAACCGTATGGCTTATAGAGAACGCGTACCACCAGTAGCACCTACACGACCTAGGACTAGGTCATCAACCGCCTCTACTTTGCCTACACTTCCTACCTTGAGCATCCCTCTGGAGCAGGCATTTGCAGCTTTGGTAGCCACACTGGACACAGAACGATAGCGGATTAGAGGACTCACTGATGAGAACTCTGCATTACGATCTGAGATGCGTCAGCTGCGTTACCAGGTAGATACGCTTCAGGAGCGACTTTCGATGGCCATTGGTGGACATCATACTCTGGCAGGCAACGTGGTAGCACTTAGTGGGCGCATGGACGCACAGGATCACCATAACATAGTGATCGATGATAGGTTTGCTGATTTAGAGGCACAGCTAGCAGCACTTCAGATTGCTGAAGCCCTGCACCTTTGGTGGACCCTGATGAGGAAGAATACTGCCCCCGAAATGAAGTGCAGAAACTGGAGATTGAGTTCTGGCAACTCAAAATGCAAGGCTCAGAAATTGAAGCCTACACGACTTGAACTCATGAGTTAGCCACTTTATGCCCAGGATGGTGAATGAAATGCACAAGAGGGTGGAGCATTATATACGGGGATTGGTGCCGAAATTCAAAGTATGGTAACTGCTTCTAACCCCACTACCATACAACAAGCTATCCGAACAGCCCACAGGCTGACTGACCAGGCAGTTGAGCAAGGTCGGTTACCTAAACGGGGTGCGGTGGCAAGCGTGCCCGACCAGAAACGCAAGTGGGATGGTTCAAGCAACAAGGGATCGTCATCCAGTAGCCAATCTCAACCTCAACAACAGCAGCAAAGTCAGCAACAGCAACGGAAGTTCGATAACAACCGAAGCTTCAACCAGGCGCACTCAAATCAAGGACCCGGTGGGTATGGTGGAAGACTGCCGAAGTGCAACCGGTGTAACTACCACCATGTGGGTCGGTGTGATAACTTCAAGTGTCAACGTTGTGGGAAGATTGGTCATGCAGCCAAAGACTGTCGGGGTGAACTGATGAAGAAGCCACAACAATCACAAGAAACTCCGAAAGGTTGTTTTGAATGCGGAAAAGAAGGCCATTACAAACGCAACTGTCCCCAGCTTAAGAGGAATGGTAATGGTAACAACAACAATGGGAACAACAACAATAATAACAATGGCAACAACAATAACAACAACAATGGTAATGGCAACAACAATGGTGGAAACAACAATGGAGCCAAAGGAAGAGCCTTCGTCATTGGCTCAGGTGAGGCTCTAAACGACCCTACAACAGTAACTGGTAAATTTTCGGTTAATGGTTGTTTTGCTACTGTATTATTCGATACCGGAGCCGATAGAAGTTTCGTGTCCACTAGGTTCTGTAGTCTTTTAAGTGATATGCCCTCAGCCTTAGAATCTAAATACACCGTAGAGTTAGCTGACGGTACACAGATTCACGTAACGCATATTCTTAGAGACTGCAAGATAGAGCTTGCTGGTCATACATTCACTATAGATCTCATGCCTGTTACACTAGGAAGTTTTGATGTGGTAGTAGGCATGGATTGGCTTTCCGATAAACAAGCGGAAGTCATATGCCACGAGAAGATCATACGGATTCCCTTGGTGAAGAAGTCCTTACGGTCAGAGGTGATAGGAGTGGTGCGGTGATAGGCATCATCTCGTTTATGAAAGCACAGAAGTTGTTACGAAAGGGTCGACTGGCCATATTGGCACTCGTCACAGATAAACAGATCGAGGAAAAGAAGATAGAGGATATCCCCGTAGTTCGTGAGTTTCTCGAGGTGTTTCCGGAAGACCTTCCTGGATTACCGCCTCATCGTCAAGTTGAATTCCAGATTGAGTTGACTCCAGGAGCCGCTCCAATTGCGAGAGCACCGTACCGGTTAGCTCCGAACGAACTGCAGGAATTATCCGCTCAACTACAAGAGTTGTTGGATAAAGGGTTCATCCGACCGAGTTCGTCGCCCTGGGGAGCGCCAGTTCTATTTGTGAAGAAGAAGGATGGTACATTTCGAATGTGCATTGACTATAGGGAACTGAACAAGGTTACTATCAAGAATAGATATCCGTTACCTCGTATCGATGATTTGTTTGATCAACTGCAAGGATCAAGCTATTACTCTAAGATTGATCTGAGGTCTGGGTATCATCAGCTGAGAGTTCGAGAAGAGGACATCTCGAAGACTGCTTTCCGTACACGATATGGTCATATGAATTTTTGGTCATGCCATTTGGGTTGACGAATGCACCAGCAGTATTCATGGACCTCATGAATCGCGTGTGCAAACCCTATCTTGATCAGTTTGTTATCGTCTTTATTGATGACATACTGATATACTCAAGGACTGAGGAAGAACATGGAGAGCACTTACGTTTGATCTTGGAATTACTTAGAGAGGAACAACTGTATGCAAAGTTTTCTAAGTGTGATTTCTGGATACGTGAGGTACAATTCTTGGGTCATATTGTCAACGAGAAGGGAATACATGTTGATCCTGCTAAGATTGAAGCGATAAAGAATTGGTCTGTTCCTAAGACCCAAGTGAGATACGACAATTCCTTGGATTAGCGGGATATTATCGACGATTCATTAAGGATTCTCTAAGATTGCACAACCTCTCACAGCCTTGACTCACAAGGGAACGACGTACAAATGGGGTGAGAGTCAGGAATCTGCTTTTCAGTTGCTGAAACATAAATTGTGTAGCGCACCAATATTAGCGTTACCGGATGGTAGTGATGATTCGTAGTCTATTGTGACGCTTCTATTCAAGGACTTGGATGCGTCCTGATGCAGCGGGATAAAGTGATAGCTTACGCCTCTAGACAATTGAAGATTCATGAGAAGAACTATACCACCCATGACTTGGAACTGGGTGCTAGTTTTTGCCTTAAAGATCTGGAGACATTACTTGTACGGTACCAAATGCACCATCTACACCGATCACAAGAGTCTTCAGCACATCTTTGAGCAAAAGGAGTTGAACATGAGACAAAGACGCTGGGTGGAATTGTTAAACGACTATGATTGTGCTATTAAGTACCACCCGGGGAAAGCAAATGTAGTTGCTGATGCGTTGAGTAGAAAAGAGACTGCTAAACCTCGACGTGTGCGAGCTCTGCAACTAACGATTAGTACGCAATTACCTGAACAAATCCGAGAGGCTCAAACAGAAGCTTTGAAAGCAGAAAACGTTGGGTCTGAATCGTTAAGGGGTATGGAAAAACAATTAGAAGTAAAAGCGGATGGAATTCGTTACTTCATGGATAGACTATGGGTACCTCTACATGGAAATCTGAGAGATTTGGTCATGAGTGAGGCTCATAAGTCCAAGTATTCTATACATCCTGGATCTGACAAGATGTACCACGATTTGAAGGCGCACTATTGGTGGCCTAACATGAAAGCAGATGTAGCTACTTATGTGAGTAAGTGTCTGACCTGCTCGAAGGTTAAAGTGGAGTATCAGAAACCATCTGGTCTGCTACAACAACCCGAGATCCCTATGTGGAAGTGGGATCAAATATCAATGGATTTTATTACTAAGTTACCTCGCACTTCTACGGGTTGTGATACAATATGGGTTATCGTGGACCGATTGACAAAATCTGCTCATTTCCTAGCGATAAAGGAAACAGACAAGATGGAAAATTAACCCGACTTTATCTGAAGGAGATCGTTTCGAGGCATGGAGTACCGATCTCAATTATTTCTGATCGCGATTCTCGTTTCACATCACACTTCTGGCAGTCGTTGCAGAAAGCTTTAGGTACGCGATTGGATATGAGTACTGCTTATCATCCACAGACTGATGGTCAAAGCGAGCGTACTATACAGACTTTGGAGGACATGTTACGTGCTTGTGTGATTGACTTCGGGAATAACTGGGAAGTTCACCTACCATTGGTGGAATTTTCTTACAACAACAGTTATCACACTAGCATAAAGGCAGCACCTTTTGAAGCTTTATATGGGAGAAAGTGTAGATCGCCAGTTTGCTGGGCTGAAATTGGTGATAGTCAATTAACGGGTCCCGAGTTAGTACACGAGACAACTGAGAAGATTGTTCAGATAAGAAACCGCATGGCCGCAGCGCGAGACAGACAGAAAAGCTATGCTGACAAATGACGAAAACCTTTGGAATTTCAGACAGGTGACAAAGTTTTATTAAAAGTCTCACCATGGAAAGGCGTAGTTCGGTTTGGTAAGCGAGGAAAGCTAAATCCGAGATACGTTGGACCATTTGAGATAGTGGAAAGAATTGGTCCAGTGGCTTATCGACTAGCCTTACCTGACTCATTGAGTGGAATCCATGATGTATTCCATGTTTCAAATCTAAAGAAATGTTTAACGGATGAAACGATGGTCGTACCACTGGAAGAGGTTCAAGTAGATGAACAACTACACTTCATTGAGGAACCGGTCGAGGTGATGGATCGTGAGGTGAAAACGCTTAAGCAAAGCAAGATACCCATCGTCAAAGTTCGTTGGAACTCGAGACGTGGACCAGAATTCACGTGGGAACGTGAAGACCAAATGAAGCTTAAGTATCCTCAGCTATTTGAAAGGACGATGCCAGCCGACGAAGGTATTGATTAAATTTCGGGACGAAATTTCTTTCAACATGGGGATGATGTGACAACTCATCCAAAACTCACACGATTTCGATTTCCTTGTGCCAATGCAGTAGACCAGTGATGGAACTCCGTTAGTTCCGTTAAGTCTTGCATACACGTGTCGTGCACACACACTAGTTGTCGTTGAACGTTGGTGACTTAACAATAATCAGTAATGTTAAATTGAGGATAATTAAGTTAACAATGTGATTATTAAGTTATGCTTATGTGATTTAAATGTTAACTGTAATTTTATCGCGTAACGTGAAAACGTGCATATTTATTTCGTGTGTTTGTGATAAATGAGAATTATGCATGATTGTTATTTGTGATTAATAATAATTGTGTTTAGTAGTTAAAAACTATTTAAAAACTATTCAAAAAGCTTAATTTTTATAAAATACAAATTATAAGGGTTAAAAGGGTAATTATGGATTATTTAATAAAATAAAAATCAAACTCTAACCCTAATCACCCTAATCGGCCGCGACTTGCACTCCCACTCCCTCTCCTCTTCGAATTCGACCAAGAACAAGTGAGTAAGCCTCGGATTGGATCGATTTCAAGGGTTAGAAGACATTAGAAGCATCAAAGCTTGTTCCTCTTTGCGATTTTAAGGTTAATTTCGTGTTTCTTTCATGTATTTTGTTCTAGCCGAAAGTTATTTGCGATTTGGATGAATTGGAGGCCGAATGTTGCTTGTTTGTTGATGTTAATGTGTTTGTTAGATAGATTACATGTTAATTAACGTTGATTATGCAAGAAAGTTTGGATTTTGGTTGTTTGTTCATATGATTATCTTGGCCGTGAGTTTGAGGCGAATTTTGGATCAAATTGGATGTTGAATGTTGGTTGTTTGATGTTGTAATGATGCTAGTTAGGTTGTATGCATATTGGTTAACGTCGATTTGCAAGAAAGCTTCGATTTTGATTTATGGTTCATAGGTTACTAATAATAGTAACTTTATTTTGCATGAATTGATGATTGGATGATGTATGATTGTTATGGATGTGTTTGTGATGATGATTAGATGCTAAGTTGATGTTATGAACAATTGAAAATCAAGAAGATGTGTTATAGTTCATACATTGCTAAAAATAGTAACTTTTGGTGTTGAATGTTGATGAATCATGATGATTAAGTGTTGTTGATCATGTTTAGATGTTGTCATGGACTTGAATTGGTATATAATTGATGAATTCATGAATGTAGTGTGAGTTTGATGAATTTGGGATGAACTTTCCTAAAAGGGAAACTTTAATTGTGCAAATCCTTGAATTGGATGATTTGAGCATGTTTGGGATATTAGGATCATGCTAGTGTGTTCATGGATGATTTCTAAGTTGATTAAATGTGTTGTCTAGGTTATATGAATGTTGATTTGGTTTGTTACCTGTTTTGGCCTGTTGTAATTCGCATGACTTGTATGATAATTGGTTGTATGATGATCTAGGTAGTACATGTGGTTAATGATGTTCTATATGTAATCAAGTTGTATGTTGATCATGTATGACATACTGTTGTGTTAGTATTAACGAATTATCACCTATAATGTCACCAACGGGTCAAACGGGTCAACTGGGTCAAATGTGTCTTGTCTTTCTTAAACCTTGAGTTCCTTGGTTTGTAGAGCACTTAGGGTTTCGTGTTGATTTTGTATACACGTACTTATGTACTCTTGTGTTCTAGGTGACCTTTGAAGGTTGTCTTTTCCTTTCAAGTTAAACTCTAAGTTAATTCTTACGCGTATCAGGTGAGTTCTTGCCCCACTCTTTTACATAATCTCTTTTGGGGGAGATGGCATACTGTTTACAAACGCTTTTATATATGAGTGTGTATAATATTGATATAGTGTTGTTTACCATGGAAAGTCCTCACACTTTTGGATTGTTAATATTGACTAGCGGGGAAATTTTGGGTAGTACTACTGGGTCTGACGAGCCCCACCTGTGCGACTCGAGGTCAAACGGGTGCAATTTTGTCCTAACACATTCGTCACGACCCGGTAAGTCGTGACGGGAGGCAACAAACGTAACACAGTCAGCTTCGATCGCGAAATCACTATGATTAATATTTTTATGTTAATAGACTAGCTATCTATTGCAATACACTACTTATGCTCTGGAAACTGTTGATTGGTTTATATTTTAACGCAAACTCTTGAACTCACCAACCATGTGTTGACTTGTTTAGTATGCTATTCTCAGGTTAAGGTTGCCAGTTGCCTAGGAGCACGCACACCAGCATCGTTGAGTTGTCTACATTGTTTGTTTACACATTTGGGTTTATTTTCCTATTAAACATTTGTGTTTGGGGCGCGTATGTTTTGCGCATTCTCTTTACATACTACTTGTTTTGGGTTTTCTAGTTTTAAAAACGCTTCCGCGGTATTTTAAACGTTAACTCTGGTTTTGTTTATTAATCATATAGAGTCGTTCTTGGTAACTAATGACTGAGATCCTGGTATGTCACGCGCCTCGCGGTAAAACCCCGCTCGCGGATTTTGAGGGTGTGACATATACACACTCCTACTGAATTTAACCCTATGAGACTTACCTAGAACACATTGTTCATAAAATCCTGTGTCACATTCACTCATGTCCCCTAAGACCTCCTGCTTACTCAGCTCCTTTAAACCTTGACTACTAATATGACCAAGCCTTCTATGCCACATCATAGCTAAGGTGTGGTTCATTCCTTCTGCAACTAACACAACACCTGAGATCACTTTACCTTCTAACAGGTAGAGGTTGTTTCCTCTCCTTGATCCACTCAACAACACCATGGATCCCTTTACTACTTTGGCCTTTTCGTTCTTTAGACTTACGTGACACTCACTACTTTCAAACATACCAAGAGAAACAAGGTTTCTCTTTAAGTCTGGTATATATCTTACATGAGTTAGATCAATCATAGACCCATTATCTAATTTAAATGAGACTGTACCGATACCTTGTATTGAGCAAAGTCTATCATCACCTAATTGGACTGTTCCTAAGTCTTTTATTGATAGCTCCTTAAAGCAGTGCTTATCAGATGTCATGTGGTAAGAACACCCTGAATCCAAGATCCACTCCTGACTAGATTCATTGTTAGAGACTACCAGAACATCTGAGCTTTCATACCTATCTGAAGAACCTTTTGGGGAAGAATTACCGTAAGCCTTTGTCTTGGCATACTCTTGCTTTCTTTTCTTCCACTCAGGAGACATTCTCTTTTCAAGTGCTTCTTAGAATTACATATGAAACACCTGAGTTTCCCCTTTGACTTAGATCTGCCCATTTCTTATGTTTTATAACCCTTTTATCTGATCGACCCCTTACCACCAGGCCCTCTGATCCATCGTCTTTATTTTCTGTTCTCTTCTATAGTTCTTTTGAGTTCATCGCTGCCTGTACCTCTTCCATGGTTAAGGTGTCTCTTCTAAACATTAGAGTGTCAACAAAATGATCATAGGTGTGCGGAAACAAAGATAAGAAGATTATGGCCTTTTCTTCGTCATCAATCTCTACCTTAATATTTTCAAGATCAAGGATGAGTTTGTTGAACTCATCTGTATGATCCTCCAACGACCTGCCTGTAGCCAGTTGAAAGGTAATAATAGGTTTTTAAGGTAGAGTCGATTCGCCAAGGACATTTTCATGTACAAGGACTCGAGTTTCGTCCGCACGCTTGCTGCAGTGGTCTCTTTTGAAACTTCTCGTAGTACCCGATCTCCCAGACTCAAGA
Source organism: Flaveria sonorensis (assembly GCA_025506505.1). Classification (NCBI taxonomy): domain Eukaryota; kingdom Viridiplantae; phylum Streptophyta; class Magnoliopsida; order Asterales; family Asteraceae; genus Flaveria; species Flaveria sonorensis. The sequence continues at coordinate 12,368,371 of CM046429.1, forward strand.
TGATCGCTGAATGAGCCTTTTCCATTAAATCTTTCTTATCTTTGTTAAACATGGTTTCCGGCAGACTGGTTTCCCCTTTTAACACATCCACCAATCCTTGATGTACCAGCAACGCTCTCATCTTCAACCTCCAAAGGTTAAAGTCGTTCTTGCCATTGAACTTCTCAAGATCAAACTTCGTGGTCGACACCATCTTCCCAATCTCCTACTGAACTCCTCAGTTGATTTCTGAATCAATCGAGATCACAAGGCTCTGACACCAATTGTTGATTAAACCAGAAATCAAAAGAATCAAAATCAAAGAAGAAGAACAACTACACTTTAATTGATTATGAAGAAAACAGATACAATGAATGCACCCTTGATACAATGAATGCCAAAGCTATATATAAAGTGAAGAAAATCTTCTGAAGCTTTCGTGAAAATCTTCCGAAGCTTTCGTGAAAATCTTCCGAAGCTTTCGTGAAAATCTTCCGAAGCTTTCGTGAAAATCTTCCGAAGCTTTCGTGAAAATCTTCCGAAGCTATAGCCTCAACAAACTTAACAAACTAATTTCATTACTAGTCACTCAACTAAGATAGTTGACACAAACAGTCCCTGAAATTTTGTCAACATAACATATTGACTTAGACCAATGATGTTAACACTATTTTACAATAGCCTCGTTTTTCTATTTCATGAATAACACCCAAAGAAAACATGAAAAAATATCAGTAACTGTAATTATATAAGTGCTCAGACATTGGTGTTGCATCACTTGACACACGTCTGTGTGCTCCAATCAAGGGAAGCTTTAGCCTTGTAGTTTGATTTTTTAAACGAGAGTTGGTGTGCTTTTCCAAATTAGCAGTCGAAGCAAACTTCAATTTGGTTTACACCTAGCTTTGTTAACCTTGTAATTGATTATCTTTCCATCATGATCTTAGCTTCTCGTACCTTGGTGACTTGGATGCCATAAATCTAGTGTTTGGTTGTCCTTCATCTTCTCAGTGTAGGCTCCTCTAATAGAGCCTATACGGTTTCTCTTTGGTGTGCTTAAACCTTGGTGACTTGGATGCCATAAATCTAGTGTTTGGTTGTCCTTCATCTTCTCAGTGTAGGCTCCTCTAATAGAGCCTATACGGTTTCTCTTTGGTGTCCTTTAAGCACAAGAAGTAATGGTTTATCAATTTTTACAAAACATAGTGCCCTATCATGTGGTTTGAGGAACTACAATGAAGTTTTTCTTGATAAGGCTGGGGGAACATGATAACGTCTATCAATACGAGCTCCTTTGCATTGCCTCTTGTTGGGAACACAACATCTCCAATACTTAAAATAAAGGTATCCTATGCCGGTTTCGGGTATTCAATACCTTGCAGATGTTCAAGCTAATCCTCATCAATAGCGGCTTTCAGAATGGCTTTTCCAGATTCACCACTTATGTGTTTCTCCATTTATGTCGTTTCTTGGTAGCTAGTCTCGATTCCTCTAACAACGTCCCATAAGTCTTGGCCTACAAGATATGACCTCATACAATAGATCAAGTATTTGTTACTCAGTTTCTTGATACTACTAACAACATAGAATTTTGCCATCGATACTTTTTGTGTTTGTTTTTTAATTCAAATCATAGCCCTTTCCTGATTGGTAATCATGTTGCTAAAACAAAATTTCAATTGGAAAAACCATCCCTTATTAGAATTCTTGAAGCTCTTATACAAGTTTGTAAACTAGAAGAGCAATCTTGAAGAGCAATCTTCGACCAGTGGCTTAAGAACACATCAGAACAATCTTGACCATAATGATTACGCAGGTTGCAAGGCTTGAATAGGAGGGAAAAAAAAATCCTAAACTAATAACAATTCTAATACCATAACTAGAAACTAAGATAATAATAAACCATTGATTATAAAGAGCGACTTAATTAACTAAACTACTACTTATTGAGACATTTAATCCCATAACTTGTGATCTCCTCCAAACACCCCTTTAGATCACCTTCACCAACTAGCTGACTTATATAGTGATCTTTACATCAATAAAACGATAGCAAAGACAAAAATGCCTATCGTATTGGTAGTATAATCTTGATAATAACCAACTATCGATCTATGTACATGAAATCTCCTAATACTTACTGCTTGTTATTGTTTAACCAATAATAAACATAAATAAAGGACAACATAGTTATCAATCAAAGAATGATATCACTTAGCTTCGAATCCCTTGATGTTAGAATGATCACTAATATGGATATATGGTGAGGCCACAAATGCATAAGTTGAAATGGCTCTTGTCAAGGCTAACTAATTAATCTTATGAGCGCTTGAAAAGCTAAACTAATGTGACATTAAAACCACCTTAAATCATGCAACGAAGACCAAATGATGGGACTTTATGTTAGTGCGATAAGATAGATCCCTTGGCTCTTTGGAGTGCTAGTTTGACAAAACACTCTAACCACCTCAAGTTGGATAAAGGAACCAATACCAACATTTCTCTTGAATTAGGATACTGAAATTAAAATGTTAAATGTTTCACTAGCCATGACTAGTGTGGAAATTTCCCTCCATTTATAAAAATAAGGTGGATTTCGGTTGTCTTAATCCTAAGTTGCTAAATAAAAATGGAAAAAAATAGCTTGAAAAGGGAATTGGCCAAAACTAACCAAGAGTGTATTTCCAAAGTAACAAAAGATACAAAAATGAATCCACATATCGTGACAGTGGCAGAAGAGCTTTAAAAACTACAAATCCTAGAAATATATATGCTTTGCTTGTTGATGTTCTATTTATGCCAAAAGCGGGCCTGGTATCAACATGTGGCTTGTAAAAAATCTGAAAACCGATCGTATAATTATAATGTGGCCAATTCTAGGAAAAAAAGTGATGACAAACTTTTGAAATAATCGTTACAAGGCAAATGTTTTCCACAGTTGGGAGAATCATATTGAGTGTCTTCTAATCTCAAACTTATTTGCAACAGATGTTAGCATGTAACTGGGTTTGTTTGGGAAATTATGTTGGGAAATGTGATCAAAAACTAAAAGCCTACAAAGAACACATAAACTGAAAGCGACAAGACCAACACAAGGATTTTATAAATTAAGTTGATAAAAGTTTTAAATGTCCAACATAAAATTGACAGAGCTTCTAACCTTGAATCATTAATCTAACGATTCAAGTGTCTTAGATTCTGAAATTCAAACAGTAAAATAAAAAAACGACAACATTAAATTAACTGGAGTGAACTGGAGTCCTTCTATCTCTTGGTTCTTTGATGTATTAATTCCTCAATCAATTAGTGGCAGTTCCAGCGACACACAACCATTGTTCCGCAAATATGTGGTCGCAATTGATGTTGGGGTTTATCACCAAAAACAAATCCACACTCATCTTAAACTTCTTGCTAACCTTTGTGCAATCGTCTCCAGATTTCGCACCAACAACTTGGTCACAAACAACTTTTGTCTCGAAGCTATCTGTATGGTCACAATGATCAATCAAGACACAGATATAGTTTGTCAACTTAACGATTACATTGATCGATGAAGAAAGTTTTTTTTTTTTTGAATGACTTACCAGTAAGGGTGACTTTTTTTCCTGTGAATGTGACAGTGGCGCCTCTGCTTTCGGCCAATGCGACGAGCATGAGGCACAGTGAAAGGATGGTGGCTATTTTCACAAACGTGGAAGCTTTCATTGCCATGATTTCTCAAGCTATTTCTTGCTTTTAATTTCTTGATGATGATATAAGTACATGTATTGTTGGTATTTATAGTGAATGTTTTAGATTATTCATGTAAGATTCGTTAGATGAGCCAATTTCACCTTGTAATCTGAGAATTACAGCCGGCCCAAAGTCTTGCAGGTTATATTGTTTGATAGTTTTTAATAGAAGTGTGTATGTGTATATATTTTTTCTTAACCATTTTGGAGATAATATATTTAGAGAATATCAAGTAGTCTTTTTCATGTTAAAATAATTTCAATTTCACGTGTAAAAAGATGTGCAAGTCTTTGGTTACGTATCTACTTTTACTTGTTTAAATTTTTACGAGTGATAATATTGCAAAAACACATGCATACCATAAATAAATATTATGAGAATGAATTTTGGTCGAGTATCTGGTGTTATCTATAGTAATACATCCCTTAAAAATGATTAGCTAGATTCCTTATATATTTTTGTGCTTGCATAACTTGTTGAGATGAAAATTTATTAAATCGGACACAAATTAAAAGATCATCATTTACAGAAGAAATAAAGAAATATACGGAGTAGAAGAGATAATCAAAATGCGTTCTTATATATATTCAAGGATAACCATAAGAACTCTATACTTATAGATTCTACAAATATATAAAAGGACATCTATAATATGAAACAACTAGAGAATACGAATTAAATATAAACACATATAATATGCCCTCTCAACCTGGACGGCAGTATGATGTGTAGCTTGGATATGAGATAAGCAAATTGAGTAGAGGAAAACGCTTCTATGAGAATGTCTACAAGCTGATGTGCGGTAGCATCATAACAAATGGTGAGGGACCGAGCCAAAACCATATGTCGAGTAAAATAAAGATCAATCTCAAGATTCTTGGTGATTTGATGAAAGATAGTGCAGGATCGTTAAATGGTACTTAAGCTTGCACTTAGTTAACACACTTAGGAGGATCTTAAGATCACTTAATAATTCAAATAGGGAACTGTGAACTTTTACTGAAGATACAAGACAAACACAAGTAAAACAAGAACAAGAACACAAGATAAAGTTTTTAAGGAAGTTGTATATTACTTCTCTAGTTCTATTACAAGTGTTGTACAAGTACATGTGAATACAAGAACCGGAGACTACTTATACTACATCCTACAACTGTCAATATGCAAAAAGACAGTTGGAAGTGACTAATCTAGACAACAAGACCAGCCTAAAGTCATAAGGCAGATTGTCTTTTGACTAGTGACTATGACATGCCATAGCTCACTGACTTTCCTATTACAAAAAGACAAAAAGGAACAAAAACAAAAACTTGCAGACAAAGACCTTATCTACTTTATCAAAAAGCATGGAAGTTTCCCCAAATGATGATAGTTGGTGAACCACCAGAGCATGCAGCGGACAGAAAGTTACTTTATGATAAAGTTGATGCAACCAAAGGATACCAAAACAACCAAGTCTTCCAACATGCCCTTTGGAACAAAGAAGAACCAGCTTCGGAAGTTTTACACACTCAAGAGAAATGCTAAGTGTAAAATCTTCCGAAGCCAAAGTTCAGAAGAAACTGCTGCGGAAGCTTCACACTTAACTTAGAAAATACTCTAAGTATAAAGTCTTCCGAAGCCAAAGACTCAACTCTTCCGAAGGTAAAAGATAAAGTCTTCCGAAGCTCTTAAGACAAAGTCTTCCGAAGCTGTTTAAAGACAAGACTGATTTTCTTCTGAAGAGAGAGAAAAGATACATTTTCCATCAACTTTATTATAAAGTAACTTTCTGTCCGCTGCATGATCTGGTGGTTCATCAACTATTATCATTTGGTGAAACTTTCATGCTTTATGATAAAGTAGATAAGGTCTTTGTCTGCAAGTTTCTGTTTTTGTTCCTTTTTGGCTTTTTTGTAATAGGAAAGTCAGTGAGCTATAGCATGTCATAGTCACTAGTCAAAAGGCAATCTGCCTTTTGACTTTAGGCTGATCTTGTTGTCTAGATTAGTCACTTCCAACTGTTTTTTTGCATATTAACGGTTGTAGGATGTAGTATAAGTAGTCTCCGGTTCTTGTATTCAAATATACTTGTACAACACTTGTAATAGAACTAGAGAAGCAATATACAACTTCCTTAAAAACTTTATCTTGTGTTCTTGTTCTTGTTTTACTTGTGTTTGTCTTGTATCTTCACTAAAAGTTCATAGTTCCCTATTTGAATTATTAAGTGATCTTAAGATCCTCCTAAGTGTGTTAACTAAGTGCAAGCTTAAGTACCCTTTAACGGTCCTGCATTTGGTATCAGTGCATTCCAGGCTCTTGATTGTAAGATCTCACCATCTTCAAGTCCTCTTAGTTACACACATCACTTAACTCTTCAAATGGCAGCTATCTCCAAAGCTGATATGGAAAATGGAACTGTGACAAAGTCCCCACAGATCACTCCTGAGGATTTTGACACTTGGTGTCAAAGAATGGAAAGCTTTATCAAGTCTTAAGATTCCAGGATGTGGGAGTATGTTGTCAATGGACCTCATGTACCATGCACCTCTTTAGCTGCTGGTGGTGGTGGCATGATACCAAAGGAGAGGGTTGACTTTTCTGATGAAGACTGAAAAAGAATTGACATTGATCAGAAAGCCATGACAGCCCTCCAAACTGCTCTTCCAAACTCCATCTACAGAGGTTTCAAGAAGTGCAAGACTGCTAAACAACTATGGGATGCACTGAAACTGATGTATGAGGGTTCAAATGATGCCAAGGAGAACAAGAAGGATCTCCTGAAGCAGCAGTTTGAAAACTTCACCTTCAAGACAGGTGAGACCATGACTCAACAATACTTCAGGTATGTTGAGATTATGGATACTCTGGCTGATGTTAGGGTAACTATTGAGAATAGGGATATTGTTAGGAAGTTCATGTCCTCTCTTCCAAGACAATGGACACACTACTGTGTGGTCATTAAAAGGACTGAAAACCTCAAGACCCTTACTCTCACTGAGTTGTGTGGGATACTCAGTGGATACCAGATGGAGATGAACATGCAAAATTCATCTGGTAACTCTAACACTAACCAGAGTTCAGCCCTTCATGTGGTTGAAATGGATAGCAAAGAACCACAGCATCATCTCATTTGCTACCCTGAAACCTCATAAATGGGTCCTTTCATCACCTTCCTAGAGACACCTAAAGAGAGCTACATCCAAGGAAGTCCCTTCCAAGAGACAAGTTCTTCTCAAGCTTTTGTCTCTACTGATGAAAGTTCAGGCAACTTTCTTTTCACTCTTGAAGACCTAGACTGTATTCATCCAGCTGATCTGGAGTACATGGAAATAGTCCAGCAGATGGCTCTTCTCACTCACAGAGCCCAGAAGTTCTACAAGAGGACTGGGAGAAGGTTTCCTAGCAATGCTGCCAGTGGCAAGTTTAGGCTGGACAAGAGCAAAGTCAAGTGTTACAACTGTAACCAGATGGGACACTTTGCAAGAGAATGCAAGGCACCTAAGTCAAATGGTAGCCAAGCCTCATCCAGGCCAAACTAAACTGAAGGAGGGCACCAGAATGAGAAGCCAAGACAACAAGCTGCAGTTGCTATTGAAGAAGGAGGCTTTGACTGGAGCTTTCAATCTGAAGATGCATCTCCAAACCAAGCACTCATGGCTGATCATGATGAAGCCAAGGTACTTGAACATCTTTGCTTTCCTGAATGTATTGCTAAAGTGAATAGATACAGGTCCTACAACCTGGAAATAAGATCTGATATTGAGTCTTTAAATATTTTAAAAGTTTATTTTAAAAGAGCTGAAAATACTATAAACTTAAGATAGAAGATCTAGAGAAAACAGTTTCAACTCTTAAACATGAGCAGATAAACTACAGGACTCAAATTAAGGATCTCATTACCAAGTTGACTGAATGCCAGGCTGAGCTTGTGATCAGCAAAGCCAGGGCAGAAAAATGTGTTCTTGAAGAAGAGACCTTCAAGAACATGATATCCTCATCTCTGCATGCAAAAGTGTGTTATCAGAATAAGCAGGGACTGGGATCTAGTGAGATAGCTCCTCCACACACTCTACTATTAGTCAGATCTCCTAGGTGTGGAACTGGTCAAGATGAGCTGCCATCCATAGACCCCAGTGATAAAGAGGATGAAGAGAAGAAGGTGAGGGATGACTCTGAGATGAGTGAAGAGAGTCAATCCAAAAAGGGTCACCATGCTCCTAAGGAGGAAAAAAAAGATGGTTTGAGCAAAACCAAAAGAAAGAACTTGATCAGAAGAGCAAAGAGAAGATCTAGAAAAGCTCAAGAGATCAAGACCACCTTTGATTCCAAACAGAAACAAGTATTTATCTCTGCAGGGTTCAAGGTGATGAAAGCTAAAGATCCTATCTAGAATTCTAGTACCAAGAGTTCTACTTCAGGTTCAACTCACTCCAGCAACAACAAGAAGACTGATCAGCTGTGTGTCACTGCTGCACAGCCTGAACCATCCATTTCAAAGAGCAAGCTTCACCCTAAGAAGCCTGCTGCATCATCTGAAAAAGGTGGAGAAGGAAAAGGAAAGTGTTCAAGCTCAGTCTTCTTTGGGAAAGAAGACTCTCAGAAGGAAAGATTTGAATTGTGTTATGTGTGGTAGTACTTCACATCTGGCTAAAGATTGTCAATACAATCCTAAGAGTACTATCCACATGATCAAGAAGAAAACTTCTAAGAAGAAGAAGAAACAAATAGCTTCGAAAGGAAAATCTGTTTCCCTCGAAAGCTCCAAAATGAAGAAGAAGGCAAATGAAAAGTTGCCTTCGGAAGGAAAGTTGGTCTCGGAAGAAAGGAATGCTTCTGAAGCACTGAAGCTTGCTGCAGTGAAGGCAAGATCTTCCGAAGGACCAATCATCAAATCTTCCAAAGTTACCAAAACTTTCGAAGCTTTGAAGGTCAAGCCCAATACTCCAAAGGTGGTGTGGAAGATGAAGGAAGACCATGTGGTTGAAAGCTCATCATCAGAAACAACAAATGATCCTTAAAGCCTGAACATAGGATCACTTACTGTTTCATTACCTTCATCTGAATTTTATAAGCCCAAGACCAATGAGGCTTGGGTTTCTAAATGTAACTAAATCATCTCTTTTTATGCAGGGACAGCTAAAGACCAACAGAAATATCTGGATCACTGATAGTGGCTGCTCTAGGCACATGACTGGCAATGAGTCCTTACTTAAAAACTTTAAAAGAATTGATGGAGGACCAGTTGCTTTTGGAGAAGATGCAGGAGGTTATATCACTAGGAGGGGCATGGTCTCAAATGGTAAGCTCAGCATTAAGAAGGTAAATTTTGTCAAGGAGCTTGGATACAATCTTTTGAGTGTGTCCTAATTTTGTGACCAAAAACATCACATGCTCTTTACTGAGCATGAGTGCATTGTTCTCAAGCCCGGGGTTGACATTCCTCAAGAGCATATTTTGCTCAGTGCCCCCAGGAAAGGGAACATGTACAAGATGGACTTGCAGGAAACATCTCCTTCTGGAGAGATTTCTTGCTTTCTATCTAAAGCAAATAGTGATGAGTCTTTCCTTTGGCATAAAAGAATGTGCCATGTAAACTTTAAGAACATAATAAACTGATTAAGAATGATTTGGTAACTGGAATGCCAAAGAAAGAGTTTACAAGTGATGACCACTGTGTTGCATGCCTGAAGGGGAAGCAACACAAAGTGTCTCACAAGCCAAAGGAAATAAACTCTATCACTACTCCCCTACACTTGTTACATATGGATCTGTTTGGCCCCACCAGTGTAATGAGTTTAGGAAGGACCTCATACTATTTGGTGATCACAGATGACTTCACAAGATTCACTTGGGTGTTTTTCCTTAGAACTAAGGATGAAACTCCTGAAATCTTAAAGAATTTCATTCTAAAAATTGAGAATCAATCTGATCACAAGGTCAAAATCATAAGATGTGATCAAGGAACCGAATTCAAAAACCAAATCCTTGATACATTTTGTGATGAAAAGGGTATTTCAAGACAATACAGTGCTCCCAGGACTCCTTAGCAAAATGGTGTTGCTGAGAGGAGAAACATGACACTTATTGAAGCTGCAAGAACCATGTTGTCTGACTCTAAACTGCCCATCACCTTCTGGGCAGAGGCTGTCAACACATCCTGTTATGTGTAGAATAGAGTTTTGGTAGTTAAGACACATGGTAAGACTCCTTATGAACTGTGGCACAAAAGGAGACCATTCATTGATTTTCTTAGAACATTTGGATGTCCTTGCACCATCTTGAATACCAAAGATCAAATAGCCAAGTTTGCTAAGAAATCAGATGATGGACACTTTGTTGGGTACTCTTCTCAAGCTAAGGCTTATAGAATATACAATCTTAGAACTAGAATCATTGAGGAGTCAGCCAATGTGACTTTCAATGAAGACACACCCTGTGTAAAAGGTTCTGGTCCGGATTAGCTGTTTGATCTTGACTTAGTTACCAACTGTTTTAACAAATCTTGTGAGAATATTTCAGGATCTACAGATAACAGGTCAACAGAAGATCCTGATCCAAGATTTGAGCTGAGAAGACCAAACAAGAAGACTACTTCAGCTCCAGTGGTGACTAACCCTGCAATTGAAGCTCCCATCAGCACTAGCATGAAAATACTGCTGATTCAAATGAATTGCCTTCAAATTCCAGCTCAGAGGCTCAGAATTCAGGAGAAGGAACTTCAAATGCAGGAGGAGGAACTGGAGGTGGTGACAGTGATCAAGAATTTTTGATGCTGATAACCACTCCATTGAAGACAACATGAATGATATCACACTCATTGGATCAAGTTTCTCTTGATAAGTGTGCTGATGTGGTGGGAGACACCTTATTACCAGATCAGAATTTCTCAAATTTAGATCTGTCTAACCAACTTGCTGTGATCCCTCAACTTAGGATCCACAAGTCTTATCCCACCACCAACATCATTGGAAATGTTGTCTCAGGGGTAAGAACAAGAGGACAAACTCATGACAGCTATGTTTGTCTAAATTCTTGTTTCTTATCCCAGATAGAGCCAAAGAAGGTTGATGAGGCTTTGAAGGATAGAAGCTGGATTGAAGCTATGCAAGATGAGCTGCTTCAAATCAGACGACAAAAGGTGTGGAACTTATGCCCTCTCAAGGGAAAAGTGTCATAGGAACCAAATGGGTATTCAGGAACAAGAAGGATCATAGAGGGATTATCATCAAGATCAAGGCTAGACTGGTTGTCCAAGGATACACTCAAGAAGAAGGGATTGATTACACTGATGTCTTTGCTCCAGTTGCAAGACTTGAAGCTGTAAGAATATTTCTGGCTTATGCTGCATCCAAGGATTTCAAGGTCTACCAGCTTGATGTGAAGTGTGCCTTTCTCTATGGGGTGATTGATGAAAAGTTTATATTAAACAACCACCTGGCTTTGCAGACCCAGATCATCCTGATTATGTCTGCAAGCTTGATAAAGCCCTTTATGGACTGCATCAAGCTCCAAGAAAGTGGTATGAGACACTATCAACATACCTCTGTCAACATGGATACAAAAAAGGTACTATTGATGGGACTCTCTTCATCAAAGAAACAGGAAATGACACATTGCTAGTTTAGATATATGTAGATGACATCATCTTTGGTTCAACTAATCCAAAGCTCTGTAAAAACTTTGAGATGCTGATGAAGAATAGATTTGAAATGAGTGCCATGGGGGAACTCAATTTCTTTCTAGGAATTCAAGTGAAGCAGGTTGAAAATGGCATCTTCATCAGTCAGTCAAAGTATGTTCAGGACATACTTGCAAGATTCAAGATGACTGACTGTAAGGTTGCAAAGACACCCATAGCCAGAAACCACTCCTTTGGTCCTGATCTTGAGGGGGAGTGTGTTGATGAACATCTCTACAGGGCTATGATTGGGTCTCTTATGTATCTTACCGCTAGTAGGCCTGATATTATGTTTGCCACATGTATATGTGCAAGATATCAAGCCAACCCCAAGATGTCACACCTAATCACTGTCAAAAGGATTCTTAGATATCTCAAAGGTGCTCCAAATCTAGGCCTTTGGTATCCAAAGAATTCAGACTTTAATCTGTATGCTTATACAGATAGTGATTATGGTGGCTGCAACATGACTGCAAAGTCCACATCTGGGGGGTGTCAGTTCCTGGTGGAAGGATAGTCTCTTGGCAATGCAAGAAGCAATCCTGTGTGTCTGCATCAACTGCTAAAGCTGAATACATTGCTGCTGCCAGCTGCTGTGCTCAAGTGCTTTGGATTCAGAATCAGATGCTAGACTATGGGTTCAATTTCAAGGAGACTCCCATCCACATAGACAACAACAGTGCCATCTCTATTACAGAGAATCCTGTGCAGCACTCAAGGACCAAACACATCAACATCAGGTATCATCTGATTAGAGATAATTTTGAAAAAGGTTTGATAAAACTAATCAAAGTTAACACAAATGAACAATATGATGATTTGTTCACAAAAGCTTTTGATGAACAAAGATTTAAGTATCTTGTATCAGCTATTGGGATGATTAACTTTGAATATATTTTTCTTAATAACTTAATCAATTTTATTTCTAAAACTGTGTGTCCTAGGTTGTCTATTAGATCACTTCATAAGCCTAGTTCTCTTTGGAAGAAAAACAAACTTTTAAAATGATATCTTTAGAATGATGAAAATTTACCTTCGGAAGAAGCAAAAGTTGCATTCGGAAGAAAATTTATGTCTTTAAATCGTTTAAACAGCTTATCTGAGATTTACCTTCGGAAGAAATTCTTGATGTATCTTCCGAAGCTTAAATTTTGGTATAAGTACTTAAATGCATTTTAGGAACAAATTTCTTCCGAAAGCAATTTAGTCTCGGAAGACTCATTTATTTCTTCCGAAGCCAAAATTTTTAAAACTCTTTGAAATATCTTCCGAAGCAAAATTGCCTTCGGAAGCTTTGATTGCAAAGCTTCCGAAACCAAAATTGCCTTCGGAAGCTTTTACTACTTCCAAGAAAACTAACTTTTTGGGTGCCTTTTTCAGAAGTAGGACCCACTTGCGGATTTCAAAGTTTATCTTTTTGTCATAACTTTGTCTCAAATCCAGAGTATATCTTTCCAAACGGTTCTATTTCATCTCTCTACTCTCATTGTTCCTTACCCTAAAATTACCCCTAATTTCATCTTCTTCTTCCTTCCTTCACTACAAAGCTTTTCAAATGGCCAATCTTGATCGTAACGACCCGGATTTCACCATACACCTACACAGGCAACATAATCAAGTTGCCCTGTTAAACTCTAAGAAGGATCCAAGCTTCTCAGACGTTTGTAGGTATCTTTCTTTGTCTCACTACTTCACCTCCCTTACAATCGATCCTCCTCTCTATGAGGATCAGTTACTCGAGTTCTGGCAGACCTGTCAAGAGGTCACCATGGACGAAGAGAAGGCACTGTCTGCCACAGTGCAGGGGAGGATGGTTTTCATCACTCCAGCCATTATAAACACCCATTTGCAGCTAGATGATGAAGCAGGTGAGCTGTCCTTTCCAAAAGCTACTGTCAACCAATCCTTTGAGCAAATGGGATATGAAGGTGATTTTTCAGTCAAGACCTTCAGGAAGGGGAAGGTCTCATTCCAATGGAAATACCTCCTCCATGTCGTCATCCACTGCTTATCCAACAAACATGGAGGATGGGACCAGATTCCAGAAGACCTCTTCTTCATTGTTCAAGGGATGGTTCAAGGGGTCAAATTCAGGTACTCTCAGTTTGTATTTACAAATTTACTAGCGAATTTGGATTCCTTAGAATATTACATGTTCCCCCGGTATGTTCAACACATTCTCAACTGTGAATTGGGACCACAGTTGAGGGGAACAGGTAATGTTCTTAAACTTGCACATATGAGGCTCGGCATTTTGAAGATATTGAAAAAGCCAACTGTTGGGTTTTCAGGGGTAGAAACAGCCCTTGTCCTGAAAATGTTTGAGCTCATTGCTCAGGTTGACATCCTAGCTGCACCATCTAGTGATGAATCAACACCCTCCACCTCTCAACTACCATCAAGGCCAATAATTACCCTCACCTCCACTAGAAAATCCAAACGAACCCCTGCACTTGCTATTGAGCATGTGCAAGCCCCCATATCACAACCCACACAAGAGGAAGTGGACACTCGAGCTCCCACTTCCCCTGAGGATCAAACCACTCCCATTCTTCAAAAGATCAGTGTGAGGTTCCTCATGCTCAGCCTGATGAGCTCACAACTCCACAAACAGCCTTAAGCCATCACTCTGAGTCTCAACACTCTAGTGATCAACCTTCAGGAGAAAGCTACCATCCCCAGCCTCTTGATCTTAACCAACCTATTCCCATCTTTGAATTCTATTCTGATGAAGATTTGGATTTCAGTGAGTACCATGACTCTCCCCTCTCTACCCACACTCAAAGGGAGATGAGTACTCCTGCTTCACCCATGTCTAGCCCACATCAGACATCCCAAACTGAGGTGGATCTTCCTGTGATTGTCCAGGAGACCCATGTGGAAGAGGCTCTCACTGTTGCCAGTGATTACATCTTTAAGACCTCAACCACGGCAACCCAGCCTCTTGACATTATCATGGGGTAGGGAAATCCAGCAGCCAAGAACCCCATGCTGGTGGTGAGGGAGCGGACCTCGGTTCACCTCCTTCATCCCCTAATGATTCTTCAACTGAAGATGAGGGGAGTTTGAAACTCAGGGTGCACCAACTCGAAGACATCTGCACCTAACTGGTTTCAAAGATAGCTCACCTTGAATCGCAGGTGACTATCTTACAAAGGAGGGTCCATGACCAGCAACTTGAGATCACCGATCTCAAGGGCCAGTTAGCTGAGAGACCCATAGGAAAACTCATCTAGGTCCACAAGAACATGTGGATGTTATGGATCACTTCCCTAGCTCACCTATGCATGAGGGTGATGCTACCAAAAAGGGGGAGGAAGTTCTGACAGCCACAGAACCTGGGAGTTCTTCCTCATGTATGGACATACAAGACTCACCATCCTATCTTGCAGTTGTCCATGCTCAGCAACCTCCTCAAAACAGAAATCTCGACTTGCAAATTCACCATCTGTTTAAGGGAGGGATACCAAGAGCAATGTCTGCCCCTTCTGAGAACCCAGTCAGGGGTTGGGGGTATGACAGTGATAGGAAAGCTCTTGTACTCTTTAGAGCTCAGGGTCAACTAGAAATCTTAAACATTTCAAACCTGAGTTTCTATGAGGGTATAAATCTGATAGATCTGGCACTTGTCAACCCAAGCAATATCAGACAAGCTGTCAGACTAGCCAATCAAATTCAAGAATGGGTGTTGGCAGAATTCAAAAGGAGAACAGCATCATATAGACAGAGGCTAGCAGTTGAAGCCTTTGGTCAACTGGATGTTGAGGTAGACCCCAAGATTAGCTTCGAAGGGAAAGCCTTAACCGAAGGCCCAGAGGCTGAGACTGTGAACCTTAAGACAAGATCTCCTCCAGCACCCCATACCCTCAGTGAGGCACCAGCTGGTGATGGTGCTTCACAACCTCTCTCTGGCAAGAGCTTGACTGCTGAATGAAGCAATGAAGGCCAAAGCTCTTTTCAGGCTGAGTCATCAAGATCTGAAATTGACAAAGGCAAAAGGAAGATGACTACTGAAGAGATTGAAGAAGAAAAGAGAGAGAGGAAGAGGAAGTTGAGGGGAGAGAGTTCAAGTGGTTCCCAGGATTCATGCAAGTTGCAATTCTGGTTGCCCCTGTACCAAACACTCAAGAAGATGAATTAAGGGCAGGCAGGCTCAACTATCTGGGGACCAGGAACTTTAACATAGATGAACTCATCTCTCTTCCCTTAAAGGAGTCAAATGAACTGGCTGATATTGAATTGTCAAAGGAGAGGAAGGAAGTAGAGGATGCAGCCTTAACCCTCAAACACAAGGAAGAAATAAGGAGAAAAAGGCTTTACAAGAACATTCCTGTCCTCTCCCCAGTTCAAGAAAGTCTTGAGTCAGAGACTGTGGCTGCTGAACAACCTTAGGTAGTTGATGAAGAAGAAAGATTAAAAATGATCAACAATCTGAGTGCCACAGGTCTCTATCAGGCACCTGCACTCCTTCCCTTGCCTTATGATTATATATTATTTGAATACAATAAGCAACTGGAAGAGCAAGCCAAAAAGAAAAGGCAAGCTGCAAAGAAGAAGCAAAGGGAAGAAGCTACAAAATCAAGAGCCATCATCCAGAAAAGTCAAAAAAAGTCTGCAGATAGGTAGAGGATGATGAGCTTCTTGAAGCTGTATGGGTTCTCCGGAAGGAGGCTTGGTCCCATGTCTCTATCCACAATGGATGAGCACATAAGGGTGATCAAGCAGAAGATAAAAAGGGGAGAGCTTATGGACATTCATTCATCATCAAGTCAAGCTCATCCTGAAGTTGAGGTAAAGGTTGAACCTACAGAGACAACACCACCTGCACCTGAAGCTGCACAACAGCCAACTTCATCTTCTAACCCATAACAGGGTTCTTCTCCCTCTCCTTCTAAAACTGGGAGAGAGGAGATCCCAACTGAGAGGGAATCCACTAAAGAACTTGGTACTAAAGACCAACCCTCTTAGTTAAAATCACCAGGGAGGATAAAAAGGATGGCTAGAAGAAGATCATCAACTAAGAAGAAAAGAAGAAAGGCATCCACCTCTCAACCTTAGGATAAGTCAGAATATCCTGAGGAAGTACATGAAGAGGACTCTCAAACAACTCCTATCATAGTAGAGTCTCTTTCTGTTGGAAAACAAATTCTGTCCTGGACATTTGCTGAAGATCCAGACAGATGGTATGTCAATAGAGATCAGGGAGAACAACATGTCTACTTCACAGGTGACATGCTTGAACTCCCTCTACATGATCTCTATGACATGAGAAGGTACTTCATGAGTCAGAAGAATCCAGATCTGCTGATGAAGAAAGGAATTCTGAAGATCCTCATGTGGACTATCCAAGTCTGAAGAACCTCTCTGTTTTGGTAGCATCAGCATAGGGGGAGTTTGTAGGAACCTCTAAAGTTAAGAGGCTGATGCAACCAAAGGATACCAAAACAACCAAGTCTTCCAACATGCACTTTGGAACAAAGAAGAACCAACTTCGGAAGGTTTACACACTCAAGAGAAATGCTAAGTGTAAAAACTTTTGAAGCCAAAGTTCAGAAGAAACTGTTGCGGAAGCTTTACACTTAACTTAGAAATACTCTAAGTATAAAGTCTTTCAAAGCCAAAGACTCAACTCTTCCGAAGGTAAAAGATGAAGTCTTCCGAAGCTCTCAAGACAAAGTCTTCTGAGACTGTTTAAAGACAGACTGATTTTCTTCTGAAGAGAGAGAAAATATATCTTTTCAATCAACTTTATCATAAAGTAACTTTCTATCCGCTGCATGCTCTGGTGGTTCACCAACTGTCATCATTTGGTGAAACTTCCATGCTTTATGATAAAGTAGATAAGGTCTTTGTCTGCAAGTTTCTGTTTTTGTTCCTTTTTGGCTTTTTTTGTAATAGGAAAGTCAGTGAGCTATGGGATGTCATAGTCACTAGTCAAAAGGCAATCTGTCTTTTGACTTTAGGCTGATCTTGTTGTCTAGATTAGTCACTTCCAACTGTCTTTTTGCATATTGACGGTTGTAGGATGTAGTATAAGTAGTCTCCGGTTCTTGTATTCAAATATACTTGTACAACACTTGTAATAGAACTAGAGAAACAATATACAACTTTCTTAAAAATTTTATCTTGTGTTCTTGTTCTTGTTTTACTTGTGTTTGTCTTGTATCTTCAGTAAAAGTTCACAGTTTCCTATTTGAATTATTAAGTGATCTTAAGATCCTCCTAAGTGTGTTAACTAAGTGCAAGCTTAAGTAGCTTTTAACGGTCCTGCAGATAGGATTAACCGTAAGATATGTGGCACCAATGTTGTCACACCGGCCATAGAGTAGATGCACAACTAGAAAATAAACGAACCTCATACATTATTGACGCAATCCATCTGATCTCAATCGCAACATGAGCAACAGCCCAACACTCAGTCTCGGTACTAGACCACACATAGTTGTGTTGCTTTTTCAAACTTTAGCTGATAAGATTGGAGCCAAGAAATACATTTAACTATGTAGTTTCTTTAAAGAAACTGATAAATCCTACTGATAACATAATTAAGCAATTTCTTGACTTGTTAAAACCAATTACTTTAAGCTCCAACAGATAAAGCAAAGAGTCGTTCATCGGAACCCTACAGTATCAAGAAAGTTGTCAGCGTGTTCATTTTATACATATTTTAATCTTGCTTTTAGCATATATATACAATTGCATTCTGTAAATATAAGTTTTGATGGAATGAAATCTACAATGGCTGTTTGTTTTTTATTTTTATTTTTAATTTTATTATTTTTTATTTTTTGTAGGTGCAAGATGATCCTAAAAGCTACGTGAAAACAAAAATTGGGATGCTCTTGAAATAATATTAAGAACAAAAGTTTGTTTTTGAAGATTCGAAAAGATAATACAAAATTGAATTTAAAGTTTTATCTTAGAAACTTGATTTCAGCTCTCAAGTTTCAAACTTTAAGAAAATTCATCATCTTGGTTTTTGGGAGAATCATTCTAGACGGCGCCTAGAAGAAAAAGAAGAGAAGAAACAACAAAGGAAACAATCAATTTTCTTGGTTTTCCAGTTTGTTTTAAAATCGTAAGTTTTTTTTTTGTTATCCTTTACATTTTAATCGAATTAATTGAATTAGTAATCATGTACGACTAATAATTTTAATTTGACACTTGGTTTTATTTTATTTGGTTTAATTCGAACACTAATGTTAGAAGTTGTTCGCATGATTAAGAATTTGTGGTGCAGCATTAAACTAACATATGGCCAACATATTTATAAAGTAATAGTCGACTACCCTAAAGAAAGAATGTTGGATCCTTTTTTTAATTGTCATATACCATTGTGATTATTGAAGTTAGTTAGTTATCATGTTCTAATAATAAAATAACTAATAAGGACTTATGTAAGTTATAGCAACAATCAAATTATTAATAATTACACTTTTGTCACTCCTTGGTAATATTTTGATTAATACTATTGCCTCTATGTAAATCCATAAATATGCAGGCTTATGTACGTTAATTTATTATAACCACAAATATAAAGGCCGGCGGGGGACTTTAAGTTTCAAAGTTGCAACCTAAAACTTATAAACACAATTTTATAACTAAAATTCACTATGTGAAGGAACGGAATTTTCTCTATTCACTCGGTTATGACCGATTATCAAGCCACAAAGGCGGAATCAATGTGAACTGATGTTAATACGATCAAACCGTGACGAATAACAAGCTAGGTATATCAAAACAATACAAACACAAACAACTAAATAGGTTCTGCTCAGTCTCATATATTAATATGCTTGTTATAGTGAATTTGAAATTGACAAAATGAGCATAAAAAATACACTAACAAAATACATATTTATACCAAACGGTTAAAGTTCTCGCAAAAAAAAAGGCTCCCGCATCACTACCTACCATCAACTCCAAGGTTCTACAAATCTTCAATACTTTCAATTCTGAATAGTTTTAGTAAGCATTTGGAGAAGTTTCTCAAAACATAATCTCTTTGGTATTTCAAGTCTCTATATGTGAAGTCTACACATTATACTAGCACAACGGAGCACGAATAAATAATGACCGCCCAACCATGCATACTAGGGGGCCATCTTCACGACAATATCCTCGAGGTTTATTACCGGTTGATAGTAGAGACGAGAACCTTTAAAGCGTGAAATCAAAATTATGACAAAAAAATATTATGATAACACTTTTTATACGTAGGCTTTAGTGATCACCATCAATCTTAAAATTAAACACTCAACTTTCTAAACTTTCAACTTGCCACCATCTCTAGTTCAAACTAAACCCTTAATTTTAAAATTTCAACTTGACCCCTGCATATATAATATACGCTTTTAATGAATTAATTTTTTCTTTAATTTGATTTTTTAATATTCTTGTTCATTAACCTTTTTTTTATAAAAAAAGACCTAGTTTGTGGATGTGTTTAATCATTATCTTGGTGTCATCGTATGCTATATATCTAATTCTAATTCTTCTTAAAAACCATTTATAATATCACTCATGTAATTTTTTCTTTCATGTAAACTTGGAGAAGAAAGAAGAGCATCACATACATATGCTATATATCGTAACTTTAGGAACTAGAGAAGATTAGATACTACACTCATGGCATCATATTAAATAGCAAATCAAATCTTCCAGATCAATATGTTATAATTAACCACATTCGCTCCTTGTCAAAGCAAAATGCTTATACAACTGATTTGTTTGAGAAACTACGTTGTGATAATGTGATTAGCAATTAAAAGTTCACAGAGAACACATTTAGCTACATAATAACTAGACCAATATGTAGATGGATTTTATAAAGTTGACACCAACATTTCCAGCCTTAACAATCATAGAACATAAACATGACAAAGCTTTTAATCTTAAAGTTGACACCAACATTTCCAGCCTTAACAATCATAGAACATAAACATGACAAAGCTTTTAATCTTAAATCATTAATCTAACGATTCAAGTGTCTCCGATTCTGAAATACAAACTCTTATAAAACCAACAAACGTTACACTAGAGCTAACTGAAGTCATCCTAGCTCTTTATTCGTTCAGACTTGATAATAGCAAGTAGATCAATTAGTGGCGGTTCCAGCAACACACAACCATTGACCCACAAAGATGTGGTCACAATTGATATTGGGGTTAATCCCCAAAAAGAGATCCACACTCATCTTAAATTTCTGGCTAACGGTCGTGCAATCATCCCCAGATTTTGCACCGACAACTTGGTCACAATCAACCTTTGCTTGGAAGCCATCTGTATGTTAACGACTCCATTGATCAGTTAAAAAAAGACATTGTTAAACTATGATTAAATTGATGGATTAAGAAAGGTTTTTTTTTTGATGATGAATGACTTACCATCCGGGGTGGTCCTGCTTTCTGCAAATACGACGAGCATCAAGCAAAGTGAAAGTATGGTGGCTATTTTCACAAACAATGAAGCTTTGATGGCCATGATCTTGAGCTTTTTGTTTCTTTGTGTTGGTGATGATTGTGAGTTAGCTGATGATATGAGTGCTTGTGTTGTTGGTATTTATAGTAAATGATTTGGATAAAGTATTCATGTAATATTCTTTAGATGAGCCAATTTCACATTGTAATCTAAGATTCTACAGCCGGCCCAACGTCTTGCTAAGTTATGTTGGTTTTTAGTTTTGAATAGAGGTATGTATATTTTTAAATCATATTTAAGATATTAGATAGAAAAATTCAGGTCGTCATTTTCATGGTAGAATAATTTCATATACATATAGTTATAAGATATGTGAATCTTTGGTTACATATCTATTATTACTTGTGACAACCCTAAAAACTAAGGTTAGATAAGTTAAAGCCTTAAGAAATTTTCATACATATTACATTATATTTGACCAACACCTTATGAATTATATGTGTTTTAGTAAATATATATATATGTGGTACATATGCATGCTTGCATGAATGCATGGGAATTTTCATGTGCATGGATTCATATGCATAAACTTCTTATACTAGATATTACTTGATTAGTTATTTCAATATTTTAGCATCATGCATACATTAAATAAATTAAGATGCAAACCTAATTAAACACCACAAAACAAGATTTGTCAAGAAACTTTGAATCAAAAACTAAACCTTTAAACCATCACCCTCGGTTCATCAAAGGCACCCGATTAAGCTAAGCCATTAACTCCCTAAACCCACCCTTAATCGGCTAAACACTAAGCAATTCCCTTGACCGCCACCTATCACAACCTAAACACTAGTTAACCTTGCATTAATGACTTGGTGACTCAATTGCTCCCTTGGTCGACACCTAGCATCACCAAGACACCAAGCATACCTAAAAATCTGCCACATATCATACTCATGGTCAACTAAGGTAAGCTATAATGGCCACTTCACCACCCTAAGCTTAGAACTAATCATGGCAACCTCCTCTACAAAATCCACTCCTCGACCAATGGAACCACAACCGCATACCACCACAAATCGCCACCATCTTCACACCTTCGGCACAACTCTCGGATATCTAGTTGTTCCCACTCTTGCTTTTAACTCTCAGTCTCCATATCAACCATCACATCCTCAACCATCTCTCGGTTATTGACCACAACATCATCACCTAAACCAACACACTAGTGATCAAGCTCAAGGACATCCATCTCCTTCGGTTCACCAAGAAGTTAGAAGCTATCATTAACTTCTTTCATCCTCTCCTTCTATCAAAATCAAGGTTTGATCCTCGAATCCATAACCAACTAAGTTTTAAAAGGTTTTAACAACACATATAACCAACCCTTTTGGTTAAAACATCCAAGTTCTTCACAAAACTTTATGAACAGCTCATCTTTATCAAAAATCAGTAAGAAAGATTCAAGAACCTGGAAAAAAAATTAAAAACCAAGGATTAAACAAAAAGATTACAAATGAAGGGTTGAAATTATGTGTATTCTTGATAAATTTGATTTGCTATTTAAATAAATGTGATCATGGGAATAAAACTGGGAACATGTTAGAAATATTAGGAAATAACATTCTGCAAATTTTGGTATGATTATAATAGGTAAAATAATTTAAATAATTTATTTAAGTTAATGAAAGAAAATTACCAACCGGAAGATCCAAACCTAGAAAAGAGTTAGAAAAATTATATGATTATTCTTATGTTTTATAGGACCTATAGAATAAATTTCATGATCTAATTTGTTGTTATGCCTGAATTATACATTTAAGAAAAATATGATATTTGAAAATCGTGAAAAATACCTAATCAAAAAGATAAATCATGAAAAATTTATATAAAATTTTATATCTTGATTAAAACAGTCTTTATAAAATTAGGAATTTTTAGAGATATTCTGATATTTTTACTAAATATTGTTAAAATGGTAAAATCATAAGAAAGGGTTCTATTATGCATTAATACTTTAGGAATTTATGAGATAATATGAATTTTAGTATATAGATTCTCATACATTCTGGTGAATTTTAAGAACTCGTAGGTATTTTTGCTAATTTTCCCAAAATAATGTAGAAATTCCAGAAAATAAACTGTAATTAGTTGATAGATGAAACTTTGACATATTAAAATAGATTTTTTTATATTTCTGATGTAAAAATTTCGTGACATATGGATAATTATAACTTCTGTTTTAATTTTTGTAATCTGAGGTGCTGAAAATTTTAAAGAAAAGATATTTATTTCTAATCTATAAGTATTTTTATAGGTTACCTGCTGAAATAAGAGGTGAGACTCATAGCCCCATTTTGAACTTATAAATTTTTGGGGGAAAAAACATACTGTTTTGAGTTTGATGCATATATATAAGATTTTATTTGAGATATACTGTCATTTATGTTACAACCATTAATTCGGATGTGGAACCGTTGGATAATATAGGTAGCGCTACTTAGAAAAAAAATTTCTGCACCAACACGACGAGTGTTGTGATGTTATATTTTCCAATTTTTGTGATTTATATTGTGACAGTTATGAATCATCCGACTTATAAGTAGGTTTGGTTGTAAACTTATCTATGATGCATCAATATATGTATTTTGTTTTGATGTTAAACCTATGATATCACCAACTTTATGTTGATTGTTTTGAGTATGCTTTTTCAGGTATTCAACATGTCTAATAATATTATGTTCTCGTTTGATGTGTATGATGGCTGGGGAGAAGTTTTGAGAAAAGTTTGTGTGAACGTAACTGTTAATCTGTATGACCTTAGCTTGGCGGTGGATGCTCACTTCCATCGTTACTGAAGATGTAGCAGTTAATTTAGCATGTTTTGTAATAGGGTTATATTAAAATTTTGTGTACTAACATTAATATAACCCGGACTGGTACTAAATATGATATATATTTATTATGTCTCTATGTGTTGTTTGTTTATTTTATGATCAATGCGTTCTGAACAAGCTAGTCACATCTAAAGCATTTCACGCTTCCGCCGGGATGTGACAGGATGGTATCAGAGCCATTGGTTATAGGGAATTAGGTATCATAAAATACCTTGACTATAACCATAAGCTCATATGATAATAATTTTCAGCATGTTTGAATATATATATATATATATATATATATATATATATATATATATATATATATATTACGTGCTTATAAGAATCTTCATGAATAATAAAAATAATTAAGTGACTTCATTAATATATATCTACTCTATGTGTAACTAGATTAAAGAACAAAACTTATTTTTGCATTGCATAATATGTGAAATATATGTAAGATTATATGACTAACTGTTTTGATAAAATTTATAACAAAACTCTGCAGCTATGAGTGCTTATAATTCCGATAATTACCATAGTGAGACTGACCCTTCAGAGTGCTCAGAACATAGCAACCCTAAAGAAACAACCCCTGAACCAGAACCTCAGAATGATATGGAAACCCCCCCAACCTGAAGTTAAGATTAACCCCAAACCAAGGTTTTATGTTCGACGCACACCAATAACAGTCGGAGGTTATACAATCAAGACCCCCAGAAAAAGAGTACGGCGCGGCGAAAGATTTTTGACCAAGAGAAATAAGGACTTGGAAATTCAAAAATCAAGTGACTCTGAAGCTGAGGAAAAGGAAACCAAAAGACAGAAGTTGGAAGAAAGTCAGATAGAAACAACTTAGCAGATCCTTAAGAAGATACAACAAGGAATCAGGACAATTCAAAAGGATGTCAAGGAAATAAAGACACATAAGAAAAGTATCTTTACAAAAATATGGAATTGGGTTTGCAGGATTTAGAACTAACAAGTTAACTTCTGAAAATAAGAACATATGGAAATATATCTTTCATGGTGACTATTATCTATTATGTGTCAAATAACCTGTAATAAAATTTATGTTTTTTACTTTTTAATATTAATTATAATTAACTATATAAAATCATGGTGCCAAAAGAAACACTCAACTTGTACGAAGGACGGCACGAGTTGGACGACCCAGAACTAGACTTGGAGAGGAAACTCCTGTGAATGCTACTACAAATGAGCACGACTAGATTTCTCAATTAGTAACCCAACAAATAGAAGCTGCACTGCCTACATTAATAGCTCAACTACAACAAAACCTAAACTTTGGAATTGCATCGCACGGAAATGAAGGACTAGAAGATGCCAATACAGGAGAACGACAAGAGGAGGAAATTCTAAACGAAGTTAGGAAAGGATTCTCCTAAAAGAGTTTCATGTCATGTAGAACTCGGGAATTTGATGGAAAAGGACGAGCTGTACAAGCCTTACGCTGGTTGGATGAAATGGAATCAACATTAGAAATTAGTAACTATGCCGACAATTACAAGACACTGTTTGCCTCACATTCACTTAAAGGAGAAGCACAATCCTGGTGGAAAATGGAGATACAAACAAAAGGGAGGCATGTCATGAACGGGCTAAGCTGGGAAGAATTCAGGAACCTGGTAATTGAGAAATATTGTCCCTATAACGAAATAGAGAAATTAGAAACTGAGTTTTTGGCATTAGAAATGAAAGGAGCAGCACATCGGGAGTATACTGATAGGTACAATGAACTCTCTAGGCTAGTACCACATCTGGTAACACCTGAAGCAAAAAGAATAGGAAGGTATATTTGGGGTTTAGTACCACAAATAAGGGGATTGGTTAAGTCTGCCATGCCTAAAACTTTTCAGGATGCTGTAAGCTTATAGGGAAGTCTGACTGATGAGATGGTAAGAAATGGATCATTAATTAATCCAAAAATAGGAGAGAAGAGGAAATAGAATGTCAACAACTCTGGAGGAAGATTTGGAGGGAATCCACAGAAAAAGATAACCCGACAAACCACAAGGAATTTCTTAGGGGTGGCCCGAGAAAAGTAACCACGGACAGAAGGTCAGCCTTGGTGCAGTACCTGTCAAAGATATCATCATGGTAAATGCGTGATGGTAATCTGTTATAACTGCAAAAAAAAGGGACATATATCCCGAGACTGTAAGGGCCCCACCAACCCTAAACTAGTCTGTTATCAGTGTGGAAACGAAAATCACTTTCGGAATGAATGTCCATAATTAAAGTGCAAGGCTCCACTCAACCAAAACAACCCCCGTGGAAGAGCTTTCGTGATGCAAGCTGAAGAAGCCCGGCATGAACCGGAAGTAGTAACGGGTACGTTTCTCATTAACAATCAATACGCAACAGTATTATTTGATACGGGAGCAACTCGTAGTTTCATTTCGAATACATTTAGACCGTTACTTAATCTAACCTCAGAGAAGCTAAAGCATAAATATATGATAGAATTAGTGATGGTAAGATAATTGAAGCCTGTGAAATCATTCCTAACTGTACTATAAACCTATATGAGTATTGTTTTAATACAGATCTGATTCCTATTGAACTAGGAGGTTTTGATGTTATTGTGGGTATGGATTGGTTAAGTAAGAATCATGCTGAAATTGTATGTGGTAAAAGGATGATAAAAATCCCTTTGATTAATGAAAATAGAACTCTCTGTTTATATGGTGAAAAACCTAGTGGTGCTATGAAAATAATTTCATGCAAGAAAGCGCAAAAATGTTTAAGAAAGATGCCTAGCTTTCCTGGCCCATGTAGTTGATACAAAGCTAGATAAGAGGGATATAGAAACTGTTCATATCATCAATGAATACCCTGATGTATTTCCTGAAGAATTACTCGGTTTGCCACCCCCTAGTCAAGTAGAATTAAAATCGAAATAATACCAGGACTGCCCCTATTGCTAAAGCACCGTATCGCTTAGCACCAACGGAAATGAAGAATTAATGAATCAACTTCAGGATTTGTCGGATAAAGGATTTATACGTCCTAGTGTATCACCTTGGGGGCATCAGTTCTATTTGTTAAAAAGAAAGATGGAACTTTCAGAATGTGCATTGACTATAGGAAACTCAACAAGGTAACTATAAAGAATAGGTATCCCCTTCCCAGGATAGATGACCTATTTGACCAATTACAAGGATCTAGTTATTTCTCCAAAATTGATTTAAGATCAGGATATCATTAGCTAAGAGTTCAAGATTAAGATATACCAAAAACTGCATTTAGAACTAGATATGGTCATTATGAATTTCTTGTAATGCCATTTGGACTGACCAATGCTCCAGTAGTATTTATGGATTTAATGAATAGGGTATGCAAACCATATTTAGATAAATTTGTCATAGTTTTTATAGATGACATCTAATCTATTCCAAGAATAAGGAAGATCATGAGAAGCACCTAAGATTAACTATGGAATTATTACGAAAAGAAAATTGTACGCAAAATTCTCAAAATGTGAATTTTGAAAAAGAGAAGTACAATTCTTAGGACATGTAGTTAACCAGATGGAATTCAAGTTGATCCGCAAAAATTCAAGTGATCCCAGCAAAAATAGAAGCTGTAAGAAATGGGAAGATCCAAAAAACACCAACAGAAGTACGTCAATTCTTAGGTTGTGCAGGATATTACAGAAGATTCATAGAAAATTTTTCAAGAATAGCCCAACCCTTGACAGAATTAACTCAAAAAGATAGGCCTTACATTTGGGGAGAAAAACAAAATGCTACATTT
Organism: Flaveria sonorensis; assembly: GCA_025506505.1. NCBI lineage: Eukaryota > Viridiplantae > Streptophyta > Magnoliopsida > Asterales > Asteraceae > Flaveria > Flaveria sonorensis. The sequence goes on from CM046429.1 coordinate 12,395,830, forward strand.
GAACTCTTAAAAGTAAGTTATGTAGTGCCCCTATCTTAGCATTACCAGAAGGAACTGAGATTTTGTAGTATACTGTGATGCGTCACATCAGGGATTTGGATGTGTTTTGAGGCAACGAGATAAGGTAATTGCTTATGCATCCAGACAAATTAGAGGACAGTGAAAAAGAATTATACTACTCACGATTTAGAATTAGGAGCAGTAGCATTTGCACTCACCAAGATTTGGAGACACTATCTATATGGAATCAAGTGCACAATTTATACAGACCATAAAAGTTTACAACACATATTTGATCAGAAGATGTTGAATATGAGACAAAGAAGATGGGTAGTAGAATTATTAAGTGATTATGACTGTGAGATCAAATATCACCCAAGAAAGGCAAATGTAGTAGCTGATGCTTTAAGTAGGAAGGAGAGAGCTAAGCCATTACAAGTACGTGCATGAGAATGGAATTACACTCGGATTTATTAGATCAAATTAGAGAGGCCCAACAAAAAGATAAGTCAAGCATAAAAGGACAAATAAAAGATTGGAGGTAATGTCGAATGGAATCCTAAAATTCAAGGAAGAATTTGGGTCCCAGAAATACTATGCTTAGAGAGATTATTTTACAGGAAGCACATAAGTCAAGGTATTCAGTACATCCAGGAAATAAAAAATGTACAAGGATTTAAGAAGCCAATACTGGTGGCCAGGTATGAAAAGATCAGTCTGAGAATTTGTAGGAAAATGTGATATCTGTTCAAGAGTAAAAGCTGAATACCAAAAACCTTCAGGATATTTACAACAACCAGAAATCCCAGAATGGAATGGGACCAGATTACCATGATTTTATAACCAAAATTACCAAGAACCTCAAGTGGATATGACGCAATCTGGGTATAGTTGATAGATTACCAAGTCAGCATATTCTTGCCAATCAGAGAAGACTATAAGATGGAAAAGTTAGCAAGAATTTACATGAAAGAGATTGTGTCCAGGCGTGCCGGATACCCATTCAATTATATCAGACAAAGATAGTAGATTACGTCCAGATTCTGGCAAACTTTGCAAACAGCCTTAGGAAACTCAGATAACATGAGTACTGCATATATCACCCACAGACGGACGGACAAAGTGAGAAAACAATTCAAACATTGGAAGATATGTTGCGAGCTTGTGTGTGGACTTTGGTGGTAATTAGGATATACACTTACCATTAATAGATTTTTCTTATAATAACAGTTATCATGCCAGTATTGGGACGGCCCCGTTTGAAACTCTGTATGGAAGAAAGTGTAGATCACCTTTGTGTTGGAATGAAATAGGAGACAGACAACTTATAGGCCCTGAACTTATACAGGAAACATCTGATAAGATCTTTGAAATCAAAAATAGATTGAAAGCAGCCCGTGATCGACAGAAAAGCTATGCCGATAAAAGAAGAAAACCATTGGAATTTCAAGTCGGGGATCAAGTATATCTAAAGAATCTTCATTTCATGGAAGAGCCAATAGCCATTATGGACAATGTGACATCCGGTTTTTTCCGTTACCAAACTCCGTTAGTTCCGTTAAGTCTTGCATACACTTGTCGGGAGCACACACTAGTTGTCGTTGAACGTTGGTGACTTAATAATAATTAATAATGTTAACAATAATACTAGTTTGATTATTAGTCGTGATTATGTGATTAAATGTTTATTGTAATTTTATCGCATAACGTGGAAACGTGTGTATTTAATTCGTGCATTGTGTGACTAGTAAAGATAAAGTATATAATTGTTATTATTAGTTCATATGTTTATTATTGTGGTTATAAACATCTTAAAAGGGTGTTAAAAGCTTAATCTTTATAAATACAAAGTGCAAAAAAGGGTTAAAAGTATGCAAAACTTTTGTTGATTAAAACACAAAACCCAACCCTAAACACCCCATTCGGCGCGCGCGCGACTGCACTCCCTCACCCTCACCATCACGAATTCAGCCCAGAACAAGCAATCACCTTCGAATTTGATCGATTACAAGGCATACAACAAGTTAGAATCATCAATTGCAAGCCATTACACTTTTAAAGGTTAGATTTTTACATGTTTTGATGGTTTTTCATGGTGGCCGAACCCTAGTTCGAAAATCTGCAATTGGATGTTAATTCTTGTTTGTTTGGTGATGTTATGATGTTAGTTAGGTTGTATTGATGCTAGTTACGTCGATTATGCAGAAAGCTATGATTTTGATACATGTTCATAGGTTACTAATAATAGTAACTTTATTTTGCATGAATTGATGATGGTTGATGTATGAATGTTATGAATGTGTTTGTAATGATGTTTAGATGAGATGGTTGATATAATGTTAGGAATTCAAGAATGCATGTTGTAGTTCATACCTTACTAAAGATAGTAACTTTGGGTATGAAAGTTGATGAATCATGATGATTAGTGTTGTTGATCATGTTTAGATGTTGTCATGGACTGATTGGTATATAATTGATGAATTCATGAACGTAGTGGGAGTTGATGATTTGGGATGAACTTTCCCAAAAGGGAAACTTTATTGGTGCAAATCCTTGAATTGGATGGTTTGAGCATGTTTGGATATTAGGACCATGCTAGTGTTTCATGGATGGTTTCTAAGGTGATAAAATGTGTTGTTTAGGTTATATGAATGGTGGTTTGGTTGTTACCTGTTTGGCCTACTGTGGTTTGCATGACTTGTATGATATCTAGTTGTATGATGATCTAAGTAGTACATGTGGTGGTGATGTGCTATATGTAATCAAGTGGTATGTTGAACATGTATGATATGCTGTGTTAGTATTAACGAATTATCACTCTAATGTCACCAATGGGTCAAACGGGTCAACTGGGTCAATGTGTCTTGTATTCTTAAACCTTGAGTTCCTGGTTTGTAGAGCACTTAGGTTTCGTGTTGTTTTGTGTACACGTACTTATGTACTCTTGTGTCTAGGTGACCTTTGAAGGTTGTCTTTTCCTTTAAAGTTAAACTCTAAGTTAATTCTTACGCGTATAGGGAGTTCTTGCCCCACTCTTTTACATAATCTCTTTTGGGGAGATGGCATACTGTTTACAAACGCTTTTATATATGAGTGTGTATAATATTGATATAGTGTGTTTACCATGGAAGTCCTCACACTTTCGGATTGTTAATATTGACTAGCGGGAAATTTTGGGTAGTACTACTGGGTCTGACGAGCCCCACCTGTGCGACTCGAGGTCAAACGGGTGCAATTTTGTCCTAAACATATTCGTCACGACCTGGTAAGTCGTGACGGGAGGCAACAAACGTAACACAGTCAGCTTCGATCGTGAATCACTATGATAATATTTTATGTTATAGACTAGCTATCTATGCAATACACTACTTATGCTCTGGAAACTGTTGATTGGTTTATATTTTAACGCAAACTCTTGAACTCACCAACCATCTGTTGACTTGTTTAGTATGCTATTCTCAGGTTAAGGTTGCCAGTTGCCTAGGAGCACGCACACCAGCATCGTTGAGTTGTCTACATGTTTGTTTACACATTTGGGTTTATTTTCCTATTAAACATTTGTGTTTGGGGAGCGTATGTTTTGCGCATTCTCTTTACATACTACTGTTGGGTTTTCTGTTTTAAAAACGCTTCCGCAGTATTTTAAACGTAACTCGGTTTTGTTTATTAATCATATAGAGTCGTTCTTGGTAACTAATGACTGAGATCCTGGTATGTCACGCGCCTCGCGTAAACCCCGCACGCGGATTTTGAGGTGTGACAACAAAGAAGTAAAAAGATTGAGAAGAATAGGATACCATAGTAAAGATCAAGTGGGATTCAAAAAGAGGACCGGAATTTACATGGAAAAGGGAAGATGAAATCAAGAGAAAATATCCCCACTTATTTGAAGTCAGTAACAAGATAAGTTCTTCACAACCTAGGGATTACTCTCCAATGAATTTCGAGACGAAATTCTTTTACGGGGAGAGAATGTGACAACCCTAAAACTAAGGTTAGATAAGTTAATGCCTTAAGAATTTTCATACTTATTACATTATTTGACCACACCTTATGAATTATGTGTTTTAGTAAATATATATATGTGGTACATATGCATGCTTGCATGAATGCATGGGAATTTTCGTGTGCATGGATTCAGATGCATAAACTTCTTATACTAGATTACTTGATTAGTTATTTCAATATTTTAGCATCATGCATACATTAAATAAATTAAGATGCAAACCTAATTAAACACCACAAAACAGATTTGTCAGAAACTTTGAATCAAAACTAAACCTTTAAACCATCACCCTCGGTTCATCAAAGGCACCCGATTAAGCTAAGCCATTACTCCCTAAACCCCCCTTAATCGGCTAAACACTAAGCAATTCCCTTGACCACCACCTATCACAACCTAAATACTAGTTAACCTTGCATTAATGACTTGGTGACTCAATTGCTCCCTTGGTCGACACCTAGCATCACCAAGACACCAAGCATACCTAAAAATCTGCCACATATCATACTCATGGTCAACTAAGGTAAGCTATAATGGCCACTTCACCACCCTAAGCTTAGAACTAATCATGGCAACCTCCTCTACAAAATCCACTCCTCGACCAATGGAACCACAACCGCATACCACCACAAATCGCCAGCATCTTCACACCTTCGGCATAACTCTCGGATATCTAGTTGTTCCACTCTTGCTTTTAACTCTCAGTCTCCATATCAACCATCACATCCTCAACCATCTCTCGGTTATTGACCAAAGCCATCACCTAAACCAACACCTATGATCAAGCTCAAGGACAACCATCTCCTTCGGTTCACCAAGAAGTTAGAAGCTATCATTAACTTCTTTCATCCTCTCCTTCTATCAAAATCAAGGTTTGATCCTCGAATCCATAACCACTAAGTTTAAAAAGGTTTAACAACACATATAACAACCCTTTTGTTAAAAACCAAGTTCTTCACAAAACTTTATGAACAGCTCATCTTTATCAAAATCAGTAAGAAAGATTCAAGAACCTGGAAAAAAATTAAAATCCAAGGATTAAACAAAAAGATTACAATGAAGGGTTGAAATTATGTGTATTCTTGATAAATTGATTTGCTATTTAAATAAATGTGATCATGGGAATAAAACTGGGAACATGTTAAATATTAGGAAATAACATTCTGCAAATTTTGGTATGATTATAATAGGTAAAATATTTAAATAATTTATTTAAGTTATGAAGAAAATTACCAACCGGAAGATCCAACCTAGAAAAGAGTTAGAAAAATTATATGATTATTCTTATGTTTTATAGGACCTATAGAATAAATTTCATGATCTAATTTGTGTTATGCCTGAATTATACATTTTAGAAAAATATGATATTTGAAATCGGGAAATACCTAATCAAAAAGAAAATCATGAAAATTTTATAAAATTTTATATCTTGATTAAACCGTCTTTATAAAATGGGAATTTTAGAGATATTCTGATATTTTTACTAAATATTTTAAAATGGTAAAATCATAAGAAAGGTTCTATTATGCATTAATACTTTAGGAATTTATGAGATAATATGAATTTTAGTATATAGATTCTAACATTCTGGGATTTTAAGAACTCGTAGGTATTTTTGCTAATTTTCCCAAAATAATGTAGAAATTCCAGAAAATAAACTGTAATTAGTTGATAGATGAAACTTTGACATATTAAAATAGATTTTGTATATTTCTGATGTAAAAATTTCGTGACGTATGGATAATATAACTTCTGTTTTAATTTTTGTAATCTGAGGTGCTGAAAATTTTAAGAAAAATATTTATTTCTAATCTATAAATTTTTTATAGGTTACCTGCTGGAATAAGAGGTGAGACTCATAGCTCCATTTTGAACTTATAAATTTTTGGGGGAAAAACATACTGTTTGAGTTTGATGCATATATATAAGATTTTATTTGAGATATACTGTCATTTATGTTACAACCATATCGGATATGGAACGTTGGATAATATAGGTAGCGCTACTTAGAAAAAAAATTTCTGCACCACACGACGAGTGTTGTGATGTTATATTATCCAATTTTTTGTGATTTATATTGTGATAGTTATGAATCATCCGACTTAAGTAGGTTTGGTTGTAAACTTATCTATGATGCATCAATATATGTATTTTGTTTGATGTTAAACCTATGATATCACCAACTTTATGTTGATTGTTTTGAGTGCTTTTCAGGTATTCAACATGTCTAATAATATTATGTTCTCGTTTGATGTGTACGATGGCTGGGGAGAAGTTATGGGAAAAGTTTGTGTGAATGTAACTGTTAATCTGTATGACCTTAGCTTGGCGGTGGATGCTCACTTCCATCGTTACTGAAGATGTAGCAGTTAATGTCATGTTTTGTAATAGGGTTATTAAATTTTGTGTACTAACATTAATGTAACTCGGACTGATACTAAATTGATATATATATTTATTATGTCTCTATTGTTGTTTGTTTATTTTATGATCAATGCGTTCTGAACAGCTAGTCACATCTAAAGCATTCACACTTTCGCCGGGATGTAACATTACTTGACTATAAACTGTGCAAAAATAATAAAGCAAATAAGAATGTTACAAAAATCAGATTTGGTATCAGCCTTAAAATTACTTGCATGATATTTCCTGTTAATTTTTCTTAAAACTTAGCAAAAGTTGAACAATTATAGGTTCATGACTTTTGTCCCTTCTATATAAATGTTCAAATTCCGCCACTGACAATGATGAGATTGCACAATGATGACACGATGATCGACTAATAAAACAGTTACAATGTGATATGATTTTTATGAAAAATTCTGATTTTAAAAAGAAATAGTTGTTATAATAACATCTTGTTCTTTGAATGTCAGGATTTAACAACTTAATTTGGCGCATATATGCTCGTGTATATACAATTTTGTGCTATTATACTCATAGATCCTCTTGTGTCCTAGACAGTACACCTAAAAAGCACACCTAAGAATAGATGAGATGAAGGGGATGAAACTCCGCTTATTTATCTTAGTCATGCTCAAGATATATGCTAGTGCTCTTGCTAATATTGTGAGCTAGTTGGTAAATATATGTATGTTTATCCATTGAGTGTCAAATTTAACAAATAGTATATAAAAATACAACATATGTACACATATTAAGAATAATATGTATAGATGTAGAATTTGTATCCTCCAAGATATGATTATTTATTTTGTTACCAAAATGCTTTAGCTTATTTACTTTGGTGTTTAGTTAAGAAGATGGATGATTTTAACTTGAATTAAATTTAAAAAATTATAAAAGCGTAGAAATGTCCAACACACTAACACATCCTGCTAAAACTGTAAAATGAATACTATGTGGTCGCTTTAAGGTTTAATAAAAAGATTTGGTTTATATTACGAAATATTATATGAAAACAATAATTTGTGAAGAAATATCAGATTTTATGATAAGCAAAGAATGATACCTTAGCATCAAATCCCCTTGGTGTCGCAATGATCGCTTATGTGGACATATGGAGAGATCCACTGACGGATCTACAAGAAACGTTCAAAGGTAACGTAAATTTTTTTTTTTGTTATTTTATAATAAGGGGTCCGAATGAAGATCTTTTGAATCAATTCATTTAGGATTAAGTTGTTTACCCAATATCATCATCATTATTAAAACTAATATCCTACTCTTGAAATTCTTTTTAAAAAAATTGCCAATAAGAACTTGTTTTTTTCATCTTTCAAATATCTAATTTTAAAAACCTAATTTCAATATCAGATCTCTAATTCATCTTTAAAATCCTTACTTCACATACCTAATTACATAAACTCTAAATAATAACTATTAATTTTTATAACAAATAACATTTAAATATTAGAAATTGAACAACATAAACTCTAAATCTCTAATTTCATAGTGTAATAAAAAAAACTAGAAATGTTACTTTAAAATGGATGGTGAATTGATGAAAGATCACATGTGAGAGGTGGCAAGGGCTGCCGCCGCAGGGGACAGTTAGGTGGTGTTCAGTCGGACGACTGGTGGTGGGGTTGTGGGGTAATTGGTGGTGTGGGTGGATGGTGACTGACTGGCTGTGGCTTGTGGTAAGGGACGAAGGATCGATTGGGGCATGTGGCGATGGATTTTTTTTTTTAAATTTTATGTTGACTGGGTTATGGATATTTAGGCTAATTAGTTAGGCTTTTTAAGTTTTAATGTTTTTTGGGTTTATTTTTATTTTGAGCTTGTTAATTATTATTGTATTGGACTATTGAGTGTTTTGGGCTTGTTAGTTATTTATGTTTTTATAAAATGTAATATTTTTATAAAATATAAGATTATATTTTACAAACTTTAAAACTTTCTATGACATGTTGAGTTTAAAATTTTTTTTAGGGGTAACGTAAAACTGTAATTTTTATTTTTTACAAAATACCATAATTTTTCTTACATACCCGTAAAAAGTTGAGGGATAGCGTTGGCTATCCCTCGGCTCAATGTAGGTCCGCCTATGAGAAGATCACAAATACATAAGTAGAAAAGGCTCCCATCTAAACTACCTTCGTAAGAGCACTTGGAAAACTAAAGTGATATGAAACTAGAACCAGTACCTCGAATCATAAAACAATGACAAATGATAGGACTTTATGTTAATGCAATAAGATAGAAACCACTTTCGTCAAGGCTATCATATTTAATTACTCTACGCAAACCTAATTTTACAAAACTCTCTACCCACCACAAGTTAGATAAAGGAATAAACACCAAGATTGAATTCACATGTTAATCCTTAACATAATTTCATAACATCACAAGGTTCAATTAATTAGTGAATCCTTAACACAATGTACATCAATGATTTTGCTACAAAGACCATGTGGAGTCACTCTTTTAAAGGGTTAAAGACATTTAGTTAATGACGAAACATTTCTCTTCAACTATGGATGCGGTCAAATGTTACAATTCACACAGGCCATATGTTCCGCTTCTCACATCCCTCATTAGTGTGGCAATTTCACCCCATTTATTTCTGAATAGGGATTTAGGTTACGTCTTAATCCGAACTTGTTAAATAAAAATTAAAAAATGTGATGCCATTTCTAGGAAGAAAAGCAATGAAAGCCATTCCAAACAATCTCTACAAGGGTCTCTAATCTTAAGTTTAACTTATATGCTAAGGATGTTAGCGTGTAACTGATTTTGTTTAAGAAATTATGTAATGAAATGTGAGCAGCAATTAAAAGGCCACTCAGACACATTTAGCTACATAACAAGGTAAACAAGATCAAGTCAGGTAATCTATAAGGTAACATTTTCGACGTGCAAAGACAAAACATAAAAACGACAAAGCATGTAACCTTGACCATTAATCTTACGATTCAAGAGTCTCAGATTCTTAAGTACAACAGAAAAATTAAACCACAACATTGAATTAACTGGAGCTCTTATTCGTTGAGGTATTCCTTGATCAATTAGTGGCATTCTAGCGACACACAACCTTGACCCTCAAGATGTGGTCGCAATTGATGTTAGGGTTTATCACCAAAAACAGATCCACTCATCTTAACCTCTTGCTAACCTTCGTGCAATTGTCCCCAGATTTCGCACTGACAACTTGCTCACAAACAACATTTGTTTGGAATCCAGCTGCAAGACAAAGAGTATTTGTCAATGATATGATATTATGATTACGTTGATCGATTAAGAAAGTTTTGTTTGTCAATGACTTACCAGTTGGGATGGTACTGTTTTCTGTGCATACGACGAGCATCAGGCAAAGTGAAAGTATGGTGGCCAATTTCACAAACATGGAAGCCTTCATTGCCATGATCTTGAGCTATTACTTGCTTCCTGTTTGTGATGATTGTGAGTTAGCTGATGGTATGAGTACTTGTGTTGTTAGTATTTATAGTGAATGATTTTGATGAATTAAGGATACAATCTTTAGATGGGCCAATTTCTCATTGTAATCTGAGATTTTAAACTTCGGTCACACAGCTTCATGAATTATCAGATTCTCAGCTATCTTTCATATCAGCCTTCCCCGTTTCGTCCAAGTCTATCTTGAAAGTTTCGGACGTTTAGGTTCTTCTCATCCATTCCACCTCAGATAAGATTTTTCAGGCATATGAAAAGGGTTTCAACTTCTACTAATCAATCTCCAACAATCTGACTTTTAAATCAGATGATAAGATTCTGTGATATCAAATCAGATTATTTGAAACATTCTTCCCCCTATGTAAGATATAATAAGCCCACATTTTCCGAGTCAGAATATCACACAACCTTGATTATTCACTTAATTCCATCGTTCGAACATTGTCCCAATCAATAAGATAAAATAAGCGCATATTGTCAAGTTTCAATTCACGAACAATGTGTCAAATGTTGTAAATATAGAATCTTGAACTTGTTCAAACCTCACAAATACCCTGTTTGAGTACAAAACTTCAAAATATCCGGCGTCCTCCAGATCTGGGCCGAAACACTTGTTCAAAAATATTCAAATATTAACAAGTTTTCGCATCTACACATGTTCTCGCATAACCAAGACGATTAATCAAAATTCTTGCGTGGATGTAGAAGTCTCGTATGGTGAAGTTTTTGTATGAGAAAATTTTTACAAATGACGGTTACTGCTGCGAAGATATTGCATGAAAAGTTTCGCATGGAAAAAATTTCTCATGAAAAGTTTTCTCAAGAAAAATTTTCTCATAAAAAGTTTTAAATTTTCTCATAAAAAGTTTTCTCATGAAAAGTTTCTCATGGAAAAGTTTCCTTATGAAACGTTTCTCATAAAAAAGTTTTCTTATGGAAAAGTTCTCTCATGGAAAGTTCTCACATAAAAGTTCTGGCATGAAAAAGTTTTCTCGTGAAAAGTTCTCTCATGAAAAAATTCTCTCAAAAAACATTTAGTTTTGCAAAGTTTTCCCATGATGCAGTTATTCCCACGAAAACTTCAACCATAATCATTTTTCTGAGTTTGAATCACTGCTATGATCTCAAATCTTCGTTTTCCACCATCTAAACTCAAAAACACTAAGCGTAATGATACAGATCATCAATATAGCATATAACAAAGTCAATTTCATGTGTGTTCACTCTCGGTTTCACCTTCTTCTCCTTCGAAACCGGTCCAAAATCGATCAAAACCTTTAGATCTTCACCTCCATGTTTAACGTCTTAATACGGATGATTACAGAATGAAAGCCCGTGTATCAAGAGCAACACCTTGCTCTAATACCAAATGTAAAGTCCTCATCACGATCGATTCCAAATATTGTTGCACTTGATAATCAAATTAAGATGGATATGTGTGTGTGTGATATCAACGAACATTAAACAAACTCAAACGGATATTATTAATCAAACAATTACAATGCCAAAGGAGTTTACATCGATTAAGCTGGACCCACCCAAGGTGAGCTCCACTAGGGCGGCCTATCACACAACTCTCTACTCTCTCACTCTCAGAGCACTTTTACAAAATGAACACACATAAAAAAAATACAATGGAAAAACATCTATTTATACTCTATAGATGTTCTCGTGCGAGAACATCAAGTTCTCGAGCGACAATTCCAAGTTCTCGCGCGGTTAGTTTTTCATCAATCATCTTGAAGTTCACGCATCCTTGTATTTCTCTTATAATTTGAGTGTTTGCTTTTCTCTTGATATTGTAATCCATAAAGGCTAGGTCCTTACAACCAACAAGCCGATGTACCTACAAGCAACATACCATACCATTGAACCGAAAGACCGCATTTCCTACGTGTGTGTGTGTGTTGCACTTATCTTTATTTATTTTATATATTGATTTTGAAATATGTATATGAGAAGTAAAAAATTGAAAGTTAAAAAAATTTATAATCTATAATTTTAAATCCTAGGTTTTATCTTTTTACTTATTTGGAACTTGAAATATTTTGTATGTAATGCTTGTTTTCTTATTTTTATCACTTAGAATTATATATTTTGAATTAATTTTGAAAGTATTATTTAATTAATTATGTTTTTACTAAATACAAATCGAATAAATTCTAATTCGATTCGAATTTGATTTTTTTGTAAACAAATCGAATTCAAATCACATTTGGAAGTTTTGATATTCGATTAGATTTCGACTTATATTTTTCGAAATTGAATTGAATTTGAATCCTATTTGAAAATTTTAGAATTCGATTTATTCGATTGGATTAAGTCTAAATGAACCATGGCCAATATCAATTGAGCCTTCACACATAACCCAACAAGGTCGTCATCATTCCGAGACAAGACCATTGGAAAGCCGCCAAAGAAAGTGTTACGATATTAACCCGGTACTCGAGAGTAGGTGATCTTGATCATTAAAGATTATAAACTAATAGATGTATGAACAAATAGCCTCGACATTGTAGGTTATTATGACTCAGAATTTGGAAATTGCTAAGAGGATAAGAAACAAAAATCGAGATACGTTTTCATGGTAGTCCAGGGCTTTATATGTTGCAGGAGTTGTAAGAAATAATTGATGATAATCTCAACCATCCATGTAATTATGCTACATGCCAAGAATGCTACTAGGTATTGGATTATATCTTGACAAAAAGTTTGTTTTTTCAGAAGAAAGAATAGAAGAGAAAAATATAAGTATCAAGCATATTGATACATCAATACGATATATAAGGACCGATACTCGAAAGAGTATTACACACTTGATCATGAAATATTGATTGAAAGATTATTAACAGACCTTCTTACCAAATGGTTACTACCCAAGACTTTTATCAGACAGTGTATCAATATACATTCAATGACAATGACTATCTAAGCTTATTGTTTTATCTAGTTATTATTACTTAATGTTTTCATAATATGTAATTGCAGTCATCCTACTATTTGTCCCTCTCTTCATATATAGGATTGAGTTCATATGAGAACTCTTAGAAATTGAAAGAACCTTTTAACCCAAGATCTAACCATTGATTTAATATTAAAAAATATAGATGTCATTTGAAAGGTGAAGATGAGATAAAGGGCATATAAGTCATTTACTCTTTTTTTGATTTATGCTTTTGTCAGAATCATCTTTTCAATACTTTCTTTTTTTATTTTTTTCTTTGGTTTTATCTTCAAAAATCCTTAAAACCTTCATAAAGATGAGAAAGAAGAACATTATTGTCTCCATCCCCTCTTTCATCTCCACCGGTTGATCTCCACGCCACCTCCACCTGCACACCACGAGCACCACCATCTCCACCATCCTTCCTTCTTTCTCTCCTCTCTTTCATCCCTCTCTTCTCTCTTTCATCTCCACTAGTCCATCTCCACGCCATGGCCACCCGCACACCTCCCCGCCGCCACCACCGCCACATGCATCGCCGCCACCACTGCCACCAACACTACAACCTCTCTCTTATTTCTTGTTTTTGATTTGTTATAATTTGGCAGATCTTGTAGGTATGTGTTAATTTTTAATGTTCTTGATTTTTACCCTTATCTTCTAAGTTCTCATGTTCTTGCCCTGTTATTATCAATTATTGTCATTTATGAATTTTTTGTTTTTATTTCTTAATAAATTGTAAGGTCCTTATCACGATCAATTCCATATTTGTTGTACTTGATAATCAAATTAAGATGGATGTGTGCGTGTGTGATATCAACAAACATTAAACAAACTCAATCGAATATTATTAATCAAATGATTACAATACTAAAGGAGTATACATCGTTTAAGCTCGATCCACCCGAGGTGAGCTCCCCTTGGGCGGCCTATCACACAACTCTCTGCTCTCTCACCCTCAGAGCACTCTTACAAAATGAACACACACACTAAAATACAAAGGAAAAACATTTATATATAGTATGCAGATGTTATCGCGCGAGAACTTGAAGTTCACACGCGGCAACTTCAAGTTTTCGCGTGATAAGTTCTTCTTTAATCATCTTGGAGTTCTCGCTTCCTTGTACTTCTGGCATGAATTGAGTTTTTGCTTTTCACTTGATATTGTAATCCATAAAGACTAGGTCCTTAAAATTTCCCCCTATGGATTATGATATCAAGTTATGTTTGACTTCAGTCACTCATCTTCATGAATTATCCAATCCTTGGGTATCTTTCACTTTAGTCTTCCCCCTCAGCTGTAACCTCCTCCTAATGTATAGCTTCATAAAGGATATCAAGTCTGAATCAATCATGACTACTCTTGACTTAAGATGTATTAGGCATATGACAGAGAGGTCCAACTTCCATTTTGGATTCCCGAAAAACCTGATTCTTCAATCCGATGACAAGATTCTGTGGCGATGAACTTGATCATCTAAAGTTTTCTTCCCCCTATGTAAGATGTAATAAGCCCATATTTTCAGAGCAAGAATACCAAACAATCTTGATTCTTCACTTAATTAACCCGTTCGATCATTATCCCCATCAGTAAGATAAGATAAGCCCACATTTCAAGTTTCAGTTCACGAATGACCCAATCAAATGTTATAAATATAGAATCTTGAACTTGTTCAAACATCACAAAAACCCCTGTTTAAGTACCAAACTTCAAATCATCTGGCATCCTCTAGATTTGGGCTGAAACACTTGTTCTAAACCTTCACAAACTAACAAGTTTTCGCATCTAGACAATGTTCTTGCATTTTTGCAAAGTTTTCGCAAAAATCAAGTTGATAGTTAAAGTTTTCGCGTGAATGTTGAAGTTTCGCTTGATGAAGTTTTCGCATATGAACTAGGTAGATGTTCTCGCATGAGAACTTGATATTCTCGCGCGACAACTTCAATTTATCGCAAGAAGCGGTTACTGATGTGAAAACTGCCCAAGTTTTCGCAAAAAGCGGTTATTGGTGCGAAAACTTTGTCAAAATCAACTTTTTGTGTTTGATTCAGTACTGTGATTTCAATTCTTCAATTTCCATCATCATAACTTAAAGATACTGAGCGTATTGATGTAGATCATCATTTTAGCAAGTAACAAAGTCGATTTCATGTGTGTTCACCTTCGATTTCGTCCATTTTACCTTCGAAATCGAGTCATATCCGACCAAAACCTTCAGGTCTTCATTCTTCGTGTTTAACGTCTTAATAAGGATAATTGCGAAATGAAAATCCGTGTATCAAGAGCAACACCTTGCTCTGATACCAAATGTAAGGTCCTTATCATGATCGATTCCATATTTTGTTGCACTTGATAATCAAATTAAGACGGATGTGTGCGTGTGTGATATCAACGAACATTAACTAAACTCAATCGAATATTATTAATCAAATGATCACAATACCAAAGGAGTATACATCGTTTAAGCTCGATCCACCCGAGGTGAGCTCCCCTCGGGCGTCCTATCACACAACTCTCTGCTCTCTCACCCTTAGAGCACTCTTACAAAATGAATACACACACTGAAATACAAAGGAAAAAAATCTATATATATACTATGCAGATGTTCTCGCGTGAGAACTTGAAGTTCTTGCGTGGCAACTCCAAGTTTTCACACGATAAGTTCTTCGATCATCTTGGAGTTCTCGCGTCCTTGTACTTCTCGCATGAATTGAGTTTTTGCTTTTCATTTGATATTGTAATCCATAAAGACTAGGTCCTTACATAAATATATGCTTAATTTTACCTATGATGTACTTTATCTTGCAGGCAATGGATGATTCAATAGAGGTACGCAATAGAAAGAAAAAAGAAAAAGAAAGTCTCATGAAGAAAGATGGGCTTTTATAGATAGATCCAGATTGGTGCCAAATTATTACGGTTCTGTCTTATGTGTTTTTCATCTTCGATTCTATCCGGTTCAAGATGGTTTAGTTTCAGATTTGGTGGTTTTCAGTCATGTTTATCGAGTAATAGTATACCTCACAAAAGAAAATGTTGTTTTTTATTTAGTTTACATTAGCTTATATTGATTTTCATTGGTTTACAGATTGGTTTACATCGGTTTAACTTCGTTTACTTTACTAGAGTTTTGTTATTTTGGTTTTGTTATAGTGTTGAAATATCATTACAGTGTTGTAGTTACATGGCGTAATGTTGTTTGGTTGTTAGGTTGTTGTATTCTATCTTATGTGTTTTTCATCTTCGATTATATCTAGTTCAAGATGGTTTAGTTTCAGATTTGGTGGTTTTCAGGCATGTTTATCAAGTAATAGTACAACTCACAAAAGAAAATGTTATTTTTATTTAGTTTACATTAGCTTACATTGATTTACATTGGTTTACAGATTAGTTTACATCGGTTTAACTTTGTTTACATTGCTGTAGTTTTGTTATTTTGGTTTTGTTACGTTGTTGAAATTTTATACAGTGTTGTAGTTACATGGTGTAATGTTGTTTGGTTGTTAGATTGTCGTAATGAGTTTGTTACGATTAGTTGGAGTGATGAAATATCGGGTGTAAAAGTTTGGTATATTAGTGCAAGATTATATAGTCTAATGTTGTTTGCAAGATTATGTGGGAATTCAAAAGTAGAAGAGTATTTTTGTCATTTTATCTCTTACACCCTATTTCTTAGATGCACCAATGTCAGCGTACTTTTATTATTTTTTAAATCATTTTCTCTCTCTTATAGTTACATCAAAATTATCTCACTCTTTCTCTCTCTTTCTCAAACCCATAAAAAATTTGATTATACATCACACCTCTCTCTCTCTCTTCAATGTTGAAAATCCCTCATGAATCAAAATCTTACAAAAGAATCAAAGATGATGAATGGAAAGTCAACAAAAATTGAATCGTTCAACACCTCCCTTTCGCACATCAAACACCACCACACCACCTGTTTTCACCCGGAACACAACACCTCCCTAGTCATGTGATAGAGACGATGGTTGTAAATCCATAAGCACAAGCTTTGGTAAGAAAATGGGTGTTGATTGCAACATTTTGTTCGTATTAGATCTAAAAAGATTTGGTTTTTTTGTTGGTTTTCTTGTTTACAATCTAGTTCCAGATTATAACGAGATACAAATTTAGAAGGTTTACGATATGGTTTTTCATGTGTCTTTTCTCCTACACAAATCATGCTGCAGCAGGTAAATAAGTTTAAATTGCTTGATTATTTTATTTGGGCTCTATTTTTTTTATTATGTAGATATTTTTTATGGCTAAGTTAAAGTGACACAATTTGTTTATGATTTTTTACTAGAATTAACTATTTGAAATGTAATTGCTTTTTATAGTTTTTCTATTTTTGTTGCATTTATATTACTGTAGATAGATTTATTTAAACCAATTCATAAGTGTATTCCAATGTAATTTATTGAAATTTCATAGTTTTCTTGTTTTGGTGTTGCAGCATGTTACACAAATGAAAATATAAACAATGTTGAGTATAATATACCGTCATCTGAGATACGTTTTGTTTTAATTCAATGTAATTATTTTTTATAGTTTTTTAATTTGACTATAGTCACATTATTATAGGTAATTTATTTAGGCTAATACACTTCTGTAATCTAATGTAATCTAGTAGAATTTCATAGTTTTTTATTTTGGTGTTAAATTACTTAGGTAAATTTATTTAGGATGTAATTAAATTACTTAGGTAATTTATTTAGGCTAATACACTACAATAATTTAATCTAATCTACTAAATTTTTTTAGTTTTTTATTTTGGTGTTGTAGCATGTTGCATAAATGCAAAAATAACCATAGTTGAGCATAGTATACCATCATTATAGATGTATTATTTAATTTAAAGTAATTTTTTCATAGTTTTTTAATTCAATCGTAGTTACATTATTGTATGTTGATTTTTTTGGGCAATGCACTAGTGTAATATAATGTAATCTACTAAAAATTTATAGTTTTTATTTTGGTACTACACCTGAGCATAGTATACCATCATTATAGATGTATTATTTAATTTAATGTAATTTTTTATAGTTTTTTTTTTTAATTCGACTGTAGTTACATTGCTGTATGTTGATTTATTTTGTCCAATGCACTAGTGTAATATAATGTAATCTACTGAAATTTCGGTATTGCATCTGAGCATAGTATACCATTATTATAGATTTATTATTTAATTTAATGTAATTTTTCATAGTTTATTAATTCGACCGAAGTTACATTGCTGTATGTTGATTTATTTTGGCTAATGCACCAGTGTAATATAATGTAATCTACTAAAGATTCATAGTTTTTATTTTGGTATTTCACCTGAGCTTAGTATACCATCATTATAGATATATTATTTAATTTTGTCACATCCCGGCGGAAGCATGAAATGCTTTGATGTGACTATCGGTACGAAACACATTGATTAGAGATAAAATAATCATAATAAGTAACTTAACATAACAGCACATCATTCATTTATATATATATTCGGGTTACATACATAATTCGTATATAAAATTTGTCTACATAAAGACTTTTACATATTTTAATGTAACCCTAATACAAAAGTTGCTAGTAACCACTTCTCAGTCTTCAGTAGTAGTAGTGGATATGAGTGTCCACTGATAGGCTGAGATCGGTCAAATTCAGGGTTACTTTAACACACATCTTTCCAATTACTTCATACCACCCATTGTACACGTCAAAGGAAAGCACAACACTATAAGTCATTTTATTTACCTGAAAAAGCATACTCAAAACAGTCAACGTAATGTTGGTGAGAACATAGGTTTAATGACTAAACAAAATATATTGATGCAACATAAATAAGATTACAACCAAACCTACTTATACGCCAGGTGATTTATAACTGTCACACATACAAATCACAAAATCGGATAATATAGCATCACAACACTCATCCTGTTAGTGCAGGAAATATTTTCCTAAGTAGCGCTACCTATATTATCAGACGGTTCCTTATCCGAATTAATGGTTGCAGCTTATGATACAATGACAGTCTTTATCAGAAAGTCTTATTTATATTTGCATCAACCAAATTCAGTATGTTTTTTCTCTCAAAACTCATAAATGTAAAATGGGGCTATAAAACTCACCTTATTTCCCAGAAATACCCTATAAAAATTAATTTATAAATTAGAAATAAATTAATTTATTTCTTTAAAATTTTCAGCACTTTATGTTATAACAAATAAGACATAATTATAATAATCAATCAAAAATTTATCAAAATTTATCAAAGGTAAGATCTAAATTTCAGATTACTATATAAATATTTTCAGTAAATAATCTTTAAAAATCATTTTTCTAGAATTTGTATAATATTCTCATAAAATAGCAGAATAGGCTTCGGATCTCTAAAAATAATGAAATGTTTACAGAAGGTCATATATGATATTTAAAGTCTCACATAAAATTTTCATGATTTTTCACATTGTTAAACTATTTAATCTGATTTTCTTCAGATTATACTTTCAAAAATACATAACTATATTATTTTAACGAATTGATTCATGAAATTCATTCTTAAAATCTAACTTAATGTATAGATAATTATAAAATTTTTCCAGATTTTTATCACCTTTAAATATTTTGTTAGACATTTTTCTCTTATTTCATGGAATAAATCGTATAAATTCATACATCAAATAATAAATCCCCCAAAATTTCCAGATTGTTATATTTAATATTTTCTGATTGATTTTTAATTTTTTTTCCCACAATCACAGTCATTTAATTATTTAACTCATTTTACTTAATATTTCAAGAATCAATCTTCATCTTTTATTTCAAAAATCTTGATTATCATAAGTCTCTTTACATTTTCAGTTTTAGAACTCTTTGTTACTGTATTTGATGAAACCAAATGTTAAAGATGTTTTAGGAATTGTTTTGATGTTTATATATATATATCAAGCTAGTTACATATGTATGTATAATACATGTGCAACCTCTTGTTTCAAGATAGTTTGTAGAGATTAAAACCTTGTAAATGGATTGAGAGAAAAGGCTAAAGATGGTATAAGATGACTTCCAACTTTTTGGTTCCAATGTGTCTTTGTTCTTTAGAATATCTTCCAAAGTTCTTGATGTTTTAAGACTTCAAAAAGTTGATACTTGGATGAGATGAAAAGCCGAGAGATGCAAGGTTCTTGAGGTGGTTTGTGTGTGTTATGTTGAGAGAATTTTGAAAGATATGTGATAGTGTTTAAAAAGGTGTAAGAAGAAGAGTTGTTACAATGCTTTTGGAAGTTTCATATAGCCGAAGGTTTGAAGATGTGGAGGTGGCGGTTCACACATGGTTTAGCCGAGAGATTGACACATAATCCCTTAGTAATGATGTTTATTAGATGATGTGTCATTACAAGAAGTAAGCTTAGTGTCTATGACAATAATGGAGGTCGGCCGAAGGTGTACTAAGGTGGTCTAGAGTTTGTCACATATCACTAGTAATGATGATGGTTTATATGGCATATTAGGAGAGTGCTTAGTGTCTTCAAGATGGTGATGAAGCATGAATCTGCCGAGGATAGTGCAAGGATAATCAAAAGTTTAATGACTAAGGTGATGATGAAGTTAGTTTGCTAGGTGTTCAATTTCTAGATATGTTAAGTGTCATGTATTGAATGTGGATTAGTGTTTGTTTAATGATGGTGTGGGTACATCGGCCGAAGGCAC
This sequence comes from Flaveria sonorensis, assembly GCA_025506505.1. Classification (NCBI taxonomy): domain Eukaryota; kingdom Viridiplantae; phylum Streptophyta; class Magnoliopsida; order Asterales; family Asteraceae; genus Flaveria; species Flaveria sonorensis. Next base: position 12,416,359 of record CM046429.1, read on the forward strand.
GGTGGCATAAAGAAGCCATCATTAATCTTGATGAGGTGTTTATGTAGGTTTGTTATGTGTCCAAGTATTAGACATGATAAGTGTCAATCCTAGATGTGTGATTAATGTGATACTTAATCGGCCGAGGTTATGGAAGAGGTTATGATATTAATCTTAGGTTAATGACACTCTTAGTTATTAGTTTAGGGTTAATGTGGTGTTAAACTTTCTGGTTTATATTGGTTCATGTCTTAATAAACGTTTAAGATGTTAAGTTTGATGTTTTGATTAAACGTTTAAGTTGTACTCTTACTTTATTATACGTTAAATGAGAAATATATAGCTCAAATAACTAATCACATAATTAATATTCTTAATATCTCACATAGATTACAAATGCATACTTACATGCACACGTAAAGAACCGTGCATGCATGCAAACTTATAAAGCATACCCATATTTTATATGCTAATAAAATTTTATCACCTAAGGACACTTTAGGTTTTTGATTCATTTAAGCACACATACAAACATAAGGTTAACTCATATAAACCTTAGTATAAAATTACCTAACCTTAATTTTCAGGATCGTCACAAATTTAATGCAATTTTTTCATAGTTTTTTAATTCGACCGTAGTTACATTGCTGTATGTTGATTTATTTCGGCCAATGCACTAGTGTAATATAATGTAATCTACTAAAAATTCATAGTTTTTATTTTGGTATTGCACCTAAGCATAGTATACCATCATTATAGATGTATTATTTAATTTAATGTAATTTTTTCATAGTTTTTTAATTCGACCGTAGTTACAATGCTGTATGTTGATTTATTTTGGCCGGTGCACTAGTGTAATATAATATAATCTACTAAAAATTTATAGTTTTTATTTGGTATTGCACCTGAGCATAGTATACCATCATTATAGATGTATTATTAATTTAATGTAATTTTTTCATAGTTTTTTAATTCGACCGTAGTTACATTGCTGTATGTTGATTTACTTCGGCCAATACACTAGTGTAATATAGTGTAATCTATTTAAAGTTTATAGTTTTTATTTTGGTATTGCACTATCAATATAGATGTATTTTGTATTCTATTCGTTAAATTTTATCTTGTCATCTTTTGTTTAATTTTTTTTATCTTTACTTGACATATTATACTTGATTTGAAACTAATCACAAATCGATAGAGTTAAAGAGCTGAAGATTAAGTTCCAACCATAGATATGTGGTTAGAGAAACGAGCGACGATCAAATAGGAAAGAAATTTTGCCATGCGTTGGAAACTTGTATGTTTCGATAGAAAATGATAACGTAAAAGTTTCGTCAAATGCATGAGGTATTTTGATTGTATTATTATCCAACACTTATTTATAGTTGTAATGTAATATAATTACATTGTTAGTGTGATGTAATATTATGCAATACTTAATTGATGTTATTTAATATAATGTATGTAATATGTAATATATGATAAATTAAAAGTAATATGGTGTGATATGTGTACTTGAAAAAAAAATTTGATTTGATGGATATTAGGTCTGTCATAGTAAGTATGCTATTAGAGCTCTAGAACACATTAATGATACTGTGAAATTACATGTATGCCCTTCCAACCTTTTAATAGACTATCGATACATTAAAATATTTTCTTTCAATTTGTCCATTAGATCAAAAAATCTGATTCAAATCTAAGGTTCATATCTAGTTAATGGTTCTCACAAATAGGATGGTTCTCATTTGAACCACATCCTATATACATATATATATATATATGTGCGTGTATATATATATATATATGTACGTGTATATGTGTATATATATATATATATATGTACGTATATATATATATATATATATATATATATATATATAGTATATATATATATATATATATATATAGATATATCTATATACGTACATATATATATATATATATATATATATATATACATATATATATATATATATACGTATATGTACGTATATATATATATATATATATATATATATATATATATATATATATATATATACGTATATATCGTATATATATGTATATACATATATATATATATATACATATATATATATATATATATATATATATATATGTATATGTATATACATATATATACGTATATACGTATATGTACGTATATACGTATATGTATATATACGTATATAACTCTATATATGTATATACGTATATATATCTATATAATAGATATACGTATTTATACGTATATACGTATATATACGTAGATATATACGTATATGTATACGTATATACGTATATGTATACGTATATACGTATATGTATACGTATATACGTATATAGATACGTATATATGTATACGTATCTATACGTATATACGTATACGTAGGTATATGTATATACGTATACGTATACGTATATACGTATACGTATACGTATGTATACATACGTATGTACGTATACGTATACGTATGTATACATACGTATAGATACTATATATACGTATGTATACGTATATAAGTATACGTATACGTATATACGTATACACGTATATACGTATACGTATATATACGTATACTTATATCTATGTATATATACGTATATACGTATATCTATATACGTATATACAAGTATATATGTATATACACGTATATACGTGTATAGACGTATATACGTATACGTATATAGACGTATATACAAGTGTATACGTCTATATACGTATACGTATAGACGTGTATAGACGTGTATTCACGTGTACACGTATATACACGTGTATATACGTCTATACGTGTATATACGTGTATACACGTGTATATACGTCTATACGTGTATATACGTGTATACATGTATATACACGTATATACGTGTATTTACGTATATCTATACATATATATACGTGTGTACACGTGTATTTATGTATATACACGTGGATTTACGTATATACACGTGTGGACACGTGTGTACACGTGTGGACACGTGTGTACACGTGTGGACACGTATGTATAGGTAACGTATATATACGTATATATATATATATATGTGTGTGTGTGTGTGTATATATATATATATATATAGGAAAGGGTTCATGTGAGAACCCTAAGAAATTGAAAAAACTCTTTAACTCATTTCTAATCATTGATTTAATATAAAATCTTCTAGATTCCATTTGAATGGTAGAGATGAAAGCAGGGGTAAATAAGTTTTTCACACATGTACTTGTCTGTTCTTGTGTACTTGTATTTGATGGTCAAAATCTCCCATCATTAGCTTTCAAAAATCTTTTTTTTTATTTTTATTTTGGATTTCTAAAATAAATATGCAAGAACCACAACACCATCACCACAAGTCGACCTCTCTACCACCACCGGAACATTACCGCCGCCAATGCACGACACCACCGGTTGACCTCCCGATCACTACTAGCATACCAGTGCACGACACCCCTTCCTAGTTCCGGCTCAAGCTCAAAATTATGAATCAACCCCTACACCAGCGCACGACACCCCTTCGCACGACAACTCCCGTTCATTACTGAACATAACCTACAATGGTGACCCAGATCTTGATTTAACTAATGTAAACCAATATTAACCAATGTAAATCAATCTATAAAAAAATGTAAAACAAACGATATTAAACTATGTAACTACAACTCCATGACTTCAGAAACCTAAAAATTAAAAGGATGGACATAAGTGCTAGTGAATGTCCGCTATGGACACTTAGGCTATCCACTGTGAACATTTAAACATTCAAGTGTACACAGTGGACAGCCTAAGTGTCCACAACGGACATTCTGAGAATGTTAAGTGTCCACAACGGACAGCCTAAGTGTCCACAGCGAACACTTAAAACATTCTTAGAATGTCCACTGTGGACACCTAGGCTGTCCGCTGTGAACACTTAGAACATTCTTAGAATGTCCGCTGCGGACACTTAAGTTGTGCCCAGTGGACACTTAAAACATTCTTAGAATGTCCGTTGTGGACACTTAGGCTGTCCGCTGTGGACACTTAAACATTCAAGTGTACACAGCGAACAACCTAAGTGTCCACAGAGGGACATTCTAAGAATGTTCAAGTGTCCACAGCGGACAGCCTAAGTGTCCACAGCGGACAGCCTAAGTGTCCACAACGGACACTTAAACATTCTTAGAATGTTCGCTGTGGACTCTTAGGCTGTCCGCTGTGTACACTTGAATGTTTAAGTGTCCACAGCGGACAGCCTAAGTGTCCACAGCGGACATTCTAAGAATGTTCAAGTGTCCACAGCGGATAGCCTAAGTGTCCACAGCGGACACTTAAACATTCTTAGAATGTCCGCTGTGGACTCTTAAACATTCAAATGTACACAGCGGACAACCTAAGTGTCCATAGCAGACATTCTAAGAATGTTCAAATGTCCATAGCGGACAGCCTAAGTGTCCACAACGGACATTCACTAACACTTTGTTTTGTTCCAGTGTTGAAATTTCATTATAGTGTTGTAGTTACATGGTTTAATGTCGTTTGGTTATTAGCTTTGCTACATGTTACAACAATGTAACATTGTAATATGATGTAAATACGTACGGGTGAATAAGACAATAGTTTTACATTGGTTTACAATAGGTTTAGTTTTTGTTAGTGCATCCATTGGTTTACATTGGAAAAATATTAGTATTACAGTGATGTAGTTTCATTATAGTGGTGTATTTAAATTGGTTTATAACATTGTAACCTGATGTAATTACGTACGAGCAAAATGTTTTTTTCAATATAATTTACTGTAAGTAATTACAATACGATGTGATTCATTATAAGCATTAGGATTTACATTCAAAGAACATAATGTAAATGATTGTAGCTAAGTAATTCAGTTACATTATAGATGTAAATCATTAACTAAAGTGATTTAGTTTTGTTATACCGGTGTAACACGTGGTTTAGGTGTTGTAGAATGGTTTAATTTATTCACTGTAACTGTAACTATTAAAATTTGTCTTCATGTTACTGTAATGTAATAAGCAACATTCGGGAAATTATTTTAAAAATCTTCGAGACTATATTGGAATTAAGCAAGGAATTACAATATGATGTAAGTCACTGTAACTATTAAGATTTGTAATCAAATGAATATGGTGTAATTTATTCTAACTAACTGTTGCACTTTGTGGCATCATCGTATCGTGAAATTACATCAACACAATACATTTGTCTTCATGTTACAGTAATGTAATAAGCAACAATCGGGAATTTTTTAAAAAAAAATCTTGGAGACTATATTGGAATTAAAGAGAAAAATGAGTCGAGTTTAATGGTGCACTTTTTATAAAATATTAACAATCTATAAAAAAGTTATAGAGGCTTTGAATATAAAATGAGTAAAACTTTTCTTAAAAAGAAAGAGAAAAACTAGATGAATTAAAAAAAAGTAGGTGGTGATACTTGTCACCATCATATTAAATCTGAATATTTGACTTTTAAAAAGTATGTAAAATGTCAAAATGCCCTTTTCTATTAAAAAACTTGTGATGACACATGACATAATTTTGTTATTTCAAAACTAAATCAATGGCTGAAAAATAGTTAAAATGTTCTCACAATAAGATAGGGTTCTCATTTAAACCTTAACATATATATATATATATATATATATATATATATTTTGGCATGCACTCACTTTGAGGCAAGCCAACCATCACCATATTATAAACAATTATAAAACAAATTCAAAAAACTCTTTCTATAATCATAATGAGAGGCCAATTGAAGCAATCGTTATGAGTAAATGTTTTCCACCGTTGGGAGAATCATATTTAGGATCTTCTAATCTCAACTTATTTGCTACGGATGTTAGCATGTAACTGATTATCTTTGGGAAATTGTGTCGTGAAATATGAACAGCATCTGAAAGGCCACACAAAACACATTGATCAGCTTCATAACAAGTAAACAAGACCAAGACAAGTATTTTATAAGTTAACATTTTCGACGTGGAAAATCATCGAACATAAAACCGAAAAAGCTTGTAACCTTGGATCTTTAATTTAACGACACAAGAGTCTCATATTCTGAAGTACAAACAGAAAATTAAAAACGACGTTAAATTAAATGGAGCTCTTGATTTGTTGAGACATTCCTTGATCAATTAGTGGCAGTTCCAGCGACACACAACCATTGACCCTCAAAGATGTGGTCGCAATTGATGTTGGGGTTTATCACCAAAAAGAGATCCACACTCATCTTAAACTTTTTGCTGACGGTCGTGCAATCTTCCCTAGATTTCGCACCGACAACTTGCTCACAAACAACCTTTGTTTGGAAGCCAGCTGCAAGACGAAGACATATATAGTTTGTCAATGATATGATATTATAATTACATTGATCGATTAAGAAAGTTTTGTTTATCAATGACTTACCAGTTGGGATCGTTCTGCTTTCTGCAGATACGACGAGCATCAGGCAAAGTGAAAGGATGGTGGCCAATTTCACAAACATGGGAGCCTTCATTGCCATGATCTCAAGCAATTTCTTGCTTTTTCTTGGTGATGATTTGTGAGTTAACTGAAGGCATGAGTACTTGTTTTGTTGGAATTTATAGTGAATGATTTTGATAAATTATGCATATTATTCCTTAGATGGGCCAAATTTTCATTGTAATCTGAGATTTTAAAGCCTGCTATTATTTTGCGGGTTATATTGTTTGTAGTTTTGGTATACATATAGTTTTGCTTAACCATATTTAATATATTAATTAAAGAAAACGAAGTAGTCTTTTTCATGTTAAAATAATTTCATTTGTAATGAGCCGAATCTTTGGTTACGTATCTACTTTTACCGGCATACAAGTCATTTTATTAATGTAAAAACATGTCCATCTCATAAATAAATGTTCAAGAATGAATTTCGAGTATCTGGCCAGTTTCAATGACGGGCTTAAGAACTTTTTTCATGAAGGGTGGAAAATTTTAAGAGTCCATTGACTTTACCAAACTATAGAATTTTTTAGTCTGATTTGTATCGAGTTAAGTTGGGTCACACAATTAAAAGATAAAACCATGTAAAATATCAAAATGCTCAATAAAAGTGTTTTAATGGTATTCAGTTTGATTGATATCTAGGGGTTTTTATTCTTTGCAATCTAGCCATTGCATTATATGGAGACACATTTTAAAACAACCAAGAGAAAATTATCAAAAAATATATATATATTTGCGCACGTTAGAACACAAAGCTTTAACTTTTCTTTTGAAAAAAGGTTCTATTGTATTATTAATATTATCCAATTACACATTAACAAATTAATTTTAACTAGTTTTGTAACTGTCCGCTAGGTATTCTAATATCAACTATATATCTTTGCATTTCAAACAAAAACAATTTTAAGATGTATACCTTTTGACAGAACTTTATATAGATAAGCAGTGAGAAGTAGGTCAAAATGGCCTATTCCTTTTGACAGAACTTTATATATGCAGGTTCATGTCACAAACATCATAATTTTGAATTTTCATATTCAATTTAATAATTGTTGATAGTCACTAATTCAAGAATTTTAGATGCATGATGAATTGCTCACCTTTAATGGCACTTGTAAAATACGCTATATGTAGGTTTCATTAATGCCCCAAATTTCAATTCTTTAATATGTAGTTGGAAGCAAAAAGTATGCTGTATTTACGTACTCAACCTGATATAGCATATGACGTATATGCACACGGAAGCAATAACACAAAATCAATGATCAAAACAATAATAATAAATGAATGTAACCCTTTGATTTATAATGGTCCAGTAGGTGTGACTAACATTTACTTTTCTACGACTAGGAAATTGCTTTATGCCTCTCATCACTCGTGATTATGAATTACAAGAAAGCATAAATGGGTCCTGCCCTTTTCATCCGTTGTCACTACTTTAGTCTTCCAAATGACCACAACCATTATCAATTGAACCTCCACACATAACCCAACAAGATCGTCATCATTCTAATCCAAGACTAGACCACTGGAAAGCCGCCACAGAAAGTGTTACGATATCTACGTGGCACTAAAGAGTATAAACTAACAAATGAACAAACAAATAGCCTAGGTATTGTTGGCTATTATGACCAAGAATTTGGAAAATGCTAAGAGATTAGAAACCAAAATCGAGATAAATCTTCATGGTAGTAGAGGACCTTATATGTTGGAAGAGTCCGTAAGCAAAAGTTGACGAAATATCAACCATGATGGCCGAGTATGTGCCATGTACTTATGCTACATGCCAAAGAATGCTATTTTTAAAAAATTTAGTTCACGGACATAGAGTTGTAAACTTCGTCCGATGTTGTTAAAGCTTTATTGTGATAGCAACCTAGCTATTAGTTTGGCGAATGGTAATTGTTCATTGGGTGTTGGATTATATCTCAACAAAAGTATCTTTTTTTATAAGAAAAAATAAAAGTAAAAATTATAAATATCAAGTGTAATAAAAAATTATTAGTAGACCCTCTTACAAATGGTGACCACCCAAAACTTTACCGAGCACTCTATCAATATGGATCCGTGACAATGACTATTTAAACTTACTGTTGTATCCAATCATTATCACTTAATTGATGGGTATCATTTTGTTACACTACTATCTTGTCTCTGTCTATATATATAAGTTTGTCTATGTTTGTTTCCAACATTTACTAAGTTCATTGACATACATTAGATACCACTCCACATTTAAAGGAAATTAAAATTGTAAAGTTATAAGATTAATAAGAGTACTAAATATATAATTAATATATGAGTATCATGTTGAAATCTAAAATGATTAAAAGTAGCTTTTTTACTTTCATATGAATATGAAATTGTAGCGTAGCATTAAACTATTTGGCTAACTTTTTTTTCAAATTGAGACTAGCCTAGTGAAAGAATATTTGATCTTAACATTTATTATATAGCCTTGTGACTATTAGTTAGTTTACTTATCATGTTATAATAATAATCTACAATCCCTTATATAAGTTAAATTAAGGGTCCTAATATAGGAACACCCAAGTAGATAATTTGACACCCTCTATAAGCTGCGTATGGGTTCATACGTGACGTATAGGTATCCACAATTAATGTCTGTCATTTCATGTCGCATAAGTCGTTATCATGGTGTTTATACGTCTCGTATAGGTGTCGGTGGACCTACACCCTTAGCCTATACGTCACAGGGCTATACATGGCGTATGGGTCCATACAACATGTATAGCCTACTTTATTAACTCCGAAACGTTTGATTTAGAATTATTTGACGCGACGCAAGAATTCTTTTGTTATTATATAAAGGGAGTGGATATCAAATGCATTCGCTCGTAATCAAAACTCCGGAAGTACCGTTTGATACTTTCGGTTTCATCAAAATCTCAATTTCTCGATGGCACGAAATCTCAAATGTAATCTATCGTGATTGATAGTAATCATACGTTTAATCTTCTCAAAACATATTATAGCAAGAAATTAGTGTTACGTGGTTCAACATTTTCTTCTGGCACATAATTTACTCGGTAAACATTTTGTTCTTATTTCACCAAGTATTTACATACATATATACATATATCTGAATTGGATACTTAAGAATCATTTCAACTGACTCGGGTTCCATCGATGCTAGTCGGTTACGGTTAACTTGAAAAAAATTTAATTTTTTTTATCATAACCAAATAGTATCGTGGAACCCAAGTTAGTTGAAATGATTATTAAGTACTCAAGACATTTATGTGTACGTAAGTATGTATATAAATGAAGTGGGAGTTATAGTTTACCTGAAAAATTATTTTAGAGAAATAGTTGAACCACATAACCCTATTTTCTTTCAAAAAATCACACGTGTCGTATAGTATTATACACTTCGTATAAGACTACCACGTGCAAACTACTTTTATAGTACAGCTGAGACCTATACGCTGCATATAGGCCCATTGTAAGGATCAACACAATACGTAGATCGATCTCGTAACGAATATAAGGAATGTAAACATTACGGTTGGGATTGAATTAATTGAAGAACATGAACACACAATGTAAATAACTTCGTTGTATTGCTCTCTAATTTTTCACTGTTACTGTTAGTATGAAAATCAGGAAATGAGACAAAAGCTTACTAATTACATTACAAAACTTCTATTTATACTAATCTAGATGTTCTCGCGTGAGTCACTGGTTCTCGCGCGACTTGATGTTCTTGCGCGAGAATCAGTTTTCGCGCGGCAACTTAGACTTCTTGCATGGCTTGATCTTCTTCATCTTGATTTGATTTCCCAAGCCTCTAGGTTCAACCCTACAATCTCACCCTAAGCTCGGTAAATCAATGCTTTTAGAAGTCCATATCATCAACCTGATAGCTGCCTCCGTAAGCATACATCTTGTTGGTCAAGGCCTTCGTGATCATCCAACCATACTGTACTGTTATGAAATGAATAGATTCATTAGCTGCAATTGGGCAAGCCTGCAGCTTCATCAAATCGTCTTTTCCAAATTTGAGCAGATCCACAGGGTCAATGACACGATATTCTTTATCTTTACACTTTATCAATGCGTGACCTGTCTCCTTTTCACAACTCCACCCCTTAAGCTTTGACAAGCTGAATTGGCACGGGAGCATGAATAGGGATCATCTTTGCATATCTTGGATGCCTATACACTCGGATCTTCATTGGTTTGTTTGTGTTTGGATCTATTCGAGACTCATCTTCAATTACTTTAGATTTGGCAGTCTTAAAGTCTTTGAAGTTGGTCTTGCTTTGTTTCCAAATCATATTTATGATCCAATTGGTTTTGCTATAGTTGCTAGGGTTAATAAATGGAACACAACCCATGGCATATAAATCTGATGCTCTTAGAGGATGAAATTCATGTTCATCTTGGAAGTACTCTATAGCTCCACCTTTTCTCTTCACTACATACATCTTCTTCTCTGCATCGTAAGCCCAGCTGATAATAGGTTCTGAGTTCCCGTACCTTGTGAAAGGTTTGGAATGCCTCAGCATATAAATGAAAGCTGATGGAGGAGAAGCAGCAACGATTATGTTCCCGACCTGACGCACAACACTTTGACCAGTAACATTAGCTGTCTCATCAGTCGTTTGCTGATTGCTCAACTCTCCTATGATTTCTCCCTCTTCAATCAATGTATCTAAAAACAAATCTTTAAGACTGTTTCCAAATATGTCGGTGTACTCTATTCCTTCTTCTAAATCATCAAAAATCCCAAATTCTTCTTCTTTCTTCTCAGCAATTATCTTTTGCTGGAATGTGTAAAATTTTCTTTCATAGGCAGCTTCTGTAGCAGGGTCTAACGATGTATAATCAACTGGATCATTGGGACTTGGTTCGGAGACATTGTCAGTGCCCGATGAACTAGTTGTACCAGTAGTTGCACTCGTGTCTCCCCCTTGATCATCATCATCATCATTTCCATCATCATCAACCTCATCATTATCACCATCATCATCATCATCATCATCATCATCCTTATCATGATCATCATTATCCCCATCATCACTTGAATCATAATCTATCAAGTCTAAACTATCATCTTCGTCTACTGGGTTAGGAATGGGCATCATATATTCAGGCTCCACAAACGCCTCTCCGGTATAAGCTACAGGTTGATCCTCAGTAGTCATATGAATATCAGTGATTGGTGACTCTTGATCAACATCAGTAGTCTCTGTTGTCTCTTCTTGAACAACAGGATTAACAGGATGCTCTATAGTAGTAATAGGATCTTCAGCAGGAATAGGATCTTCAGCAGTGTCAGGACCAGTAGATAGATGTCCACTTATTTCTCCAACTTCTGTGGTCCAGTGTTGTGTAGACTGAGATGACACACGAGAGTTGAGATCCCTTAAATTTTGCTCTAGGATCTGAACATAGCTAAAAATAAATATTTGCTGATGTTTAAGACCCTTGATCCTTTCATCCTTCTCAATCAATTGCCTCTGCAACTCATCAATCATCTGTGTCTTCTCCAATATTTCTCTCTCCAAATTACGTACACATTCATCAAGTGTGATACGTGTAGGTGAACTAGTCGAAGTACTAGCACCCTGTCTATGCTCAGGAGGAGTGTTGATAAAGTCTTCCATACAAATGGTCTCCTCATTCACTTGTTCTCTAGGAGGTGTGCTCAACACGTCAGCAGTAGTAGTAGGCATATCAGATAAAGTCTCAGTTGGTGTAGCCTCACTTACTGTGACTGGAGTCTCAGAAACAGGTATATCTTCCTCAATTGGCTCAGTGGTCATAGGGGTCTGATGTTTTCTTAACACGCCTTGTCCTCTATCCCTACCACAAGGACTATCCCCGGTTCTTCTCGCCATCCTCTTCTTCCTACCTCTAGTGACTGGTGTTACTTCAAGAATAAAATCTGCATCGCAATCCTCAGCAGTACCTTTTGTCGGTGTTTCACGTACTCTGGGACGTTCCTGCGGTACATATGGCACATTCCCGATTTGATCACTGTCGGTCTCACTACCGGAACTGAACCACGAATCTATCTCTACATCTATATCAGTACCTCTAGCACCTTGAGAACTCTCAGGTGCTTCTTGAGTAGACTGTGTAGATGTACCAGCAATATCATCTCTCTGATCATGACGAGTCTCAGTCTATTATGGTTGTGCCTCTGCTTGAAAAACCTTAACAAACCTTCCAAGTTTAGCAAAATTAACCCTATTCCAGGCATTTCCTCTAGCCCTCATAAGGTAAGTGAAAATATCTTTCTTCATCACCATTACAGCATAAGTAGATAAGTTGGATACTGCTAACTCAGGATGAGCAGCATTCACTATTAGCTAAATAAATCTCGGGTACATCACAAACTTCTTACCCATTGTAGCTATCACATTCTTCTGTAACTCAGCAAAGATTGCCTTGCATATGCTGAAAGGAAGTTCATCAACTAAAGAAATCAGCAGGGATCCAAACACCGCACTTAGACAATCCATGTCAACTTTTAGATTGCTAAGGCAATAGATAACTACATGAAATAAGTACTTCCAAAACGGTGGAAGATACTTCTTCTTAGAGATGGATATCTATGATCATATCCCATCCTCTTAAGGCAGTCTCTTACTATGTCATCATCTATCTTCACTGGTGAGTTGGCCTGATCTTCAAGAATAATACACTGTAATCACTTCAGTGAATCACTATCCTCTGCCCTTAACTGTGGTAGATATGCATGGTCACCATCCTGATCAATCTCATTAACAGCAGTCTCCCAAAACTGATCTATAACTTCTGTAAAAATAGGGGATTTGTTTTTGATAGCATAATGAATCCAGGATGACTTTAACCCATCAATAAGTGATCTAAACAAAGCTTTATCATCCGGTACATCTCTAAGAAATGCCACTGCATTACGGTTTTATTAAAAACCAATGGTCGTGCCATCTGAAACATAGGACAAAATTAATAAGTACAAAATATTTCACACTTAGAACAAAAATTCACACTTAGAAAAAATTTTAAAAATGAACTTCTCGTGTGAAAACATCAACTACTCGCACAAAGACTTTGAGTTTCAGTTTTAACTTTTCGCGCGACAAGCTATGTTTTCGCATGAACCTGACTTTGACTGAAAGTCAACTTTTTTCGTGACAAGTTAATTTCATGCGACTAGTTTTGTGCGAGTTTGAAAGTTATCGCATCTGTTCATATTCAGCTTACTTTTCACATGCGAAAAGTCTGTGCGATTTCAGAATTTCAATTGTTCATTTTTAGAGTGTTTCAACCATTAAAACTTGGTTATTAGATATCGCCTAAGTCATTTTAAAGGTTTAACATGTTTAATTTGTCTTATTTATCATGTATTCGTCATATGAACTTTCGGTCAAGTAACAAACACATTCAAATCTAAACGAAATCATCTATATACCTTGTAAAACACAAAGAAATCACAATGCGAAGTCAGTGGACGCTATAATCACGGTTAAACTGGTTTTGACACTTAAAATTTTGAGAGTGAAAATCTAAAAGTTGTCGTGCTAATAGTGTGACTTTTCGCTCAACTGTAGTATTTATAGTACTTTGACTTCTCGCCCGAGAAGTTAGAGTTCTCACATACTGAGACTTTTCGCATCAGTTGACCCTTTCGCATTTGTGTTGAAGTTCTCGCATTAGATGAACATTTCGCATGCGACAAGCGATTTTCCTTTTAAAAGTTTTCAACTTTTATTTTTCAAATATTCAAAAATTTAATTATCCTTTAAGCCATTTGATGGTTATGAAAATGATTATGTTTAACTAAGGTTTACAATTATTCTAACACCCTTAATTTTTGTAAAAGATATAAAATTGAAACAAGTAGAAAAACTATGTAAACAAACAATATTGACTAATTATTTACTTAACTATTTTTGATAAAATTTCAAGTACAGGATCATATTTCTTAGAAATCAATCATTAACATCATCCAGCTTTATTAAATGGAACTAGTTATGTTGACTGTCAATATACTGTGTCCAGATTAAACTTAGACTTCATGTTTACTTATACACATAAGCTGTGATATTTATCATGTTTTGATTAAATTATATGTCTTCAGTGTGTCCCACAATCAAAAATCTTGTGGAACCTTATCCAACTTCAAGACACTTTCGAGATTTCAAGTCACCTCAATTTGACTTAAACCTTTCACTTCAGATCAGCATTTTCAGAATGATTTTTCTAATATAATATCTATTAAGAGCATTACTAGCCTGAGAAAAATTTCTGAACACAGAATATTAACAAGTTTTAGGACTTATTGACAGCCAATTGGACTATGTTTTGCCCTCGCAGCAGTTTAGGACTTACATGCCAAGTATGACTTACATGCCTCATCTTTTGATTTGCCTCCTGTGTCGAAAATATTCTCAAAAAGAAAATATTTATCATATAGTATGTATGTCTATGACATATCTGTTATTAATGTGCTATTGGCATCTTTTATTCCTATATGGCCTTTTGGCTTTTTTTGCTCTTTTGTTTTGTTTTCTTTTTGTATTTATTTTATTTGTATATCTATTTTTGTATTTTGATTTTTACATATATATACAATATCTGAAGGAAACTGGATCAGAAAGTAACTGGCTTGAGTATGACCAGGCTATAACTCTCAGTCTATTTTAGCATGGAATCAGAGTTACCACAAAATCTTGATGAGTTACCCACTTCAGTCATAGATAGTAACTTTCAGTACATCACAGAACATAGTGCTTTTCATTCTTGAATGTCCAGCCTATCAACACATCAAACATAATCCAAGTTAGTTTCTTGTAAGCCTTAGGATGCAACATATCAAAATCAAAAACTATACTATCATTTCCTGTATAATCTTGAAAATTTAATTTTCTCAATTTTTGTAAACCAAAATCTTTTTGTAATTTTCTCCAAAATATTTACTCCACCTAAGAACAAAATCTTTTTAAGTATTTTCAAATTTTCTCCCCCTAAAATTGTGATTATCTAAACAGAAAATAAAAATTCTAACCAAAAATAAAGAAAAATATTTTGTAAAGGGTGTAAGAATAAGTGTTAACCAAAGTTAATCATTCCCAAAGATTTGACTAAAAAATTAAATCTGGAATGATTAAACGCCTTAGCAAACAAATCGACAATGTTGTCATCTGTGGAAATTGATTTCAAATGGATAAGTTTGCTTTCAAAGCAGTCACGAATGAAATGCATGCGGATGTTAATGTGTTTTATCTTTGAATGTTGAATCGGATTCTTCACAATGTTTAAAACTATAGTATTATCACAAAAGATTTTAGTATCATAAATGTTTAGGCCATAATCAAGGAGTTGTTGTTGAATCCAAACGATTTATGAATAACAACTTGATGCAGCAACATATTCAGCCTCTGTAGTGGATGTGGATATTGTTTGTTGTTTCTTGCATTGCCATGAAATCAACCTATTGCCAAGAAATTGACAACCACCAATAGTAGATTTCCTATCCAAGTTACATCCTGCATAATCACTGTTAGTATAAGGAAATAAATTGAAATCAGAATTTTTAGGATACCATAGGCCGAGTGTTGGTTGACCCTTGAGATACTTAAAAATCCTCTTGACAGCTTTCATATGAGATTCCTTTGGATTAATCTGATAACATGCACACTGACAAACAGGAAACATAATGTCCGGTCTGCTTGCTGTGAGATACATCAGAGAGCCGATCATTGATCGATACATGTGTTGATCAACATCTTCTCCCATGAAATCCGGGTTCAAAGTAGGACGAGAAAACATAGGAGTAGGAGCTATCTTGGAGTCTTGGAATTTGTATTTGTCTAGGATACTATGAATATATTTTTCTTGATGTATCAGTATTCCCTTATCATCTTGTTTAACTTGAATGCCCAAGAAAAACGTCATTTCTCCAAGAGAACTCATCTCAAATTTCTTCTTCATCAATGCTTCAAATTCTTTGCATAAATCATCATTGGTAGACCCAAAAATAATATCATCAACATAAACTTGAATGAGAATAAGATCATCATCAGTCTTCTATATTGATCAATTGCACCTTGTGTATAACCATTTGAAAGTAAATGTTCAGTGAGTGTGGCATACCAAGCTCGAGGTTCTTGGTGTAAACCATAAAGTGCTTTGTCTAACTTGTAAACATAGTCAGGATGATTTGGATCTTCAAAACCTGGTGGTTGACAGACATAGGTTTCTTCTTTCATTTCACCATACAAGAAAGCAGTTTTGACATCCATCCGATATACTATGAAGTTCTTGTATGAAGCATATGCTAGAAAAATTCGTATAACTTCTAGTCTTGTAACAGGAGCGTATACTTCTTCATAATCAAGCCCTTCAATTTGATAGAATCCTTGAACAACAAGTCTGGCCTTGTTGTGGACAATCACATCTTTTTCATCCATCTTGTTCTTAAAAATCCATTTCGTACCGATTGGCAACTTACCCTTTGGTAATTCACACAGATGCCAGACATTCAGCTTCTTGAATTGCATCTGTTCGTCCTACATGGCCTCTACCCAACTGTTTTCTCTTAATGCCATTTCAACATTCTTCGACACAACTTGTGATAGAAACATGAGTACAAACATGTATTTATTGTTCCTGATTGACTTCAAGTTCGAACACCTTGTGATAATGGACCAATAATTGCTTCTGTTGGATGGTCTCTATGAATTCTCAACTGTGGAATAGCGTCTTCAGAGATAACTTCATCTAAGTTAGACATGTGACCAACTGGTTCGTCAGCAGTACTCCCTCCTTCTGGTTGATAAACAATATCTTCGTCTTGAATATCATTATTGATAGAAAGATCTTCAAATGGTACTTGAATTGTATCAATTGGATTAACTTGAGTAGAAGAGGAACTCTGATTAGAAACTTGTGGAGCTTGTTCAATAACTGAATCATCATGAAGTAAATCCATATCAAAAATAGAAGTTGGAATAGCTGCAACACTTGAAGAAGAAGGTATATCTGAAGATATTCCTTTTGCTTAAGGAGTCACAGATCCAATATCATCGGCAAAGATATCTAGAATTGAGGATGTCAAAGGTAGATTAGCAATAGAAACATTAAATGATCGATTAAATGTTTCAAATAAAGAAGCATAATCATAAACCCATGAAGGTGCAGAACCTGCATTTGTTTTGTTAGATTCGTGCCAATCAATATCAAATAACTCAATTATTTGTTTTGATCTTTTATTATAAACCTGATATGCTACTTTGTTGGCTGAATATCCAACAAAATAACATTCATCAGCTTTTTCATCAAATTTTAATTTAGACTAAGATGTGTTTAACAAAGTACAACAACATCCAAATGTTTTGAAATATTTGACTTTGGGTTTATGTTTGAAAAAGATTTCATAAGGAGTCATATTTTGTTGTTTGTTGATTAACACACGATTCTGAACATAACATGCAGTGTTAATAGCTTCAGCCTAAAAGAATGACGGTAATTTGGTTGCTGATAACATAGTTCTGGCTGCTTCAATTAAAGTTCTGTTTCTTCTTTCTACAACTCCATTTCGTTATGGAGTTCCTGCAGAACTAAATTGTCTTGCTATCCCCTTTGAATCACAGAATTCATTCAATGTACGATTGCAAAATTATGTTTCATTATCACTTCGAATGCACTTGATTGTTTTGTCTGTCTAATTTTCCACGAGTGTTATGAATTTTATCAGCAAATAAGGTGTCTCATTTTTGGTTGCTAAGAAGAAAACCCATGTAAATCTAGAAAAATCATCAGTAATGACTAAACAATATGCACGACATCCCAAACTCAAAACACTAACAGGACCAAATAAGTCCATGTGTAATAATTGAAAAATAGAGTCAATTTTGGTATGAGCAATTGGTTTATGAGGAAGTTTGTGTTGTTTGTCTTTTGAACATGATAGACAATGTTCTGTTAGTTGAAATTCTTTCAAAGGTAGGCCAACAAGATGATTTTCTCTAACCAGTTTGTTCAATGTTTTAACATTTACATGTCCAAGATGACGATACCATAACAAAGTATCGCTTTCCGAGGCCTTAGATAACAAACACGATGCAGTTACAAAAGAATGTGTACCATTCATGTCTAGTAAATACGTGTCGTTGTCTCTTGGAGTTATTAATAAAATCCATTCATTAGGAATTACAAAGCCAGGTTTTAGAATAAGACATTCTTTATCAGTGAACTATGTTGAAATACTTTTTGTCACAAATTTGAGAGACACTAAGCAAATTATGTTTTGGTTCCTCTACGAAGTTAACATCTTCAAAACTTAACACGCCAATTGTCACTATACCTTTCTTTGTAATCTTACCACCTTTATCTCCCACAAAGATAACATACCCTTTGTTGTAAGGTTGTATATTGTTTAACAAAGATATATTACCAGTCATGTGTCTTGAGCAACCACTATCTACCTACCAAACACTGTTGATAACTTGTCTTGGTTGTTCCTGCACATTTGAATAAATTTATTTATTTTTAGGAACCCAAGCCATGGTTGACTTGAGCTCTTTGTTTTCACATATATATGATACATTTTGCAATATCATATCTCTTTTATCATCGAAAACACACTTATCAACAACTATAGGCTCAGGTGAATTGTCTTTAACTTTCCATCTTTGAACTTGTGTTGATTTGTGGTGTGGTGGAATTGTTATCATCAACTTGTACTAATTTCACTTTTGACTTTTCTTTGTTTAAATTAGTATTGTTTTTAGCAAAAGAATTTGACTTATTTAAGTTCCCTTTTAAATTTGTATTTACAAAGAAACGTTTTCTATTGTTTGAAATTGAATTATGAAATCTCTGTTTGCTTGTCAATTGACGTTGTTGATGAAAATTTCTAGCCTTGTGATTTGGCTTTCCACACACATAACAACATATTTTATGATATGTATTTGATGCTTGTATGTTTTGTACAAACTGTTTTGGATATCTTCCATAGTTATCACAGAATCTAGCCTTAGTATGTCCTTGGCCTTTTGATTCTTTACCAGTCTCTCTTTCCTTTTTCTCATTATAAATTGTTCGAGATGATTCCGGAGGAAATGAGGCAATTTTCCTAGCTTTTATATTCATTACTGATGCTGATGTAGCATGTATTATAGCTTTATCCTTATGAATCGTCTGTACTGGAGTAGGACCAGTGTCTTTCAAACTTGTTCTACAAACATCTTGTTTCACAGTATTAGCATTAATAGAAGATTTATTTTTAAAGAAACTAGCATTGGTTTCTTTAAAAATATGATCCGCCTTATCATGTTGCCTATTGAAACAAATCTGTTCTTGAAATCAGTTTTCAAGTCAGAAATGGATGTTGTGACACGTTTACTTTCTTTGTTCTTAAAGTTCATTTTTGATTCCCTTTTCTTTTCTTTATTTGACATTTTTGAATAGTCATTTGAATCAATAAAAACTGCTGATCTTTCATTTATGACAGATGATGAATTACAAGATTATTTTTCATTACAAATCTTATTTTCCTTAAAGTCTATTTCATCATCGCTCTCCCACTCTTCAACCAACCCTTCTATCTTTACACTTTCTGCAAAAAAAATTGTCATGATTAATATTAATTTCAGTTTTTGTGAGGGTCAACAGTCAGTGAAACATTGACTGAAGGTGTGAAGTCTGTGTTTGGTTGAAAACCTAATCCATAGGTCTCTTCATCAAGAGTTGTAATTGATGAAGGCAAAGATATATAATCATGATTAATCGGTGGTGCAATGTTAGCATAACCAACTCCACTTTTACCACCATTAATTTTCTGTGTCATTTGAGACTTGATTATACCTTCAACCATGTTTGATGAAAGCTCAAATTTTTCAACAACCAATTTAGCTTACATGAGTTCACTGTTGAGTTTGTTAATTTCTAAAGATAGTTCATCATTACGTGTTATCAAATCTTTTATATTACACTCTTTATCATGAAGATTTAGTTTTGATTGGTAAATTGATTTAGTTAAACCATCTATCTTTTCTTTAAAAATTTCCTCATCAGATTTATTTCACGAGCTTCATATTGAAGTTTTTCAACTTCCAAAATCAAGCGTTCATTGTGAACTCTATACCTATTTACCTTTTCTATACAATTATCAGAACAAAGATTAGAATGTACCTCTTTAATTTTCTCTTCCTTCTTTGTCTCTTCAGGTACAACTTGTACCATGAAGGCCTTTAGGACAGTCTTCTCTTTTGCTTTGATTGCTGGAGTGATCTCAACAGCATTTTTCATCATCACATGTTAGAGTGAACTCAACAGCTTTTCTTTAGTTTGACTGGAGTGTTCTCAATAGTCTTTCTTTCACCTCATCTTTCTCCCCTTGACCTGGTTGAATAAACCTCAACAGCTATTTCTTTACACTTCTTCACGCAACTCATCAGTCACAAACTCAGCTAACACATTCTTCTCAACATGATCTTCAACACTCTGTAATTTTACTAACAGGGCAGTAGAAAGCTTCAAATCTAATACCTCCATTTGGTCAGACCAGTCATACTCACCTTCTGTTTGAGATACCAGTGCTTTGGTACTAGAGGAACTAGCCTTATATCCTTTAGTTACAACCTCCACCAAGACCATCTTCTTTCCATTATCAGCTTGAACAAACCTTCCTCTCAGTGCATTCTCTAGCTAAGTGACCAGTTTGTCATAGTTGTAACATCTCAAGTTTGATTTGTCAAACCCGATTTTGCTAGAGTTGTTTAGACCAAAAACTTTTCTCCTGGTTCTTCTTGCAAAATTCTTAGCTCGATACACCACCATGGCCATCTGATATTTGATGTCATTCTCTTCTACATCATTGGGTTAACTTGTTGCAAGTCATCAACCATGATGTTGGGTGTATTGAGTCTTCCAGCAGAGAAAGCTTCATAGCTGTTCATGAATGAGGTAAATAAAGCAAAGTGTTCTTCTGCTATCTGAATCGTCTGCTTATTAGGTTGGGAATTGACAACAAATGCTTGTTGTACAGGTTGAGATGATTGACTTTGGGAATGAGATTAATAAACGGTTGAACTTGAGGCAATGATTGATCCTTGACTGTTGGATGACCTGATGCTGATTGTTGTTATTGCTGACACAACTGGGAATGACTGACATAGTAATTTGGATTACTAGCCATTTTGGCATACAATGCCAATGCTTTAGCTCCCTTTATGTTTATATAATTGGCAGCTCTCTGTTTATCATCCATGTCATAGGATTTGATGGTTGAGATCAGATCACTCAGGGATAGGGTAAACAAATCTTTAGTCCTCTTGATAGTAGTGCAGTTGTTGTTTCAGCTATACGGTAGTGAGTTTAACAACTTCTTGTTCACTGAAATGTTCTCCAGTGTGATTCCTGCACTCTTCATCTTGGTTATCAGTTTAATGAACCTAGACAATTGGGCTTCCAAAGTTTCACCAAGAATATGATTGAACATATTAAACTCTTGGTTAAGCATGTCTTTCCTGTTTTCTTGCATGTCTTTGTTTCCCATTATCTACTCTTCCATAGCATCCCATAGATCTTTCGCCTTCCTGAAGTCTTTGAATTTCTGGGCTATCTTAGTGGTAAGTGCCATTGTGATGGCAGCATACGCTTTGTCATCAAGCTCCTTCTTTTTCATGTCTCCCTCATCCCATAAATGCTCAGGCTTTGGTACTAGGTCTCCCTTATCATTAGTATAGATTGGGATGTATGGACCTTGTTTGATAGATCTCATCATCCTGGGTTCCGTGTAAATGACATGATTCTCGAAGAGATAGACCCAATCCGGATAGTCTTCCTTGCTGAGAAGTCAGGGAGGCTTTGTGCTAGTTCCGATCTCATTGTCCAGATTAAGTGTAGCAGTAATGTGCTTCAGATTAGCCATCTTTCACAACTTGAAATCAACTTCCTCAAAATTCTCATAAACTTTTCGTGCGGCAAGTTTTGTACCTGAAATCTACAGAAACCTCAGCTTCTTGCGCGAAAGGAATCTTCTGGTAACAAACTTTTGCGAATACTTTAACTTCTAGTGTGAAATCCAACTTTTTGCACAAAATCACCAACTTTTATTCCTGTTTAGTTTGTGCAATTTTGAAGGTTTTCATCTTCACTTTTTCACCAAATTGATTAAAATTTTATTAATTAAGTGTTCAATTAGTTATTTAGGTTCAATTAAGATCCTAGTTGTCTCTAATTGATTCAATAAAGCTCAATTAAGGTCAAAACATCTTCAATTCTTCAAATGCCGAGATAATCAGTTTCATCATCTTCAAATGTGAACAAACTTTGCTAAAATCAAGTATATCTTTGAATATTAATCAAATCACAGTTCAAGAACACTCCAAATCACTCGCTTCAATCTTCAATCAATCGATCAAGAGCATACCAAGCTCTGATACCAATTGTAAGGATCAACACAATACATAGATCGATCTCGTAACGAATATGCGGAATGTAAACATTACGGTTGAGATTGAATTAATTGAAGAACATGAACACACAATGTAAATAAATTCGTTGTATTGCTCTCTGATTTTGCACAAGTTACAGTAAGTATAAAAATTAGGAAATGAGACAAAAGCTTACTAATTACATTACAAAACTTCTATTTATACTAATATAGAAGTTCTCGCAACAGTCAATGGTTCTCGCGCGACTTGATGTTGTCGTGCGAGAATCAGTTTTCTCGCGGAAACTTAGACTTCTCGCATGGCTTGATCTTCTTCATCTTGATTTGATTTCCCGAGGCTCTAGGTTCAACCCCTACACCCATACGCTACGTATAGGTGTCAGACGTACTATAAAAGCATTCTGTACGTAGTATGAATATACACAGCGTATAGCACCATACATGGCGTATGTGGCAAACCTATACGTTGCGTATGGATCCATACGCCACGTATATCAGTCAGATGAACAACCTATACGTGGCTTATGGGTCCATACACCACGTCAAATTTGATTGAAAGCTAACTCTTGTGTATAACCTATACGTGCTGTATGGGTCCATACACTACGTATAGGTCACACACAAGAGTTAGCTTTCAATCAAATTTGACGGGAAACAAGATTCGTTTTCATATATATAAACACCTTCGGTCTTTCAAACTTGTGAAAATCTCAAACGTTAGTTTCTCTCAAAATATCATACGTTTTTATTCGTTCGCTATGTCATTTTGGGATGGTAACTATTTTTGTGGTGAGTATTCGAATAAATATTCAAACGTTTCGTACGTCGCGGATAGCAAGCAAGATGATTTGTACGTTCAATCTTCATACGAGACACCACTGCCAGGTTTAAACCAATTGCATGTTCCCGATGATGAATTTGACTTTTTCGTGAATCAAGTTACGACCCACAACAAAGTAATATAAACTTTCTCTCGAGTGATGAAAATTAGAACACGAAAGTATCATGTGAAACGTCACAAGAATTTTTTTAAATAGATTAGTTAGTTTGTTGGGCTGTTAATAGGGGGTGTGATAATGGTTAGGTTATTGTTAGATGAAGATTAAAGAAAAAAGGAGGTCAGGTCGTAGAGGTATGGCTTATATGTGATCATGATGGCGAACACAAAAATAAAGCAACAGTTAGATGATCTGGTAGCAAAAACATCAGATGTCCTTTTAAACTAGTAGGGATATATGACAATAAACATCGTTCATGGATATTAGAGGTAAGGAATGACGAATATAACCAAGATCCTGCTCAACATATGTAGGGGCACCCATTTGTAAGAAGGTTTTCTCAAAACGAATACAATCTGATGGAGCAGCTAACTGATCAGAACATGGAGCCTTGTAACATATTATCAGCTTTAAAAAGCAAAACCCTAATAATGCATCCGTAACCAGAGACGTATACAGTGCTCAACAGAAGATAATAAATGAAAAGAAAGTCGGTGAAACACCAATGCACGTTTTAGAAAACCTTTTGTCTTTTAAAGGGCATGTTATTACACCTGAGAAGATCCCGCTACAAATGTCGTAGGAAAAATATTTTTTTGTTATCCAAAATCATATGACACTTGGCATGCATTCCCGCATAGGCTGATGATAGACACTACATACAAAACAAACATGTACAAGCTTCCATTTGTTCATATTGTTGCTGTGACCTCGACACACAAGACATTTTGTGTTGCTCGTTTATTAGGAAAGAACGGGAAGATAATTTTGAATGGGTGCTTAACAGATTGTAAGATACGTTACACAGGTGTATGGAGCAACACGTCATAATGAAAGACAGAGATCTTGCTTTAATGAACGCATGTGTTAAAGTATTTCTGGATGCTTCGAAGTATTTATGCAGGTGGCATATTGATGAAAATATCGCAAAACACTGTAAAGCAAGTTTTACGAAAGATGACCGGGGAAAGTTTAAATACTCATGGGCACGTTTGTGTGAGTCTCCCATGCCGGAGATTTACGAGTATAACTATAACATTCTTTACGAATTCCTAGTTGAAGTAAAGCAAGGAAGTAAGTTTTCCTTACATACATACATACATACATACATACATACATACTACATACATACATACATACAACAAATACATACATACATACATCATAGGACATGGAATGAGTCGGGAGTGATGCACCATTCCCGACTTATTTTACTTGTATTGTTTGCTTACGGGGACCAGGTGCAACCTTGCGAGATGTTTGGCGGAGTATTTTGCTTCGTATTATTATCGCCAAGAGCGAGGAGCGGTGTATGGCGATGCTTACATCACATTGATTGCTCAAGCCTTTAGTTATCTTCCTCGATATCTTGGCGACGAATCTCCTCCGATCGAGCTGGTGAGATTTGATCGTCGTACATTGTTCGGCATGCGTATTATACGCCAGTTTCCGGGCAACATGTAACCTTTCGTGTTTTCGTTAATTAATAGTTAACCCTGTTATGTTCTTGTAAGGACTATTTATGTCATTTAAGAAACTATATGGGTTGTTTATGAATGTTCCTCTTGTTGTGTATTAATTCATTAATTTAAGAGTTAATAAGTTATTTTTACTATAATAAACATAATAATAATAGTCAAAATAAAATAAAAATAATAATAATAATAGAAATAATAATTTGTAAAAGTTAAATAATTAATAAGTTAGAATAATGTTTAAAAACTTAAAAGTTTAATTAAGTTGAGGGGGCCTTAGTGATAAATTTGAAAGTTTTAAGCATAAATTAATAAAAGTTAAACTGCAGGGACCAAACGTGTAACTTTTAATAAATCAACCCAAAACCCCCCCCCCCCTCACCGTCGACCCAACTCCGGCCACCCTCGGCCGACTCTCCGGCGAGGCCAAAACCCCTGGAATCCTTCGTATTTCGACATCAAACTGTCCCAATCGGTTCGTGTGCATGATTCGAAACCGTTTTAGAACCTTAATCGCCTTTAAACAACGGATATGAACTCGAAAGACCCGAGTAACCGTCGCCATTATCAACAGGGCCGTTCGGCATTCAAGACTCAATAATAATCCAATTAATTAAACTTGAACAATCGTTTAACTATCCCTAATCTATCACCACTTGCAATTTCATCTGAGAAACACACAAACCCCGCATTCGATCCCCACTTCCATCGTGAACTGCAACCGTAGTGTTCTTCAACCTTCAGTCATTCTTAATTAAAATTGATAAAGGGCTTTCAATCACCGAGACCAGTAGAAGCTATCTATGCAACGAATTTGATTATTAACATCATTTGCAACCTGAACCAATCTCGACATAGCCGCGACTTGTTCTTCGTCTTGCTCACCATCGATTCGACTTTGATCCGGGTAAGTATACATATTATCATGTTCGTATGATCATTACAAACAAAAGCCCTAAGTTTAATTCGGCTGAAACATACGAATTATCGATCAATTTGATGAAATCCGAAGTTAGGGTTCATGGGATTTGGGGGTTTCGAGTAGTTAATGCTTTTAACAATTAAAAACCACTTTCTGTCAGGCATAGGCGCCCTAGCCTAATGGTAAACCACTCCCATGTCATCCTTGAGGTCCCGGGTTCGAACCCGGGCAACCTCAAACATTTTTTTTAAGGCTTTTCAGCCTTTAAATAAATTATGGAAAATTTTAATAATTATAAAAATTATTCTTGTAAACTTTAAATATTTTTAAGGACACCAAATTATTTTCTGTAAATTTGTTACTTTAATATTTTTATAAAATATTTTTAACACATGTTATACTTAGTTTATTTTTATAAAAATAAACTCTAAGTAATAGTTTAAATCACTAAATTATTATTGGTTAACACGTTATCTTTAATAATAGTTTAATCATGATAATTATAAAATTTATTTACATTTTATAATTTAACTTTACAAATTATTATAAATGATTTTATTTCCTCTCCATATTAAATTACCTAAATTGTATTTTCTTTCATTGGATTAAAATATATATATATATATGATTTTCATAGTTAACCTTATTTGTAAAACCCCAAATTCCTATTGAAACCCTAGTTCACGTTTAATCGTTATATTACCTCTAATCTAACCTTGAAATATATACGTTAGGTAACTTGAAAAAGAATCGTTGGAGCACCGTTTATTTCTTGTTATCATCCTATATATATATATATATCATGTGAGTTTTTCCATGCCCCTCTTTTACTTTATTTCACACCTTTGGGTGAAACATGTTAACTTTATAAACTTGCACTTGTAAACATCGTGATACTTGTAAACGCACATGCAATTCATCTTTACTTTTGTCATGGTTATTTGTAATATTGTGAGCCTTATATGATGAACATTATATGTTGACAATCATTAACTATTGCTAGCCTGGCGACGTCATAGATCTATGGGCCTGACAAGCCTATTTGGTGCTAAAGCCGAGGTTATTGCCGGCTCCTGATGACGTATGCTTGTTCATCATGGGAACCAAGTACACTTAGCTAATCGTTAAACTTGTAAATGATATTCTTGGTCAAGGTTTGATTGTAGCTATATGTTATCTATAAACTTGCTTTATTCGTAACCATTGACATGAATTGCTACTTGTAAACTTTTATATATATATATGTATGCTTAACCCATGGAAACTCACCAACTTTTAAAAGTTGACCCTTTTATTTTTAATGTTTCAGGAAATGCACAAGGTTGATGATTATCTTTTGAAGCATGCTTACACCT
This sequence comes from Flaveria sonorensis, assembly GCA_025506505.1. Classification (NCBI taxonomy): domain Eukaryota; kingdom Viridiplantae; phylum Streptophyta; class Magnoliopsida; order Asterales; family Asteraceae; genus Flaveria; species Flaveria sonorensis. The sequence goes on from CM046429.1 coordinate 12,443,971, forward strand.
AGGATTTGGACCTAGGAAAAATAAATAAAATAACTTGAGACTTGAAAGTTGAACTTTGTTTATTTTTGTTTGTTGAGACATTTGGTTGTAATGTTTATTTCAACTTATGAATTTTTATATTTACAATTTATGGTAGTGTTATGTGGCTGTGAACAATCTTAACCCTCACATCTCGACGTTTCCGCCGTTAAGGTTGGGGTGTGACAGATTGGTATCAGAGCCCATAACTATAGGGATTTAGGTTATTAGAAATGGTGACCTAGACTATAGTTGATGCATGAACCTCATAAGAAAATCTTTATGATCTTGTAATATATCTTGTTGCATGCTACATAATGCTACTTGTTAAGGAGGGCCTCTTGATGTGCAACTTGATGCCTTTAGTTAGGATTGCCTTATAATTGAGAAACTTGGTTGCCTTGTCCTCTCTAAAACTTATTCTTAATCCTTTATTCTCTCGACGATGAAATATCTTAAATTATTCTCGACGACACGTGGGTAACGTAAGCTTTATATCAAAAGGTTCAAATCTTTAGACTTTATGACTAATCTATGAAAATCTCATCAAGGTTTTAATTCCATGAACCTAAAGAAATATTGTGTGACACATAGACACCTGTATTCTGGATTTCCTGGCAAAAAGCCTTCGGGCTAAGGTAAGCATTTCGCATAAATCCCGTGGGACTAGTTATGCTTACCTGGGGATTTCTGGGATGAGTGATAAACTATGGTCAATATACACAAGTTTCTAAGGCAATTGGAGTTAACTCACCTTGACGTGTCAACGTTTCCAAATGGTAATGCGTACCAAATGGAATCATTCCATGTGTGTTTTACAAGTCTTGAAAAATCTTTGTTGATTTACTATCTTCTACCTCCAAATTTCTGTGACTAACTTATTTTATATCCAGCATGTCTCGTCATCATGGAAAGCGTGGTAGCTCCGACCGCAAATTAGCCGCCATGATTGCCCGTCAAATGGCTGCCGTCATTCCGACCATGGTTGCCGAACTGAGTAGCACCTTGATGACCAACGCTAGTAACAACACTAATGGCAATGGGCAAGGAGAGAATAGTGCAAATCAAGGAAGAAACAACCAACCCTGCACGTTTAAGCACTTCAACTCGTGCAAACCCACTAGCTTTAGTGGGAAGGAAGGAGCCACTGGACTTCTCGAGTGGTTTGAAAGCATGGAGAACACCTTCATCAACTGTGAGTGTCCCGAGGCACTCAAAGTCCGTTATGCCACAAGTGTTCTTCAACAAAGAGCACTTACGTGGTGGAATAGTGAGAAGAGGAATCGTGGTGCTGATGCTGTGTTGGCACTCACTTGGGAAGAATTCAAGAACATTGCCATCCAAAAGTTCTGCCCGAGAAGTGAGTTGCAAAAGCTGGAGGAGGAGTTTTGGAATCTCAAGCAAGATGGTGGAGATCATTGGCCTATTCAACTAGGCATCACGAGTTGAGCATCCTGTTGCCTCACATGGTTGACACTGTTCCTAGGAACATTGAGAAGTTCATCAAGGGGGTGCCACCTCAAATCCAAGATGCCGTGGTGGGAAGTAGACCCACAACTTTGGAAGATGCCATTACCATCACCGCTCAACTCACTGAAAACCATATTCGAGCGGGCACCTTGTCTGTCAAAGGGGCTAAAAAGACTGAAAAGGCGGTCCCTGAAGCAGCTAAGGAGAATAAGAATGAACCGTCTTACAACAACAAGAAACGCAAGTTCACACCGGCGCGTAATTTCGCTGTGGCTACACCCAAGGTACCTCAAAGACAACCCGCTCCTGGTACACAAGCACCTGCTGCTAGAACCTATGCTGGTCCTCTACCATTGTGCAATGTCTGTAAGTATCATCATGCGGGTAATACCCCGTGCCGTATCTGTACACTGTGTGGTAAGTATGGACACTTGGTGGCTACTTGTCACCGTGCACCAAACAATGCTGCGTTAGTTGCTAATCGTGCTTGCTACAACTGTGGGGAACCTGGTCATTTTCGCCCACAATGCCCTCGTCTTGCGGGTAACGTACCACAAGCCCGAGGACGTGCCTTCAACATCAATGCAAACCAAGCACAAGCAAACAACGATGTGGTGAACGGTATGTCAAATCCAACCCCAACTTTATGATCCAAGTTCTTTTGTTGCTTTACCTGTATCGTTAAACGTCTTTAAAACTGAACAGGTATGTTCCTTATTAATAATTCTTATGTCTACGTTCTGTTTGACTCTGGAGCCGATAAGAGTTTTGTCTCGATAGAATTTGAGCCTATACTTGCTAAGCCACATACGAAACTAGAAAGACCTCTTACTGTCGAAGTCGCCGATGGAGAACCCATCACTGTTGATGTCATTATTCGTGATTGCATTTTGAGCCTAAACGAGCATGATTTCTTTATCGACCTTATTCCTATGAAACTTGGAAGCTTTGACGTTATCATTGGCATGGATGGCTAGCCAAACATCATGCTGAAATTATTTGTTTCGAGAAATGCATTCGAATTCCTTTGCCTTCGGGGGATACATTGAAAGTATTCGGCGAAAAATCATCCAAAGGACTCAAACTCATGTCATGTACTCAAGCCCGAAATTTCTAAGCAAGAATTACATGGCTTTCTTGGCTTACGTGGTCAACACGAAAGTCAAAGGGAACGATCTTAAGGATGTCCCGATTGTACGAGACTTTCCTGGAGTGTTTCCCGATGACCTTAGCGGTTTACCTCCCGTGCGTGAAGTCGAGTTTAAGATCGATTTAATTCCGGGAGCGAACCCTGTGGCTAAATCACCATATCGACTTGCACCGTCAGAAATGCAAGAGCTAGCTAGTCAACTCCAAGAACTGTCCGACAAGGGCTTATCCGACTTGCTACCGTCAGAAATGCAAGAGCTAGCTAGTCAACTTGAACTGTCCGACAAGGGCTTTATCCGTCCTAGCTCATCGCCTTGGGGTGCACCTGTTCTGTTCGTGAAGAAGAAAGATGGATCATTTTGTATGTGCATCGATTATCGTGAGCTTAACAAACTTACCATCAAGAACCGCTACCCTCTTCCTCGCATCGATGATCTTTTTGACCAACTTCAAGGAGCTGCTATTTTCTCAAAGATTGACTTACGTTCTGGCTATCATCAATTACGAGTTCATGATGATGATATCCCAAAAACTGCGTTCCGTACCCGATATGGACACTATGAGTTCATGGTGATGCCCTTTGGTTTAACGAATGCTCCTGCTGTCTTTATGGATCTCATGAATCGAGTATGCAAGCCGTATCTAGACAAGTTCGTGATTGTCTTTATTGACGACATACTTATCTACTCCAAGTCCAAAACCGATCACGAACATCACCTGCGACAAGTTCTTGAGCTATTGAAGAAAGAACAACTATACGCAAAGTTCTCAAAGTGCGAATTTTGGCTTGAGGAGGTCCAATTTCTGGGACACGTGGTGAATAGTCAAGGAATTCACGTTGACCCTGCAAAGGTGGAAGCTGTGAAAAATTGGTGTGTTCCCACAACTCCAACCGAGGTTCGTTCTTTCCTTGGTCTTGCTGGGTATTATCGACGTTTCATTGCCAACTTCTCTCGAATCGCGAAACCGCTTACTTCCTTGACCCAAAAGAATAAACCATTCGAATGGGGGTCTGAACAAGAGGGAGCCTTTGAATCCTTAAAGCACAAGTTGTGTAATGCTCCTATCTTGACCCTTCCCGATGGGAACGATGATTTCACCGTATATTGTGATGCATCTAAACAAGGCCTTGGTTGTGTTCTCATGCAACGAGGAAAGGTCATAGCATATGCATGGAGACAATTGAAGGTCCATGAGGTGAATTATACGACACATGATCTTGAACTTGGTGCTGTGGTTTTTGCCTTAAAGATTTGGAGGCATTACCTTTATGGGATGCAATGTATAGTCTACACCGATCACAAAAGCCTACAACACGTCTTCAATCAAAAGGATCTCAACATGAGACAACGACGTTGGGTTGAGTTGATTAGTGATTATGATTGTGACATTCGTTACCACCCTGGAAAGGCAAATGTCGTAGCCGATGCACTAAGTCGTAAGATTCATAATAAGATGATCTCGTTTCAAGAAATTCGCGATCGACGACAATGGTTTGATATCTTGGGAGAATTTGATACTGAGATTCGTCTGGATGTTAACGAGACTACGGTACTGCTACAAAATTTGAGGATTGAGAATGACATCGAGACTTGTATCATGGAGGCTCAACAAGCGGTTCAAGAAGTAGGAAAAATGGGAGAGGAATTGGAGTACAACCTTCGAGCTCAACTAGAAACGAAACCCAATGGGTTGATGTATTTCTTGAATCGAATTTGGGTTCCAAACCGTGATAATCTTCGTACCTTTATCATGAATGAAGCTCATCAAACTCGTTACTCAATTCATCCTGGTTCCGATAAGATGTATATGGATCTGCGTGGTCAATACTGGTGGCCTGGAATGAAGAAAGACATAGCAACTTACGTAGCTAAGTGTCTTACGTGTACAAGGTTAAAGCTGAACATCAACGTCCTAGTGGATTGCTTGAACAACCCGAGATTCCCATGTGGAAATGGGAACACATATCCATGGACTTCATAACCAAACTACCTCGCACCTCTCGTGGTCATGATAGCATATGGGTGATTGTTGACCGATTGACCAAGTCGGCACATTTCATACCCATACGTGACACTTACAAAACGTCAAGGTTAGCTCGTATATACATTGATGAGATTGTGAGTCGTCATGGCGTACCTTTGCATATCATATCCGACCGAGACGCTCGTTTCACTTCGCACTTTTGGTCGTCTATGCAAGAACTTTTGGGTACACAACTGGATTTAAGCACGGCTTACCATCCTCAAACGGACGGTCAAACCGAGCGAACTATTCAAACCCTAGAGGATTTGCTACGTCTTTGTGTCCTTGACTTTGGTGGTGACTGGGATACGCATTTACCTCTCGCGGAATTTTCATATAATAATAGTTACCACTCGAGTATCAAAATGGCACCTTTTGAAGCACTCTATGGTCGTAAATGTCGTTCCCCGATCTGCTGGACTGACATTGGGGAAAATTTCATCACTGGTCCTGAGCTCATACAAGAGACAACCGATAAAGTTTCCATGATTCGCAAGAACCTTGAAGTGGCTAGAAGTCGACAAAAAAGTTATGCCGATAAACGGCGCAAGCCGTTGGAATTCCAAGTTGGGGATATGGTTCTTCTTAAAGTCTCACGATGGAAGGGAGTCGTTCGCTTTGGGAAGAAGGGTAAATTAGCTCCATGATAGGGTATGGCGAACACAAAATAAAGCAACAGTTAGATGATCTGGTAGCAAAAACATCAGATGTCCTTTTAAACTAGTAGGGATATATGACAATAAACATCGTTCATGGATATTAGAGGTAAGGAATAACGAATATAACCAAGATCCTGCTCAACATATGTAGGGGCACCCATTTGTAAGAAGGTTTTCTCAAAACGAATACAATCTGATGGAGCAGCTAACTGATCAGAACATGGAGCCTTGTAACATATTATCAGCTTTAAAAAGCAAAACCCTAATAATGCATCCGTAACCAGAGACGTATACAATGCTCAACAGAAGATAATAAATGAAAAGAAAGTCGGTGAAACACCAATGCACGTTTTAGAAAACCTTTTGTATTTTAAAGGGCATGTTATTACACCTGAGAAGATCCCGCTACAAATGTCGTAGGAAAAATATTTTTTTGTCATCCAAAATCATATGACACTTGGCATGCATTCCCGCATAGGCTGATGATAGACACTACATACAAAACAAACATGTACAAGCTTCCATTTGTTCATATTGTTGCTGTGACCTCGACACACAAGACATTTTGTGTTGCTCGTTTATTAGGAAAGAACGGGAAGATAATTTTGAATGGGTGCTTAACAGATTGTAAGATACGTTACACAGGTGTATGGAGCAACACGTCATAATGAAAGACAGAGATCTTGCTTTAATGAACGCATGTGTTAAAGTATTTCCGGATGCTTCGAAGTATTTATGCAGGTGGCATATTGATGAAAATATCGCAAAACACTGTAAAGCAAGTTTTACGAAAGATGACCGGGGAAAGTTTAAATACTCATGGGCACGTTTGTGTGAGTCTCCCATGCCGGAGATTTACGAGTATAACTATAACATTCTTTACGAATTCCTAGTTGAAGTAAAGCAAGGAAGTAAGTTTTCCTTACATACATACATACATACATACATACATACATACATACATACATACATACATACATACATACATACATACATACATACATACATACATACATACATACATACATACAAACATACATACATACATACATCATAGGACATGGAATGAGTCGGGAGTGATGCACCATTCCCGACTTATTTTACTTGTATTGTTTGCTTACGGGGACCAGGTGCAACCTTGCGAGATGTTTGGCGGAGTATTTTGCTTCGTATTATTATCGCCAAGAGCGAGGAGCGGTGTATGGCGATGCTTACATCACATTGATTGCTCAAGCCTTTAGTTATCTTCCTCGATATCTTGGCGACGAATCTCCTCCGATCGAGCTGGTGAGATTTGATCGTCGTACATTGTTCGGCATGCGTATTATACGCCAGTTTCCGGGCAACATGTAACCTTTCGTGTTTTCGTTAATTAATAGTTAACCCTGTTATGTTCTTGTAAGGACTATTTATGTCATTTAAGAAACTATATGGGTTGTTTATGAATGTTCCTCTTGTTGTGTATTAATTCATTAATTTAAGAGTTAATAAGTTATTTTTACTATAATAAACATAATAATAATAGTCAAAATAAAATAAAAATAATAATAATAATAATAATAATAATAGAAATAATAATTTGTAAAAGTTAAATAATTAATAAGTTAGAATAATGTTTAAAAACTTAAAAGTTTAATTAAGTTGAGGGGGCCTTAGTGATAAATTTGAAAGTTTTAAGCATAAATTAATAAAAGTTAAAACTGCAGGGACCAAACGTGTAACTTTTAATAAATCAACCCAAAACCCCCCCCCCTCACCGTCGACCCAACTCCGGCCACCCCTCGGCCGACTCTCCGGCGAGGCCAAAACCCCTGGAATCCTTCGTATTTCGACATCAAACTGTCCCAATCGGTTCGTGTGCATGATTCGAAACCGTTTTAGAACCTTAATCGCCTTTAAACAACGGATATGAACTCGAAAGACCCGAGTAACCGTCGCCATTATCAACAGAGCCGTTCGGCATTCAAGACTCAATAATAATCCAATTAATTAAACTTGAACAATCGTTTAACTATCCCTAATCTATCACCACTTGCAATTTCATCTGAGAAACACACAAACCCCGCATTCGATCCCCACTTCCATCGTGAACTGCAACCGTAGTGTTCTTCAACCTTCAGTCGTTCTTAATTAAAATTGATAAAGGGCTTTCAATCACCGAGACCAGTAGAAGCTATCTATGCAACGAATTTGATTATTAACATCATTTGCAACCTGAACCAATCTCGACATAGCCGCGACTTGTTCTTCGTCTTGCTCACCATCGATTCGACTTTGATCCGGTAAGTATACATATTATCATGTTCGTATGATCATTACAAACAAAAGCCCTAAGTTTAATTCGGCTGAAACATACGAATTATCGATCAATTTGATGAAATCCGAAGTTAGGGTTCATGGGATTTGGGGGTTTCGAGTAGTTAATGCTTTTAACAATTAAAAACCACTTTCTGTCAGGCATAGGCGCCCTAGCCTAATGGTAAACCACTCCCATGTCATCCTTGAGGTCCCGGGTTCGAACCCGGGCAACCTCAAACATTTTTTTTAAGGCTTTTCAGCCTTTAAATAAATTATGGAAAATTTTTAATAATTATAAAAATTATTCTTGTAAACTTTAAATATTTTTAAGGACACCAAATTATTTTCTGTAAATTTGTTACTTTAATATTTTTATAAAATATTTTTAACACATGTTATACTTAGTTTATTTTTATAAAAATAAACTCTAAGTAATAGTTTAAATCACTAAATTATTATTGGTTAACACGTTATCTTTAATAATAGTTTAATCATGATAATTATAAAATTTATTTACATTTTATAATTTAACTTTACAAATTATTATAAATGATTTTATTTCCTCTCCATATTAAATTACCTAAATTGTATTTTCTTTCATTGGATTAAAATATATATATATGATTTTCATAGTTAACCTTATTTGTAAAACCCCAAATTCCTATTGAAACCCTAGTTCACGTTTAATCGTTAATATTACCTCTAATCTTAACCTTGAAATATATACGTTAGGTAACTTGAAAAAGAATCGTTGGAGCACCGTTTATTTCTTGTTATCATCCTATATATATATATATCATGTGAGTTTTTCCATGCCCCTCTTTTACTTTATTTCACACCTTTTGGGGTGAAACATGTTAACTTTATAAACTTGCACTTGTAAACATCGTGATACTTGTAAACGCACATGCAATTCATCTTTACTTTTGTCATGGTTATTTGTAATATTGTGAGCCTTATATGATGAACATTATATGTTGACAATCATTAACTATTGCTAGCCTGGCGACGTCATAGATCTATGGGCCTGACAAGCCTATTTGGTGCTAAAGCCGAGGTTATTGCCGGCTCCTGATGACGTATGCTTGTTCATCATGGGAACCAAGTACACTTAGCTAATCGTTAAACTTGTAAATGATATTCTTGGTCAAGGTTTGATTGTAGCTATATGTTATCTATAAACTTGCTTTATTCGTAACCATTGACATGAATTGCTACTTGTAAACTTTTATATATATATATGTATGCTTAACCCATGGAAACTCACCAACTTTTAAAAGTTGACCCTTTTATTTTTAACATGTTTCAGGAAATGCACAAGGTTGATGATTATCTTTTGAAGCATGCTTACACCTAGGATTTGGACCTAGGAAAAATAAATAAAATAACTTGAGACTTGAAAGTTGAACTTTGTTTATTTTTGTTTGTTGAGACATTTGGTTGTAATGTTTATTTCAACTTATGAATTTTTATATTTACAATTTATGGTAGTGTTATGTGGCTGTGAACAATCTTAACCCTCACATCTCGACGTTTCAGCCGTTAAGGTTGGGGTGTGACACAACATACGATTCTCTATTCGACCCGGGGAGATCTGGCAACCGACAGCCGTACAGTAGGTCGGCGTTGATGATCCGCAAAAGCTGCCAGAGCATCCCCCCATGATCATCCATCCCACGACCAGCCGCTGCATGACCAACCGCCACCACATAAGCCGCCACCACCTCAGCCATAGTTTTCTCGACTCATTTATAGAAATGTGAGGCTTCCTGCATGTATGGAGACATTTATGTAGGAGGTTGCTTTGAGTTTACGGGAGCAGGGTGATCATGAGTCAATATTTTAGTGTTTAATTGATCTAAATGCTTGATTTTATATCATGATTATTGTAAAACAAGTTGACTTTGTTTATGATTGGATTCATAGGTGTTTGGAGCTTAAAGGAGCATAATTTGAGGCAAAAGTAGCAAAAATAAAAGTTGAAGGACAAAAGATGTAAGTATCAAAAAATGGAATAAATGAGGTCAAGAAAGAGACCCAGCGTATGATACTTCGGGTTTGGGCGTATCATACTACGGGCAGCGTATCGGCGGTGTATTTGTGGGCGTATTTTTCAAAAGGAATAGAAAGTTGGGCGTATGAGGCGGCGTATCATATGCCGGTGGGCGTATGATCGCAGGTGGCCTAACAACATCCGGATTTTGTGGATTTTCAAGTTTATTTAAACCAATTCAACCCCAATTCAATCTAGAACTTATTGGAGACAAAAAGTGACAAACTTTAGGTGATTTTTGGTGTTCCAAGGCTCCCCAAATCATTCACAAACATTCTCCAATTCAAGATCGAAGGCATAATGAAGATGATGCGTGGCTAGGTCTTTTGTGATTGCTTTTAGGAATACAATTCTTGTCAAGTGAGACAATTGGTATGCTTTGATTAGGGTTTTGTATTGAATAATGAACTATTGAATTAAGTTTTAGTTTTCATTAACTTAAAAGGTTTACTTGTAAATAAATTTGTGTGCTTGATTATCAGTTTTCGGTTTCCTTGCATCGTGAGCTCATTAAGAAAAGTAGACAACGTGATATAGGTAAATTGGTAACATTATGAACGAACGAATCTTAAAAGCTTGTTCCTTTGTTGTCACTTTAATCAAAAACTGAAATATAGAAATCACGTTTATAAAAACCCTAATTCAAAAGTACCAATTGTTGATCTGGCAGAATTGGAAACCGGAAAGTAATTGTATTTCATTATTTACGTAAATTCATTTCAAAGTTCTTTGCTTTATGCACATTTGATCATTAATTCATCCAAAGTTCCAATTTTAATTATAAATTTTGTGTCTTTAAGTTAATCATGTCGCATTAATTAAACACTTTCCACATATTCCCTATGGAGACGACCTAGCTAAGACCGATATAATAACTTGTTTTTGATCGAGTCTAGACAATCAGATCACAGGGTCGTCGGCTCGATCGAGTTGAGGATCTTATGGATTGGCATGTTCAGCTCGAGATTGTGCGAGCATGTGCTGCTGGTATTGATCATCCGGAGTTGCCATCGCCTCGACATTACTCAAACTCGCTGTAGTTTTTATATTATTGTTAGAATTGTAAGTTTTATTTTGTTATGTATTTATAAAATTTTTATTTATATTATCATTTTATATTAACGTTTGTATTGTTATCTCGATTGTTCAGTTAAATTATGAATTTAAAATTATTTATATATTCATCGGTTAAGAAAATTACAAAAAAATAATAACGTAACATAAAACTAGTCGACATAAATTTATTTGTTTATTTATAACAAAAATAGATGTAAAAATAACAAAAAAAATAAAAATCCCCTTAACCTATACGCCGCGTATGGGTCTATACATGGCGTATAGGTGTCACATGTGTATACGCAGAGTTAAGGCTAAAAAAAAATGAAGCCATACATGGCGTATGGATCCATACGCCACGTATCGCCTCCGTCGACATTAAAATGACACCTCGTCTGACAGATCTGTAAAGTTCTAATCACGATCGATTCCACATTTTGTTGCACTTGATAATCAAATTAAGACGGATGTATGCGTGTATGATATCAACGAACATTAAACAAACTCAATCGAATATTATTAATCAAATGATTACAATACCAAAAGAGTATACATCGTTTAAGCTCGATCCACTTGAGGTGAACTCCCCTCGGGCGGCCTATCACACAACTCTGTGCTCTCTCACCCTCAGAGCACTTTTACGAATGTACACACATAATGAAATACAAAGGAAAAACATCTATATATACTATGAGATGTTCTCGCGCGGTAACTCTAAGTTTTCACACGATAAGTTCTTTATCATTCATCTTGGAGTTCTTGATAGAAAGGTCCAACTTCCAACTTAAGATGTATTAGGTATACGATAGAAAGGTCCAACTTCCACTTTGGATTCCTGAAGAACCCGATTCTTCAATCCAATGACAAGATTCTGTGATGACAAACTACATCATTTAAAGTATTCTTCCCCCTATGTAAGATGTAATAAGCCCATATTTTTAGGGCAAGAATACCAAAAAAACTTGATTCTTCACTTAATTAACCCGTTCGATTATTGTCCCCATCAGTAATATAAGATAAGCCCACATTGTTAAGTTTCAATTCACGAATGACCCGAATCAAATGTTATAGATATAGAATCTTGAACTTGATCAAACAACACAAAAACCCATGTTTAGGTACCAAACTTCAAATCATCCGGCATCCTCTAGATTTGGGCTGAAACACTTGTTCTAAACCTTCACAAACTAACAAGTTTTCGCATCTAGACAACGTTCTTGCATTTTTGCAAAGTTTTCGCAAAAATCAAGTTGATAGTAAAAGTTTTCGCGCGAATGTTGAAGTTTTTTCTTGATGAAGTTTTCGCATATGAACTAGGTAAATGTTCTCGCGCGATAACTTTATGTTCTCGTGCAGCAACTTTAAGTTTTCGCAATAAGCGGTTACCGATGCGAAAACTGCCCAAGTTTTCGCAAAAAGCGGTTATTCGTGCGAAAACTTTGTCAAAATCAACTTTTTGTGTTTGATTCACTGTTGCGATTTCAATTCTTCAATTTTCATCACCATAACTTGAAGATACTAAGCGTGTTGATGCAGATCATCATTTTAGTAAGTACAAAGTCGATTTCATGTGTGTTGACCCTCGGTTTCACCTTCTTCTCATTCAAAACCGATCCAAACTCCATCTAAGCCTTTTAGATCTTCAACCTCCATGTTTAATGTCTTAATATGGATGATTGCGGAATGAAAATTCGTGTATCAAGAGCAACACCTTGCTCTGATACCAAATGTAAAGTCCTAATCATGATCGATTCCACATTTTGTTGCACTTGATAATCAAATTATGACGGATGTGTGCGTGTGTGATATCAACGAACATTAAACCAACTCAATCGAATATTATTATCAAATTATTACAATACCAAAGGAGTATATATCGTTTAAGCTCGATCCACCCGAGGTGAGCTCCCCTCGGGCTGCCTATCACACAACTCTGTGCTCTCTCACCCTCACAACACTTTTACAAATGAACACACAAAATAAAATACAAAGGAAAAACATCTATATATACTATGTAGATGTTCTAGCACGAGAACTTGATGTTCTCGCGCTGTAACTCCAAGTTTTCGCACGATAAGTTCTTTATCATTCATCGTGGAGTTCTCGCATCATCATCATGTGGTAGATCAAATCGTCCATTTGGTAAGTTCTCTCATTGTGTTCTTATAAGTTGAAATTACAGACATTCGGTCCTAGTATAAGAAAAATGCAATACAACTGATTTTGTTTGAGAAAACTAGAGAACAAAATTTCACATTTGGAAGAGGAAAATGCAAGACTTGAGGGATAGAAGGTATGCTATTGATTTGGAGATTTAGCATTGGTTTCTACTTTTATTTTAGCATGTGTCAAAAAGGAAAGCTACACTTACAATCATAGAAGAATATATTTCATTTTGGAGTCCTGATGAGTTTAGGATCTGAGAATTTATGTGGTGAAGATACAGGTGATCTGGTACACTGGAAAAAGAGGAGAAATGTTGGAGCAATAGGCACAAAAGGTACAGAAATCAAAAGCTGTAGGTAAATCTAAAAATTAAACAAGATTTTGTTTGATTTATAATAATTTTTGTTAACTGAAGTGTATAGCTTAGCATGTGTTCGTTGTTACTGATTTTGATATCTCAATGATGGTTTATTAAACAAAATGAATCAATTTACAAACTTACCCTTGGTCCAAAAGCATTTGTAGTTGCACCAGATCCTATTGTCGCCTGATTCTTTTTACATGAAAATACAAATTCGTATGATAAGGTGTGACTTTGACTTATATTGTTCTTTTAGTTTGGACATGTTGAAATTTCTTCAATGCACAATCTATTATTTGCCCCATGTAAAGATGGTAGGGCCAACTCTATTCTATTGAAAATTAGGCAGCTGCCTAGGGCCTTATATTTACATACGTTTTATAACAACAGTTGTAATGAAATTCGACATTAGGGTTTAGTGAGAACGAATCAAATTCAATTAAGGATAGGGGACGACGATACAAATCCCCGGCCCGAAATTTATCCTGAACGAAAGGCGGTTCGGCCCCGCTGCCATGGCCTTGAAATTTCCGGTAACAAATTCTAATTTTACTAAATTCGTTGGTATATCATATTATTTTACTTATAATGAAATTGAACATCAGAACATGCATGCATGCAAAGGTGATCAACAAGAAGATCCATAGCGCATTTTCTTTTGTAACATTAAGAGGATAGTGATTCAGTTTTGGTGACGGGTAGATAAACCCGTCAGCATAGGAGTACTTTCATGTGTCGGTTGCCCTTATGCCCTTCCGAATGCTAACGTTCATCTCTAGAAATATAGGTCAGGCTGTGTAAAGTATCTCTATAGTATTGATGCTCGGGGTGAGGTAGGCGACGCTATGACCATAACCGGTGCTCCTCTATCACGTGTAGCAACTAAGTATTTCCCAGAGGTGGTTTTGGATCTTAGGCAGGGGCGGATATACCCCTCAACTTATTCCGGGTAGTATAAAAAAAATTCTTTACTGTTTTACGCAAACAAAAATTACGGTTTTACGTTACCCCTGAAAAAAATTATGTTACCCCTAAAGTTTTTTTAATCAACACTTCTTCAAAAGTTTTAAATATTATAAAAAAAGTCTAATACTTTATAAACAAACAATACACTCTATAAAAACATAAAAACCCATTAGCCCATAACATAAAAACCCAAAATACCCATTACTCATTACCCAACCCAATATAATAATAAGCCCAAAATAAAAATATAAAACATAAAAAATGAAAAAAAGAATGCAAGATTGACCAGCAGTAGTGCCCAACAATAGCCGTCTTCACCTCACATGCCGGCTACCGCCTATGCACTACGCCACCGCCCACCAGAGTACTGGACCAACCACATGCGCCATTCATATATTCACTAAAGGTAACAATTTTTAGTTTTTTACGCTATTAGACTATGAAATTGCGGATTTATGGTTTATGATGTTCAATTTTTAATATTTTTATGTTACTTGTTATAGAAATTAGAGATTTGAAAGATGAATTAGGGATTTGATTTTGAAATTAAGGATTTGAATTGTGTTATTTCTAAATGCAATTTGTAATCTTTTTATGTTATTTGTTATAAAATTAGGGATTTGAATCTTAATGAAAGAGGGTGTATTTTAGGCGAGCTTAAGGTTTTTTATTACTCAGTAAAAGAAGATGATAGATTTGCTCGGCTAATGCTGGAAACAGGAAAATATATTTTTTTCCTTTGTTTTGTCTGATATTGAAGCTAACATTGGTTTTACCGGTTGCAATCGCAGCCGTTGAAAGATGCTTTTCTAAATTGAAGTTTAGCAGTACGGATTTACGAAATCAAATGGGGCAGGAATATTTGAACAATGCTCTGGTATGTGCGGTTGAAAAGGAAACGTTTAACGAAGTAACGGATGAGGATGTAATGTTTAGTTTTCAAACTATGAAAAACCAAAGAGAAAAGTTCTTACATGTAGTTGGTATTTGTTTAACTTCTTTTATTATCATATTTTTTTCTTTCATTTACATAAATGTACGGCAAAAAAATATTTACATTACCCCTGAACTTGTCTTCTAGATCCGCCACCGATCTTAAGGCTCACCGGGGGACTTCGTTGGTGGATCTTGCTTTGGAATGTGAACTAACTTGTTATGTTATGTTGTCGGTGTTTCATGAATTGCACTTTGATGGTTCCATTGAGGTTTCCACGAGGCTTCTTGCAACTTTTGCTATCATATTCTATGAGTTGAAATATGGATTAAAGGTACTATCTATGTTATTATGGATTGATAAGAAGTTTTATATACAATTCGATTTTGTTTGTTAATTTTGTCTTGTGTGTAGATCAGGTTTGAGTATTAGTCCTCCAATGTCTTTTGATAGCCCAAACAGGGTAAATGAATCATATAATGTTTTTGATCAAATAGAATGTAACACTATAGTTTAAATATATACTTTTGTTTCCTTAAACAGGCTATAACTGGTTTGGAACATGCTTTAAGCGAAATTAAAAAGGCCTTGCAAATGGCTATTCAAGCATATGTTGTAACTCTTTGTGTAGCTTGGCTCTTTTATGAGAGTTGCAGTCGAGAGTTATTAGTGAAATCGTATTGTGTTGGCGATCATGTTTCAGTCGTTAAGGGATTTTATCAAGATCTTTTGGCGTTTCCTTTGGAAAAGGCGAAGGGGATTGTTGGGAGGACACATGAAACTCATAGACCACACCTGTGTAGAAACATTTATAAGTTGAGTGATAATCGGGGATTATTGGCGCTACTCTCTGCTAATTGTGACATTCGGTAATTTTCCGTTACCAAACTCCATTAGTTCCGTTAGGTCTTGCATACACGTGTCGTGAGCACACACTAGTTGTCGTTGAACGTTGGTGACTTAATAATAATTAACAACAATTATCAGATAATAACTTAACTAAAAATGTGATTATTAAGTTGTGCTTATGTGCTTACATGATTTAAATATTATTTGTGAATTTTATCTTGTAACGTGTCAACGTGTTATTTATAATTCATGTGTTTTGTTATTAATGAAAGATATACATGACTATTATTGTTGGTTAATAATACTTGGTGTTTAGTAGTTAAAACCTTTTAAAAAGTGTTAAAAGATGAGTTTTATAAAATATAAATAATGGGGGTTAAGTGTAATTACCTTAAAATAAAACTTAACAAAATTAAACCCAACCCTAATCCCTCCCCACCCTTTCGGCCGCAACCATCACCATACACACACACATTGCGATTTCAACCCAAGAACAACAATCAAGCTTTGATTTTGATCGAGTTTCAATGGTTACAACACATTAGCAACTTCAATTCTCGGCCATTACGCGATTAAAGGTTAGATTTTTATGAGTTTTCATGGTTTTGAGTGTGGGCCGAACCCTAGTTCGAAGTTGATGCTTGAATGTTGAATTTTTGATGGTTTGATGATTGTATGATGTTAGTTAGATTGTATTGATGCTAGTTTACGTGGATTATACAAGAAATTCTTGGTTTAGAAGCGTTGTTCATACCTTACTAATAATAGTAACTTTTGTGCATGAACTTGATGATTTCATGATGAATTGATGATGTTATGATGCTAATGATGTTGTATGAATGTTGGAATTATGATAATTATGCTAGAAATCCAAGAATTGATCATGTAGTTCATACCTTGCTAAAAGTAGAAACTTTTGGAATTAAGATTGGTGAATTATGATGATTTGATGATGTTGAACATGTTTAAATGATAGTTATGAGCTTGAATAGGTATTGTGTTGATGAATTCATGATTGAATTGAGCGTTAGATTGATTTTGGGATGTTACTTTCCCAAAAGGGAAACTTTATTTATGTAGAACTTTGGATATGGTGAATTGAGTATAATCATGATGTTAGGGCCATGTTAGAATGTTTATTGATGGTGTCTACTGTGGTGGAATGTGTTAATTGGGTTGTATGGATACTTGATTGGTCAATTAGGAAATTTGAACTTTTATGGATTATACATGATGATGATCATCATACACGCGTGCGAATCTGAGGCCCCTACCTAGTAGGATTGGCCGGGTTTAGGGTGTGAATTCGTGAGTGGCTTCACATGGCATGTTGTGCATGATTAGACTTTATGTATGATGTACTAGTTGTGATGTAATTATAATTATGATGAGCATGTTGACTACTTGAGATTCGCATGAGTTGTATGATAATCTAAGTTGTATGATGATCTTGGTAGAACAAGTGGTTGATGAAGTGACATACGTGAACAACTTGTATGATAACCGTGTATGATGTGTTGCTATGCTTGATTAAATGGTATTTCAACAATAATGTCACCAACGAGTCAAACGGGTCAACTTGGTCAAATGTGTCTTGTTTTTCCAAAACCTTGCGTCAATGTGTTTATTGAGCACTTAGGGTTGTTAATGATTCTGTGTACAAGTACTCATGTACTTGTGTGTTCTAGGTAACCTCTGAAGGTTGTCTTTCCTCTCTCTCTCAAGTTAGCTTTAATATAATTCGGGTGCACACCAGGTGAGTTCATGCCCCATTTTCTTATACACTCTCTTTTGAGGGAGATAGCATACTCATTTACAAACGCTTTACTATTGTAAGTTGTGTATAGTGTAATGTAGTGCGATATACTATGAAAGTCCTCACACTTTCGGATCGTTAATATTGGAACTAGCGGGAAATCTTGGGTAGTACTACTGTGTTTGACAAGCCCCACCTGCGAGACTCGAGGTCAAACGGGTGCAATATTGTCCTAACACATGGTGTCACGACCTGGTAAGTCGTGATGGGAGGCAATCAAACAAAACACTGTCAGTTTCGATCACGAAATCACTATGATTATTAATTGTGAATTTAGACTAGCTATCTAATTCAATGCACTCTTATGTTTTATATTTGTTACTGTTATGTTTTACACAAATTCTTGAACTCACCAACCATTGTGTTGACTCTTTTAGTATGCTATTCTCAGGTTGTGGTTAATGAAAAGCCTAGGAGCACTCACGGGATAGCATTTTGGGTCAGCATTGTTGGGAACAATGGTGGTTTTTGCAATTGAAATAATTATGTATTTGTTTTGAACAACGGTTGGCGCGTGTTTGCGTATTTTATATTGTGTTGCATTACTTTGGTTTGTCTTGTTTACTGAACGCTTCCACACTATTTTAAAGTGTTAAACTCTAATTTTGCTTGAATGTTTCATATAGAGTCGTTCTAGTAACTAATGACTGAGATCCTGGTTTGTTCAAACGCCTCGCGGTAAAACCCCGCACGTGGATTTTGAGGGTGTGACAGATTGGTATTAGAGCCATTGGTTATAGGGAATTAGATTGCATACACACTAGACTCTAACCGCACAGTTTGCAGGTTACTCGTAACTTATTTCCTTACTATATACTCATTGGCATATGCATCATGTACTTCGCAGCATGGCATCGTCATCCAGAGATTCAGGCAAGAGACCTGCACGGTCTGAGTCACCTCCTCCTTCTCCCGTACCTGATAGGGGATCAGACTGGCCTCGACATCCTTACCCCTCTGAAGAGATGGATTGGGATCAGCTATTCACATTACCCGAGCGCGATCCTCCGCGGAACTGGAACTTCTATCCTACCTATATACACCGCATGGTTTACAGGGAGCGAGTACCACCTGTAGCTCCTACTCGACTTAGGACTAGATCGTCGACAGCTTCTCCAGCACACACACTTCCTACCTTGGACATCCCACACGAGCAGGCGTTTGCAGCATTGGTGGCTATACTAGACACCGAGCGGCAACGTATTAGAGGACTCACTAATGAGAACTCCACTCTATGATGCGAGATGCGACAGTTACGGTTACAGGTAGAGATTGCAGGACCGTTAAAGGGTACTTAAGCTTGCACTTAGTTAACACACTTAGGAGGATCTTAAGATCACTTAACAATTCAAATAGGGAACTGTGAACTTTTTCTTAAGATACAAGACAAACACAAGTAAAAGCAAGAGCAAGAACACAAGATAAAATTTTCAAGGAAGTTGTATATTGCTTCTCTAGTTCTATTACAAGTGTTGTATAAGTATATTTTGAATACAAGAATTGGAGACTACTTATACTACATCCTACAACTATCAATATGCAAAAAGACAGTCAGAAGTGACTAATCTAGACAACAAGATCAGCCTAAAGTCAAAAGGCAGATTGCCTTTTGACTAGTGACTATGACAAGCCATAGCTCATTGACTTTCCTATTACAAAAAGCCAAGAAGGAACAAAAATAGAAACTTGTAGGCGAAGACCTTATCTACTTTATCATAAAGTATGGAAGTTTCACCAACTAGTGATAGCAGGTGAACTACTAGAGCATGCAGCGGAAAGTAGGTTGCTTTATGATAAAGTTGATAAAAAAGGTATCTTTTCTCTCTCTTCAGAAGAAAATCAGTCTTGTCTTTGAACAGCTTTGGAAGACTTTGTCTTGAGAGCTTCAGAAGACTTCATATTTTACCTTCGAAAGAGTTGAGTCTTTGGCTTCGGAAGACTTTAGACTTAGAATATTTTCCAAGTTCAGTGTAAAGCTTCCGCAGCAGTTTCATCGGAACTTTGTCTTCGGAAGATTTTACACTTAGCATTTTTCTTGAGTGTGTAAAACTTCCGAAGATAGTTCACCTTTGTTCCGAAGTGCATGTTGGAAGACTTGGTTATTTTGGTATCTTTTGGTTGCATCAACCTCTTAACTTCAAAAGTTCCTACAAACTCCCCCTAGGCTGATGCTACCAAAACAGAGAGGTTCTTCAGACTGGGATAGTCCACATGAGGATCTCAGAATTCCTTTCTTCATCAGCAAATCTAGATTCTTCAGACTCATGAAGTACCTTCACATGTCATAGAGATCATGTAGAGGGAGTTCAAGCATGTCACTTGTGAAGTAGACATGTTGTTCTCCCTGATCTCTAATGACATACCATCTGCCTGGATTTTCAGCAAAAGTCCAGAACAGAATTTGTCTTCCAACAAAGAGAGGCTCTACTATGATAGGAGTTGGGTGAGAGTCCTTTTCATGCACTTCCTTAGGATGTTCTGACTCATCCTGAGGTTGGGAGGAGGATGCCTTTCTTCTTTTCTTCTTTGAAGATGATCTTCTTTTGGCCATCCTTTTTTTCCTCCCTGATGATTTTAACTGAGAGGGTTGGTCTTCAGTACCAGGTTCTTCAGTGGATTCCCTCTCAGTTGGGATCTCCTCTCTCCCAGTTTCAGATGGAGAGGGAGGAGCCCTGTTGTGGGTTAGAAGATGAAGTTGGCTGTTGTGCAGCTTTAGGTGCAGGTGGTGTTGTCTCTGTAGGTTCCACCTTTACCTCAACTTCAGGTTGAGCTTGACTTGATGATGAATGAAGGTCCACAAGCTCTCCCCTTTTTATCTTTTTCTTGATCACCCTTATGTGCTCATCCATTGTGGATAAAGACATGGGACCAAGCCTCCTTTCGGAGAACCCATACAGCTTCAAGAAGCTCATCATCCTCTGCCTATCTGTAGACTTTTTCTGACTTTTCTGGATGATGGCTCTTGATTTTACAGCTTCTTCCCTTTGCCTCTTCTTTGCAGCTTGCCTTTCTTTCTTGGCTTGCTCTTCCAGCTGCTTATTGTATTCAAATAATATATAATCGTAAGGCAAGGGAAGGAGTGCAGGTGCCTGATAGAGACCTGTGGCACTCAGGTAGTTGATCATTTTTAATATTTCTTCTTCATCAACTACCTGAGGTTGTTCAGCAGCCACAGTCTCTGACTCAGGACTTTCTTGAACTGGGGAGAGGATAGGAATGTTCTTGTAAAGCCTTTTTCTCCTCATTTCTTCCTTGTGTTTGAGGGTCAAGGCTGCATCCTCTGCTTCCTTCATCTCCTTTGACAATTCAATGTCAGCCAGTTCATTTAACTCCTCTAAGGGGAGAGAGATGAGTTCATCTATGTTGTAGTTCCTGGTCCCTAGATAGTTGAGCCTGGCTGCCCTTAATTCATCTTCTTGAGTGTTTGGTACAGGGGCAGCCAGAATTGCAGCTTGCATGAATCTTGGGGAACCACTTGAACTCTCTCCCCTCAGCTTCCTTTCTCTCTTTTCTTCTTCAATCTCTTCAGGAGTCATCTTCCTTTTGCCTTTGTCAATTGTAGATCTTGATGACTCAGTCTAAGGAGAGCTTTGGCCTTCACTGCTTGATTCAGCAGTCAAGCTCTGGCCAGAGAGAGGTTATGAATCACCATCACCAGCTGGTGCCTCACTGAGGGTATGGGGTGCTGGAGGAGATCTTGTCTCAAGGTTCACAGTCTCAGCCTCTGGGCCTTCAGTCAAGGCTTTCCCTTCGAAGCTAATCTTGGGGTCTACCTCAACATCCAGTTGACCAAAGGCTTCAACTGCTAGCCTCTGTCTATATGATGCGGTTCTCCTTTTGAATTCTGCCAGCACCCAGTCTTGAATTTGATTGGCTAATCTGACAGCTTGTCTGTTATTGCTTGGGTTGACAAGTGCCAGATCTACCAAGTTTATACTCTCACAGAAACTCAGGGTGGAGATGTTGAGAATTTCTTGTTGACCCTGATCTCTAGAGATCATAAGAGCTTTCCTATCACTGTCATACCCCCAACCCCAGATTGGGTTCTCAGATGGGGCAGACATTACTCTTGGTACTCCCTCCATAAACAGTTGTTGAATGAGCAGTTCCAGATCACTGTCTAGAGGAGGTTGCTGAGTATGGACAACTGCAAGATAGGATGGTGAGTCCTGTATGTCCATACTTGAGGAAGAACTCCCAGGTTCTGTGGCTGTCAGAACTTCCTCCCCCTTTTTGGTAGCATCACCCTCATGCATAGGTGAGCTGGGGATGTGATCCACAACATCCACAGGTTCTTGTGGACCTGGATGAGTTTGTCCTATGGGTCTCTCAGCTAACTGGCCCTTGAGATCGGTGATCTCAAGTTGCTGGTCATGGACCCTCCTTTACAAGATAGTCACTTGTGATTCAAGGTGAGCTATCTGTGAAACCAGTAGTGTGCAGATGTCTTCGAGTTGGTGCATCCTGAGTTTCAGACTCCCCTCATCTTCAGTTATAGAATCATTGGGGGATGAAGGAGGTGAACCGAGGTCTGCTCCTTCACCACTAGCATGGGGTTCTTGGCTGTTGGATTTCCCTTGCCCAATGATAGTGTCAAGAGGCTGGGTTGCCGTGGTTGAGGTCTTAAAGATGTAATCACTGGCAACAGTGAGAGCCTCTTCAACATGGATCTCCTGGACAATCACAGGAAGATTCACCTCAGTTTGGGGTGTCTGATATGGGCTAGACAGGGGTGAAGCAGGAGTACTTATCTCCCCTTAAGTGTGGGTAGAGAGGGGAGAGTATGATACTCACTGAAACCCAAATCTTCATCAGAGTAGAAGTCAAGGCTGGGTATGGGGCAGTTGAGATCAAGAGGCTGGGGATGGTAGCTTTCCCCTGAAGGTTGATCACTAGAGTGTTGAGACTCAGAGTGATGGCTTAAGGCTGTTTGTGGAGTTGTGAGCTCATCAGGCTGAGCATAAGGAACCTCAGCACTGATTGTTTGAAAGATGGGTGTGGTCTGCTCCTCAGGGGAAGTGGGAGCTCGAGATTCCACTTCCTCCTATATGGGTTGTGATATGGGGGCCTGCACATGCTCAGTAGCAAGTGCTGGGGTTCGCTTGGATTTTCTTTGGTAGGTGATTTTGATGGTAGGTTGTATTTGAGGTGGGTGAGAAGTAGAGGGTGTTGGTTCATCACTAGTTGGGGCTGCTAGGATGTCACCCTGAGCAATGAGCTCAAAATTTTCGGGACAAGGGCTGTTTCTACCCCTGAGAACCCAATAGTTGGCTTTTTCAATATCTTGAAAATGCCAGGCCTCATATGTGCAAGTTTAAGAACATTACCTGTTCCCCTCAACTATGGTCCCAATTCATAGTTGAGAATGTGTTGAATATACCGGGGGAACATGTAATATTCTAAGGAATCCAAATTCACTAGTAAATTTGAAAAACAAACTGAGAGTACCTGAATTTGACCCCTTGAACCATCCCATGGACAATGAAGGAGAGGTCTTCTGGAATCTGGTCCCATCCTCCATGTTTGTTGGATAAGCTGTGGATGACGACATGGAGGAGGTATTTCCATTGGAATGAGACCTTCCCCTTCCAGAAGGTCTTGACCAAAAAGTCAGCTTCGTAGACCATCTGTGCAAAGGATTGGTTGACAGCAGCTTTTGGAAAGGACAACTCACCTGCTTCATCATCCAGCTGCAAATGGGTGTTTATAATGATTGGAGTGATGAAAACCATCCTCCCCTGCACTGTGGCAGACAGTGCCTTCTTCCCGTCCATGGTGACCTCTTGACAGGTCCGCCAGAACTCAAGCTACTGATCCTTATAGAGAGGAGGATCGATTGTAAGGGAGGTGAAGTAGTGAGACAAAGAAAGATACCTACACACGTCTGAGAAGCTTGGATCCTTCTCAGAGTTTAACAGAGCAACTTGATTGTGTTGCCTGTGTATGTGCATGGTGAAATCAGGGTCGTTACGACGATCAAGATTGGCCATTGAAGAATCTTTGTAGTGAAGGAAAGAAGAAGATGATGAAATTTAGGGGTAATTTTAGGTTAAGCAACAATGAGAGAAGTGAGATAAAATAGAACCGTTTGGAAAGATATACTCTGGATTTGAGACAAAGTTATGACAAAAAGATAAACTTTAAAATCCACAAGTGGGTCCTACTTCTGAAAAAGGCGCCCAAAAAGTTAGTTTTCTTGGAAGTAGAAAAAGCTTCCGAAGGCAATTTTGGTTTCGGAAGCTTTGCAATCAAAGCTTCCGAAAGCAATTTTGCTTCGGAAGATATTTCAATGAGTTTTGAAAATTTTGGCTTCGGAAGAAATAAATGAGTCTTCCGAGACTAAATTGCTTTCGGAAGAAATTTGTTCCTAAAATGCATTTAAGTACTTATACCGAAATTTAAGCTTCGGAAGATACTTCAAGCATTTCTTTCGAAGGTAAATCTCAGATAAGCTGTTTAAACGATTTAGACATAAATTTCTTCCGAAGGTAAATTTTGCTTCTTCGGAAGTTAAATTTTCATCATTCTAAGAGATATCATTTTAAAAGTTCGTTTTTCTTCCAAAGAGAACTGGGCTTATGAAGTGATCTCATAGACAACCTAGGACACACAGTTTTAAGAAATAATATTGATTAAGTTACTAAGAAAAATCAACTCAAAGTTAATCATCCCAGTAGCTGCTACAAGATATTTAAATCTCTGTTCATCAAACGCTTTTGTGAGCAGATCGGCATATTGTTCATTTGTGTTAACTTTGATTAGTTTTATCAATCCCTTTTCAAAATTATCCCTAATCAGATGATACCTGATGTTGATGTGTTTGGTCCTTGAGTGCTGCACAGGATTCTCTGTAATAGAGATGGCACTGTTGTCTATGTGGATGGGAGTCTCTTTGAAATTGAACCCATAGTCTAGCATCTGATTCTAAATCCAAAGCACTTGAGCACAGCAGCTGGCAACAGTAATGTATTTAGCTTTAGCAGTTGATGCAAACACATAGGATTGCTTCTTGCATTGTCAAGAGACTATCCTTCCACCCAGGAACTGACACCCCCCAGATGTGGACTTTGCAGTCATGTTGCAGCCACCAAAATCACTATCTGTATAAGCATACAGACTGAAGTCTGAATTCTTTGGATACCAAAGGCCTAGATTTGGAGCACCTTTGAGATATCTAAGGATCCTTTTGACAGTGATTAGGTGTGACATCTTGGGGTTGGCTTGATATCTTGCATATATGCATATGGCAAACATGATATCAGGCCTGCTAGCAGTAAGATACATAAGTGACCCAATCATAGCCTTGTAGAGATATTCGTCTACACACTCCCCTTCAAGATCAGGACCAAGGGAGTGGTTTCTGGCTATGGGTGTCTTTGCAACCTAACAGTCGGTCATCTTGAATCTTGTAAGTATGTCTTGTACATACTTTGACTGACTGATAAAGATGCCATCTTCAACCTGCTTCACTTGAATTCTTAGAAAAAAATTGAGTTCCCCCATGGTACTCATTTCAAATCTATTCTTCATCAGCATCTCAAAGTCTCTGCAGATCTTTGGATTAGTTAAACAAAAGATGATGTCATCCACATATATCTGAACTAGCAATGTGTCATTTCCTGTTTCTTTGATGAAGAGAGTCACATCAATAGTACCTCTTTTGTATCCA
Source organism: Flaveria sonorensis (assembly GCA_025506505.1). Classification (NCBI taxonomy): domain Eukaryota; kingdom Viridiplantae; phylum Streptophyta; class Magnoliopsida; order Asterales; family Asteraceae; genus Flaveria; species Flaveria sonorensis. Next base: position 12,469,460 of record CM046429.1, read on the forward strand.
TGTTGACAGAGGTATGTTGATAGTGTCTCATACCACTTTCTTGGAGCTTGATGCAGTCCATAAAGGGCTTTATCAAGCTTGTAGACATAATCAGGATGATTTGGGTTTGCAAAGCCAGGTGGTTTTGTAATATAAACTTCTTCATCAATCACCCCATAGAGAAAAGCACACTTCACATCAAGCTGGTAGACCTTGAAATCCTTAGATGCCGCATAAGCCAGAAATATTCTACAGCTTCAAGTCTTGCAGTTGGAGCAAAGACATCAGTGTAATCAATTCTTTCTTCTTAAGTGTATCCTTGGACAAACAGTCTAGCCTTGTTCTTGATAATGATCTCTCTATCATCTTTCTTGTTCCTGAATACCCATTTGGTTCCTATGACACTCTTCCCTTGAGGAAGAGGACATAAGTTCCAAACCTTCTGTCTTCTGATTTGAAGCAGCTCATCTTGCATAGCTTCAATCCAGCTTCCATCTTTCAAAGCCTCATCAACCTTCTTCGACTCTATCTGGGACAAGAAACAAGAATGTAGACAAACATGGCTGTCATGAGCTTGTCCTCTTGTTCTTACCCCTGAGTCAACATTTCTAATGAAGTTTGTGGAGGGATGTGACTTGTGGATCCGAAGTTGAGGGATCATAGCAAGTTGGTTAGACAGATATAAATTTGAGAAATTCTGATCTGGCAAGAGGTGTCTCCCACCACATCAGCACACTTATCAAGAGAGACTTGATCCAATGAGTGTGTGGCATCATTCATGTTGTCTTCAATGGAGTGGTTATCAGCATCAAGAAATTCTTGATCACTGTCACCACCTCCAGTTCCTCCTCCTGCATTTAAAGTTCCTTCTCCTGAATTCTGAGCCTCTAAGCTGGAATTTGAAGGCAATTCATTTGAATCAGCAGTATTTGTCATGCTAGTGCTGATGGGAGCTTTAATTGCAGGGTTAGTCACCACTAGAGCTGAAGTAGTCTTCTTGTTTGGTCTTCTCAGCTCAAATCTTGGATCAGGATCTTCTGTTGACCTATTATCTGTAGATCCTAAAATATTCTCACAAGATTTGTTAAAACAGTTGGTAACTAAGTCAAGATCAAATAGCCAATCCAGACCAGAACCTTTTACACAGGGTGTGTGTTCATTGAAAGTCACATTGGCTGACTCCTCAATGATTCTAGTTCTGAGATTGTATACTCTATAAGCCTTAGCTTGAGAAGAGTACCCAACAGTGTCCATCATCTAATTTCTCAGCAAACTTGGCTATTTGATCTTTGGTATTCAAGATGGTGCAAGGACATCCAAATGTTCTGAGAAAACCAATGAATGGTCTTCTTTTATGCCACAGTTCATAAGGAGTCTTACCATGTGTCTTGACTACCAAAACTCTATTTTGCACATAGCAGGCTGTGTTGAAAGCCTCTACCTAGAAGGTGATGGGCAGTTTAGAGTCGGACAACATGGTTCTTGCAGCTTCAATAAGTGTCCTGTTTCTCGTCTCAGCAACACCATTTTCCTGAGGAGTCCTAGGAGCACTGTATAGTCTTGAAATACCCTTTTCATCACAAAATGTATCAAGGATTTGGTTTTTGAATTTGGTTCCTTGATCACATCTTATGATTTTAACCTTGTGATCAGATTGATCTCAATTTTTCAGAATGAAATTCTTTAAGATTTCAAGAGTTTCATCCTTAGTTCTAAGGAAAAACATCCAAGTGAATCTTGTGAAGTCATCTGTGATCACCAAACAGTATGAGGTCCTTCCTAAACTCATTACACTGGTGGGGCCAAAAAGATCCATATGTAACAAGTGTAGAGGAGTAGTGATAGAGTTCATTTCCTTTGGCTTGTGAGACACTTTGTGTTGCTTCCCTTTTAGGCATGCAACACAGTGGTCATCACTTGTAAACTCTTTCTTTGGCATTCCAGTTACCAAATCATTCTTAATTAGTTTATTCATGTTCTTAAAGTTTACATGGCACATTCTTTTATGCCAAAGGAAAGACTCATCACTATTTGCTTTAGATAGAAAGCAAGAAATCTCTCCAGAGGGAGATGTTTCCTGCAAGTCCATCTTGTACATGTTCCTTTTCCTGGGGGCTCTGAGTAGAATATGCTCTTGAGGAAGGTTAACCCCGGGCTTGAGAACAATGCACTCATGCTCAGTAAAGAGCATGTGATGTTTTTGGTCACAAAATTAGGACACACTCAAAAGATTGTATCCAAGCTCCTTGACAAAATTTACCTTCTCAATGCTGAGCTTACCATCTGAGACCATGCCCCTACCAGTGATGTAACCTCCTGCATCTCCTCCAAAAGCAACTAGTCCTCCATCAATTCTTTCAAAGTTTTGAAGTAGGGACTCATTGCCTGTCATGTGCCTGGAGCAGCCACTATCAATGATCCACACATTTCTGTTTGCCTTTGGCTGTCGCTGCACAAAAGAGATGATTTAGTTACATTTGGAAACCCAAGCCTCATTGGTTTTGGGCTTATAAAGTTCAGATGAAGGCAATGAAACAGTAAGTGATCCTATGTTCAGGCTTTGAGGATCATTTGATGTTGCTGAAGAGGAGCTTTCAGTCTCAAGGTCTTCCTTCATCTTCCACACCATCTTCGGAAGATTTGACTCGACCTTCAATACTTCAGAAGCTTTTGTAGCTTTAGAAGCTTTGGAGACAGATCCTTTGGAAGATCTTGCCTTCACTGTAGCAAGCTTCAGTGCTTCGAAAGCATTCCTTTCTTCCGAGACCAACTTTTCTTCCAAAGGAAATTTCCTACTTGCCTTCTTCTTCATTTTGGAGCTTCTGAAGGAAAAAAATTTTCCTTCCGAAGCTGTTTGTTTCTGCTTCTTCTCAGAAGTTTTCTTCTTGATCATGTTGATAGTACTCTTGGGATTGTATTGACAATCCTTAGCCAGATGTGAAGTACTACCACACATAACACAATCCAAATCTTTCCTTCTGAGAGTCTTTTTTCCCAAAGAAGATTGAGCTTGAACACTTTCCTTTTCTTTCTCCACCTTTTCAGATGATGCAGCAGGCTTCTTACGGTGAAGCTTGCTCTTTGAAGTGGATGGTTCAGGCTGCGTAGCAGTGACACACAGCTGATCAGTCTTCTTGTTGTTGCTGGAGTGAGTTGAAGCTGAACTAGAACTCTTGGTACTAGAATTCTTGACAGGATCTTCAGCTTTCATCACCTTGAACCCAGCAGAGATAAATACTTGTTTCTGTTTAGGATCAAAGGTGGTCTTGATCTCTTAAGCTTTTCTGGATCTTCTCTTTACTCTTCTGATCAAGTTCTTTCTTTTGGTTTTGCTCAAACCAGCTTCTTTTTCCTCCTTAGGAGCATGGTGACCCTTTTTAGATTGACTCTCTTCACTTATCTCAGAGTCATCCCTCACCTTCTCCTTTTCATCCTCTTCATCACTGGGGTCTATGGATGGCAGCTCATCTTGACCAGTTCCACACCTAGGAGATCTGACTGATAGTAGAGTGTGTGAAGGAGCTATCTTACTAGATCCCAGTCCCTGCTTATTCTGATAACACACTTTTGCATGCAGAGATGAGGATATCATGTTCTTGAAGGTCTTTTCTTCAAGAACACATTTTTCTGTCCTGGCTTTGCTGATCACAAGCTCAGCCTGGCATTCAGTCAACTTGGTAATGAGATCCTTAATTTGAGTCCTGTAGTTTGTTTGCTCATGTTTAAGAGTTGAAACTGCTTTCTCTAGTTCTTCTATCTTAAGTTTCTGGTCATTTTCAGTTCTTATAAAATTTACTTTTAAAATATTTAAAGACTCAATATCAGATCTCATTTCCAAGTTGTAGGACCTGTATCTATTTACTTTAGCAATACATTCAGGAGAGCAAAGATGTTCAAGTACCTTGGCTTCATCATGATCAGCCATGAGTGCGTGGTTTGGAGATGCATCTTCAGCTTGAAAGGTCCAGTTAAAGCCTCCTTCTTCAACAGCAATTGCAGCTTGCTGTCTTGGCTTCTCATTATGGTTCCCTCATTCAGTGTAGTTTTGCCTGGATGAAGCTTGGCCACCAATTGACTTAGGTGCCTTGCATTCTCTAGCAAAGTGTCCCATCTGGTTATAGTTGTAACACTTGACTTTGCTCTTTTCCAGCCCAAACTTGCCACTGGCAGTATTGCTAGAAAACCTTCTTCCAGTCCTCTTGTAGAACTTCTGGGCTCTGTGAGTGAGAAGAGCCATTTGCTTGACTATCTCCATGTACTCCAGATCATCTGGATGGATACAGTCTAGGTCTTTAAGAGTGAAAAGAAAGTTGCCTGTACTTTCATCAGTTGAGATAAAAGCTTGAGAATAACTTGTCTCTTGGAAGGGACTTCCTTGGATGTAGCTCTCTCTTGGTGTCTCTGGGTGTCTCTGGGAAGGTGATGAAAGGACCCTTTTGTGAGGTTTCAAGGTAGCAGATGAGATGATGTTGTGGTTCTCTGCTATCCCTTTCAATCACATGAAGGGCTGAACTCTAGTGAGTGTTGGAGCTACCAGATGAATTTTGCATATTCATCTCCATCTGGTATCCACTGAGTATCCCATACAACTCAGTAAGAGTAAGGGTCTTAAGGTTTTTAGTCCTCTTAATGACCACACAGTAGTGTGTCCATTGTCTTGGAAGAGAGGACATGAACTTCCTAACAATATCACTATTCTCAATAGTTACCCCAATATCAGCCAGAGTATCCATAATCTCAACATACCTGAAGTATTGTTGAGTCATGGTTTCACCAGTCTTGAAGGTGAAATTTTCAAACTGTTGCTTTAGGAGATCCTTCTTGTTCTCCTTGGCTTCATTTGAACCCTCATACATCAGTTTCAGTGCATCCCATAGCTGTTTAGCGGTCTTGCACCTATTAAAACCTCTGTAGATGGAGTTTGGAAGAGCAGTTTGGAGGGCTGTCATGGCTTTCTGATCAATGTCAATTCTTTTCCAGTCTTTATCAGAAAATCAGCCCTCTCCTTTGGTATCATGCCACCACCAGCAGCAGCTGAAGAGGTGCATGGTACATGAGGTCCATTGACAACAGACTCCCACATCCTAGAATCTTGAGACTTGATAAAGCCTTCCATTCTTTGACACCAAGTGTCAAAATCCTCAGGAGTGATCAGTGGGGACTTTGTCATAGTTCCAGTTTCCATATCAGCTTTAGAGATAGCTGCCATTTGAAGAGTTAAGTGATGTGTGTAACTAAGAGGATTTGAAGATGGTGAGATCTTACAATCAAGAGCCTGGAATGCTCTGATACCAAATGCAGGACCGTTAAAGGGTACTTAAGATTGCACTTAGTTAGCATACTTAGGAGGATCTTAAGATCACTTAACAATTCAAATAGGTAACTGTGAACTTTTTCTGAAGATACAAGACAAACACAAGTAAAAGCAAGAGCAAGAACACAAGATAAAATTTTCAAGGAAGTTGTATATTGCTTCTCTAGTTCTATTATAAGTGTTGTACAAGTATATTTTGAATACAAGAACCGGAGACTACTTATACTACATCCTACAACTGTCAATATGCAAAAATACAGTTGGAAGTCACTAATCTAGACAACAAGATAAGCCTAAAGTCAAAAGGCAGATTTCCTTTTGACTAGTGACTATGACAAGCCATAGCTCACTGACTTTCCTATTACAAAAAGCCATAAAGGAACAAAAATAGAAACTTGCAGGCGAAGACCTTATCTACTTTATCATAAAGTATGGAAGTTTCACCAATTAGTGATAGCAGGTGAACTACCAGAGCATACAGCAGAAAGTAGGTTGCTTTATGATAAAGTTGATGGAAAAGGTGTCATTTCTCTCTCTTCAGAAGAAAATCAGTCTTGTCTTTGAACAGCTTCGGAAGACTTTGTCTTGAGAGCTTCGGAAGACTTCATCTTTTACCATCGGAAGAGTTGAGTCTTTGGTTTCAGAAGACTTTACACTTAGAATTTTTTCCAAGTTCAGTGTAAAGCTTCCGCAGCAGTTTCTTCTGAACTTTGGCTTCGGAAGATTTTACACTTAGCATTTTTCTTGAGTTTGTAAAACTTCCGAAGCTAGTTCACCTTTGTTCTGAAGTGCATGTTGGAAGACTTGGTTGTTTTGGTATCTTTTGGTTGCATCATCCTCTTAACTTTAGAGGTTCCTACAGAGATGCTCCTGGAGCGACTATCGGTGGCCATTGGTGGGCATCATACCCTGGCAGGCAATGTGCTAATGCTTACCGAGTGCATGAACGCGCAGGATCATCAGAACATAGTGTTAGATGAAAGATTTGCTGACCTAGAGGCACAGCTAGCAGCGCTTCAGATTGCTGAAGCCCCTGCCCCTGTCCATGCACCTGTGGTAGACCCTGAGGAAGAAGACCCTGTAGAGGAACCTAAAGAAGTGCCTGAGGAAGACCCTAATAAGGAAGAACTAGAAGAAGATCCGGAGGAAGAACTGGATGAAGTCCAGAAGTTGGAGGCTTTCTGGCAATTAAAAATGGAAGGAATATGAGATCGAGGTTTACACCACGAGGTCTCACGAGTTGGCAACGCTTTGCCCAGGCATGATCGACACACTGGTTAAGCGGATTGAGCTTTATCTACACGGCTTGGTTCCGGAGATACAAAGTATGGTGACTGCTGCGAACCTCCCTACTATTCAACAGGTGATCCGACTAGCCCACAAACTTAGTGATCAAGCGGTAGAGCAAGGCAAACTACCCAAGCGGGGCGCTGTGGCAAGCAAGCCCGACAATAAACGCTAGTGGGATGGCTCAGGCAACAAGGGATCGTCATCAAACAGTCAACCTCAGCAGCAATAGCATCATCAGCAACAGAGGAGGTTCGACAACAATAGAAGCTTCAACCAGACGACTCCCTCAAACCAAGGTCCAAGCGGCTACGGAGAGAGAGACCCAAAGTGCAACCAGTGTAACTATCCTCATGTGGGCAGATGTGACAACTTCAAATGCCAGCGCTATGGAAAGATTGGACATGCAGCAAAAGTCTGCTGTGGCGTGCTGATGAAAAAGCCATAAAAATCCCAGGAAACACCCAAAGGCTGTTTTGAATGTGGGAAAGAGGGACATTACAGGAAAAACTATCCTCAGTTGAGGAAGAACGGAAATGGTGCAAACAACGGTGGGAGCAACAACAACAACAACAACAATAACAACAATAGCAACGGCAACAACAACGGTGGTAGTAACGGTGGAACAAAAGGGAGAGGCTTTGTTATCGGTTCAGGTGAGGCTCTAAACGACCCTACTACTGTTACCGGTAAATTTTCTGTTAACGGTCATTTTGCTACTGTACTGTTTGACACTAGAGCCGATAGAAGTTTCATCTCCATTAAGTTTAGTAGTCTTTTAAGTGATATGCCCTCAGCATTAGAATCTAACTACACCGTAGAGTTAGCTGATGGTAAGCAGATTCACGTAACGCATATCCTTAGAGATTGCAAGATAGAACTTGCTGGTCATACCTTTGACATAGATCTCATGCCTGTTACACTAAGGAGTTTTGATGTAGTAGTAGGCATGGATTGGCTTTCCGACAAGCAGGCAGAAGTCATATGTCACGAGAAGATCATACGAATCCCTATTGGTGAAGAAAATCTTACGGTCAGAGGCGATAGAAGTGGTGCAGTGATGGGCATCATCTCATACATGAAAGCACAGAAGTTGTCGAGGAAAGGTCGCTTAGCCATATTAGCCCTTGTTACTAATAAACAACCAGAAGAAAAGAGGATAGAGGATATCCCTGTCGTTCGTGACTTTCCTAAGGTGTTTCCAGAGGATCTGCCTGGATTACCACCTCATCGTCAACTTGAATTCTAGATTGATTTGACTCCAGGAGCCACTTCGATTACGAGAGCACCTTACCGGCTAGCTCCGAACGAACTACAAGAATTATCTAGCTCAACTACAAGAGCTATTGGATAAAGGGTTTATCCGACCGAGCTCATCGCCTTGGGGAGTACCAGTTCTATTTGTCAAGAAGAAGGATGGTACATTTCAAATGTGCATCGACTATAAAGAACTGAACAAGGTTACGATCAAGAATAGATACCCACTATCTCGTATAGAAGATTTGTTAGATCAACTTCAAGGATCAAGCTATTATTCTAAGATTGACTTGAGGTCTGGGTACCATCAACTGAGAGTTCGAGAGGAAGACATCTCGAAGACCTCCTTCCGTACACGTTACGGTCATTATGAGTTCTTGGTCATGCCATTTGGGTTGACGAATGCACCAGCCGTATTCATGGACCTCATGAATCATGTGTGCAAACCCTATCTCGATCAGTTTGTTATTATGTTTATCGATGACATATTGATCTACTCAAGGACAGAGGAAGAACATGAGGAGCACTTACATTTAATCTTGGAACTACTTAGAAAGGAACAACTATACACCAAGTTCTCCAAGTGTGATTTCTGGATACGTGAAGTGCAATTATTGGGTCATATTGTTAATGAGAAAGGAATACATGTCGATCCTGCAAAGATTGAAGCAATAAAGAATTGGGCGGTACCCAAAACGCCAAGCGAGATACGAAAGTTTCTTGGACTGGCAGGATACTACCGGCAATTCATTGAAGGATTTTCTAAGATCACTCAACCTCTCACAGCCTTGACTCACAAGGGAACAATGTACAAATGGGGTGAGAGTTAGGAATCTGCTTTCCAATTACTGAAATAGAAACTGTGTAGCGCACCGATATTGGCGTTACCGGAGGGAAGTGATGACTTCGTAGTCTATTGTGAAGCTTCTATCATGAACTTGGTTGTGTCTTGATGCAGCGAGATAAAGTGATAGCTTACGCCTCGAGACAACTAAAAGTACATGAGAAGAACTATACCACCCATGACTTGGAACTGGGTGAGGTAGTTTTTGCCTTAAAGATCTGGAGACATTACTTGTACGGTACGAAGTGCACTATTTACACCGATCATAAGAGTCTTCAGCACATCTTTAAGCAGAAGGAATTGAACATGAGGCAAAAACGCTGGGTAGAATTATTGAACGACTATGATTGTGCTATCAAATATTATCCGGGAAAGGCTAATGTAGTCGCTGACACGTTGATTAGAAAGGAGACTACTAAGCCTCGACGAGTGCGAGCTTTGCAGCTTACGATTACCACTCACTTGCCTGAACAAATCTGAGAGGCTCAGACAAAAGCCTTGAAAACGAAGAACATTGGGTCTGAGTCTTTACGGGGAATGGACAAACAGTTTTAAGTGAAAGCGGATGGAATTCGTTATTTCATGGACAGACTTTGGGTACCTTTGCATGGAAATCTGAGAGACTTGGTTATGAGTGAGGCACACAAGTCTAAGTACTCTATACATCCTGGATCCGACAAGATGTATCATGACCTAAAGGCACAGTACTGGTGGCCTAACATGAAAGCAGATGTAGCTACATATGTGAGCAAGTGCTTGACCTGCACGAAAGTAAAAGTGAAATATCAGAAACCATCTGTGCTATTAAAACAACCTGAGATTCCTATGTGGAAGTGGGAACAGATTTCAATGGATTTCATTACCAAACTACCCTGGACTCCTACTGGTTGTGACACGATATGGGTCATCGTAGATCGATTAACGAAGTCCGCTCATTTCTTGGCGATCAAGGAAATGGATAAAATGGACAAATTAACCCGACTCTATCTGAAGGAAATAGTTTCGAGATATGGTGTACCAGCCTTAAATATTTCTGACCGTGATGCTTGTTTTACATCGCACTTCTGGTAGTCATTACAGAAATCTTTGGGTACGCGATTAGACATGAGTACTGCTTATCATCCGCAAACCGATGGTCAAAGTGAGCGTACTATACAGAAATTAGGGGACATGCTACGTGCTTGTGTGACTGACTTCGAGAATAACTGGGAAGTTCACCTGCCATTGGTGGAATTTTCTTATAACAATAGTTATCACACCAGTATAAAGGCAGCACCTTTTGAAGCCTTGTATGGACGAAAATGTAGATCACCAGTTTGCTGAACTGAAATTGGTGATAGCCAGCTAACGGGTCCCGAGTTAGTGCACAAGATCACTGAGAAGATTGTACAGATAAGAAACCTTATGGCTGCAGCACGTGACAGACAGAAAAGCTACGCAGATAAGCGACAGAAACCTTTGGAGTTTCAGGTCGGTGACAAAGTTTTACTGAAAGTCTCACCGTGGAAAGGTGTAATTCGATTCGGCAGAAGAGGCAAGCTTAATCTGGTATACGTTGGACCATTTAAGATTCTAGAAAGAATAGGTCCAGTAGCATATCGATTAGACCTACCTGACTCACTGAGTGGAATTCATAATGTATTCCATGTCTCAAATTTGAAAAAGTGTCTATCGGACGAGACGATGGTAGTACCTCTTGAGGAAGTGCAAGTGGATGAACAATTACGCTTCATTGAAGAATCAGTCGAGGTGATGCATCGTGAGGTAAAGACGCTTAAGCAAAGCAAGATACCCATAGTCGAAGTTCGTTGGAACTCGAGATGTGGACCGGAATTCACATGGGAACGTGAGGACCAGATGAAGCTTAAGTATCCCCAGCTGTTCAAAACAATGACGACGGCCAGCGAAGGTATTGATTAAATTTCGGGACGAAATTTCTTTCAACATGGGGATGATGTGACAACTCACCCGAAACTCACTCGATTACTTTGTGCCAATGCAGTAGACCAGTGATGGAACACACCATGTAACGCAATTTTAGGGACGAAAATTCATTCAACATGGGGATAATGTGACATCTGGTAATTTTTCGTTACCAAACTCTATTAGTTCCGTTAGGTCTTGCATACACGTGTCGTGAGCACACACTAGTTGTCGTTGAACTTTGGTGACTTAATAATAATTAACAACGATTATCATATAATAACTTAACTAAAAATATGATTATTAAGTTGTGCTTATGTGCTTACGCGATTTAAATATTATTTGTGAATTTTATCTTGTAACGTGTCAACGTGTTATTTATAATTCATGTGTTTTGTTATTAATGAAAGATATACATGACTATTATTGTTGGTTAATAATACTTGGTGTTTAGTAGTTAAAACCTTTTAAAAAATGTTAAAAGATTAGTTTTATAAAATATAAACAATGGGGGTTAAGTGTAATTACCTTAAAATAAAACTTAACAAAATTAAACCCAACCCTAATCCCTTCCCACCCTTTCGGCCGCAACCATTACCATACACACACACATTGCGATTTCAACCCAAGAACAACAATCAAGCTTTGATTTTGATCGAGTATAATCATGATGTTAGGACCATGTTAGAATGTTTATTGATGGTGTCTAATGTGGTGGAATGTGTTAATTGGGTTGTATGGATACTTGATTGGTCAATTGGGAAATTTGGGCTTTTATGGATTATACATGATGATGATCGTCATACACGCGTGCGAAACTTAGGCCCCTCCTACTTAGTAGGATTGGCAGGGTTTAGGGTTTGAAGTCGTGTGTGGCTTCACATGGCATGTTGTGCATGATTAGACTTTATGTATGATGTACTAGTTGTGATGTAATTATAATTGTGTTGAGCATGTTGACTACTTGAGATTCGCATGAGTTGTATGATAATCTAAGTTGTATGATGATCTTGGTAGAACAAGTGGTTGATGAAGTGACATACGTGAACAACTTGTATGATAACCGTGTATGATGTGTTGCTATGCTTGATTAAATAGGATTTCAACAATAATGTCACCAACGGGTCAAACGGGTCAACTCGGTCAAATGTGTCTTGTTTTTCCAAAACCTTACGTCAATGTGTTTATTGAGCACTTAGGGTTGTTAATGATACTGTGTACACGTACTCATGTACTTGTGTGTTTTAGGTAACCTCTGAAGGTTGTCTTTCCTCTCTCTCTCAAGTTAGCTTTAATATCATTCGGGTGCACACCAGGTGAGTTCATGCCCTATTTTCTTATACACTCTCTTTTGGGGGAGATAGCATACTCTTTTACAAATGCTTTACTATTGTAAGTTATGTATAGTGTAATGTAGTGCGATATACTATGAAATTCCTCACACTTTCGGATCGTTAATATTGGAACTAGCGGGAAATCTTGGGTAGTACTACTGGGTTTGACAAGCCCCACCTGTGCGACTTAAGGTCAAACGGGTGCAATATTATCCTAACATATGGTGTCACGACCTGGTAAGTCGTGACAGGAGGCAATCAAACGAAACGCTGTCAGCTTCGATGGCAAAATCACTACGATTATTACTTGTGAATTTAGACTAGCTATCTAATTCAATGCACTCTTATGTTTTATAACTGTTACTGTTATGTTTTACGCAAACTCTTGAACTTACCAACCATTGTGTTGACTCTTTTAGTATGCTATTCTCAGGTCGTGGTTAATGAAAAGCCTAGGAGCACTCACGGGTCAGCATTTTGGGTCAGCATTGTTGGGAACAATTGTGGTTTTTGCAATTGAAATAATTATGTATTTGTTTTGAACAACAGTTGGTGCTTGTTTGCGCATTTTACATTATGTTGCATTACTTTGGTTTGTCTTGTTTACTGAACGCTTCCGCACTGTTTTAAAGTTTTAAACTCTGATTTTGCTTGAATGTTTCATATAGAGTCATTCTGAATAACTAATGACTGAGATCCTGGTTTGTTCACACGCCTCGCGGTAAAACCCCGCACGTGGATTTTGAGGGTGTGACACCAATGCTAATGCTGACTCTACTTGCTTTGTGATATGTTTGAGGAGCTCTCACACGGGAGAGCTTGACTACGTGTTTGAGTTCTTTTGGCCCAAAATTCGTAGTCATTTGGCGTTGATGGAGGCTTAGTTATTGACACTAAGGAAGTATTTACCAAGTTTCAAGTATGCTTCTAGGGCATAACTTAGTGATGAATCACTTGTTGTAAATGTTGAGAACTCTTTTTCAGGGGTTGGGAATGAGAGCTCTACAATCAAGATTTCTCAAAGAAATAAAACATCATAAACACCTAAAGAGACAAGGGCATCAGTAGGTGTGAAACGGAAAGTCCGTTGACTTGTAAGATGGTCAAAGTGAGTTGAATCAAGCAAATCAACGTCCCTTAAGCAACATTAATAATCCACAAGATGAGGATGAGAATGAGGATGATGATGATGATGTAGTTATATTAGCAGTTTATAAAGTTGATCACAGGTTATTTGTCCTCGCAAGCTCATCTACATTTGAAAGTTTTATGGAGAAAATTAAGCAGGAGTTTGCGGATGAGTTGAATATAGTTGGGACTTACAAGGTCGAGTACCAAGTTGTTTCGAGAAATGGTATGGTCTAACTGATTATAACATTTTCCAGGAAGAACTTGGTACTCGACCTTGTAGGACCCTGCTGGATTCAACTCATCCTCAAACTCCAGCTTAATTTTTTCCATAACATTTTCATAAGAAGATGAGCTTGGGAGGAAGAATAACTTGTGATCAACTTTATAAAGTATAAATAGCCAATATGACTCCTTCATCATCTTCATCCTCATATTCTGGATTGTTGAAGTTGGTCAAGGGATGTTCATTTGCTTGATTCAACTCACTTTGATCACCATCATTAATTTCAAGAAATAACAACACTAATTCCCATACCATTAATTTCATTAGCCAAATTTACATTTTACTAATACATGATGAAAAGGTCCAAAGGGAAACGTGATGGTAGCATTGCATATGGATGGAATTTAACTTGTGCTTCTTGTAATGAAGTGGGACAAGAATTATTTGTAATTTATATTTGTACTATACTAGTTGGAAATGTCCGCGCGTTGCGACGATAAGGCTATTGCGTGATTTTTTGGAAATTCAATTTTAGTCAATATCGACTCGGTGCGTTATGACTTAAATTAAAAAATCAAAATATAATTATTGAAAAAATTAATGAAAGAAAACAATTACTTATATTATAAAAGTCTTTAAAACAACTATATTATCCCAACAAGATTAGTGAAACCATGGGTGGTATTTGTGGTTGAAAATCACTTATTACCTAGATTTTAGGAGGAGGGTTTCATTTTATTATTATAGGTTAGAGTTTTATGATCATTGGAGGCAGTTTTCGGTGGTGATTTGCATAGACTGGAGAAAATTAATGGAGAAATTGTCCCCACAATTTACTATCTTGATTGTTGTTGAGCTATTAACAACCGGTAAGGGAAAGAGGAAGAGGGATTAGTGCTCAATCACAATGAATGAATGTCATTGAAAGTCAATGGCGGTTTTGTTTGGGCACATGTATATGCTTTCGCATTTGTATTATAAGAATCATATATTATACTTTTATTGTAAGGGCATAAATTGAATAAAATGGTTATTTTTTTGAAATTTAAGCATGACTTTTCATATGGGTGTCTTAATCCATATTTAAAATTATCATTCTATCTTTCTTTCACTTTTATTATAAAAGATATAAATAAATATTAAAATTATTAAACTCACAATATGCCCTTAGAAAAATATTAGTATTATATTTATTATAAATATGAAGATATATATAAGTTATATACTTAAATATTTAAATAAAATAATACTTAATTTAAATAGTATTTAGTTATAAAATATAATTAGTAAATATAAATTTAAATGTCAATTTATATTATTATATATAATAAAATTTAATAAGTGAATTAAATAATATCATATTATTAAATAATGTATTAATATTGTGTATTAAATAACATAATAATTACAAGATGTTAATTAAATGGGGGAAAAAGTGAAACTATTATATAAATCACTTGTACTCTATGTTTAAAATGTTATATAAGTGTCTTACACTTTGAATGAAATTATCATCTTATCATTCTAATATGTATTATATAATAGTATAGATATAGATAAGGATATGATAATATGATCAGCAATTAAATGTCCACAAAGAACACATTCAGGTACACAATAACTAGACCAATATGTAGATATATTTTATAAAGGTGACACAATCATTTTCAACCTTGAAATTAATACAATATAAAAACAACAGAGCTTCTAACCTTAGAATCATTAATTAAACAATTCAAGTGCCTCAGATTCTGAAGTACAAACTGTTAAAGAAAATAACGACATTAAATTAAACCGGAGCTAACTGAAGTCATTTTAGCTATTTATTCGTTGAGAGGTTTCTTGATAATCGCAGCTGTGTTTTATTGAGGTAAATCAATTAGTGGCAGTTCCAGCAACACACAACCATTGACCCTCAAAGATGTGTATGCAATTGATGTTGGGGTTTATCACTAAAAACAAATCCACACTCATCTTAAACTTCTTGCTAACCGTCGTGCAATCGTTTTGCACTCACAACTTGGTCACAAACAACCTTTGATTGGAAGTCATCTGTATATTCACGATGATCAATAAAAAAAGTTATTTTTTGTTAACGATTACATCAATCGAATAAAAAAGATTTTGTTTTTTAATGATTACCGGTTAATTTGGGTAGTTCTGCTTTCTGCGATGACAAGCATCAAGCAAAGTGAAAGTACGGTGGCCATTTTCAACAACATGGAACCTTTCATTGCCATTATCTCGAGTTTCTTGTTTATTTATTAGTGATGACTCAAGTTGCGTTAGCTGATGATGTGAGTACTTGTGTTGTTGGTATTTATAGTTGATGATATGGATATATTATTCATGTCATTGACTCATTCCTTAGATGAGCCTAGCCGGCCATTGTTTTGGGTTTTGAATAGAAGTGTTTGTATATTAGAGAAATCAATATGCGAACATTTGTTGATTTATCTACTCTTACTAGGGTTTAAGATTTAGGGAGTTACAAATAAAGAAAAAAAACATAACATTAATAAATGTTACGAAAATCATCTTTAAGTATCTGGTTTTTACCCACGTACTTTCTATATATTAAATTTTAATCCCGACCCAGATTTGCATATCTATATATACGTGCATTTAATGTACATATATATACACGTATACTTTTTAATAAAATACTATATATACTATATTTTTTTTAAAAATAAGTGTACACGTATTAAAATTTACATACATTTTAATCGATATATATATATATATATAGTAGAATAGTTTTTGCAATTTCCAGCATAATATTAATTATGAAAATAACAATCCGTTACATATCACTACAAGAAATAAGGGCTATGGCGACGACAATTGTCGTCGCGATAGGGTCGGTTTGTCGTCGCCATAGGCTATGGCGACGACATGTCGTCGCCAGAGACCTAGTCGTTACAGCCTTGTCGCTATAGCGTAATTTTGAGTCGTCGCCAAAACCCTAGTCGCCATAGAGGTCTATCCCAACGACATGTTGTCGCCAAAGAGTTGTCGGCAAAAAGATTTCATATTTTATTTTAATTTAAAAATAATTTTATTTTTCAATCTATGGCAACGACATATCGTCGCCATAGGCCCAAACTAATTTTTTTATTTTAATAAAAAAATAAATTAAAAAACCCTATGGCGACGACTGTCGTCATAGACCCTACTGTTTTAATTTTTAATTTATAAATTGTATTTATATTTTCCATATTTTTCTTAATATTTCAGGTTTCGGGAACATATTTATACACCAAACGAAAGCTAATATTATAAATACCCAAAAGAAAATTATTTTTCAATTCAAGTTACATACATGTGCATTTAAACAAAATAACCAACATAAACATCTTTAATCTTTTACAAAACAAAGGACTTCTAATTGTCGTCATCTTGATCATCTTCGTCGTCATCTTGATCATCTTTGACAGCATAACTGTTGTAAAATGAAAAAAAACATCACGCCCAATTAAAAATAATAAAAGATAACAGTTTTAAGTTTCAATAAATCAACAATGCGAGTAATAATATCTAAATTTAGTCTATAAATGTGTGCGAATGATTTAACTTAATAATATCCAACTTTAAACAAAACAATATACTAAACCAACAAGGTATTAACATCGTATTAAATTAAATTAAATTAAAATTGTAACAACATATGAACAAATGATAACAACATAGTTAACATATAATAGAAATAAAAGTTTTAAATTTACCTAATCTTCTTTTGCCCTCGATTTGATCCATCCAAACACTTCTGTGTAACAATGGTGGTGGTGGTGGTGGTGGTAGGAGTGGTAGTCATGGTGGTAGGAACAATGGTGGTGGTGCAACCTAAACATGCTTCATTCTTGGTTGGGAGGAGTAACGGGGGGTATGGAAGTGGTGGTGGTAACGGCTAGGAACGGTCGTGGTGGCTAGAAATGGTGGTGGTGGTCGGATTTTGGTTGTTTTCGTCAGAGATAAAGGCTGGTTGTGGGTGGGTTTTGGGTTTGGGAAAGTGAAAGTGATAAGTTTGTAATCCCTGGTTTAAAAGATACTTCACCCTGTGGCAACGACATGTCGTCGCCATAGGGTTTTTATTTTTTTAATTTTTTCCCAAATTAATGACGGGATAATCACGCGGGCATATGAGACACCTATGGCGACGACATGAAACTCTCTATGGCGACGATGTCGCCGCCATAGGGAGTTTTATTATATTTTATATATATTTTTTATTTTTAATAATGTTATTATTAAAGATATTATTATATTATTATTATTATTTATTATTATTAGTATTATTATTAGTATTTTATTATAATTATTATTATGATGGTTATTATTATTATTATTATTATTATTATTATTATTATTATTTATTATTATTATTATTACTATTATTATTATTATTATTATTATTATTATAATTACTGTGATTATGATTATGATTATTATTATTATTATTATTATAAACATATCATATGTATAATAATACTTATTTGTCTTACTAATCTTTGGCTTATATAATCAACCTTAATTATCATAAACGATCATGTTTGAGGTTTTTTGATACTATTTGATGATAATTAAGAATAAACAAACTTAATTTACTAGTAGTATGCTTAATTTTCTGTAAATTATTATCATTAACAAACATAATTTCTCGTAAATTATCATTAACAAACATATTTGACCTTTTTTTGACACTCATTGATGATAACTAAGTATAAATATAATTTCTCGTAATTTACCAACAACGTATATAATTTAACACAAATGATCATAATTAGATCATAGCTAACCTTTGACATATGTAATCGGCCATAATCATCATAACATAAAATATTTGGCCTTGTTTAACATTCATTGATGATAGTTAAGCGTCAATAAAAATAACTTATCATTAATAAGCATCATTTCCCATACATTACTATTGAATTGTTTAATTTAACACAAATGATCATAATTGGATCATAGCTAACCTTTGACATATGTAATCGGACCTAATCATCATAACCTAAATTATTTGGCCTTGTTTAACACTCATTGATGATAGTTAAGCGTAAATAAAAATAACTTACCATTAATACATCATTTCCCATAAATTACTATCGAATTGTATAATTTAACACTGATCGTCGTAATTCAAATATAGCTAACCTTTAATGTATTTGATCGACCCTAATCATCATAACTGAATATATTTGACCTTTTTTGACACTAATTGATGATAACTAAGCATAAACAAAACTTACCATTAATAAGGATAATTTTCTATAAATTACAATGTCACGTTTAATTTAATACCAATGATCATAATTGAATCATAGCTAACCTTTGACGAATATAATCGACCCCAACCATCATAACTGAACATATTTGATCTTGTTTAACACTCATTTATGATTACTAAATATAAACAAATTTAACTTATCCTTAACAATCATAATTTCTCGTAAATTACCATCAATGTATATAATTTAACACTGATATTCATAACTCGATCATAGCTAAACTTTTGTTTCAAAACAATCACATTTAATAAGATTTTGTTCCATTTACAAAATAAATTATTTTAAGAAAATAATACAAACATACACACGGTTAATTAAATAATAATATTTATTATATTATTTTTATTATTATCATTATTACTACTTATAATAATAATACTATTACTTATGATAACAATAACAATAAAATGTATATAAATTAATAATAATAATAATAATAATAATAATAATAATAATAATAATAATAATAATAATAATAATAATAAATTTTATTAATATCATATTTAAGAAAATCATAAAACTTTATGGCGACGACATGTCGTCGCCATAGAGTTTTCATAATGGCGGGACTATTTCCCTCTTAGTTATTTCGGGGGAAAAACAGAAAAAAATATATTTTGACCTATGGCGACGACATGTTGTCGGATTAGGTTCACACATAATTTTTAAAATTCTATAATTATTTAAAATAAATCAAAATCTAAAAAATAGACCTATGGCGACGACTTCTCTACACCTATGGCGAGGACTTTTTTTGTCGCTATAGGTCACTCTAAGACGACTGTCGCCATAAGGCTAGAATAGCCAAAAATTAAAGTAACCCTATGGCGACGACATGTCGTCACCTTAGGGTGACCTATAGCGACCACATCATGTCGTCGTCATAGACCTAGTCGTGATAGGGTCTTTTTCTTGTATTGTATATACACACAAACATATATATGGTATGACCCGAAGGAATTAAGACAATGGTATATTAAATTTGATGTGTTCATGACGAACAATAAGTTCATTAAAAACTAGGTAAATCAATGTATGTACCTTAAAGATGAGTGGAAGTATATTCGCCATCTTTCTTCTTTTTGTCGATGATATATTAACAACAAGCATTATTTTAGACATGTTGTACGAGGCAAAATAATTACTCTTTCAAGTTCTTAATTTGAAAGATCTTAGTGAAGTCTTAAATGTGATAGGGATAGAAGTTCACAGAGATCGGGCACATGGGATTTAATTCTACTCCAAATATGCTTACATTGAACACATTAAAGAGATTTAAATGATGAATTGCTGACCTTCAATGGAACATGTTGTAAAAAGGTGACATAGTTAGGTTAATTTCATCAATACTGCAAATCTGAAGCCAAAGTTGATATGTGGGTAAGTATGATAAGTATGTATTTGACTTGATATCGCTTATGTTTCTAGAATTTTAGGTCGTTATCAATCCATTGGGACTAGACAATTGGAAAGCCGTCAAGAAAGTGTTGTGATATCTACTGTAGAAACCTCTGAGGTTATGAGGCTGATGCAACCAAAGGATATCAAAACAATCAAGTCTTCCAAATGCACTAAGGAACAAAAAAGAACTAGCTTTGGAAGTTTTACACACTTAAGTAAAATGCTAAGTGTAAAATCTTTTGAAGCCAATGTTCAGAAGAAACTACTGAGGAAACTTTACACTAAGTGTCAAGTCTTCCGAAGCCAAAGACTCAACTCTTCCGAAGGTTAAAGATGAAGTCTTCCGAAGCTCTCAAGACAAAGTCTTCCGAAGCTGAATAAAGATAAAACTGATTACTTTAAAAGAAAGAGAAAATACACTTTTTCTATCAAACTTTATCATAAAGCAACCTCCTGTCCGCTGCATGCTCTGGTGGTTCACCAACTATCATAAATTGGTGAAACTTCTATGCTTTATGATAAAGTAGATAAGGTTTTTGTCTGCAAGTTTCTGTATTTGTTTCTTTTTTTGGCTTTTTGTAATAGAAAAGTCAGTGAGCTATGGCCTGTCATAGTCACTAGTCAAAAGGCAATCTGCCTTTTGACTTTAGGCTGATCTTGTTGTCTAGATTAGTCACATCCAACTGTCTTTTTGCATATTGACGGTTGTAGGTTTAGTATAAAGAGTCAAAGGTTCTTGTATTTAAAATATCAGTGCAAACACCTGTAATAAAACTTAAGAAGCAATATACTACTTCCTTGAAAATTATTTCTTATGTTCTTGCTCTTACTTTACTTGTGTTATGCATTGTATCATCTGCTTAAAGTTCTAAGTTCCTAATTTGAATTGTTAAGTGATCCTAAAGATCCTCCTAAGTGTGTTAACTAAGTGCAAAGTCCCTTTTTAACGGTCCTGCATTTGGTATCAGAGCATTCCAGGCTCTTGTTTGCAAGATCTCACCATCTTCAAAATCTCTTAGTAACACACATCACTTAACTCTTTAAATGGCAGCTATCTCCAAAGCTGATATGGAAACTGGAACAATGACAAAGTCCCCACTGATCACTCCTGAGGATTTTGACACTTGGTGTCAAAGAATGGAAGGCTTTATCAAGTCTCAAGATTCTAGGATGTGGGAGTCTGTTGTCAATGGACCTCATGTACCATGCACCTCTTTAGCTGCTGCTGGTGATGGCATGATACCAAAGGAGAGGGCTGACTTTTCTGATGAAGACTAGAAAAGAATTGACATTGATCAGAAAGCCATGACAACCCTCCAAACTGCTCTTCCAAACTCCATCTACAGAGGTTTCAAGAAGTGTAAGACCGCTAAACAGCTATGGGATGCACTGAAACTGATGTATGAGGGTTCAAATGAAGCCAAGGAGAACAAGAAGGATCTCCTGAAGCAGCAGTTTGAAAATTTCACCTTCAAGACAGGTGAAACCATGACTCAACAATACTTCAGGTATGTAGAGATTGTGGATACTCTGGCTAATGTTGGGGTAACTATTGAGAACAGGGATATTGTTAGGAAGTTCATGTCCTCTCTTCCAAGACAATGGACACACTACTGTGTGGTCATTAAGAGGACTGAAAACCTCAAGACCCTTACTCTCACTGAGTTGTATGGGATACTCAGTGGATACCAGATGGAGATGAATATGCAAAATTCATCTGGTAGCTCCAACACTCACCAGAGTTCAGCCCTTCATGTGGTTGAAAGGGATAGCAGAGAACCACAACATCATCTCATCTGCTACCCTGAGACTTCACAAGAGGGTCCTTTCATCACCTTCCCGGAGACACCAAGAGAGAGCTACATCCAAGGAAGTCCCTTCCAAGAGACAAACTCCTCTCAAGCCTTTGTTTCCACTGATGAAAGTTCAGGAAACTTTCTCTTTACTCTTGAAGACCTGGACTGTATCCATCCAGATGATCTAGAATATATGGAGATAGTCCAACACATGGCTCTTCTCACTCACAGAGCCCAGAAAATCTACAAGAGGACTGGGAGAAGGTTTCCTAGCAATGCTGCCAGTGGCAAGTTTGGGCTGGACAAGAGCAAAGTAAAGTGTTACAACTGTAACCAGATGGGACACTTTGCTAGAAAATGCAAGGCACTTAAGTCAAATGGTGGCCAAGCTTCATCCAGGCCAAACTACACTGAAGGAGGGAACCAAAATGAGAAGCCAAGACAGCAAGCTGCAGTGGCTGTTGAAGAAGGAGGGTTTGACTGGAGCTTTCAAGCTGAAGATGCATCTCCAAACCAAGCACTCATGGCTGACCATGATGAAGCCAAGGTACTTGAACATCTTTGCTCTCCTGATTGTATTGCTAAAGTAAACAGATAAATGTCCTACAACTTGGAAATGAGATCTGACATTGTGTCCTTAAATATTTTAAAAGCTGATTTTAAATCAACTCTTAAACATGAGCAAACAAATTACAGGACTCAAATTAAGGATCTCATTACCAAGTTGACTGAATGCCAGGCTGAGCTTGTGATCAGCAAAGCCAGAGCAGAAAAATGTGTTCTTGAAGAGGAAACCTTCAAGAACATGATATCCTCATCTCTGCATGCAAAAGTGTGTTATCAGAACAAGCAGGGATTGGGATCTAGTGAGATAGCTCCTCCACACTCTCTACTATCAGTTAGATCTCCAAGGTGTGGAACTGGTTAAGATGAGCTTCCATCTATAGACCCTAGTGATGAAGAGGATGAAGAGGAGAAGGTGAGAGATGACTCTGAGGTGAGTGAAGATAGTAAATCCAAAAAGGGTCACCATGCTCCTAAGGAGGAAAAAGAAGCTGGTTTGAGCAAAAACAAAAGGAAGAACTTGATCAGAAGAGCAAAGAGAAGATCAAAAAAAGCTCAAGAGATCAAGACCACCTTTGATCCCAAACAGAAACAACTATTTGTCTCTAAAGGGTTCAAGGTGATAAAAGCTGAAGATCCTGCCAAGAATTCTAGTACCAAGAGTTTTACTTCAGCTTCAACTCACTCTAGCAACAACAAGAAGATTGATCAGTTGTGTGTCACTACTACATAGCCTGAACCATCCATTTCTAAAAGCAAGCTTCACCCTAAGAAGCCTGCTGCATCACTTAAAAAGGTGAAAGAGGAAAAGGAAAGTGTTCAAGCTCAGTCTTCTTTGGAAAAGAAGGCTCTCAGAAGAAAAGATATAAACTGTGTTATGTGTGGTAGTACCTCACATCTGGCTAAGGATTGTCAATACAATCCAAAGGGTACTATCCACATGATCAAAAAGAAAACTTCTTAGAGGAAGAAGAAACAAACAGCTTCGGAAGGAAAATATGTTTCCTTCGGAAGCTCCAAAATGAAGAAAAAGGCAAATGAAGCATTGTCTTCGGAAGGAAAATTGGTCTCGGAAGAAAGCAATGCTTTTGAAGTACTGAGGCCTGCTACAGTGAAAGCAAGATCTTCCGAAGGATCAGTCTCTAAAGCTTCCAAAGCCACAAAAGCTTCCGAAGCATTGAAGGTCAAGCCCAATCTTTCAAAGGTGGTATGGAAGATGAAGGAAGACCATGTGGCTAAAAGTTCATCATCAGAAACAGCAAATGATCCCTAAAGCCTGAGCATAGGATCTATTACTGTTTCATTGCCTTTAACTCATTCTAATAAGCCCAAGACCAATGAGGCTTGGGTTTCCAAATGTAACTAAATCATCTCTTTTGTGCAGGGACAGCTAAAGACCAACAAAAGTATCTGGATTGTTGATAGTGGCTGCTCCAGGCACATGACTGGCAATGAGTCCTTGCTTCAAAACATTGAAAGGATTGATGGAGGACCAGTTTCTTTTGGAGGAGATGCAAGAGGGTACATTACTGGTAGGGGCAAGGTTACAAATGGTAAGCTCAGCATTGAGAAGGTAAACTTTGTCAAAAGCTTGGATACAATATTCTGAGTGTGTCCTAATTTTGTGACCAAAAACATCATATGCTCTTTACTGAGCATGAGTGCATTGTTCTCAAGCCTAGGGTTGACATTCCTTCAGAGCTTATTTTGCTTAGAGCCCCCAGGAGAGGAAACATGTACAAGATGGACTTGCAGAAAGCATCTCCATCTGGAGAGGTTTCTTGCTTTCTATCTAAAGCAAATAGTGATGAGTCTCTTCTTTGGCATAAGAGAATGTGCCATGTAAACTTTAAAAACATGAATAAACTGATTAAGAATGATTTGGTAACTAGAATACCAAAGAAAGAGTTGATAAGTGATGACCATTATGTTGCATGCCTGAAAGGGAAGCAACACAAAGTGTCTCACAAGCCAAAGGAAATGAACTCTATCACTACTCCCCTACACTTATTACATATGGATCTGTTTGGCCCCACCAGTGTAATGAGTCTAAGAAGGACCTCATACTATTTAGTGATCACAGATGATTTCATAAGATTCACTTGGGTGTTTTTCCTTAGAACTAAGGATGAAACCTCTGAAATCTTGAAGAATTTCATTTTGAAAATTGAGAATCAATCTGATCACAAGGTCAAAATCATAAGATGTGATCAGGGAACCGAATTTAAAAACCAAATCCTTGATAAATTTTGTGATAAGAAGGGTATTTCAAGACAATATAGTGCTCCCAGGACTCCTCAACAAAATGGTGTTGCTGAGAGGAGAAACAGGACACTTATTGAAGCTGCAAGAACTATGTTGTCTGACCTAAGCTGCCCATCACCTTCTGGGCAGAGGCTGTCAACACAGCCTGCTATGTGTAGAATAGAGTTTTAGTAGTTAAGACACATGGTAAGACTCCTTATGTACTTTGGCATAAAAGGAGACCATTTATTGGTTTTCTCAGAACATTTGGATGTCCTTGCACCATCTTGAATACCAAAGATCAAATAGCTAAGTTTGCTGAGAAATCAGATGATGGACATTTTATTGGATACTCTTCTCAAGCCAAGGCTTATAGAGTATATAATCTCAGAACTAGAATCATTGAGGAGTCAGTCAATATGACTTTCAATGAACACACACCCTGTGTGAAAGGTTCTGGTCCGGATTGGCTATTTGATCTTGATTTAGTTACCAACTGTTTTAACAAATCTTGTGAGAATGTTTCAGGATCTATGGATAACAGGTCAACAGAGGATCCTAACCCAAGATGTGAGTTGAGAAGACCAAACAAGAAGACTACTTAAGCTCCAATGGTGACTAAACCTGTCATTGAGGCTCCAATCAGCACAAGCATGACAAATACTGCTGATTCAACTAAATTACCCTCAAAGTCCAGTTCAGAGGCTTAGAATTCAGGTGAAGGAACCTCTAATGCAGGAGGAATGGATGGTAGTGATAGTGATCAAGAATTTCTTGATGCTGATAACCACTCCATTGAAGAAAACATCAATGATGTCACACACTTATTGGATCAAGTTTCTCTTGATAAGTGTGCTGATGTGGTGGGGGATTCTACTTTTCCAGATCAAAATTTCTCTAATCTTGATCTGTCCAACCAACTTGCTGTGATTCCGCAACTCAGGATCCACAAGTCACATCCCACCACAAACATCATTGGAAATGTTGACTCGGGGATGAGAACAAGAGGACAAACTCATGATAGCCATGTTTGTCTACATTCTTGTTTCTTATCCCAAATTGAGCCTAAGAAAGTTGATGAGGCTCTAAAGGATGGAAGCTGGATTGAAGCAATGCAAGAAGAGTTGCTTCAAATCAAAAGACAGAACATGTGGAACTTGTGCCCTCTTCCTCAAGGGAAGACTATCATAGGTACCAAGTGGGTATTTAGGAACAAGAAGGATGATAGAGGGATCATCATCAAAAACAAGGCTAGACTGGTTGTCCAAGGATACACTCAAGAAGAAGGGATTGATTACACTGATGTCTTTGCTCCAGTTGCAAGACTTGAAGCTGTAAGAATATTTCTGGCTTATGCTACATCCAAGGATTTCAAGGTCTACAAGCTTGATGTGAAGTGTGCCTTTCTCTATGGGGTGATTGATGAAAAAGTTTATATTAAATAACCACCTAGTTTTGCAGACCCAGATCATCCTAATTATGTCTGCAAGCTTGATAAAGCCCTTTATGGACTGCATCAAGCTCCAAGAAAGTGGTATGAGACACTATCAACATACCTCTGTCAACGTGGATACAAAAAAGGTACTATTGATGGGACTCTCTTCATCAAAGAAACAGGAAATGACGCATTGCTAGTTTAGATATATGTAGATGACATCATCTTTGGTTCAACTAATCCAAAGCTCTGTAAAAACTTTGAGATGCTGATGAAGAACAGATTTGAAATAAGTGTCATGGGGGAACTCAATTTCTTTCTAGGAATTCAAGTGAAGTAGGTTGAAAATGGCATCTTCATAAGTCAGTCAAAGTATGTTCAGGACATACTTGCAAGATTCAAGATGACTGACTGTAAGGTTGCAAAGACACCCATAGCCAGAAACCACTCCCTTGGTCCTGATCTTGAGGGGGAGTGTGTTGATGAACATCTCTATAGGGCTATGATTGGGTCTCTTATGTATCTTACCGCTAGTAGGCCTGATATTATGTTTGCCACATGCATATGTGCAAGATATCAAGCCAACCCCAAGATGTCACACCTAATCACTGTCAAAAGGATTCTTAGATATCTCAAAGGTGCTCCAAATCTAGGCCTTTGGTATCCAAAGAATTCAGACTTTAATCTGTATGCTTATACAGATAGTGATTATGGTGGCTGCAACATGACTGCAAAGTCCATATCTGGGGGGTGTCAGTTCCTGGGTGGAAGGATAGTCTCTTGGCAATGCAAGAAGCAATCCTGTGTGTCTGCATCAACTGCTGAAGCTGAATACATTGCTGCAGCCAGCTGCTGTGCTCAAGTTCTTTGGATTTAGAATCAAATGCTAGACTATGGGTTCAATTTCAAGGAGACTCTCATCCACATAGATAACAATAGTGCCATCTCTATTACAGAGAATCCTGTGCATTACTCAAGGGCCAAACACATCAACATCAGGTATCATCTGATTAGAGATAATTTTGAAAAAGGTTTGATAAAACTAATCAAAGTTAACACAAATGAACAATATGATGATTTGTTCACAAAAGCTTTTGATGAACAAAGATTTAAGTATCTTGTATCAGCTATTGGGATGATTAACCTTGAATAGGTTTTTCTAAATAACTTCATCAATCTTACTACCTAAAATTATGTGTCCTAGGTTGTCTATTAGATCACTTTATAAGCCCAGTTCTCTTTGGAGGAAAACAAATTTTCAAAATGATATTTTTTAGAGTTATGAAAATTTACCTTCGGAAGAAATAAAATTTCCCTCAGAAGAAATTTACAGCTTATCTGCCAATTATCTTTGGAAGAAATTCATGAAGCATCTTCCGAAGCTTAAGTTGAATATAAGCTCCTAAATACATTTTAGAATAAATCTCTTCCGAAAGCAATTAAGTCTCGGAAGACCTGTTTATCTCTTCCGAAGCTAAAACTTTCAAAACTCTTTGAAATATCTTCCGAAGCAAAATTGCCTTCAGAAGCTTTTTCTGAAAAAGCTTCCGAAGCTAAAATAACCTTTGGAAGTTTTGCAACTTCCAAGAAAACTACCTTTTTGGGCGCCTCTTTTATAAAGTAGGACCCATTTGCGGATTTCAAAGTTTATCTTTTGCTTTAACTTTGTTTCAAATCCTGAGTATATCACCCCAAACGGTCCTATCTTTATCTTTCTACTCTCATTTTTCCTTAACCTAAAATTAACCCCAAATTCATCTTCTTCTACCTTCCTTCTCTGCAAAGCTTCTACAAATGGCAAATCTTGATCGCCGAAATGACCCAGATTTCACCATGCATCTACACAGGCAACACAACCAGGTTGCTCTGTTAAACTCTGAGAAGGATCCAAGCTTCTTAGATGTTTGTAGGTATCTTTCTTCATCTCATTATCTCACCTCCCTTACGATTGATCCTCCCCTCTATGAGGATCATTTGTTTGAGTTTTGGTGGACCTGTCAAGAGGTCACTTTGGATGGGGAGAAGGCACTGTCTGCCATAGTGCAAGGGAGAACACTGTTCATCACTCCAGCTATCATCAACACCCATCTTCAGCTGGATGATAAAGAAGGTGAAATATCCTTCCCAAAAGCTGCTGTCAACCATTCCTTTGAGCAGATAGGATATGAAGGTGACTTCACAGTCAAGACCTTCAGGAAGGGGAAGGTCTCATACCAGTGGAAGTACCTCCTCCATGTTGTCATCCACAGCTTGTCTAACAAACATAAAGGATGGGACTAGATTCCAGAAGACCTCTCCTTCATTGTCCATGGGATGGTTCAAGGGGTTAAATTCAGGTATTCTCAGTTTGTTTTCACAAATTTACTTGCAAATTTGGACTCCCTAGAATATTACATGTTTCCCTGGTATGTTTAACACATTCTCAACTGTGAAATGGGACCACAGTTGAGGGGAACAGGTAATGTTCTTAAACTTGCACATATGAGACCTGGCATTTTTAAAATATTGAAAAAGCCAACTGTTGGGTTCTCAGGGGTAGAAACAGCCCTTGTCCCAAAAATGTTTGAGCTCATTGCTCAGGGTGACATCCTCGCAGCACCAGCTAGTGATGAACCAACACCCTCTACCTCTCAACCACCATTAAGGCCTACCATTACCCTCACTTACCAAGAAAATCCAAACGAACCCCTGCACCTGCTATTGAGCATATGCATGCCCCCATATCACAACCCACACAGGAGGAAGTGGACACTAGAGCTCCCACTTCTCCTGAGGAGCAAACCACTCCCATTCTTGACACAATCAGTGCTGAGGTTCCTCATGCTCAGCCTGATGAGCTCATACCTCTTCAAATAGCCTTAAGCCATCACTCTAAGTCTCAACACTTTGGTGATCCACCTCAGGGGAAAGGTACCATCCCTAGCCTCTTGATCTTAATCAACCCATGCCCAGCCTTGACTTTTACTCTGATGAAGATTTGGGTTTCAGTGAGTACCATGAATCTCTTTTCTCCACCCACACTCAAGGTGAGATGAGTACTCCTGCCTCACCCACTTCTAGCCCACATCAGATACCACAAACTATGGTGGATCTCCTTCAGATTGTCCAGGAGATCCATGTGGCAGAGGCTTTCATTGTTGGCAGTAATTACATCTCTAAGACCTCAACCACAGCAACCCAGCCTCTTGAAATAGAGCAGGGGAAATCCAGCAGCCAAGAAACCTATGCTGGTGATGAAGGAGAAGACTCAGGTCCAATCCTCTCATCCCCTTATGATTCTTCATCTGAAGATGAGAGGAGTCTGCAACAAAAGGTACACAAACTATCAAACATGTTCACCTACTTTGTGTCCAAGATAGCTCACCTGGAATCTCAGGTGACTATCTTACAGAAAAGGGTCAATGACCAGCAACTTGAGATTACTGATCTCAAGGGTAAGCTAGCTAAAAGACCAATGAGATCAACTCATCCAGGTCCACAAGAACCTGTGGATGTCATGGATCAATCTCCCAGCTCACCTATGCAAGAGGGTGATGCTACCAAAAATGGGGAGAAAATCCTAACAATCATAGAACCTGGGAGTTCCTCTCAGAGTATGGACATAGAGGACTCACCATCCTCTCTTGCAGTTGTGGATACTTAGCAACCTCCTCTAGACAGTGATCTACATTTGTTAATACAACAACTGTTTGAGGATGGAATACCAAAAGCAATGTCTGCCCCTTCTAAGAACCCAATCTGGGGTTGGGGTATGACAGTGAAAGGAAAGCTCTTGTAATCTCTAGAGCTTAGGGTCAACTAGATATTTTAAACATTTCAAACCTGAGTTTCTATGAGGGTATAAATCTGGTAGATCTGGCACTTGTCAACCCAAGCAACAACAGACAAGCTGCCAGACTAGCCAGTAGAATTCAAGATTGGGTGCTGGAAGAATTCAAAAGGAGATCAGAACTATATAGACAGAGGCTAGCAGTTGAAGCCTTTGGTCAACTGGATGTTGAGGTGGACCCTAAGATTAGCTTCAAAGGGAAAGCCTTGACTGAAGGCCTAGAGGCCGAGACTGTGAACCTTAAGATAATATCTCCTCTAGCACCTCATACCCTCAGTGAGGCACCAGTTGGTGATGGTGCATCACAACCTCACTCTGGCTAGAGCTTGACTGCTGAATCCAGCAATAAAGGCCAAAGCTCTCCTCAGCCTGAGTCATCAAGATCAGTACTTGACAAAGGCAAAAGAAAAGAGAGAGGAAGAGGAAGCTGAGGGGAGAGAGTTCAAGTGGTTCCCCAGGATTCATGCAAGCTGCAATTCTGACTACCCATGTTCCAAACACTCAAGAAGATGAGTTAAGGGCAGCCAGACTTAATTATCTGGGGACCAGGAACTACAACATAGATAAACTCATCTCTCTCCCCTTAGAGGAATTAAATGAACTGGCTGACACTGAGTTGTCAAAGGAGAGGAAGGAAGCTGAGGATGCATCCTTGACCCTCAAGCATAAAGAGGAAATTAGAAGAAAAAGAAAATACAAGAATATTCCTATCCTCTCCCCAGTTCAAGAAAGCCCTGAGTCAGAGGTTATGGCTGCTGATCAACCTCTGGTAGTTAATGAAGAAGAAAAGACAAAGATGATCAACTACCTAAGAGCCACAGTCCTCTACCAGACACATGCACTTCTTCCCTTGCCATATGATTACATACTATTTGAATACAACAAGTAGCTGAAAGAGCAAGCCAAAAGAAATAGGCAAGCTGCTAGAAAAAGGAAAAGGGAAGAAGCTGCCAAGTCAAGAGCCATCATCAAGAAAAGTCAGAAAAATTCTGCAGATAGGCAGAAGATGATGAGCTTCTTGAAGCTGTATGGGTTCTCCAAAAGGAGGCTTGGTCCCATGTCTCTGTCCACAATGGATGAGCACATAAGGGTGATCAAGCAGAAGATTAAAAAGGGAGAGCTTGTGGATCTCCACTCACCATCAGAACAAGCTCAACCTGAAGTTAAGGTAAAGGTTGAACCTACAGAGACAACACAACCTACACCTGAAGATACACAACAGCCAACTTCATCTTCTGATCCACAGCAGGGTTCTCCTCCCTCTCCTTCTAAACCTGGGAGAGAGGAGATCCCAATTGAGAGGGAATCCATTGAAGAACCTGGTACTGAAGACCAACCCTCTCAGTTAAAATCATCTGGGAGGAAAAAAAGGATGGCCAAAAGAAGATCCTCTAAGAAAAAGAAAAGAAGAAAGGCATCCACCTCCTATACTCAGGATGAGTCAGAACATCCTGAGGAAGTACATGAAGAGGGCTCTCAACCAACTCCTATCATAGTAGAGTCTCTCTCTGTTGGAAGACCAATTCTATCATGGACATTTGCTGAAGATCCTGATAGATGGTATGTCACTAGAGATCAGGGAGAATAACATGTCTACTTCACTAGTGACATGCTTGAACTCCCTCTGCATGATCTCTATGACATGAGAAGGTACTCCATGGGTCTGAAGATTCCTGATCTGCTAATGAAGAAATGAATTCTAAAGATTCTCATGTGGACTATCCCAGTCTGAAGACCTCTCTATTTTGGTAGCATCAGCTTAGGAGGAGTTTGTAGGAACCTCTGAGGTTATGAGGCTGATGCAACCAAAGGATACCAATACAACCAAGTCTTCAACATGCACTAAGGAACAAATAAGAACTAGCTTCGGAAGTTTTACACACTCAAGTAAAATGCTAAGTGTAAAATCTTCCGAAGCCAATGTTCAGAAGAAACTACTGAGGAAACTTTACACTAAGTGTCAAGTCTTTCGAAGCCAAAGACTCAACTCTTCCGAAGGTTAAAGATGAAGTCTTCCGAAGCTCTCAAGACAAAGTCTTCCGAAGCTGAATAAAGATAAGACTAATTACTTTAGAAGAGAGAGAAAATACACTTTTTCTGTCAAACTTTATCATAAAGCAACCTCCTGTCTGCTGCATGCTCTGGTGGTTCACTAACTATCCTATGTTGGTGAAACTTCCATGCTTTATGATAAAGTAGATAAGGTCTTTGTCTGCAAGTTTTTGTATTTGTTTCTTTTTTTGGCTTTTTGTAATAGGAAAGTCATTAAGCTATGGCCTGTCATAGTCACTAGTCAAAAGGCAATCTGTCTTTTGACTTTAGGCTGATCTTGTTGTCTAGATTAGTCACATCCAACTGTCTTTTTGCATATTGACGGTTGTAGGTTTAGTATAAAGAGTCAAAGGTTCTTGTATTTCAAATATCAGTGCAAATACCTGTAATAGAACCTAAGAAGCAATATACTACTTTCTTGAAAATTATTTCTTGTGTTCTTGCTCTTACTTTACTTGTGTTGTGCATTGTATCATCTGCTTAAAGTTTTAAGTTCTCAATTTGAATTGTTAAGTGATCTTAAAAAATCCTCCTAAGTGTGTTAACTAAGTGCAAAGTCTCTTTTTAACGGTCCTACATCTACACTATACTTGAGTGTACAAACTAACTTATAAATGAACAAATAGCCTAGCTGTAGTTAGCTATTATGACTCGGACCATACAAGATGCAAAAATGATAAGAAACTAAAAATTAAGATATATTTTCATGCTAAAAGAAGGCCTTATTTGTTAAGAAGTAGTAAGCATAACATCAGTAGTGATGGCCGAATATGTTGCATGTTATTATGCTACTTGCCAAATAATGTTACTAATTAAGAAGTTTACTTGATGGACTCAAAGTTGTAAACTACATACGGTCGTTAAAGCTTTAATGTGGTAACAACGCTGCCTTTAGTTTTGCAAATGGTGTTAGTTCATCAGCTGCCAGATTATAACTTGATACAAAATATATCTTTTTGTGTGAGAAAAAATAGAAGATGAAAGTACTATTATATAAATGCTTTCAATTTTATAAGACCAATATTAGCTGATGTATTAGAACTATTATATAACTTTTTTCTATTTCTGTTTGAATCTCTAAAATCGAGTCAACACAACTTCACATAGTTGTTTGATGTTCTTAAACATGCTAATATTACCATCGCAACACGTGTAACGAAGTTCGCAAATGTACTCTCACTTAACCGGTACCATATTTTGTGATTTTAGCTACACCCCTACTTTGTCTCTATATAAGTAATTTTGTCGGTGTATACTAGATGTTATGCACACTTACTAAGTTTATAGACAAACATAGATATAACTTCACAATTAAAGGTATATATGATTTATGCAGTCATATGCATCATAAGAGAACTAAACGTATAACTGACACGGGTCTTGTGTTGAAATTAACATCATTGAACGTATCTTGTTTTACATTCATGTATGATTATGAAATTGTAGCATAGCACTAAACTAATTAACGTATCACCAACTTATTTTTAAACTTGTAGTTGAATAGCCAAGTGGAAGGATAGTATTTAGGGCGTGGTTATTGTAAAAAAGAATGAAAAACTAAAAGTGATGAGAAGTATTATTATCCATTAGATCTTAGATTTCAAGGGCTAACAAAATTCGATGGCGTAATGGTAAATAATTGAAACTTCAAATGATAGACCAAGGGTATTTTAGTCTTAACCACATTTTCAAGTTTCACTTGTTTTAAACGCTCGTAACTTTTACATACAATATTATTTTGTAAAAAAAAAATTACACCATAAAAACAAGCGTTTTTTAATTTTTAAAACGTCTATAATTTTGATACATAAAAAATGAAGTTTTTTTAACGTTATTTCAGCTTATTGTGTAATATTTTCAGGTTATTGTGTAATATCAGATCATTATATAATATTTATCAGATCATTTTTGCTAATGTTGGCCATTTTGTTATGCATTGTTTTTTTAAAAATGATAATTTTCATATAACATAATGCTAAAAATATATTTTTTTTTTACGTTTTCCAATTTATTGTGTAATCTTGATCAGTTTACTGTATAATTCTAATCAAGCAACTTATTGTTTGTATTGCTAATCATCAAGTCTAAGGCTAGTAATTATGTTACCCATTATGTCTAATATTAACCATTATGTTTTTAAAATGGTGAATTTCAAATAACACAATGCTGAAAATATAATTTTTTTATATTATTTTCAATTCATTGTGTAATACTAATCAGGTAATTATGTAATTTTGTCAAGCAGCTTATTATGTCTATTGCTAATTATTGAGTATAGTGTTGGTCATTGTGTTACCCATTGTGTCTAATGTTGACTATTGTGTTATGTATTGTGTTTTTTAAAATGATGATTTTCAAATAACATAATGCTGAAAATGTATTTTTTTACGTTTTTCAATTCATTATGTAATCCTAATCATTTCATTGTGTAATACTCGTCAAGCACTCATTGTGTCTATTACTAACCATCGAGTCTAGTTCTGGTCATTGTGTTACCTATTATGTCTAATGTTGATCATTGTGTTTTTTAAAATAATAATTTTCGAATAACACAATAATAAGAAATGTAAACTTTTTATGTTTCAAGTTCATTATGTATTACTTATCAGATAATTGTATAATACTAATCTATTCAGAAGATTACACAATAACCTGACGAAATTATGAATTACAAAAACGTGAAAAAAACTTTATTTTTTTATTTCAACACTATACACATTTTAAAGATTAAAAAATGCTCGTTTTCATTGTGTAATTTAAAAATAATAATAACATCATGTGTAAAAGTTATGAATGTTTAAAACGTTAAACTTCAGAAGGGAGAACATTACTAATTTGCACTCAACCTAATTTTGATCAAAAGGGCATGCGTTAGCATCTTAATCATTATTACACTTATTAATGTTTGAAGAATTTGTATTTAAACATTTCCCTAGTATTTATTATTATACCCTTGTGATTATCTATAATTCAGTATGATATTCATGTTGTAAAAATAACCAAAAAGCCCTTAGAGTAAGTTAAAGCAAGTATCATTAATTAATAAATACACTTTGGTGATTCCATGGTAATATTTTAATCGACAATATTACCTCTATTTAAATTTATATGGAGGCTCTTTACACTAATTCTTGTTAATGTCAAATATCACTCATACACTTTTTTCCCTTCATGTACCCTGAGAGAAGAAAGAAGAACATCAGCTACATACACTATCTATCATAACTTAAGCCATTAAAGAAGATTATAAACTACAATCATGGAATCATTATCAAGTAATCGAATCTTCCAATCAATAAGTTATCTAACTGTGCTCTTGAATCTTGTGTATGTTGAAAATTTGAAATTAACGGACATTCTCTCTTCAAATAAGCAAAATGCTTATACAACTGATTTGGTTAGGGAAATTATATTTTTGTACCTTTAGTACGAAAAGTTATATTGAGGGTCTGGTGATCTCAACTTATTTGGTACGGATGTTAGAATAGGAAATTATGTTGTGATAATGTGATCAGCAATTAAAAGTCCACAAAGAAAACATTCAGCTACATAATAACTAGACCAATATATAGAAGGATTTTATAAAGTTGACACCACTATTTCCACCCTTGAAAATCATAGAACATAAAAACGACAGAGATTTTAACCTTAAGTCAATAAAGTTGACACCAACATTCTGAATTACAAACTGATATAACAACCAACAACGCTACACTGGAGCTAATTGAAGTCATCCTAGCTCTTTATTCGTTCACATGTTTCTTGATAATCACAATTGTCTTTCTTGAGCTAGATCAATTAGTGGCGGTTCCAGCGACACACAACCATTGACCCACAAATATGTGATTGCAATTAATGTTGGGGTTTATCACCAAAAATAGATCCAAACTCATCTTAAACTTCTTGCTAAACTTGGTGCAGTCATCCCCAGATTTGGCACCGACAACTTGGTCACAAACAACCTTCGATTGGAAGCCATCTGTAGGTTGATAAATCAAAACAAAGTTATAGACATATAGTTTGTCAAGGATTACATCGATCAATTAAAAAAGCTATTGTTTCTAAATGACTTACCGGTTAGGGTGCTTCTACTCTCTGCGACGACAAGCATCAGGCAAAGGGAAAGTATGGTGGCAATTTTCATCAACATGGAAGCTTTCATTGCCATGATCTGGAGGTATTTCTTGCTTTTTCTTGGTGATGACTGTGACTTGTGAGTTAGCTGATGATATGAGTACTTGTGTTGGTATTTATAGCAAATGATTTGGATAAATTATTCATGTCATTGACTCATTTCTTAGATGAGCCTAGCCGACCATTGTTTTGTAGCCTATGTTTTTTTTTTTTATGTTTTGAATACAAGTGTTTGTATTTTAGAAAATCTCAATATGCGAATCTTTGTTATGTATATACTTTTCTTCGGTTTAAGCTTTTGGGAGTGATAATATAGAAAAGAACATACCATTGATAAATGTTAAGGAAAATTATCTTTGAGTATTGTTTTTTTGACCCATGTGTCCCTAAAATAGAAAGTTTCATCTCACATGGTATATGATACGCAGGCCAGATTCACATATTAGATATATGTGCATATAGTTTATACTCATATATATTGATAAAAGACTATCAATACCATATTTTAATTTGTTAAAATTAAATCATACATGTATTAAAATTCGCATGCAGTTTAATCCATATATAGAATATAAGGGTCAATGTAGTTTTTAGCGTACTATTTGTTCTAAACATAACATACTCTTTGAAGACAAAGTGGATTCAAAATTGCATTCCGTACCGATGGTTATCATGCATCCAAGTGCTTCATATCGTCACAATTTTGTAAGGACATTACGCGCTTAACTTTTTATAAATTGTTTTTATTGAAAAAATTAAGAATTAGCATTATCATTCTATAAATTCAGATATTAAAATTAATTCACAACAAAATATATTTCCCTAGAAAAAGGTAATAATTTATGAATAAAACTATTGATATTTTAGTAATACTATAATATAAATATGAGATACTAAATCACAAGATGCCTTTTGTGGTGGTTTTTGTTTTATCACCGAACTATGCAAATTTTACACTTTTGCGTGTTGGCTATTTCCTTATCTACATGACCGTTCGGCATAATGCCGGTCGAAGCATATTCTTCATATTTATTGAACATAGCACCAATAAAGGTTATTATGACACTTCAGGTTATGCTATATGTTGTGAAATATAGTTCATGAAGAAGTTATTATGTAATATTACGATATGTGATATTAGCTGGACATTTAAATGAAACCTCTGATCAAGTAGTATGACATTGGATCAAGTGATCAAGGGTTGTAACGAATTATTAATTTATTTAATTTTTTTAAAATGTGAAACAATAATAATATAAAATTAAACATTATAATCAAAGAATTCATTAAAACTATAAAACAATAAAAAAACACATAACAAAAAAACATAATAGATAGAAAAATAATCTAGCTAATCTTCTCCTTTCAATTCCCTACAAATACAGTCCTTCTCTTTTTCCATTAAAGTTTTGTCCCATTTGAAGAGATAACTAAAGTCACGGGGTAAGAAAAGCTAATTTCTTCAACCTAGTTTTAGAGGCTTTCGCCTTTGCTGTCGTCTCGATACTTGCCGTTATTTTGTCGATGTTTGCTGTAAATTCAGATCGACACTTTGAGTTGACTTTTCCCCTAGTCCCTTCCCATTGGCTGACTTGGTTCTTATGTTGGGGCATCTGAATCTACTAAGTTCTGGTTGATGTCAATTCGACCATCGAAACTGGTTGAAGTCCCGTAGGCGGCGGGCGAACTAGTGTTCATTCGTGGTTGCACTTCCTCCGCATCCCGCGCAACTAATTGGAGCCGTTTCGAGCACCCCTTTAATATTCTCCACAAATAATCTTCGTCAAAAGATTTATTGATGTCATACTTTCTAAATACCTCTTGTGTCCTCTCTTCACGAGTGAATTCATAAATTTGTTGGTCGTCACACCCCCTTGGTAAATAATCCGACATATTTATGAACTTTCGCCTATATTTACCTTCAACTTTTGATAGTCTGCTACATAAAAATATTGACAAAATGTTAAAAATAAATAAAGTGAAACTAAACTTTCAGTAAACAAAAAAATTAATTAACAAAATACCGGCTTGACGATCTTCTGAGTTATTAATTCAAGCATGACACAAAGCCATTTTCTCCTCTGTTGAGCAAGGAGTTTTTTTTTCTTTTCTGAGGCCCCAACTCTTCTGGTTGGCTTGAACCTTCCTTACTCTCGTGATGAGAGAGCCTCTTTACTTGAACAACCGGAACATCTTCAACCGGTTTGTTTTCACTCGGTTGCGAGTCCGGAACAAACTCGCCGGGATAAACAAATGGACTATACGTAAAGTTTGTAAAAGCCTAATCATTCATGAGATCAAAACTTGGTTGAAACGAACCATCCTTAACTGAAAGCTCTTGCTAACATAGTTGCTGGACTAACTTTGTTGGAAAATCTACTTGATGAACTTAGTGTTACCACAACTTCAACTCCTACTATACGGTGTGATAATCTGGGTGTGATTTATCTCTCCGCATGCTCGAACCAAATATGTTAAAGTTGGCCTTCACTTTGTTAGAGAAAAGATTACGCAAGGTAACCTCTTTGTGTTATTCATATCAACAAGTGGTCATATTGTTGATATCTTCACAAAGCCACTACCAATTAACTAAAAGATTTCGGTTTACGATCCAAGCCGCATGTCGTTCCCGTCCTTAGCTTGTAGTCTATATATATTGAATCCCATTGTAACCTCATATTAACACAATCAATTATCGAATCATCTCTGCTATTTAACTCATACCACCATTGTTACTTGTTTAACTCATTAACTATTCCTATTCAGTTCTTGATTAATCATACTAAACTTCTATTAGAGCATTTAAGAAGAACGCATGCAGCAACTCGTAACTAGATCAATAGAAATATATTATAAATTAAGTGAACAAAACACTTCTAACATGAAAATCATCCAACATAAAACTACCAAGCTTCTAACCTTGAACCATTAATCTAACGGTTCAAGTACCGTCACGGCATCACACATTCTGAAATACAAACTTTAATAGAGAAATGACAATGTTAAACTGAAGGTTTTATTCGTTCAGATATTCGTTGATGATCGCAGATGTCTTTTTGCGCAACATCAGTTGCTTCCATCGATACACAACCATTGACCCACAAAGATGTCTTCACAATTGATGTTGGGGTTGATCGCCAAAAAGGATTTCAAATCCAACGTAAACAACCTGCTAATGCTCTCGCAATCGTCCCCACGTTCAGCACCAACAACTTGCTTGCAGAAAACAATTGGTTTTGCGTTTTGGACGCCATCTGTATGTTCACGAATCCATTGATTAATTAAAACAAAGATGTATATATATTTTTTGTCAATGTTACATCGCAATCAACTAAAAAGTTTTTGTTTTAAATGACATACCGGTTAGGGTGGTTCTGCTTTCTGCGAATACGACGAGCATCAGGCAAAGTGAAAGAACGATGGCCATTTTCACAAACATGGAAGCTTTGATGGCCATGATCTCGAGCTAATTCTTGTTATTTGTTGGTGATTATTCGATCTGAATTAGTTGATGATATGAGTACTTGTGTTGTTGGTATTTATAGTGAATGATTTAGATAAATTATTCATGTAAGATTCGTTAGATGAGCCAATTTCACATTGTAATCTGAGAATTTAGAGCCGGCCATTGTTTTGGTTATATTTGTTGCTACTTTTCAAAATAAAGTGTTAATCGTATTTAAGATTTTGATTTACTTGAACAAAACTATTGCCAAATGGCTGTGTAATTGTTCGCGGAAACTATTGCTAATAATATCCAAGCGGTTCAGTTTAAAACTTAATTAGTAGGGCTCGAAATATTGAACATCATGCTTGGATATTCTCTTTTTGGTCTACACATGTGACGTCCGTTAGTCTCGATAAAGTGAACAATGGGTCATCGAGGGTGGCGGACTCAAGATTTATTTTATGATGGTTGTCTATCCCATAATATTTAGTATTTTTAGTGTAGGGGTTGAACCTAGAGGCTGAGGAAATCAAATCAAGATAAGAAGATCAAGCTTTTGCGAGAAGTTAAAGTTGCCGCGCGAAAACTGGTTCTCGCGCGACAACATCAAGTCGCGCGAGAACTCTAGTTTTGTATAAATAGGAGTTTTGTAATGTAATAGAAAAGCTTTTTTGTATTTTCTGATTTCAGTCTTACTTGTAAACATTGAAAATCAGAGAGCAATCGAATTGAGAAGATTATTTACTCTTGTGTTCTTCATTTTCTATTCAAACTTATATTCCGTTGATGATTACATTCCGCATTCTCATCACGAGATCGATCTTGGTTGTATTGTGTTGATCCTTACAATTGGTATCAGAGCCTTGTTGCTCTAGATCGATTGATTGAAGATTGAAAGTAAGTGATTTGGAATGTTCTTGACCGTGATTTGCTTGATACTTGAAGATATACTTGTTTTCTGCTAAGTTTGTTCATATTTGAAGATGATGAAACTGATTATCTCGAAAGTTGAGGATTTGAAGATGTTTTTGACCTTAATTAAACCTTTTTGAATCAATTAGAGACAACTAGGATCTTAAATGAACCTAAATCACTAATTGAACACTTAATTAATCAAATTTTAATCAATTTGGTGAAAAAGAGAAACTGAAAAACTTGAAAAATTGCATAAATGGATCAAGTGAAAAGTTGAAGAAACTGCGCGAAAAGTTGAGGTTTTCGCAGAAGTTTGTTACAGAAAAATTCCTTTCGCGCGAGAACTTGTGGTTTTCGCAAAATTCAGTTACAGAAGTTGCCGCGTGAAAAGTTGGTGTGATTTCACGCGAGAACTTGAGTATTCGCGCGAAAACTTCAAGTTTCAAGAATTTTGAGAAAGTTGTTTTCGAAGTGAGAAAGATGGCAAACTTGAAGCACATTACTGCTACACTCAATCTCGACAATGAGATCGGAACCAGCATAAAGCCTTTCCGACTTCTCAGCGAGGAAGACTATCCTGATTGGGTCTATCGCTTTGAGAACCATGTCATCTACACGGAACCCAGGATGATGAGATCCATTAAACAAGGTCCATACATTCCAATCTACACTAATGACAAGGGAGATTTGGTGCCGAAGCCTGAGCATCTATGGGATGAGGAAGACATGAAAAAAAAGAGAGCTTGATGACAAAGCGTATGCTGCCATCTCTATGGAGCTTACAACTGAGATAGCTCAGAAATTCAAGGACTATAGGAAGGCGAAAGATCTATGGGATGCTATGGACGAGCAGATTATGGTGTAGAGATTGAACCTATGAGGCTCGGAAAATCAAATCAAGATAAAGATCAAGATCAAGTCACGCGAGAACCAAGAGTTATTGCACGAAAACAGCTTCTCGCGCGACAACTACTAGTCGCGCGAGAACTTCTTTTTGTTTATAAATAGAAGTTTTGCTTTGTAATAGTTAGCACTTTGATAGAGATATTTTCACTTTCCTGATTTATACTACTGCACTGTAATCGAATCAGAGATCTATTGATTTGAAATTTTATTTTACTTGTTTGTGTTCATCTTCTCTATATTCAATATTGTTACCGTGATGATTACATTTCGCATTCTCATCATGAGATCGATATAATTGTATCGTGTTGATCCTTACAATTGGTATCAGAGCTTTGTTGCTCTAGATCGATGGGTTTAAGTCTAAAGAAGAGTTTTGTAGAGTTTTTGAGCATTAAACTCTCGGTTGTTCTAAGTTTTCTGCTTATTTTTGCTGAGATTGATCATTTGAAGATGTTGAAGCTGATAAACTGCATGTTCGTTGATTTGATTACCTCTTGAGCTTAAAACGAGATTAATTGAATCAATTAGAGACAATTAGGATCATATTTGAACCTAAATCACTAAATGAACACTTAATTAATCAAATTTTAATCAATTGGATAAAATTTTAGGCTGAAAGACTCGAAATCTCACAGAACAATTC
Source organism: Flaveria sonorensis (assembly GCA_025506505.1). Taxonomy (NCBI): domain Eukaryota; kingdom Viridiplantae; phylum Streptophyta; class Magnoliopsida; order Asterales; family Asteraceae; genus Flaveria; species Flaveria sonorensis. The sequence continues at coordinate 12,511,410 of CM046429.1, forward strand.
GGGCAAAAAATTGTGTTTCCGTGCGAAAAGCTACGTTTCAAGCGAGTGGTTGAAGATTTCGCAAGAGTTGGTTAAAATTTTGTTACAACAAAATTAGTTTGCGTGATAACTTTCAGTTTTCACACAAATCAGTTACAGAAGTTTCCACGCGAGAAGTTTTACTCTACTCGCACGAGAACTTTGAAGATTTCACGCGATAAGTTGATTTCGAAGAATTTTTGAAGAATCTGACTTTCTGATTAAGAAAATGGCTAATCTGAATCATCTTACTGCCACTTTGAATCTCGACAATGAGATTGGTACGAGTACGAAGCCACCTCGGCTGCTCAGTGAAGATGATTACCCTGATTGGACGTTCAAGTTTGAGAATCATGTCATGTATACTGAACCCCAGTTGATGAGATCAATTAAGCAAGGACCATACATTCCAGTGTATACGAATGATAAGAATGAATTGATCCCAAAACTTGAACATTTATGGGATGAAGAGGACATGAAGAAGAAGCAACTGGATGATAAAGCCTATGCTGCAATCACTTTGGTGCTCACGACTGAGATTGCATAGAAGTTCAAAGATTTTACAAAGGCTAAAGATTTATGGAACGCAATGGAGGAACAAATTATGGGGAATAAAGATATGAGAGAAAGCCAAAAAGATATGTTGAACCAGGAGTTTAACATGTTTAATCATATACTGGTGAGACTTTGGAAGCTCAGATGTCTAGGTTCGTGAAACTAGTTATTAAGATGAAAAGTGCACGAATCACCTTGGAGAATATAGCAGTTAACAGTTGTTGAATTCTCTACCGTATATCTGGAACAGCAACTGCACAACCATCAAAAGAACTAAGGATCTGTTCACTTTAACACTCAGTGATCTCGTCTCTACCATCAAGTCTTATGATATGGATGATAAGTAGAAGGTTGTCAACTACATAAACTCAATGGGAGCTGAAGCATCGGCATTGTATGCAAAAATGGCCGATAACCCAAACTATTATGTCAGCTATTCCCAACTATGTCAACAACAACAGTCAGCATCTTCTGCCCTTTCTACCATTAAAAATGAAGCATTGTCCCAATCCTTGCCTCAACATCAAACAACTCCTCAAACTCCTTATGTCCAAGCTCCAAATTTATCCCAACCTCAAGCTTACCCACAGACTCAAGTTTCTCAACCTACACGACAAGCTTTTCTTGTTTACTCCCAACCACCCAAACAAACCATCCAAATAGCTGAAGAACATCTGGCATTATTCACTACATTCATGAACAGCTATGAAGCGTTTTCAGCTGGAAGACTTAGTGCACCTAACATCTTGGTGGATGATTTGCAACAAGTTAATCCTGATGACGTTAAAGAGAATGACATTAAATACCAGATGGCTATGGTAGTGTACAGAGCTAAGAATTTTGCTAGAAGAACTGGAAGAAAAGTGTTTGGGATAAACAACTCCAGCAAGATAGGATTTGATAAGTCTAGTCTGAGGTGTTACAACTGTGATAAGCCTGGACATTTTGCCCGAGAATGTACCGAACCCAGGTCAAATCAGAGTGATCATAGAAATAAGATGGTGACAGTGGAGGTTGAAACAAAAATTGATAAAGCAAGTTCTTCCAACAACAATAAAGCTCTAGTATCTCAGACCGAAGGTGAATATGACTGGTCTGATCAAATGGAGATACTAGATATGTAGCTGTCTAATGCTTTGATAGCTGAAATTCAAAATGAGGGTGAACTAGTTGAGAAGAAAGAAGAAAAAGAATATATTTACAGAGTTTGTGTCTCAGGATCTGCTTGAAAGAGTGTTCGGTCAAGAAGCAGAGATAATAACTGAAGAAGTGGTTGATGAAGAAATAGCTATTGAGATTATTCCAGCTCAGTTTAAAGATGTTATGGAAGAGACTATTGAGCTTGCTCCAGTCAAGGTTGAAGAGTTAGATAAAGTTGTTGAGACTGCTCCAGCTTCTGCATGTGCCAAAGAGCAAAGTGCTATTAAGAATACTCCAGCATCTATTGAAGCAGATGAACCAAAAATACAGAAGGCCTTCATGGTGAATGTGGTCCATGAAGAGACAAAGAAAAAAGAAGAAACCGATGAGGTATATATTTCTCTTTGTTCAGATATATGTAAAGAAAAGGTACAAAGATACAGAGTTCACAACAAACGTTTGATATTAGAAGTTGAAAAACATCAATATCAAGCTCGTAAGTATAAACTTGATGAGAAAATTTTTAAAGATAAAATTAAGGGTTTGAACAAATCTATTTACCAATCAAAACTAAATCTTCATGATAAAGAATGCAACATAAAAGATTTGACAAAATGCAATGACGAATTATCTTTAGAAATTAACAAACTCAATAGTGAACTCTCATCTGCTAAATTAGCTGTTGATAAATTTGAACTTTCATCCAATATGGTTGAAGGTATAATCAAGTCACAGATGACACAAAAAATTAATGGTGGTAAAAGTGGAGTGGGTTATGCTAACATTGCAGCACAATTAATCATGAATATACATCTTTGCCTTCATCAATCCTAACTCATGATGAAGAAACCTATGGCTTAGGTTTTCAACTAAAAACTGACTTCATACCTTCAGTCAATGTTTCATTGACAGTTGACCCTATCACAAAAACAAAAATTAATATTAATAATGATAATTTTTTTGCAGAAAGTATGAAGATAGATGGTTTAGTTGAAGAATGGGAAAGTGATGATGAATTAGATTCTATAGAAAATAAGATTTGTAATGAAAAACCATCTTGTAATTCATCATCAGAATTTTAATGAAAGTTTGAAAGTTTCAGTTGATTCAAAAGTTAGTCCAAGATTGTCAAATAAGGATAAGAAACGAGAATCAAAAATAAACTTTAAAAACAAAGAAAATAAACGAGTCATAACATTTATGTCTGACTTGAAAAATGATTTCAAGAACAGATTTGTTTCTATGGACAACATTAATGATGAGGATCATATTTTTAAAGAAACAAACGCAAGTTTCTTTAAAAATAAATCTTCTATTATTTCTAACAATATGAAACAAGATGTGTGTAGAACAGGTTCAAAAGACACTGGTCCTAATCCAGTACAGAAGATTTATAAAGCAAAAGCCATAAATCATGCTACATCAGCATCTGTAATAAATCCAAAAGCAAGTACATTTACCTCAATTCCTCCAAAATCAACTCAAGCTAATCTGTGACAACCCGAGTTTCCTGCGTAACCTCGTTTCCTTAGCCTAACCTCTCTCCGTTATGCTATGAATAAGCAAGTTAAGATTAATCAAATTACTATTACTAAATAATAACAATAATTGTTATTTTAATTACCAATTAAATTCAATTAACTTAAAATGCAAATTAGGAAATATTGGAGGGCCAATGTGTAACTTTTACACAAACTTCTCTTATGTAACCGTACCCCCTTGCCCTCGGTCATTCCATCCTAACGAAACCCTAGTTGAACCGCTTCCATCGACGACAACAAGTTTCCGGCAACACCCATCTTCTCCTGTGTTTCCCCTCTAAACCGCGAAACTCGGAGGCCAGTAGCACATCTGTTGTCGCGTTGATTGATCTCGGCAGCTTCATTCGGTATGATTTCTTCTCCATCGATTAGTTTTCATTATGGTTTCGACCACGGTTTCGCCTTGGTGGCTACGTCGCGGTTATGGTTTTCGTTTTGGGTTCATTTGTTGTTATGTTCGTCTTGTGTGTGCATTTCTTGGTGGTTGGGAATGGTGTCTATGTATGGGTGTGCTCTTCTCGATTGGATGTATGAATGTGTATGTTGCTGTGTGGGTGTATTTCGGCATGCGTGGTGTGTTTGCGTGTGTTGCTTTGTGTGTGTGTGTGTTCGGGTGTTTGGGTGGTGATCGAGTGAAACCCTAGGCAGGGGTGTTCTGAACTTTGATTAGGTATGTGCCATGAGTTGTATGTATATGTATGTTGGTATGCATGTTACGTATGAATTGTATATCATGACGGTGTATGTGCAATAGGGGGATGGTGCATGGTTAGGTGTTGGACTTTCAATTTGGGTTGCATGCAATGGAATATTTGTGTGGAATCGGTGAATGTATGTATATTATATATATATATATATATATATTGTGAGTATGATACACATTAATATAAATGAATTCAAACTAGTATATATATATATATATATATATATTGTGAGTATGATACACATTAATATAAATGAATTCAAACTAGTATATAACCTACCTTGAATGCTTTACGTATAGATTTGTTATGAAAGTCATGTAATGAAATATATGACGAATACCTTATTACACGATTAAGTATAAGCAAGGATAAATGGAGTTTATGCATTAAAGGTGACTAGATATAAACTTGCATTTGCTTGGGAATAGGGGGAGTGTTTATGGGTTGCACCGTAATCGAGTCGCGAACCGCGAAACCGTACGAATCTATTGCTAATAATTAATATTAATTAAATATTAATCGTGCGTTCAAGTTATTTGGAAACCTAATCACCTGTGTTTAAATTTACGTGTTGCTATGTATTAAGGTGAGTTTATAGACCCGCTTTCATTCTATATTCTCTTTTAGGGGAGAGAAACATGTTGTTTTCATATACTATACGTTACTTTGATTTGTAATACTGCATATACTCGTGTACTATGGTGTTACCACTACGCCTCATTCGGACCGTTAATATGGTATTAGCGAGGTGATTGTTAGTAGATCTACTGGGTTTGACAAACCCCGCCCGGGCTAGTCGCTCTAGCTTGACTGGAGGTCAAACGGGTGAATGGTTAGCCTGTTTTACTGTGCTGTGTTTTGGTACCCACAGCCGAGGGATTCATTACATTATTACTGTTAGTTCGGTCACGAAATTCATACACATAGTGACTTGTTGTAGGCTAGCTACCTACTCATATGCTTTGATTACTAAATCTGGATTTCATTACTGTTACCTACTATTTTTTGTTAAACCTGTGAACTCGCCAACTTTGTGTTGACACTTTAGCATGTTTCTTTCAGGTTCACAATACGCTCATGCTTAGGAACATTTCATTAATGCATTCATCGTCACAAGTGATTTATTTACAGCTTTTAAATAAGTTTCATTATTTGGTTTGCGAGTATTGCGCCTTTTAAAGACTTAAGATTTATTTATGCTTCCGCAATTACTATTATGTTTACGTTAATAACTACACTTTTGGAATACTTTAAATGTTAACAAATAACTATGTTTTATATTTAACGTGTCGTTTGGTGTAACTAGTGGTTGAGATCCTGGAAGTCACACGCCTAACGGTAATACCCCGTTTGTGGAAATTGAGGGTGTGACAGATTGGTATCAGAGCCATTGGTTATAACAAACTAAATTAACATTGCATTTAATTTGCATTGCATTTAGACTATAGCCTGATGCCTTTGTTACACGCATATAGACACGATTAGTTTTGTTAGCTTGCCTTGTTTGCTTTGCCCTGCGGGATTGCTTGCTTTTGCTCACTCCAGTGAGCGTTTGACTACGGGGATGCTCTCTTCACCTTCTTATGTTAAGTCTATGGGGAAAGGCCAAATCGTCCTGATTCCCCGTTGTTACCGTCTGTTCCTTAGCGCGGGTGACTCCGAGTTACTGTGAGCCACGAGAAGGTTAATTACGATTAATGATTTACCATACCTTTTACATTATACCTTTTGGAATCGGATACAATACCATCGGTACCTGACTTGGATGGTTCAGCGGGAGCATGTTCTGCCCCCTACTGAATGCTTTCTCAAACGAGAGCTACTTCTGTCATACTTTCTTTACCAACATTGCCACTTCTCTTCCCTATCCTATGGAGCAGGAAATAGTTGCACTAACGATTACCATAGACATTGGGAGACAACTTATCAAGGTTTACTTATGATAATACTATCTTACCCATCTAACCTGAGTGCAACGATGGTTTCTTGTCCAAGTGAATACTCTCCATACTAATTCCTTTGTACAACCTTGGTTAATTGACCTTTGGTTTGATGACAATATCGTTCTTCTATCATTGATAACACTCTATACTTGACAAGGTATGTTAGCTCGGACAGGAGGAACCAGGGGTGACCATGCAAAGAAAATTATCATTACGGGTGCACACATAATTGTAATTTGTCGTGCATGAGAAGTCTGGCGAACTCTGTCCGGTGATAACAGTCATAGTCAGTAAACAAAAATTTCATTACTATTCTTTGGGACACGAGAGTCTTAATTCTCATAAAACTTAACCATTGATATGGAAACAATCCTTCATTTATACTCGTATGAAAGTTCTCGCCTACCTCGAGCCTTAATGAGATTCATATTAAGGCATTAGTCCTAGTCTCTATGAGACGTTGCTCTTTCTAGCATTTCAATGATCGTGCAATACTATCTATCTACAACGTGCGAGGTCCTAGAAAAGTAGTGAGAAGTGATGAGACTCTCTACACATGTATTTTCTAATCATTGGATTGACCTTAAGATGTAGAGTCTTGGCAGATTAAACATCCTAGCTTTCCTTCAATTTGGTACTTATCATGTTTCAGTGTATGTTACGTTTTCCAATGGTGGGATTCAAACTGGATTTTCCTGGGTGATTACATTTGGTGTATGATCGATTAGCAAAGTGTTGTGACGACCCCATCCATTACCTCTGTGTGTTTCCGCTTGCAACAAGTTCATCTAGCATCGCTATGGGCCATGCAATAAGAACATCTGTGAGCGCTGTAAGAATTTGGTCATGCCATTAAGAACCTTCATGTGAACATCGTGGCCAAGTCACCTCATCCACAAGAAGCACAAAGAGATGTTATGAGTATGGATAATATGTTGATTTCAATAGAAATTATCCAAGGCTTAAGAAGAAGGAAAACTGACAGGAATGGTTGTTTCACCTCAGTATTTTTATCAGGTGCCGACAGAAGCTACATATGCAATAAGTTTAGTAATCTACTAAGGGTAGTGCCTACTTACTTAAGTTTTGAATTTACCATAGAGATAGCTGATGGTTTAATTACAGCGGCTACCCAGGTATATAGCAGATGTAAACTAGGCTTAGCTGGACATTCATGCCATATGAATCTGGCTTCCTGATACACTCGGTAGCTTTGCTGTTGTGGTTGGTATCCAAGAACCAAGCAGAGATCGTTTGTAGAGACAAACTCATTAAGTTACCTCTTCCTAGTGGCGAGAAACTTGTTGTGGAAGGTGACAAGAGGGATGCTGTAGTCGGCATCATCTCATACTTGAAAGCACGGAAAAGTCTTTGGAAGGGATAAAATGCCCTCCTGGCATTAGTGAGAAGAGCATTGAAGACATTCTAGTTGTCAGAGACTTCCCAAAATCATTTCCAGAAGACTTATCTAGCCTTCTTCTACACAAGCAGTTAGAGTTTCAGATTGAGCTGACACCAGGAGCTGCTCCGATCGCTCGGGTGCCGTACCATTTGGCACCTAATGAATTGCAAGAGTTGTCTAAGCAATTGCATGAATTGCTAGACAAGGGATTCATACGTCCCAGCTCTTCGCCTTGGGGAGCTCCAGTACTTTTTTTAAAGAAGAAAGATGGAACTTTCAAGATGTGTAGTGATTACCGGGAACTGAACAAGGTGACGATCAAGAATAGGTATCCTCTTCCACCTATTGATGACATGTTTGACCTGTTGCAAGGGTCAAGTTACTACTCCAAGATTGATCTGAGATCGGGTTATCATCAATTACGAGTACGAGAGGAAGACATCCCAAAAACGGCATTCCGAACTCATTATGGACATTTTGAGTTCGCGGTCATGCCTTTCGGATTGACCAATGCCCCAGCGGTTTTCATGGACCTCATGAACCATGTTTGCAAGCCTTATTTGGATAAGTTTGTCATTGTCTTCATTGATGACATACTGATCTACTCTCAGAATAAGGAGGATCATGAGGAACACTTGAGAATCATTCTGGATCTGTTGAGAAATGAACAACTCTATGCCAAGTTCTCAAAATGCGACTTCATGATGCGAGAAGTGCAATTTCTTGGGTATGTGGTAAACGAAAAGGGTATACATGTAGATCCTCCAAGATTGACTCAATCAAGGATTGGCCGACGCCAAAAACACCTACCAAAGTATGGAAATTCCTTGGTTTGGCGGGCTATTATAGACGATTCATTGAAGGATTCTCAAAGTTGGCACAACCTTTGACTGCCCTGACTCACAAAAGAACCATATACAAGTGAGGCATCAAGGAGGAAACTACATTTCAGGCGCTTAAGGACAAACTCTGCAGTGCACCGATTCTAGCGTTACCAGAAGGGACCGATGACCTTGTTGTTTACTGTGATGCATCCATCCAAGATTTGGGATGTGTACTGATGCAAAACAACAATGTCATTGCTTATGCATCTAGACAGCTCAAGGTGCATGAGAAAAACTACACAACGCATGACCTAGAACTGAGAGATGTAGTGTTTGCTTTGAAGATCTGGAGCCATTACCTATATGGAACAAAGTGCATGATCTACACAGATCACAAGAGCCTCCCGTACATATATGATTAGAAGGATCTGAATATGCGGCAACGGCGGTGGTTAGAATTGCTCAATGATTACGATTGTGCAATCAAGTATCACCCGGGTAAGGCTAATGTGATAGTCGACACCCTCAGTCGAAAGGAAACACCAAAATCCCGTCGGGTGTGCGCATTACAAATGACCATCCATTCAGATCTGCCTGCACAAATCAAAGCTGCTCAATCTGAGGCTTTGAAAATGGAGAATCTAAAGGCAGAATCCCTGTGTGTCATGGAGAAATAATTAGAGACAAGGGCTGATGGAATCCATTATTTCTTAGAATGGATTTGGGTACCAAGATATGGGGATTTATGAGAGCTAGTAATGGATGAGGCTCATAAATCACGTTATTCGATTCATCCGGGTTCAGACAAAATGTACCACGATCTGAAGGAATTCTACTGGTGGCTGAACATGAAAGCTGAGATTGCCACCTACGTAAGCAGATGCCTAACTTGTTCTTAGGTTAAGGTGGAATATCAAAGATCATCCGGCTTACTTCAGTAACCGGAAATTCCAGTGTGGAAATAGGTGCAGATTTTGATGGACTTCCTTACAAAGTTACCTAAGACTCCCAGCGGATGCGATACCATTTGGGTTATAGTAGATCGCTTCACGAAATCCGCACACTTCATGGCAATCTGAGAGACGGATCGAATGGACAAGTTGACGAGGATTTATTTAAGGGAGATAGTCTCTCGGCATGGTGTGCCAGTGACTATTATATCTGATCGTGATGCTCGATTCACTTCTCATATTTGGCAGTCTTTACAAGGATTATTGGGAACGCGGCTGGATATGAGCACTGCGTATCATCCGCAAACCGATGGTCAGAGTGAGCGTACGATACAGACACCGGAAGACATGCTGCGTGCCTGTGTGATCGATTTTGGCAGCAGTTGGAAAACTCATTTACCGCTGGTGAAGTTCTCCTACAATAACAGTTATCACAAGTCAATCAAAGCTGCACCATTTGAGGCACTGTATGGACGTAAGTGCCGATCACCGGTCTTTCAGGCAGAAGTTGGAGAAAGCCAACTTGTGGGTCCTGAACTTGTGCACGAAACGGCTGAGAAGATCGTGCAAATTCGTAATCGTATGGCAGCGGCACATGATCGACAGAAGAGTTATGCAGATAGACGTCGTAAACCATTGGAATTTCAGATTGGTGACAAGGTACTTCTGAAAGTCTCACCATGGAAAGGTGTAATCCAGTTTGGGAAATGGGGAAAGTTGAATCCACGCTATGTGGGACCATTTGAGATTATCAAAAGGATTGGTCCAGTAGCCTATCAGTTGAATTTACCTGAAGAGCTCAGTGGAATACATAATGTGTTTCACGTATCCAACCTAAACAAATGCTTAGCTGATGAATCACTAATCATACCTTTGGAAGAACTAGAGATTGATGAACAGTTACGCTTCATCGAAGAACCGGTTAAGAATATGAATCGAGAAGTCAAAACCCTAAAGAGTAGCAAGATTCCGATTGTGCGCGTTAGGTGGAATTCAAAGCGTGGACCAGAGTTTACCTGGGAACGCGAAGATCAGATGAAAAAGAAGTACCCGTAACTGTTCAAAGATCAGGCATCCACTTCTTAAAGTATTATTCTTAAGATATCTTTTCTTTTAAATTTCGAGGCGAAATTCCCTCTCGCGAAACCTTACAATTCTTCCTTATTGTCTTTGTTCTAGATTCACAAAAATCCTATTCCATATATGTTATACATCGCTGAATCTTGTGCTTTGACTAAACCTGATGTTCTAATTTTCGGGACGAAAATTCCTTCAACAAGGGGATGATGTGACAATCCGAGTTTCCAGGTTAACCTCGTTTCCCTAGCCTAACCTCTCTCCATTATGCTATGATTAAGCAAGTTAAGATTAATCAAATTACTATTACTAAATAATAACAATAATTGTTATTTTAATTACCAATTAAATTCAATTAACTTAAAATGCAAATTAGGAAATATTGGAGGGCCAATGTGTAACTTTTACACAAACTTCTCTTATGTAACTGTACCCCCTTCCCCTCGGTCATTCCATCCTAATGAAACCCTAGTTGAACTGCTTCCATCGACGGCAACAAGTTTCTGGCAACACTCATCTTCTCCTGCGTTTCCCCTCTAAACCGCGTAACTCGGAGGCCAGTAGCACAATTGCTGTCGCATGGATTGATCTCGGAAGCTTCATTCGGTATGATTTCTTCTCCATCGATTCGTTTTCATTACGGTTTCGACCACGGTTTCGCCTCGGTGGCTACGTCGCGGTTATGGTTTTCGTTTCGGGTTTGTTTGTTGTTATGTTCGTCTTGTGTGTGCGTTTCTAAGCGGTTAGGAATGGTGTCTATGTATGGGTGTGCTCTTCTTTATTGGATGTATGAATGTGTATGTTGCTGTGTGGGTGTATTTTGGCGTGCGTGGTGTGTGTGCGTGTGTTGCTTTGTGTGTGTGTGTGTTCGGGTGTTTGGGTGGTGATCGAGTGAAACCCTATGCAGGGGTGTTCTGAACTTTGATTAGGTGTGTGCCATGAGTTGTATGTATATGTATGTTGGCATGCATGTTACGTATGGCTGGATGTGGTGTGTTTGGATGGTGGCCATTCATGTATGTATGAATTGTATATTATGATGGTGTATGTGCAATAGGGGGATGGTGCATGGTTAGGTGTTGGACTTTCAATTTGGGTTGCATGCAGTGGAATATTTGTGTGGAATCAGTGAACGTATTTATATTATATATATATATATATATATATATATATATATATATATATATATATATATATATTTTGTGAGTATGATACACATTAATATAAATGAATTCAAACGTGTATATAACCTACCTTGAATGCTTTAAGTATAGATTTGTTATGAAAGTCATGTAATGAAATATATGACGAATACCTTATTACACGATTAAGTATAAGCAAGGATAAATGGAGTTTATGCATTAAAGGTGACTAGATGTAAACTTGCATTTGCTTGGGAATGGGGGGGAGTGTTTATGGGTTGCACCGTAATCTAGTCGCGAACCGCGAAACCGTACGAATCTATTGCTAATAATTAATATTAGTTAAATATTAATCGTGCCTTCAGGTTATTTGGAAACCTAATAACCTGTGTTTAAATTTACTTGTTGATGTGCATTAAGGTGAGTTCACATGCTGTTTTCATATATTGTACGTTACTTAGATTTGTAATACTACATATACTCGTGTACTATGGTGTTACCACTACGCCTCATTCGGACCGTTAATATGGTATTAGCGAGGTGATTGTTAGTAGATCTACTGGGTTTGACAAACCCCGCCCGGGCTAGTCGTGCTAGCTTGACTGGAGGTCAAACGGGTGAATGGTTAGCCTGTTTTACTGTGTTGTGGTTTGGTACCCACATCCGAGGCATTCATTACATTATTACTGTTAGCTCGGTCGCGAAATTCATACACATATTGACTTGTTGTAGGCTGGCTACCTACTCATATGCTTTGATTACTAAATCTGGATTTCATTACTGTTACCTACTGTTTTCTGTTAAACCTATGAACTCGCCAACTTTGTGTTGACACTTTAGCATGTTTCTTTCAGGTTTACAAGACGCGTACGCTTAGGAACATTTCATTCATGCATTCATCATCACACGTGATTTATTTACAGCTTTTAAATAAGTTTCATATATTTGGTTTGCGTGTATTGCGCCGTTTAAAGACTTAAGATTTATTTATGCTTCCGCAATTACTATTGTGTTTACGTTAATAACTCCGCTTTTGGAATACTTTAAACGTTAACAAATAAATATGTTTTATATTTAACGTGTCGTTTGGTGTAACTAGTGGCTGAGATCCTGGAAGTCACACGCCTAACGGTAATACCCCGTTTGTGGAAATTGAGGGTGTGACATAATCAAAACGAGAGGAAAGGAAGAGAGACTGTTTAAGAATCAAAAGGCCAAGGACATACTAAGGCCAGATTCAGTGATAACTATGGAAGTTATCCAAAATAGTTTGAACAAAACATGCGAGTGTTAACTGTATATAGTAAAAGATGTTGTAATGTGTATGGAAAGCCAAATCACATGGCTAGAAATTGTCGTCATCAACATCAATTGACAAGCAAACAAAAGTTTCATAATTTAATTGCAAACAATAGAAAACGTTTCTTTGTTAATGCAAATTTTAAAAGAAACTTATATCAATCGAATGTTTTTGCTAAAAATAAAACTGATTTAAACAAGGAAAAGACACAAGTAAAATCAATTCAAGTTGATAAAAACAATTTCATCACACCACCAGTTAAACAAGTGCAAAGATGGAAAATTAAAGGCAAAACTTCTGAGCCTTTTGTTGCTGAAAAATGCATTTTCAATGACAAAAGATATATGATATTACAAAATATATCATATTTAGATGAAAACAAAGAGCTCAAGTCAACCATGGCTTGGGTTCCTAAAAATAATTAAATTTATCCTATTGTGTAGGAACAACAAAGGCAAGCTATCAACAGTGTTTGGCATGTAGATAGTGATTGTTCAAGACACATGACTGGTAATATATCTCTGTTAAACAACATTCAATCATACAACAGAGGATATGTTATCTTTGCCGGGGACAGAGGAGGTAAGATTACAAAGAAAGGTACAGTGACTAATGGTGTATTAAGCTTTGAAGATGTCAATTTTGTAGAAGAACTTAAACATAATTAGCTAAGTGTCTCTCAAATTTATGACAAAAAATATTCAACCCATTTCACTAATAAAGAATGTTTAATCTTAGAACCTGGTCTTGTAATACCTGAAGAATGGATATTATTGAGAACTCCGAGAGACAAAGACACGTATCTACTAGACATGAATGGCACACATTCATTTGTAACTGCATCGTGTTTGTTATCTAAGGCCTCAGAAACCGACAATTTGTTATGGCATCATCGTCTTGGTCATGTGAATGTCAAAACAATGAACAAACTGGTTAGAGAAAATCATATTGTTGGATTACCACTGAAAGAATTTCATGTAATAGAACATTGTTTGTCATGTTCTAAAGGCAAACAACATAAACTTCCTCATAAACCAGTTGCTCATACACAAATTGATTCTATTCTTTAATTATTACATATGGATTTATTTGGTCTTGTAAGTGTTTTGAGTTTAGGACGTCATGCATATTGTTTGGTTATTACTGACGATTTTTCTAGATTTACATGGGTTTTCTTTTTAGCAACCAAAGATGAAACTCCTCATTTCCTAATGAAATTCATGACACTTGTGGAAAATCAGACGGACAAGACCATAAAATGCATACAGAGTGATAATGGAACCGAATTCTGCAATCGTATCTTAAATGAGTTTTATGATTCAAAAGGAATAGCTAGACAATATAGTTCTGCAGGAACTCCACAAAAAAATGGAGTTGCTGAAAGACGTAACAGAACTTTAATTGAAGCATCTAGAACTATGTTATCAGCAGCCAAATTACCATCATTCTTTTGGGCTGAAGCTGTTAACACTGCATGTTATGTTCAAAATCATGTTTTAATCAACAAACAAAAAAATATGACCCCTTATGAAATCTTTTTCAAACATAAATCCAAAGTCAATATTTCAAAACTTTTGGAAGTTGGTGTACTCTGTTAAACACGTCTGATAATAAATCAAAATTTGATGAAAAAGCAGATGATTGTTATTTTATTGGTTATTCAGCCAACAAAGTAGCATATCGGGTTTATAATAAAAGAACTAAACAAGTTATTGAGTCATTTGATATTAATTGGTACGAATCTAACAAAATAGATGCAGGTTCTGCTCCTTCATGGATTTATGATTATGCTTCTTTATTTGAAACATTTAATCAAATATCTGTTGTTTCTATAGCTGATCCATCTTTGACATCCTCAATTGAAGATATCTTCGATGATAATATTGGATCTACATCTTCTCAAGCTAAAGGAATATCTTCATATGTACCTTCATCTTCTAATGCTACAGCTGTTCCACATTCTGTTTCTCAAACAGATTCATCTTATCTGGATACAGTTGTTGAACAAGAACCATAATTTCTGATCAGAGTTCATCTTCTACATTAAGTGATCCAGTTGATATTATTCAAGTACCATTTGAAGATCTTTCTACTGGTGATGATAATCTAGATGAAGAAGTTGTTTATCTACCAGAAGGAGGGAATACTGTTGAAGAGCCTGTTGGTCATATGTCTAACTTAGATGAATTTATCTCTGAAGATGCTATTCCACAGCTGAGAGTTCATAGAAACCATCTAACAGAAGCAATTATAGGTCCATTATCCCAAGGCGTCAGAACTCAAAGTCAATCAGGAGCAATAAATACATGTCTATATTTATGTTTTCTATCTCAAATAGTGACGAAGAATGTTGAAATGGCATTGAAAGAAAACAGTTGGGTAGAGGCAATGCAAGACGAGCTGATGCAATTCAAAAAGCTAAATGTTTGGCATCTGTGTGAATTACCAAAGGGAAAGTTGCCAATCGGCACGAAATGGATTTTCAAAAACAGGACGGATGAAAAGGATGTGATAGTCCGCAACAAGGCCAGACTTGTTGTACAAGGATTCTATCAGATCGAAGGTCTTGATTATGAAGAAGTATACGCTCTAGTTGCTAGACTAGAAGATATACAAATTTTTCTGGCATATGCTTCATACAAAAAATTCAAGGTTTATCAAATGGATGTGAAAACTGCATTTTTATACAGTGAAATGAAGGAAGAACCTTATGTCTGTCAACCACCAGGTTTTGAAGACAGACAACCCCGCATAAATTGAATTTCTTGAATGGATATAGGATCCAAAAGACTCAGAATTTCATCCATCAATGGGGTCATTGAAGGCCCCTTTGACAGAGATATGAGGCCGAGGAGGCTTGTCTACCATTTAGGTTTTCTTCATTTATTGTTCCATTTCATCTATGCGGTGTGATTTCTGGCTTCTGTTATATATTTTTTTTTATTTCACTTATCTTACCAAACCAAGGAGCGAATTCGTTCAGAATGTCCTGATCATCCTGATTATATTTACAAGTTAGACAAAGCACTTTAAGGTTTACATCAAACACCTCGAGCTTGGTATGTCACTCTCACTGAACATTTGCTTGCAAATGGTTATACAAGAGGTGCTATTGATCAAACTTTAGTCATAAGGAAGACTGGTGATGATCTTATTCTAGTTCAAGTTTATGATGATGATATTATCTTTGGGTCTGCCAATGATGACTTGTGTAAAGAGTTTGAGGCAGTTATGAAGAAGAAATTTATGATGTGTGCCCTTGGAGAAATGATGTTTTTCTTGGGTATTCAAGTTAAACAAGATGAGAAAGGAATACTGATACATCAAGAAAAGTATATTCACAATATCCTGAATAAGTACATATTCCAAAACTCCAAGACAGCTCCTACTCCTATGTCTTCTCATCCTGACTCCAGATCTCAAAGGAGAAGATGTTGATCAACACATGTATCGATCAATGATTGGATCCTTGATGTATCTCACTGCAAGTAGACCGGACATCATGTTTCCTGTATGTCAGTGTGCACGTTATCAAAGTAATCCAAAGGAATCTCACATGAAAGCTGTCAATAGAATTTTTAAGTATCTCAAGGGTCAACCCACACTTGGTTTTTGTTATCCTAAAAATTCTAATTTCAATTTATTTGTTTATACTGACAGTGATTATGCAGGATGTAAATTGAACAGGAAGTCTACTACTGGTGGTTGTCAATTTATTGGCAATAGGTTGATTTCTTGGCAATGTAAGAAACAGCAGACAGTATCCACTTCAACTGCAGAGGCTGAATATGTGGCTGCATCAAGCTGTTATTCATAAATTGTCTGGATTCAATAATAACTTCTTGATTATGGACTTAATATTTATGATACTAAAATCTATTGTGATAATACTACAGCTTTGAACATTGTGAAGAATCCTATTCAACACTCTAAGACTAAACACATCGACATCCGAATGCATTTTATCCTTGACTATTTTGAAAGGAAACTTATCCATTTGGAGTCAATTTCTACAGATGACAACATTGTTGATTTGTTCACTAAGGAATTTGATCATTCCAGATTTGACTTTTTAGTTAAATCTTTGGGCATGATTAACTTTGGTTAACACTTATTCTTACACCGTTTTCAAAATAATATTTTTCTTTGTTTGTTAAAATTATTATTTATCTATCTAGATAATCACAATTTTAGGGGGAGAAAAATTGAAATTACAAAAATATTTTGTTCTTAGGGGGAGTAAAAAGATAGAAGAAAATTACAAAAAGATTTTGGTTATAAAATTTGAGAAAAATTAAGTTTTCAAGTGTACATAGGAAATATATTACATTTCTTGATTTTGAATCGTTGCATCCTAAGGCTTACAAGAAACTGACTTGGATTATGTTTGATATGTTGATAGGCTGGATATTCAAGTATGAAAAGCACTATGTTCTGTGATGCACTGAAAGTAACTTTCTATGACTGAAATGGGTAACTCATCAAAGTTTTGTGGTACCTCTAACTCCATGCTAAAACAGATTGAGAGTTATAGTCTAGTCATACTCAAGCCAGTTACTTTCTGATTCAGCTTCTTTCAGATATTGTATACATATGTAACAAATAAAAACAAATGAAAAAAAAATACAAAGAGAAAAACAAACAAAATGAGCAAAAAGAAGCCTAAAAGGCCATATAAGAATAAAAGATGCCAATGAGCACATTAATAAAAAAAATGTCAAATACAAACATACTATATGATAAATATTTTTCTTTTTGATAATATGTTCTGACACAGAATGTAAAATTAAAAGATGGGGCATGTAGGTCCGACTTGGCTTGTAAGTCCTAAACATCTTGCGAGGGCAAAAACATAAGTCCGACTGGCTGTTAAATAAGTCCTAAAACTTGTTAATATTCTGTGTTCAGAAATGTTTCTCAGGCTAGTTATGCTCATAATAGATATTATATTAGAAAATTCATTCTGAATAAGCTGATCAGATGTGAAAGGTTTAAGTCAAATTGGGGTGACTTGAAATCTCGAAAGTGTCTTAAAGTTGGATAAGGTTCTATAGGATTTTTGATTGTGGGACACACTACAGACATATAATTTAATCAAAACATGATAAAAGCACAACTTATGTGTCTAAGTAAACTTGAAGTCTAAGCTTAAATTAGACTCAATATATTGACAATCAACATAACCAGTTCTATATATAATAAAGTTGGATGATGGTAGTGATCAATTTCTAAGACATATGATCCTATACTTGAGAATTTATTCAGAATATTTAAGTTAATTAGCATAAGTTTTGAGTCAAATTGATTTGTGTTAACAATGAATTTTGTTTACTTGTTTAGTTTTCGCTTTAGTTTTTGTTCTACAAAATGTTCAAAATATAGGGTGTTAGAATGATTGTAAACACTTAGTTAAACATAATCATTTTTCATAACAAATCATAAATCTCAATAAGTTCATTAAGATTTGAAAAATTAAAAATTAGAAAAGTTAAATTTTTTCAAGAAATTAGAACTTATCGCGGGAAAGGTTTATTTCAGATGAAAAGATCATTTCATGCGAAAAGATTTTCTGATGCGAGAAGTTATATTTCATGCGAAAGTTTGAAATTCATGCTAAAAGTACATATGCGAGAACTCTGACTTCTTGCGCGAGAAGTCAGAGTACTATAAAAGATACAGTTGTGTGAAAAGTCAAGTATTCGCACAACAATTCTGAAATTTTCACTCAAAAATTCTAAGTGTTGAAATTCTGTCAAAATTGAAACAAGTGTTCGTTAAGGTCGCATATTGATTTCCATACATATATTAAGGTAAAATTTGGTTATAATGATGATTTGAGTATGTCTTGAACTAGACCGAATGTTTTAGAACTTAAATTACGTTAAATTTGAACTCATTAACCATAATAAATCTTAATAATCACCTAAACGACACTTAGTGAACATGTTTTAACGGTTGAATCACACAAAATTGACAGTGTGAAGATTTTGAAGTGTACTAGACTTTTCGCATGCGAAAAGTTCTGAGCATATGAACTGACGCGAGATCTTTCAAAACTTTTCGCATGATATTGAACTTATCGCGCAAAAAGTTTACTTCTGGTCAAATTCAAAATTCATGCCACAACTTAACTTGTCGCGCGAAAAGCAATAATAATTTCGCGCGATAACTTAGAGTTTTCGCGCGAGAAGTTTAAAATTTCAAGAATTTTTTTTCTAGGTGTTGATTTTATTTTTCTTAATTCTGAAATGGTTTTATTCATTCTTGAGTACTGATGTTATTGCTTAATGTTTCAAATGGCTTGGTCTATTGTTTTCAATAAGAACCATAATGCCATAGCTTTTCTCGGGGATGTAACTGAAGATAAAGCTCTGTTTCGATCATTGATAGAGGGGCTGAAGTCTTCACGTATATACTATGCCATATCTGCGTGTCCTAACATCTATATGGACGTCATTGATCAGTTCAGGCTATCGGCAGCCAATGAGATAGATGAAGATGGTGAACCCTGTATTACTGCCACTGTCAAAGGTAAGAGGGTTGTGATTACTGCAGAGGTGATAAACAGTGTGCTATTACTTGAGGATGTACCAAATACACCTGTGAAGATAGATGATGATGCTGTCAAGGATTGTTTGATACGTATGGGTTACAGTCATAGATACCCATCTCTGGAGAAGAAGTATCTTCCACCCTTTTGGAAGTACTTGTTTCACGTTGTCATCCATTGCCTTAGCAATCTTTAGGCAAACATGGATAGTTTGAGTGTTGTATTCGGATCCTTGCTGATATCACTCATTGATGATTTACCATATAGCATATCCAAGGCTATGTTTTCTGAGATGCAAAAGGAAGTTTATCATGTACCCGAGGTTTATACAGATGATTGTTAATGCTGCTCATCCTGAGCTAGTTATATCTGATTCACCCAAGTATGTTGTCATGACAATGAAGAAAGATATCATTACATATTTGATGGGAGCACGAGGGAATGCGTGGGATGGTTCACATTTTGCTAAGTTGGGAAGATTTGTAGATGATTTTAGAGCTGAAGATAGACTACAAGTGACTGATTCTTCTCATATTCATAAAGATGTCACATCTAGTGCATCTACATCTACTGCTCAGGCTGCTGAAGCTGATACAGCCGGTCCATCTACGAGTACTGCACCAGAAGCACCCGAGATTACTCAAGCTGCTACCAGATCTGCAGTTGATGCTGAGATAGACTCATGGTTTACTAGCAGTGGGAGTGAGACCGTTAGTGACCAGATTGGGAATGTACCCTATGTATTACAGGAACCTCCCAGAGTGCGAGAAACACCAACCAAACGCACTGCTGAGGAGCGTGATTCTGATTTCATTCCTGAGGAGACTCCAGTGATGTAACACCTCGAATTTTATTTAAAAGAAGAGAAAAAGAAAGTATCTAAAAAGAAAGGAATA
Organism: Flaveria sonorensis; assembly: GCA_025506505.1. Lineage (NCBI taxonomy): Eukaryota > Viridiplantae > Streptophyta > Magnoliopsida > Asterales > Asteraceae > Flaveria > Flaveria sonorensis. Next base: position 12,531,452 of record CM046429.1, read on the forward strand.
TGGACACAAAGTGGAGGGGCTAAAGTTGTAAAAAGGACAAAACCTTATTATTTTAAGGATTTAAAGGTATGGCCGCCCACTTCTTTTTCCACACCACTATTCTTGGCTGAAAAGGAATAAAGAATAAGAACTCTCGGTTCTAGAGAGAGAGAGAGAGAGAGGAGGAAGAAGCTGCAAAAGGTAAGTCTCTTAAGTATATGTTCGGTTTTAACCGAATTCACAAGCTTTGACCGAAGTTCTTGGTGTTCAGTGGTTGTTTTCAAGATTTTTAGTGCTGAAATCGTGGGGGAGCTTCAGACCCGAAGTGTTTTGCTTGAAGGTTGCTTCAGGTGAGTTTCTAGAACCCCTCTTTTACTGATTTTCAACTTCTTGGGGCTATTATGCATACCGAATAAACGTTTTAAAAAGTTAACCAAATGTTTCTGCAATTTGTTCGAATGATGTTCTGTGATTTAAGTTTTGATGTTGTTTTGGTGGTTAGAATTGTTGTTAGTATGTTTTAAGGGCCTTAGTATGTTAGATATGTGTTTGGATAGTGTTAGAAAGATTTCAGGTGTTTATTGGCAGTTTAGAAATTTTCAGAAGGTTCCCATGCGCCTAACTTATCTCATACGCCTAACTGTCCTCATGCGCCCAAGGTCATGCACCCAAATAGTGGACATGTGCTTGAATAGTAGTTCATGCGCCCAGAATAAGTGCTGATGCACCTAAGTGTTGGCCATGCGCCCAAATAGTGCCCATGCGCCCAAGATTGCTCCTACGGTTAAGTGTTGAAGCGCCTGAGCAGGGCTCATGCGCCTGTATAGTGGTAATGCGCCTAAGCAGGGCTCATGCGCCTGCATAGTGCTAAAGCGCCCAGACTGTTTTTACTTAGAATTTTCATGCTCATGCGCCTGAAATGTTCCATGTGCATCATTTTGGACTTAGGATTTTCTAAGGGTTTTAAGAGGTAGATGTTTAAGATAGGTCCCGTTGTGATGTGATGGCTTATGCTTGATGTATGCATGATGATGTGATGAGGTTTATGATGTGTGTGTGTGTGTGGGTGATGTGTTATCTTTCTTCTTTAAACGGTTTTCAAAATGTATGTATTATATTATGTAATACGTTATGTATTATGTTATGACTTTATGTGGTATGATGTATGAATGAGCATACGTAAAGTATTATGTAACGAAGTGAAAGATAACGATACTGAAAAGTGGAACGTAACAAATGAATGAAAGTCTTGCAAGCAAATTGAATGGAGGTGCACGACCATGTTGTCGTTAGCTCAACTGTGTGCGGTTTAGCTAACCCGAAGGATGCACACAGGGAGTCTAATAATGATTCGTATGGGGGTCTAATCCTTGAGATTGACTCGAATGATGTCTTGATGCTCACCCCGGTACTGTGTCGGTCTTCGGACATGAGTCGGGGGTTTGTTTACAGGCCCCGGCACAGTATCAGTCTTCGGACATAAGTCGGGGGTGTTGCAAACAGAGACGGGGTCCTTGTCGCGTACCCCGGTACTGTGTCGGTCTTCGGACATGAGTCGGGGGTTTGTTTACAGGCCCCTGCACAGTATCGGTCTTCGGACATGAGTCGGGGGTATTGTATGAGACAGGATCTGATTATTGGTAAAAGATGTAATGAACGAACGAATGAACGCTGATGAAGATAATAATAATTATTATCAATGTGTACGTATGATGTGTGATCATGAACGTAAAGGTTATGTTTTAACGAAGTAAAGTATTTTATTTATAAAACTAGGACTCACTCAGCGTCGCTGACTTTTTGTATGCATGATAGTTAGCAGGTATTTTGTTGATGCTAAAGAGTTGCAGGCATGGATGCATACGATACTGGGGACGTTTTGAGATGGCATCCACGTTTTGTTATAATGTCATATTTTGAAATGTAACAATGATGTAATGTAATGATATGTTTTTTTAATTATTAATGAAAGTTTTTAAATTCCGCTGCAAAAGTATTTTATGTTTTAAATATTTTATGCAATGACGGTCCAGCAGTAAGCGTCCCAGGAACGGGGCCTTACAAGTGACTAGAGGGAGGAGAAAGAGGATGGCGAGGAAAACAGGTGAAAGTCCTCGTGGTAGGGGTAAAGGACGTGGTTTGTTGAGGAGACGTTGGACCCTAGTGACCACTGAGCCGATTATAGAGGAGACTACTGTTACAGAGACTCCTGTCACAAAGAGTGAGGCAACACCAACTGTACAAACTGAAGTGCCCACTTCTACTGCTGACATTTTGAGGACCCTTCCTATAGATCAGGGGTGGATGAGATGATTGGGTTGAAAGATTTCCTAAGCATACCTCCCGAGTTTAGACAGGGTGCTAGTACATTTGCTAGTTCACCTACACATATTACATTGGAGGAGCGTGTTCGGAATTTAGAAGGGAAGATGCTTGAGAAGACTAAAGTGATAGATGATCTGCAGAGACAGTCGATTGATAAAGATGAGAGGATTAAGAATCTTGAACAACAACAATCTTTCATTTTTAGCTATGTTCAGATTCTGGAGCAATATTTTTAGGACTTCACTTCAGGTGGTTCATCTTAGTTCACAAATCAAGGAACCACTGAAGTTGGACAAAGTAGCAGACAACAAACTGCTGGTCCTAAACCTGTGATAGACCCGATTATTCCTACAGAGCATCATGTTGATCCTGTTGTTCAGGAAAGGACAACAGAGACTGCTGAAGCTATTCAAGAGTCACCATCTGCTGATATTCATATGACTACTGAGGACCAGCCTGTAGTTTTTACTGGAGAGGTGTTTGTTAAGCCTGAACACATGATGCCTATCCCAAACCCAGTTGATGATGAAGATGAAGGATTAGATTTGATTGATTATGATTCGTCTGAGGATGATAATGATGATGAGGATGATGATGATGATAATAGTGATGATGGTAATGAGGGAAATGATGATGATGATAATGGTGGTAATGATGATGATGATCAGGGTGGTGATGTGGGTCAGCTTCTACAGGTAATGCTGGAACATCAGGTACTGACAATGTCTTTGGACCAAGTCCTGATGATTCAGTTGATTACACACCTTTAGACCCTAAAACTGAGGCTGCATATGAAAAGGAATTCAATACATTCCAGCAAAGTCTTAATGTTGAGGAGACGAAAGAAGAGTTTGGTGCATTTGATGATCTGGAAGAGGGTTTTAAGTAAACTGATATATTTAGAAACAGTCTAAAAGACTTGTTTTCTGATACTTTGATTGAAGAAGGTGAGATTGTAGGGGAGTCGAGCAACACACAGACGACTGACGAGACAGTAGATGTTATAGGCCAAAGTGCTGTGCGTCAGGTCGGTAACCTAATAGTTAGTGCTCCTCCTCCCCCAACTTATATTCATACGATGAGGCATTCCAAACCTTTCACAAGGTATGGAAACTCAGAACCTATCATTAGTTGGGTGTACGATCAGGAAAAGAAGATGTATGTTGTAAAGTGAAAGGGCAGAGCAATAGGGTACTTCGAAAACGAGCACGACTTTCATACGCTCAGAGCATCAGATTTATATGCTATGGGTCGTGTCCTGTTCTTTAACCTGAGTAACTATAGTAAAGCTAACTAGATCAGGAATATGATATATAGACAAAGCCAAACCAACTTCAAAGACTTTAAAACAACCAAATCCAAAGTTATTAAAGATAAGACCAGGATGGACCCAAACACGAACAAGCCAATGAAGATAAGGGTTTATAGACATCCACACTATGCTAATATGCTCCAGTTCCAATTAACAGTTTATCTAAACTAAAGGGATGGATTTGTGAAGAAGATAGTGGTCATGCGGTGATCAGTTGTGAAGAGTTCCATATCATCGACCCTATGGATCTGCTATATTTTGGGAAGGAAGATTTGATGAAGCTGCAGGCAGGTCTTATTACAGCTGATGAATCTGTACACTTCATAGTTGCACAGTTCGGTTGGATGATTACGAAGGCCCTGAACAACAAAATGTATGCTTATGGGGGCAATTATCAGGTTGCAGACATGGAATTCTAACAGTATTGATTTACCGAGCCTAAGGGGAGATTGTAGAGGTTGAACCTATGAGGCTCGGGAAATCAAATCAAGATGAATATCAAGATCAAGTCACACGAGAACCTAGAGTTATCGCGCGAAAACAGCTTTTAGCGCGACAACTACTAGTCGCTCGAGAACTAATGTTTTCGCGTGAGAACTTCTTTTTGTTTATAAATAGAAGTTTTGCTTTGTAATAGTTAGCACTTTGATAGAGATATTTTCACTTTCTTGATTTGTACTACTGCACTGTAATCGAATTAGAGATCTATTGATTTGAAATTTTATTTTACTTGTTTGTGTTCATCTTCTCTATATTCAATCTTGTTACCATGATGATTACATTCCGCATTCTCATCACGAGATCGATCTAATTGTATCATGTTGATCCTTACATATGGGAAACAAGGATATGGGGGAGAGCAGGAAAGACATATTAAACCAAAAGTTTAATATGTTTAATCATATACTAGGTGAAACCTTGGAGGCTCAAATGTCAAAATTTGTGAAGCTTATAACCAAGATGAAGAGTGCAGGAATCACACTGGAGAATATTTCAGTGAACAAGAAGTTGTTAAATTCACTTCCATATAGCTGGAACAATAACTGCACTGCAATCAAAAGAACCAAGGATCTGTTTACCTTGTCCCTCAGTGATCTGATTTCTACCATCAAGTCTTAAGACATGGATTATAAACAAAGAGCTGCCAATTACATTAACATAATGGGAGCTGAGGCATTTGCTTTGTATGCTAAAATGGCTAGTAATCCGAATTACTATGTCAGCTATTGCCAGTTGTGTTAACAATAGCAACAAGTAGCATCAGGTCATCAGCTGTCAAGGATCAATCATTACCTCAAGTTCAACCATTTATCCCATCCAATTCTTCAACTCAATCATCTCCACATGTACAACAAGCATTTGTTGTCAATTCCCAACCCAGCAAATAGACTATCCAAATTGAAGAAGAGCATCTTGCTCTATTTACCTCATTCATGAATAGCTATGAAGCTTTCTCTGCTGGTAGACTCAATACATCCAATATCATGGTTGATGATTTGCAACAAGTCAACCCTGATGATATAGAAGATAACAACATCAAGTATCAGATGGCCATGGTGGTGTATCATGCAAAGAACTTTGCACAAAGAACAGGGAGAAAAGTTTTTCGTCTTAACAACTCTAGCAAAATCGGGTTTGACAAATCAAACTTGAGATGTTACAACTATGACAAACCCGGTCACTTTGCTAGAGAATGCACTGAGGGAAAATCTGTTCAAGTTGATAACGGGAAAAAGATGGTAATGGTGGAGGTTGAAACAAAAAGTGATAAGGCTAGTCTATCTAACAACAACAAAGCATTGGTATCTCAGACTGAAGGTGAGTATGATTAGTCTAACCAAATGGAGATACTGGATATGAAGCTTTCTAGTGCTTTACTAGCAGAAATTTAGAATGGTGTAGATCAGGTTGAAGAGAATGTGTTGGCTGAGTTTATGACTGAGGATGTGTTAAAAGGAATGTTTGCAGAAGGAAAGAAAGATAAAGCTGAGGAAGTAGAGGTGAAGAAGGTTGAAGGTTTGACAGTGAATGTTGAAGGTGAAAAGAAAAAAGCTGTTAAGATAACTCCAGCTTATTCAACAAAAGTCAATGAGAAAGAAGCAGAGCTGAAAGCAAAGACTGTTGAGATTACTCTAGTCAAAACTGAAGAAAAGATTGTTAATGCTATTGAGTTTACTCCAACATCTACATGTGCAAAAGAGCAAAGTGCTGTTGAGATCACTCCAGCAACAAAAGCAGAAGAAACAACAATTCTAAAGGCCTTCATGTAACACCCGGAAAATTTTAAAAGACGAGAAAGAAAGTATAAACGTGCAGAAAAAGAAAGAAAACACAATTTAACCTAAGTTGAGGGGCTAAATGTGTCAAAAGGACAAAAAGAATAAAAGTGGGTGCATAAAGTGGGCATGGCCGCCCACACTTCTCTGCATATCTTCTTTTCACCGGATTTTGGAGAGAGAAAGAGCTGAGTTCAGATTTTTGAAGAAGGAAGAACAAGAAACCGAATTCAAGGTAAGAATTCTCGGCTTTATGTTGTTCTTGGCCGACCTATGCCTCGGTTATATGCTTATGTGTGTTTGTGTGTTCGGGTTGTGTGTTTAGGTGGGTTTTAAGTGGTTGAACTCATAGTGCAAACGGGTTTGAAGGAAGTCATACTCGAGGGCTGCTAAGGTGATTTCTAGAACCCCCTTTTTACTTGTTTTAACTGATTTTGGGGCTAGAAATGCATGTATGTTTTTATGAATGTGGGTTTTATACCCGTATGTATGTGTATGCGTGAATGTGGGTGGGTTATGATTTGGGTGATTTATGATGTTATGATGATGCCATGTTCATGTTATGATGCTTAGAATGCTAGAACTAAGCTTAGAACATGATGAACTGATGATTTGGGGTTGATTATGATGTTATTAGTATGTGTTGGTTGCCCATGCGCCTGGATTTGGCCCATGTGCCCAACGGTTGAATTTGCTTAAGTGTTGACCCATGCGCCCAAATAGTATCCATGCACCTAGAATAGGCTGACTTTGACTAAGTGTTCCATATGCCCAAAACTGCCCATGCGCCTAGGCACTCATGCGCCTGCATAGTGCCCATGTGCCTAGAAATTTGCCCAGGAGCCTAAGTGTTGGGTCATGCGCCCAAATAGTGTCCATGCTCCTGAAAGTTCCCCATGCGCCTAGGTGTTCCCATGCGCCCAGAAGGCCATGCGCCTGCATAGTGCTCATGCGCCTATGCCTTAGAATATTTTTTGGAATTTTTGGGGAAAACGTAAAGTGTAGGCTTTGACTTGGGATGTTCCCGGGGGTGATGTATGTTGACTTTATGATGTCATATGTGATGTGATGATGCTATGTATGGTATGGTTATGTTTATGTTATGTTCCTTATTATGTATGTTTATTTTCCGTTGCTTTACGTGGTATGATTATGAAAAGTAAATGGAAAGTATTATCTAACGTAAAGCGGAAGATAATGAAAAAAGGAACGTAAGCAATGAGAGAATGCATGCATTAACGAAGTAATGAATGAATGGAAAAGTCTTGCAAGCAAAGGTTGAGGTGAGTGACTATGTTGTCATAAAAGACTTGTATGCAAAGTTGTGGTGAGTGACTGTGTTGTTACAAAAGACTCGTAAGCCAAAGGTTAAGGTGAGTGACTATGTTGTCACAAAAGACTTGTAAGCCAAAGGTTGAGGTGAGTGACTGTGCTGTCACAAAAGACTCGTAAGCCAAAGGTTGAGGTGAGTGACTGTGCTGTCACAAAAGACTCGTAAGCCAAAGGTTGAGGTGAGTGACTGTGTTGTCACAAAAGACTCGTAAGCCAAAGGTTGAGGTGAGTGACTGTGTTGTCACAAAAGACTTGTAAGCCAAAGGATAAGGTGAGTGACTGTGTTGTCACAAAAGACTTGTATGCCAAAGGTTGAGGTGAGTGACTGTGTTGTTACAAAAGACTTGTATGCCAAAGTTGAGGTGAGTGACTGTGTTGTCACAAAAGACTCGTAAGCCAAAGGTTGAGGTGATTGACAGTGCTGTCATAAAAGACTTGTAAGCCAAAGGTTGAGGTGAGTGACGGTGTTGTCACAAAAGACTCGTAAGGGATTCAATCCATGAGATTGACCCGGATCTTTGTCTCTTACCCCAGTGCTGGTGCCAGGCTTTGTGCGCAATGAATGGAAGTCTGATAAACTTCAGCCCAATACCCGCTTTGTGCTTACGTTTGGTGTATAGATGATGACATTGATCCGGAAGGAATGAACGAAGGAAGGTTAATGAATGAAATGTACGGAATGAAAGATAACGAATGATAAAGATGACGTACGATGATGAATGAACGGAAGTCATCGAATGACGATGAAAGATAATAATATATTATTATCTATGTGTACGTATGATGCATGATCACATGTGAAAGTAAAGAAAGAATGGTTTTAAACGAAAGAAAAGTATTTTATTTTATAAAAAATAGAACTCACTCAGCAACGCTGACTTTTGTGTGTTTCCAGTTGGCAGGTAATGTTGCTGAGGATGGCACGGGGCAGCTACTTGGCATTTTTGGATGGCATCCGTTGTTTAAATTATAATGTTTTTGTGATGTAATGCAATGAGTATTATTTTGTAACAGTTAACTGTAATGTATTGTTTTGAAAAAGCAATTATAATAAAATGGTTTGTTTAAAAGAATTTCGCTGCAATATTTTGGTAAAGTTAATGTATGTTTTATGCTTTGTGTGCAATGATTGACCAGCTGTAAGCGTTCCAGGAACGGGGCCTTACAAGTTGGTATCAGAGCCAAAGTTTAAGTGAAACGGGTTAATATTTTCAAAAGAAACCTAAACTTAAACTGAGAATGGGATAAAGGGAAGGGATGCCAGTCTGAGTAGCTACGTGCCATCAGGTATTTTCTTGATGTTAACCTGTATTACGTGCGCATGTTATGTGGTTTATGTGCTTCTTAGTAGATCTAGATATTGATGTAGTCAGGATAGGAAATGCTTGGGGTATGAAGAGTAAAGTAAGTGGCTAATCACAACTGGCCACTATAATTAGGGACTTACTATACTTGACATAAACTGAGCCATTACCTTGAATGACCGTGTTAGTGTTTGAATCTTATAGCGTGTTAGAGGATGGCCGGTGGTAGATCTTCGAAGGCTTCTAGAGGTGGAGGTCATGGTGGACGTGGTGCTGGACCACGGGTCACTAGAGGAAGGCCTAGGGCTGAAGAGGTGGCTCATGCAGAGTTCGAGACCCCTCATCCGGAGGGTGGTGACGAGAGTGCTAACTTAAGGGCCTCAGTGAAGGAGGCGATGGTGGAAGAGGTTCACCAGGTCGTGCATACAATCTTACCGTCTGTAGTGACTGAAGTGATCAAAGCTGTGCGAGAAGGAGAAAGGAAGGAGAGGAACAGGTCCTCGGGAGGGAGAGAGCAACCGGAGACCGATACGGTTGTCTCAACTGATGAGAAAGAAGAAGAAGAGCCTGTGCCAGAGGCAGCACGAGGCTGTAACTATGGGGCATTTCAAAGATGCAAGCCCCCGACTTTTGACGGGAATGGCACTGCTGCTGCTGCTCACCGGTGGGTGAGAGAGATGGAAGCTGTTCTAGATATCAGCGAGTGCCGGGAAGATCAGAAGGTGAAGTTTGCCACCCACTCATTTGTGGACTCGGCCCTGTGTTGGTGGGACCATATTGTCCAGGCCGAAGGTAGTAGGGCGATTAGAAGAATGAGGTGGCCAGAGTTGAAGAAGCTGGTGATCGAGGAGTTCTGTCCTCATAGGGAGCTCGACAAGGTTGAAAAGGAATTCCTGTAGCTGGAGGAGGGAACCATGATGCATCAGCAATACACCACCAAGTTTAACAAGATGGCACGACTGGAGCCGGATCAGGTAACACCTCTGTCGTGAAAAATCAAGAGGTATATATTCAGGGCTTGCCGGCGGATATCCGCAAGCATATGATCGTCGCCCGGCCGAGCACTTTCAGGTAGGTGGTCGATCTGGCGGGAAGGCTGTACGACGAGAGGGAAGTGGTGGTGGCTGAGATGAGCAAGAAGGGTGGTGGTGGCCGGAACTGGAATGGGAAGAGGTTTGGACGTGGCGGGGCCGCTCAAAACAACAAAGTTGCGAGGGTGGATGACCGACGTGTGGTCACACCCGGTGCGGGGTCGAGGAGGTGTGGAAAATATGGGAAAGAGCACACCGGAGAGTGTAGGTTGAGAGCCAACATCTGTTTCTGGTGTGGGAGGACAGACACGTGGCGAAGGACTGCAGGGTAAGAAGGTGTTATAACTGTGGCAAGGAGGGCCATATGATCAGGGAATGCAAGAAGCCGAGGGTTGAGAGTTTCGGGGCGAAGAAAATAGCCGGGACTGAAGGGCAGAAAGCTAGCGCCAGGGCTTTCACGATGACCAGGGAGGAGGCTAGGACGGACCCCGATGTTGTGTCAGGTACGTTTCTAGTAAACCAAACTCTTGCTTCTGTGTTATTTGATTCAGGTGCTAGTAGGAGTTTTATTTCTGCGGCTTTCTGTACTAAGTTGCCTGTTAGTAGTAGAAGTATTGATGAGCCCTTCGATGTAGAAACTGCCATAGGTAAGTCTACCAGGATTGTTGATCTGATAGAAGGTTGTGATATAGAACTAAAAGGTCATAAGTTTCCTCCTAGACTGTTAGTGATGACCTTAGGCGGGTTTGATGTAGTCCTAGGAATGGATTGGTTGCTGGACTACGAGGCGAGCATTGTGTGTCGCAAGAAGATGATTAATCTGACCGCACCTTACGGGAGTTCGGTGACGATTCACGGCGATCGAGTTACGACGATTCCGAAGGTGATTTCGATGGCAGTGGCGGGAAAGTGCATGAGGCGTGGATGTAGTGCCTACTTGGCCTATGTGAAGGATGTAGATACGCCAACACCACAACTATCAGATGTACCGGTTGTGTATGAGTTCCCAGATGTGTCTCCAGAATACTTACCAGGTGTGCCACCGGACCGCGAGATCGAGTTCCAGATTGACTTGATACCCGGTGCTCAACCTGTTGCTAAGGCACAGTATCGGTTGGCTCCGACCGAGATGAAGGAGTTGATGGAGCAACTACAGGAATTGCTTGATAAGGGGTTCATTAGACCGAGTATCTCTCCATGGGGTGCTCCGGTCTTGTTCGTGAAGAAGAAGGACGGTAGTACGAGGATGTGCATAGACTACCGCGAGCTGAACAAGTTGATGGTGAAGAATCGGTACCCATTGCCGAGGATTGATGATTTGTTTGATTAGCTCCAAGGTGCCAGTTGGTTTTCAAGGATAGATCTTCGATCTGGTTACCATCAGTTGAAAGTGAAGGAACAAGATATTCCTAAAACAGCTTTTCGCACGCGTTATGGACACTACGAGTTTCTTGTTATGTCCTTTGGTTTGACCAACACGCCAGCTGCTTTTATGGACCTGATGAATCGAGTGTGTCAGCCGATGTTAGATAAATCAGTGATTATGTTTATTGATGATATCCTGATTTATTCGAAGAGTGAGGTGGAGCTTGCCGGACACATTCGAGAGGTGTTGGAGACGTTGAGAAAGGAGAAGTTGTATGCCAAGTTCTCCAAGTGCGCATTCTGGCTACGCGAGGTTCAGTTTTTGGGTCATGTAGTGAATCCGGAGGGGATCATGGTGGACCCGGCAAAGGTGAAAGCGGTGATGTAATGGAAGTCTCCAAAGACGCCATCCGAGATTCATAGTTTCTTGGGGTTGGCGGGATATTATAGGAGATTCATTCAAGACTTCTCTAAGATAGCTTCTCCGTTGACTAAGTTGACCCGCAAGGAAGTGAAGTTTGTATGGGGTCAAGCTCAAGAGAGTGCTTTTGAGGAGTTAAAGGCAAGGTTGACTCAAGCTCCAGTTTTATCGTTACCCGAAGGAAGTGAGGACTTAGTGGTTTATTCGGATGGGTTGCGTGTTGATGCAGCGAGGGAAGGTTATAGCTTATGCATCTCGACAGTTGAAAGTTCATGAGGTGAATTACCCAACTCACGATTTGGAGTTAGCAGCTTTGGTCTTTGCACTAAAGATTTGGAGGCACTACCTATACAGAACGAAGTGCACAATCTTCACGGACCACAAGAGCTTGAAGTACTTCTTCGAGAAAAAGGACCTGAACATGAGGCAGAGGCGATGGTTAGAGCTCATAAAGGATTATGATTGCGAGATCCATTACCATCTGGGCAAGGCCAACGTAGTAGCGGATGCCCTCAGCCGAAAAGAGAGACCCGAGCCGATTCGGGTGAAGGCTTTTCAGTTGATTATGACCTCTGATGTGATGAAGCAGGTCAAGGAGTTTCAAGACGAGGCATTGAAAGAAGATCGTCTTAACTCCTAAAGGATGAGAGGTATGGTTGCGGAATTGGGTGAAAACACTCTTGGTGTTAGAACCCGATTCGGAAGGATGTGGATCCCTCGTTACGGGGATCTACGTGGGAGGATTATGGACGAAGCTCATAAGACTCGATACTCTATTCATCCCGGTACTACAAAGATGTATCAAGATATGAAGAAACATTATTGGTGGCCGGGTATGAAGCGCGATGTAGCGGAGTATGTCAGTAAGTGTCTTACTTGCTTGCAAGTGAAGACCGAGCACCAGAAGCCGTACGGGAAGATCCAACCATTGGATATACCAGAGTGGAAGTGGGAGCATATCACCATGGACTTTATTACGAAGTTACCGCGTACCGTGAAAGGGTATGATTCCATATGGGTGATAGTTGATCGTTTGACAAAGAGTGCTCACTTCCTATTGATCTGCGAGACTTACTCCTCTGTGTAGGCTGCCACGGATTTACATTGTCGTCAATGAACTTCCATCCTTCATCACCAAACATGGCAGCCAAACTCATATTCTCTAACATGGAGGTGCTAATGAGTAATGTAAGGAATAGAGGTGTCAGTCCTAAAACAACATCATTAGTCATGAAATTAAAAGATAAAGCCAACTGTGTAATGAAAGAACCACCACAAATATAACTGGCAGGCTTTGTCCTGATGCATGTGGAAAAAAATTGTGCCATAGCATAAGCCAGATTACATGGCACTTTCTTGATTAAGACATATGTAACACCCGAAAAATTTTAAAAGACGAGAAAGAAAGAATAAACGTGCAAAAAAAGGAAGAAACACAATTTAACCCAAGTTGAGGGGCTAAATGTGTCAAAAAGACAAAAAGTATAAAAAGTTGGTACAAAAGTGGGCACGGCCGCCCACACTTTTCTGCATATTTTCTTTTCACCGGATTTTAGAGAGAGAAAGAGCAGAGAAAGATCTCGGATTGTGAAGAAGGAAGAAGAAGAATTCAAATTCAAGGTAAGAATTCTTGGTTTTAAGTTGTTCTTAGCCGGACTATGCCTCGGTTATATGCTTATGTGTGTTTTGTTGTGTTCGGGTGTGTGTTTTTGGTTGGTTTCTAGGTGGTTCAACTCATAGTGCAAACGGGTTTGAAGGAAGTCATACTCGAAGGCTGCTAAGGTGAGTTCTAGAACCCCCTTTTTACATGTTATAACTTATTTTGGGGCTGGAAATGCATGTATGTATGTTTCTGATCGTGACACTTGGTTTACATCTAAATTTTGGAAGAAATTCCATGATGCTATGGGGACGAGGTTACACATTAGCACGGCTTATCATCCTCAGACGGATGGTCAATCGGAAAGGACTATTCAGACGCTAGAAGATATGCTTCGGGCATGCCTCATTGACTTTGGGGGAAGTTGGGATGACCATTTACCGTTAGCTGAGTTCTCGTATAATAATAGTTATCATGCCAGTATTGGTATGCCCCCTTATGAGATGTTATACGGTAGGAGGTGTAGAACACCTGTTTGTTGGGGAGATATTGGTCAGAAAGAGTTGGGAAGTATTGAGGTGATTGAAGCTACGACTGAGAAGCTCGAAAAGATCAAAGCCTTTATGAAGACAGCCAAAGATAGGCAGAAGTCATATGCCGACAAGAGATGTAGGCCGATTGAGTTCCAAGTGGGTGATAAAGTTATGTTGAAGGTCTCACCTTGGAAGGGTATCATTTGGTTCAGGAAGCGGGGCAAGTTAAGCCCGAGATACATAGGGCCTTTCCGAATCATTGCTCGAATAGGAGAGGTGGCCTATAGGTTGGTGTTACCCGATGAGTTAAGTGGAATTCACCCGACATTCCATGTATCTCATCTGCGAAAGTGTTTAGCTGACAAAGATGTGGTTGTACCACTGGAAGATATTGAAGTTGATGAAAGGCTCAATTATGTGGAGCAACCAGTGGCAATCATTGACTGCAAGGAGAAAAGGTTAAAGAATAAAGTGGTTCCCCTTGTGCGTGTACAGTGGAAGCACAGGAAGGGATCCGAGTCTACGTGGGAGACTGAAGAAGTGATGAGGGAGCATTACCCACATTTGTTTGAGGAATAACAGGTTTCGGGGACGAAACCTATATAAGGGGGGTGGACTTGTAACACCCGGAAAATTTTAAAAGACGAGAAAGAAAGTATAAACATGCAGAAAAAGAAAGAAAACATAATTTAACCTAAGTTGAGGGGCTAAATGTGTCAAAAGGACAAAAAGAATAAAAGTGGGTGCATAAAGTGGGCATGGCCGCCCACACTTCTCTGCATATCTTCTTTTCACCGGATTTTAGAGAGAGAAAGAGCTGAGTTCGGATTTTTGAAGAATGAAGAACAAGAAACCGAATTCAAGGTAAGAATTCTTGGCTTTATGTTGTTCTTGGCCGGCCTATGCCTCGGTTATATGCTTATGTGAGTTTGTGTGTTCGGGTTGTGTGTTTTGGTGGGTTTTAGGTGGTTGAACTCATAGTGCAAACGGGTTTGAAGGAAGTCATAATCGAGGGCTGCTAAGGTGAGTTCTAGAACCCCCTTTTTACTTGTTTTAACTGATTTTGGGGATGGAAATGCATGTATGTATGTTTTTATGAATATGGGTTTTATACCCGTATGTATGTGTATGTGTGAATGCGGGTGGGTTATGATTTGGGTGATTTATGATGTTATGATGATGCCATGTTCATGTTATGATGCTTAGAATGCTAGAACTAAGCTTAGAACATGATGAACTGATGATTTGGGGCTGATTATGATGTTATTAGTATGTGTTGGTTGCCCATGCGCCTGGATTTGGCCCATGCGCCCAACGGTTGAATTTGCTTAAGTGTTGACCCATGCGCCCAAATAGTATCCATGCGCCTAGAATAGGCTGAATTTGACTAAGTGTTCCATGCGCCCAAAACTGCCCATGCGCCTAGGCACTCATGCGCCTGCATAGTGCCCATGCGCCTAGAAATTTGCCCAGGAGCCTAAGTGTTGGGTCATGTGCCCAAATAGTGCCCATGCGCCTGAAAGTTCCCCATGCGCCCAGAAGGCCATGCGCCTGCATAGTGCTCATACGCCTATGCCTTAGAATATTTTCTGGAATTTTGGGGGAAAACGTAAAGTGTAGGCTTTGACTTGGGATGTTCCCGGGGGTGATGTATGTTGACTTTATGATGTCATATGTGATGTGATGATGCTATGTATGGTATGGTTATGTTTATGTTATGTTCCTTATTATGTATGTTTATTTTCCATGGCTTAACGTGGTATGATTATAAAAAGTAAATGGAAAGTATTATGTAACGTAAAGCGGAAGATAATGAAAAAGGGAACGTAAGGAATGAGAGAATGCATGCATTAACGAAATAATGAATGAATGGAAAAGTCTTGCAAGCAAAGGTCGAGGTGAGTGACTATGTTATCACAAAAGACTTGTATGCCAAAGTTGAGGTGAGTGCTGAGTTGTCACAAAAGACTCGTAAGCCAAAGGTTGAGGTGAGTGACTATGTTGTCACAAAAGACTTGTAAGCCAAAGGTTGAGGTGAATGACTGTGCTGTCACAAAAGACTCGTAAGCCAAAGGTTGAGGTAAGTGACTGTGCTATCACAAAAGACTAGTAAGCCAAAGGTTGAGGTGAGTGACTGTGGTGTCACAAAAGACTCGTAAGCCAAAGGTTGACGTGAGTGACCGTGTTGTCAAAAAAGACTTGTAAGCCAAAGGTTGAGGTGAGTCACTGTGTTGTCACAAAAGACTTGTATGCCAAAGGTTAAGGTGAGTGACTGTGTTGTCACAAAAGACTTGTATGCCAAAGTTGAGGTGAGTGACTGTGTTGTCATAAAAGACTCGTATGCCAAAGGTTGAGGTGAGTGACAGTGCTATCACAAAAGACTTGTAAGCCAAAGGTTGAGGTGATGACTGTGCTGTCACAAAAGACTTGTATGCCAAAGGTTGAGGTGAGTGACGGTGTTGTCACAAAAGACTCGTAAGGGATTCAATCCATGAGATTGACCCGGATCTTTGTCGCTTACCCCTGTGCTGGTGCCAGGCTTTGTGCGCAATGAATGGAAGTCTGATAAACTTCGGCCCAGTACCCGCTTTGTGCTTACGTTTGGTGTATAGCTGATGACATTGATCCGGAAGGAATGAACAAAGGAAGGTTAATGAATGAAATGTACGGAATGAAAGATAATGAATGATAAAGATGATGTACGATGATGAATGAACGGAAGTCAACGAATGACGATGAAAGATAATAATAAATTATTATCTATGTGTACGTATGATGCATGATCACATGTGAAAGTAAAGAAAGAATGGTTTTAAACGAAAGAAAAGTATTTTATTTTATAAAAACTAGAACTCACTCAGCAACGCTGACTTTTGTGTGTTTCCAGTTGGCAGGTAATGTTGCTGAGGATGGCACGGGGCAGTACTTGGCATTTTTGGATGGCATCCGTTGTTTAAATTATAATGTTTTTGTGAGTAATGCAACGAGTATTATTTTGTAACAGTTAACTGCAATGTATTGTTTTGCAAAAGCAATTATAATGAAATGGTTTGTTTAAAAGAATTCCGCTGCAATATTTTGGTAAAGTTAATGTATGTTTTATGCTTTGTGTGCAATGATTGACCAATTGTAAGCGTTCCGGGAACGGGGCCTTACACTTCATGGTACAAGTTGTACCTGAAGAGACAAAGAAATCAGAAGCAACCGAAGAGGAACATTCTAATCTTTGTTCAGATTTGTGCTTAGAAAAGGTAAACAGATATAGAGTTCACAACGAACGCCTGATATTAGAAGTTGAAAAACGTCAATATCAAGCTCGAAAATATAAATCAGATGAGAAAAGTTTCAAGAAAATATAGACGGATTAAACAAAACTGTTTACCAATCAAAACTAAATCGTCGTGATAAAGATTGTAATATAAAATATTTGACAACACGTAATGATGAACTATCTTTAGAAATTAAAAAACTTAATAGTAAACTCTTATCTGCAAAATTAGTTGTTGAGAAATTTGAATTGTCATCAAACATGGTTGAGGGTATAATCAAGTCACAGATGACACAAAAGATTAATGATGGTAAAAGTGGAGTTGGTTATGCTAACATTACACCACCTATTAATCATGATTATACATCATTGCCTTCATCAATTACAACTCCTGATGAAGAGACCTATGGATTAGGTTTTCAACTAAACATAGACTTTACACCTCCAGTCAATGTTACACTGACTGTTGACCCTGTCATAAAAACTGAAATTAATATAAATCATGAAAATTCTTTTGCAGAAGGTGTGAAGCAAGAAGGGTTGGTTGAAGAGTGGGAGAGCGATGATGAAATAGAATTTAAGGAAAATAAGAATTGTAATGAAAAACAATCTTGTAATTCATCATCTATCATAAATGAAAGAGCTGCAGTTTTTATTTATTCAAATGTCTGTTCAAAATTGTCAAATAAAGAAAAGAAAAAGGAATCAAAAATAAACTTTAAGAATAAAGACAGTAAACGTGTCACAACATCCATATCTGACTTGAAAACTGATTTCAAGAATAGATTTGTTTCTATAGGCAACATTGGTAAGGAAGATCATATTTTTAAAGAAACCAATACTAGTTTCTTTAAAAATAAATCTTCTATTATTGCTAACTTTGTGAAACAATATGTGTGTAGAATAGGTTTGAAAGACACTGGTCATACTCCAGTATAGACAATTCATAAGGATAAAGTCATAAATCATGCTACATCAGCATCAGTAGTGAATCTAAAAGCTAGGACCAATACCTCATTTTCTCCAGAATCATCTCGAACAACTCATAACGAGAAAAAGGAAAGAGAGACTGTTAAAGAATCAAAAGGCCAAGAACATACTAAGGCCAGATTCTATGAAAACTATGTAAGTTATCCAAATCAGTTTGTGCAGAACATACAAGCGTCTAATTCATATCATAAAATATGTTGTTATGTGTGTGGAAAGCCAAATCACAAGGCTAGAAATTGTCATTATCAACATCAATTGACAAGCAAACAGAGATTTTGTAACTCTATTTCAAACAATAGAAAACGTTGCTTTGTAAATGCAAATCTAAAAAGAAACTTAAATAAGTCAAATTCTTTTGCTAAAAACAATACTGATTTAATCAAAGAAAAGTCAACAGTAAAAATAGTAGATGATAACAATTCCACCACACCACTGATCAAACTAGTTCAAAGATGGAAAGTTAAAGACAAATCCCCTGAGCCTATTGTTGTTGATAAATGTGTTTTCGATGACAAAAGAGATATGATATTACAAAATGTATCATATTTAGATGAAAACAAAGAGCTTAAGTCAACCATGGCTTGGGTTCCTAAAAATGAATAAATTTGTTCAAATGTGTAGGAACAACCAAGTCAAGCTATCAACAGTGTTTGGCATGTAGATAGTGGTTGTTCAAGACACATGACTGGTAATATATCTCTGTTAAACAACATACAACCATACAACAAAGGATATGTTATCTTTGCGGGAGACAAAGGAGGTAAATTTACAAAGAAAGGTACAGTGACAAATGGTGTATTAAGCTTTGAAGATGTCAGTTTTGTAAAAGAACTAAAACATAATTTGCTTAGTGTCTCTCAAATTTGTGACAAAAAGTATTCAACACATTTCATTGATAAAAAATGTCATATATTAAAACCTGGCTTTGTAATTCCTGATGAATGCATTTTATTAAGAACTCCAAGAGATAAGGACACGTATTTGCTAGACATGAATGATACACATTCTTTTGTAACTGCGTCATGTTTGTTATCAAAAGCCTCGGAAAGCGATACTTTGTTATGGCATCGTCGTCTTAGTCATGTTAATGTTAAAACTATGAACAAGCTGGTTCGAGGAAATCATGTTGTTGGCCAACCTTTGAAAGAATTTCAACTAAATGAACATTGTATGTCATGTTCAAAAGGCAAACAACACAAACTTCCTCATAAACCAATTGCCCATACCAAAATTAACTCTATTCTTTAGTTATTACACATGGATTTGTTTGGTCCTGTTAGTGTTTGAGTTTGGGATGTCATGCATATTGTTTAGTTATTATTGATGATTTTTCTAGATTTACATGGGTTTTCTTTTTAGCAACCAAAGATGACACACCTCATTTCCTGATAAAATTCATGACACTTGTGGAAAATCAGACGGACAAAACAATCAAATGCATATGTAGTGATAATGGAATAGAATTTTGCAATCATGCGTTGAATGAATTAAGTGATTCAAAAGGCATAGCAAGACAATTCAGTTCTGCAGGAACTTCACAACAAAATGGAGTTGCAGAAAGAAGAAATAAAACTTTAATTGAAGCAGCCAGAACTATGTTATCAGCAGCCAAATTACCTTCATTTTTTTGGGCTGAAGCTGTTAACACTGCATGTATGTTCAGAATCATGTGTTAATCAATAAACAACAAAATATGACTCCTTATGAAATATTTTTCAAACATAAACCCAAAATTAAATATTTCAAAACATTTGGATGCTATTGTACTTTGTTAAACACATCTGATAACAAATCAAAATTTGATGAAAAAGATGATGAATGTTATTTTGTTAGATATTCAGCCAACAAAGTAGCATATCGGGTTTATAATAAAAGATCAAAAAAAATAATCGAGTCATTTGATATTGATTGGCATGAATCTAACAAAACAGATGCATGTTCTACACCTTCATGGGTTTATGATTATGGTTCATTATTTGAAACATTTAATCGATCATCTAATGTTTCTACTGCTAATCTACCTTTGACATCCTCAATTCCAGATATCTTTGCTAATGATATTAGATCTATGACAAGCAAAAGGAATATCTTCAGATATACCTTCTTCTTCAAGTGTTGCAGCTATTCCAACTTCTGTTTCTGAAATGGATTTACCTCATGATGATCAAGTTGTTGAACAAGCTCCACAAGTTTCAGATCAGAGTTCTTCTTCTACTCAAGTTGATCCAATTGATACAATTCAAGTACCATTTGAAGATTTTTCTGTCAACAATAATATTCAAGATGAAGATATTGTTTATCAACCTGAAGGAGGGAGCACTGTTGATGAACCAGTTGAACATATGTCTAACTTAGATGAAGTTATCTCTGAAGATGCTATCCCACAGCTAAGAATTCACAGAAACCATCCAACGAAAGCAATTATTGGTCCATTATCACAATACGTCAGAACTCGAAGTCAATCAGGAACGATAAACACATGTTTATATTCATGTTTTCTATCTCAAATAGTGCCGAAAAATGTTGAAATGGCATTAAAAGAAAACACTTAGGTAGAGGCCATGCAGGACGAACTGATGCAATTCAAAAAGCTGAATGTTTGGCATTTGTGTGAATTGCCAAAGGGTAAGTTGCCAATCGGTACGAAATGGATTTTTAAGAACAAGACGGATGAAAAAGATGTGATTGTCCGTAACAAGGCCAGACTTGTTATTCAAGGATTCTATCAAATTGAAGGGCTTGATTATGAAGAAGTATACGCTCCTGTTGCAAGACTAGAAGCTATACGAATTTTTCTGGCATATGCTTCATTCAAAAACTTCAAAGTTTATCAAATAGATTTCAAAATTGCATTCTTGTATGGTGAAATGAAAGAAGAAACCTCGTCTGTCAACCACCAGGTCTTGAAGATCCAGATCATCCTAACTATGTTTACAAGTTAGCCAAAGCACTTTATGGTTTACACCAAGCACCTCGAGCTTGGTATGCCACTCTCACTGAACATTTGCTTGCAAATGGTTATACACAAGGTGCAATTGATCAAACTTTATTCATACGGAAGACTGGTGATGGTCTTATTCTAGTTCAAGTTTATGTCGATGATATTATCTTTGGATCTACCAATGATAATTTGTGCAAGGAATTCGAAGTAGTCATGTAAAAAAAATTTGAGATGAGTTCTCTTGGAGAAATGACGTTTTTCTTGGGCATTCAAGTTAAACAAGATGATACGGGAATATTGATATATCAAGAAAAGTATATTCATTGTATCCTAGACAAATACAAATTCTAAGACTCCAGGACAGCTCGTACTCCTATGTCTTCTCGTCCTACTTTGACTCCCGATCTCATGGGAGAAGATGTTGATCAACACATGTATCGATCAATGATCAGCTTCTTGATGTATCTCACGGCAAGCAGACCGGACATTATGTTTCCTGTTTGTCAGTGTGCACGATATCAGAGTAATCCAAAGGAATCTCACATGAAAGCTGTCAAGAGGATTTTTAAATATCTTAAGGGTCAACCAACACTCGGCCTTTGGTATCCTAAAAATTATGATTTCAATTTATTTGCTTACACTGATAGTGATTATGCAGGATGTAACTTGGATAGGAAATCTACTATGGCGGTTGTCAATTTCTTGGCAATAGGTTGATTTCATGGAAATGCAAGAAATAGCAGACAGTATCCACATCCACTGTAGAGGCTAAATATGTGGCTGCATCAGGTTGTTGTTCACAAATCGTTTGGATTCAACAACAACTCCTTGATTATGGCCTAAATATTTATGATACTAAATTTTTTTATGATAATACTGTAGTTTTAAACATCGTGAAGAATCCGATTCAACATTCAAAGACAAAACACATTGACATCCGCATGCATTTCATTCGTGACTGTTTTGAATGCAAACTTATCTATTTGGAATCAATTTTCGCAGATGACAACATTGCTGATTTGTTTACTAAGGCGTTTGATCATTCCAGATTTGATTTTTTAGTTAAATCTTTGGACATTATTAACTTTTGTTAAATTTTATTCTTACATCCTTTATAAAATATTTTTCTTTATTTTTGGTTAAAATTGTTCTTTTTTGTTTAGATAATCAAAATTTTAGGAGGAGAAAATTTGAAAATACCTAAAAAGATTTTGTTCTTAGGGGGAGTAAATCGTTTGTAGAAAAGTACAAAAAAATTTGATTTACAAAAATTAAGAAAATTAAATTTTCAAAGAGTTTAAAGGAAATGATAGTATATTTCTTGATTTTGAATCATTGCATCTTAAGGCTTACAAGAAACTGACTTGAATTATGTTTGATATGTTGGCAGTCTGGACATTCAAGAATGAAAAACACTATGTTTCGTGATGCACTGAAAGTAACTATCTATGACTGAAGTGGGTAACTCATCAAGGTTTTGTGGTAACTCTGATTCTATCAGACTGCGAGTTATAGTCTAGTCATACTCAAGCCAGTTACTTTCTGATTCAGTTTCTTTCAGATATTGTATATATATGTAAACATCAAAAATACAAAAATAGATATACAAATGAAAACAAAATACAAAAGAGAAAAACAAACAAAATAAGCCAAAAAGAAGCCAAAAGGCCAAATAGGAATAAAAGATGCCAGTGAGCATATTAATAAAAGATATGCTAAAGACATACATATTATATGATAAATATTTTTTCTTTTTATGAATATGTTCTGACACAGGAGGCAAAATCAAAAGATGGGGCATGTAAGTCCGACTTGGCTTGTAAGTCTTAAACGTCTTGCGAAGGCAAAAACATAAGTCTGACTGGCTGTTAATAAGTCCTAAAACTTCTTAATATTCTGTGTTCAGAAATGTTTCAAATGCTAGTTATGCTCATAATAGATATTATATTAGAAAATTCTATCTAAAAAGGTTGATCAGAAGTGAAAGGTTTAAGACAAATTGGGGTGACTTGAAATCTCGAAAGTGTCTTGAAGTTGGATAAGGTTCTACAGGATTATTGATTGTGGGACACACTAAAGACATATAATTTAATCAAAACATGATAAATATCATAGCTTATGTGTATAAGTAAACTTGAAGTCTAAGTTTAAACTTGACACAATATATTGACAATCAACATAACCAGTTACATTTATAATAAAGCTGGATGATGGTTATGATCGATTTTTAAGAAATACGATCTTGTATTTGAAAATTATCAAAAATAGTTAAGTAAATAATTAGTCAATATTGTTCGTATATATATGTTTTTCTACTTGTTTCATTTCTATATTTTTTAGAAAATTAAGGGTGTTAGAATAATTGAAAACACTTAGTTAAACATAATCTTTTTCATAACAAATCAAAGGCTTTTTAAGTTATTTAAAATTGAAAATTAAAAAGTTGAAAATTTAAAATCAAATGAACTTGTCGCGCATGCGAAAAGTTCAATCCATGCGAAAAGTTCAAAAGGATGCGAAAAGTCTCAAATGCGAGAACTCTGACTTCTCCCTCGAGAAGTCAGAGTACTATAAAAGAAACAGTTGTGCGAAAAGTAACACTATTCGCATGAAAACTTCTGAAATTTCACTCTCAAAATTCTAAGTGTAGAAACCGTTTAAACCTTGATTATTGATTCCCCTTACGTCGCATTGAGATATCTTAGTGATTTATAAGGTATATTGATGATTTTGTTTAGATTTAAGTGTATTTGATACTTGATCGAGACTTAAAATGACAAGTGCATGATAATTTGAACAAATTAATCTTGTTAATCCTTTAAAATGACTAAAGCTACACTTAATAAAGATGTTTCAATGGTTGAAATACTCTAAAATTGAACAATTGAAAATTCGAAATCACACAGAGTTTTCGCATGCGAAAAGTGTCCTGAAAGATCAACAGACGCAAGAACTTTCAAATTTGCACAGAACTATTTGCATGAAATTGGACTTGTCGCGAGAGAAGTTGACTTTTAGTCAAAGTCAGTTTCTAGCAAAAACTCATCTTGTCGCGCGAAAAGTTATTTCTGAACCTAAAAGCTTTCGCGTGAGAAGCTGATGTTTTCACGCGAGAAATTTCATTTTTCAAAATTTTTTTAAGTGTCAATTTCTTTTTTATTTTGAATTTTGTTTCATGTTTTAAGTATCTTTGCACTTATCAATTTTATTTTATGTATCAGATGGCTCAACCATTGGTTTTTAATAAAAACAATAATGTTGTAGCATATCTGGGAGACATAGAAAGTCAAAGCTTTATTTAGATCACTGATTGATGGTCTGAAGTCATCACGGATTCATTATGCCATCTCGGCTAATCCGCCTATTTTCACTGACGTTATCGACCAGTTCTGGCAGTCAGTTGTTAACGAGATTGATGAGGCTGGAGAACCATGTATTTCAGCTATAGTAAAAGAGAAGAGGGTAGTGATCACAGCTGAAGTGATCAACATTGTATTGTTACTTGAAGACCAGCCCAACGTACCTGTAAAGATAGATGACGATGTAGTAAGAGATTGCCTCAAGAGGATGGGATATGATCATAGATATCCGTCTTTTGAGAAGAAGTATCTTCCACTAGTTTGAAAGTAATTATTCCATGTTGTAATCCATTGCCTATGTAATCTGAAGGCAGGCATGGATAGTCTTAGTTCGGTTGTTCAGATCCCTGCTGATTTCCTTTGTTGATGAACTTCCATTCAACATATCCAAGGCTATTTTTTGGGAACTACAGAAGAATGTTATAGCCACAGTGGGAAAGAAGTTTGTGATGTACCCACGGTTTATTCAGCTTATAGTGAATGCTGCTCATCCAGAGTTAGCTGTATCCAACTCATCCACCTATGCTGTAATGGTGATGAAGAAGGATATTTTCACTTACCTTTTGGGAGCCAGAGGGAACGCCTGGAACGGTGTTAATTTTGCTAAGCTTGGAAGGTTTGTTGAGGGATTTCAAGCTGATGCACCACCACAAGAGACTACTACTCCTCACATTCATAGAGATGATACTGCTGGTACTTCTACACAGGTTGCATAAGAAGTACCTGAAAGTTCTCAAGGTGCACAAAGATCTGATATAGATGCTAAAATAGACTCTTCGTTCACAGACAGTGACAGTGAAACAGATAGTGACCAAGTAGGGGACGTGCCTTATGTTTTACAAGAACAACCCAGAGTACGTGAAACTCTAGCAAAACGTACTGCTGAGGAGCGTGACACTGATTTTGTTCTCGAAGAAACACCTATCACTAGGGGAAGGTGTCACACCCTCAAAATCCGCGTGCGGGGTTTTACCGCAAGGCGCGTGACATACCAGGATCTCAGTCATTAGTTACCAAGAACGACTCTATATGATTAATAAACAAAACCAGAGTCAACGTTTAAAATACTGCGGAAGCGTTTTTAAAACTGGAAAACCCAAAACAAGTAATATGTAACGAGAATGCGCAAAACAAACGCGCCCCAAACACAAATGTATAAAATGAAAACAATCCCAATTTGTAGACAATGCAAATGTAGTCAACTCAACAATGCTGACGTGCGTGCTCCTAGGCAACTGGCAACCTTAACCTGAGAATAGCATACTAAACAAGTCAACACATGGTTGGTGAGTTCAAGAGTTTGCGTTAAAATATAAACCAATCAACAATTTCCAGAGCATAAGTAGTGTATTGCAATAGATAGCTAGTCTATTAACATAAAAATATTAATCATAGTGATCTCGCGATTGAAGCTGACTGTGATACGTTTGTTGCCTCCCGTCACGACTTACCAGGTCGTGACGAATATGTGATAGGACAAAATTGCACCCGTTTGACCTCGAGTCGCACAGGTAGGGCTCGTCAGACCCAGTAGTACTACCCAAAATTTCCCCGCTAGTCAATATTAACAATCCGAAAGTGTGAGGACTTTCCATGGTAAACAACACTATATCAATATTATACACACTCATAAATAAAAGCGTTTGTAAACAGTATGCCATCTCCCCCAAAAGAGATTTATGTAAAAAGAGTGGGGCAAGAACTCACCTGGTATGCGCAAGAATTAACTTAGAGTTTAACTTGAAAGAAAGAAGGAAAGACAACCTTCAAAGGTCACCTAGAACACAAGAGTACATAAGTACGTGTATACAAAATCAACACGAAACCCTAAGTGCTCTACAAACCAAGGAACTCAAGGTTTAAGAATACAAGACACATTTGACCCAGTTGACCCGTTTGACCCGTTGGTGACATTATAGGTGATAATTCATTAAACTAACACAACAGCATATCATACATGATCAACATACCACTTGATTACATATAGCACATCACCACCACATGTACTACCTAGATCATCATATAACTAGATATCATACAAATCATGCAAATCACAACAGGCCAAAACAGATAACAACCCAAATCAACATTCATACAACATAAACAACACATTTAGTCACCTTAGAACCCATCCATGAACACACTAGCATGATCCTAATATCCCAAACATGCTCAAATCGTCCAATTCAAGGATTTGCACAATTAAAGTTTCCCTTTTGGGAAAGTTCATCCCAAATTCATCAAACTCACACAACATTCATGAATTCATCAATTATATACCATTTCAAGTCCATGACAACATCTAAACATGATCAACAACACCTAATCATCATGATTCATCAACTTTCATACCCAAAAGTTACTATCTTTAGTAAGGTATGAACTACAACATGCATTCTTGAATTCCTAACATTCATATCAACAATCTAGCATCTAATCATCATCACAAACACATCCATAACATTCACACATCAACCAATCATCAATTCATGCAAAATAAAGTTACTATTATTAGTAACCTATGAACAATGTACCAAAATTATAGCTTTCTTGCATAATCGACGTTAACTAGCATCAATCTAACCTAACTAACATAATAACATCAACAAACAACCAAAAAATCGACTTTCAATTGCAATATTCGAACTAGGGTTTCGGCCTTAATGTAAATCCCATAAAACTTGTAAAAATCCAACCTTTATTGCATACTTGACGTTAATTAACATGTAATCTATCTAACAAACACATTAACATCAACCATTAGGCATCATTCGACCATCAATTGAAGATTTTGATCCCCAAACCCTCGGCTAACTACAAACATCCAAAGAAACACGAAATTACCCTTAGATTCGAAGAAAGAATGGAACTTTGATGCTTCTAACTTGATGTATTGCTTGAATCCGAACCCAAATCATGGTATTTGCTTGTTCTTGGTCGATGATCGAAGTGTGTGTGTGTTTGAAGGTGAAGTCGCGGCCGAAGAGGGTACTTAGGGTTTGGTTTTTGTGTTTTAATCAACTAAGCTTTGCATAATTACCTTTTAACCCTTGCACTTTGTATTTTATAAAAATTAAGCTTTTTGAATAGATTTTAAATAGTTTTTAACTACTAAACACAATTATTATTAATCACAAATAACAATCATGCATAATTCCCATTTATCACAAAACACACGAAATAAATATGCACGTTTTCACGTTACGCGATAAAATTACAGTTAACATCTAAATCACATAAGCATAACTTAATAATCACATTGTTAACTTAGTTATCATCAATTTAACATTACTGATTTTTGTTAAGTCACCAACGTTCAACAACAACCAGTGTGTGCTCCCAACACGTGTATGCAAGACTTAACGGAACAAACGGAGTTTGGTAACGGAAAATTACCGGATGTCACATTATCCCCATGTTGAAAGAATTTTCGTCCCGAAAATTGCGTTACATGGTGAGTGTTCCATCACTGGTCTACTGCATTGGCACAAGGAAATCGAAATCGTGTGAGTTTTGGATGAGTTGTCACATCATCCCCATGTTGAAAGAAATTTCGTCCCGAAATTTAATCAATACCTTCGTCGGCTGGCATCGTCCTTTCAAATAGCTGAGGATACTTAAGCTTCATTTGATCTTCACGTTCCCACGTGAATTCTGGTCCACGTCTCGAGTTCCAACGAACTTTGACGATGGGTATCTTGCTTTGCTTAAGCGTTTTCACCTCACGATCCATCACTTCGACAGGTTCCTCAATGAAACGTAATTGTTCGTCTACTTGAACTTCTTCCAGCGGTACGACCATCGTTTCATCCGTTAAACATTTCTTTAGATTTGAAACATGGAATACATCATGGATTCCACTCAATGAATCAGGTAAGGCTAGTCGATAAGCCACTGGACCAATTCTTTCCACTATCTCAAATGGTCCAACGTATCTCGGATTTAGCTTTCCTCGCTTACCAAACCGAACTACGCCTTTCCATGGTGAGACTTTCAATAAAACTTTGTCACCAACTTGAAATTCCAAGGGTTTTCGTCGCTTGTCAGCATAGCTTTTCTGTCTGTCTCGCGCTGCTGCCATGCGGTTTCTTATCTGAACAATCTTCTCAGTTGTCTCGTGTACTAACTCAGGACCCGTTAATTGACTATCACCAATTTCAGCCCAGCAAACTGGTGATCTACACTTTCTCCCATACAAAGCTTCAAAAGGTGCTGCCTTTATACTAGTGTGATAACTGTTGTTGTAAGAAAATTCCACCAACGGTAGGTGAACTTCCCAGTTATTCCCGAAATCAATCACACAAGCACGTAACATGTCCTCCAAAGTCTGTATAGTACGCTCGCTTTGACCATCAGTCTGTGGATGATAAGCAGTACTCATATCCAATCGTGTACCTAAAGCTTTCTGCAACGACTGCCAGAAGTGTGATGTGAAACGAGAATCGCGATCAGAAATAATTGAGATTGGTACTCCATGCCTCGAAACGATCTCCTTCAGATAAAGTCGGGTTAACTTCTCCATCTTATCTGTTTCCTTTATCGCTAGGAAATGAGCAGATTTTGTCAATCGATCCACGATAACCCATATTGTATCGCAACCCGTAGAAGTACGAGGTAACTTAGTAATAAAATCCATTGATATTTGATCCCACTTCCACATAGGGATCTCGGGTTGTTGTAATAATCCAGATGGTTTCTGATACTCCACTTTTACCTTTGAGCAGGTCAGACACTTGCTCACATAAGTAGCTACATCTGCTTTCATGTTAGGCCACCAATAGTGCGCCTTCAAATCGTGGTACATCTTGTCAGATCCAGGATGTATAGAATACTTGGACTTGTGAGCCTCACTCATCACCAAGTCTCTCAGGTCTCCGTGGAGAGGTACCCATAGTCTATCCATGAAATAACGAATCCCATCCGGCTTTACTTCTAATTGCTTTTCCATTCCTCGTAACCCTTCTAAACTCATATTTTCTACTTTCAGAGCTTCAGTTTGAGCATCACGGATTTGTTCGGGTAATTGCGTACTAATCGTTAGTTGCAGAGCTCGCACTCGTCGAGGCTTAGCAGTCTCTTTTCTACTCAGCGCATCAGCAACTACATTTGCTTTCCCTGGGTGGTACTTATAGCACAATCATAGTCGTTTAACAATTCCACCCAGCGTCTTTGTCTCATGTTCAACTCCTTTTGCTCAAAGATGTGCTGAAGACTCTTGTGATCGGTGTAGATGGTGCATTTGGTACCGTACAAGTAATGTCTCCAGATCTTTAAGGCAAACACTACCGCACCCAGTTCCAAATCATGGGTGGTATAGTTCTTCTCATGAATCTTCAACTGTTAGAGGCGTATGCTATCACTTTATCCCGCTGCATCAGGACGCATCCAAGTCCTTGAATAGAAGCGTCACAATAGACTACGAAATCATCACTACCATCCGGTAACGCTAATATTGGTGCGCTACACAATTTATGTTTCAGCAACTGAAAAGCAGATTCCTGACTCTCACCCCATTTGTACGTCGTTCCTTTGTGAGTCAAAGCTGTGAGAGGTTGTGCAATCTTAGAGAATCCTTCAATGAATCGTCGATAATATCCCGCTAATCCAAGGAATTGTCGTATCTCACTCGGTGTCTTAGGAACAGACCAATTCTTTATCGCTTCAATCTTAGCAGGATCAACATGTATTCCCTTCTCGTTGACAATATGACCCAAGAATTGTACCTCACGTATCCAGAAATCACACTTAGAAAACTTTGCATACAGTTGTTCCTTTCTAAGTAATTCCAAGATTAAACGTAAGTGCTTCTCATGTTCTTCCTCGGTCCTTGAGTATATCAGTATGTCATCAATAAAGACGATAACAAACTGATCAAGATAGGGTTTGCACACGCGATTCATGAGGTCCATGAATACTGCTGGTGCATTCGTCAACCCAAATGGCATGACCAAAAATTCATAGTGACCATATCGTGTACGGAAAGCAGTCTTCGAGATGTCCTCTTCTCGAACTCTCAGCTGATGATACCCAGACCTCAGATCAATCTTGGAGTAATAGCTTGATCCTTGCAGTTGATCAAACAAATCATCGATACGAGGTAAGGGATATCTATTCTTGATAGTAACCTTGTTCAGTTCCCTATAGTCGATACACATTCTAAATGTACCATCCTTCTTCTTCACAAATAGAACTGGCGCTCCCCAGGGTGACGAACTCGGTCGGATAAACCCTTTATCCAACAGTTCTTGGAGTTGGGCGGATAATTCTTGCAGTTCGTTCGGAGCTAACCGGTATGGTGCTCTCGCAATTGGAGCGGCTCCTGGAGTCAACTCAATCTGGAATTCAACTTGACGATGAGGCGGTAATCCAGGCAGATCTTCCGGAAACACCTCAGAAAACTCACGAACTACGGGAATATCCTCTATCTTCTTTTCCTCAGTCTGTTTATCCGTGACTAGTGCCAATATGGCCAGTCGACCCTTTCGTAACAACTTCTGCGCCTTCATGAATGAGATGATGCCTATCACCGCACCACTCCTATCACCTCTGACCGTAAGGACTTCTTCACCAATGGGAATCCTTATGATTTTCTCGTGGCATATGACTTCCGCTTGTTTATCGGAAAGCCAATCCATGCCTACTACCACATCAAAGCTTCCTAACGTAACAGGCATGAGATCTATGGTGAATGTATGACCAGCAAGCTCTATCTTGCAGTCTCTAAGAATATGCGTTACGTGAATCTGTGTACCGTCAGCTAACTCTACGGTGTATTTAGATTCTAAGGCTGAGGGCATATCACTTAAAAGACTACAGAACCTAGTGGACACGAAACTTCTATCGGCTCCGGTATCGAATAATACAGTAGCAAAACAACCATTAACCGAAAATTTACCAGTTACTGTTGTAGGGTCGTTTAGAGCCTCACCTGAGCCAATGACGAAGGCTCTTCCTTTGGCTCCATTGTTATTATTGCCTCCATTGTTGTTGCCATTACCATTGTTGTTGTTATTGTTGTTGCCATTGTTATTATTGTTGTTGTTCCCATTGTTGTTGTTACCATTACCATTCCTCTTAAGCTGGGGACAGTTGCGTTTGTAATGGCCTTCTTTCCCGCATTCAAAACAACCTTTCGGAGTTTCTTGTGATTGTTGTGGCTTTCTCATCAGTTCACCCCGACAGTCTTTGGCTGCATGACCAATCTTCCCACAACGTTGACACTTGAAGTTATCACACCGACCCACATGGTGGTAGTTACACCGGTTGCACTTCGGCAGTCTTCCACCATACCCGCCGGGTCCTTGATTTGAGTGCGCCTGGTTGAAGCTTCGGTTGTTATCAAACTTCCGTTGCTGTTGCTGACTTTGCTGCTGCTGTTGAGGTTGAGATTGGCTACTGGATGACGATCCCTTGTTGCTTGAACCATCCCACTTGCGTTTCTGGTCGGGCACGCTTGCCACCGCACCCCGTTTAGGTAACCGACCTTGCTCAACTGCCTGGTCAGTCAGCCTGTGGGCTGTTCGGATAGCTTGTTGTATGGTAGTGGGGTTAGAAGCAGTTACCATACTTTGAATTTCAGGCACCAATCCCCGTATATAATGCTCCACCCTCTTGTGCATTTCATTCACCATCCCTGGACATAAAGTGGCTAACTCATGAGTACGAGTCGTGTAGGCTTCAATTTCTGAGCCTTGCATTTTGAGTTGCCAGAACTCAATTTCCAGTTTCTGCACTTCGTTTCGGGGGCAGTATTCTTCAGTCATAATTCCCTTAAACTCATCCCAAGGTAGTTCATTGGCCATGGCTTGACCCAACATTTGTACCTGGGCATTCCACCAAGAGAGTGCTGCGCCTTCCAACGTCCCTGTGGCATACTTCACCTGATCAGCAGGCGGGCAGTTGCATTTCGCGAAAACCGACTCTGTCTTCTCAAACCACCTTACAAGCCCTACAGCCCCTTCCGTCCCGCTGTAGGTATGAGGTTTACAGTCCATGAAGGACTTGTAGGTACATGGTGGTGGTCCTGTTTTGACAATCCCAACATTAGTCAGATATCCTAGACAAATAACTAGGATAATCAGTTTAACCTCTTGCTATCATTTACCTGCTGGTTGTCCAGGTTGGGCAGCAGCCACTGCCGCCTGAACGTGTTCATTAATCAATGCCGCCAATTCCGCAGGCGTCATGTTTATGGCTCCGGCTCCACGGCCTCCGGCGCCACGTCCACGACCACGCCCACGTCCTCTTCCACGTGCGTCCATATTTCACTTTAAAATTCACAATTACAATAATGAGTAACATCCAACACATTAATCTCATCAAAGTACAGTAAACAATAAGAAATAACGAATTTACCACAACCACAACGTTTATAACAGAAATAATAATCAAAGATAAATAAATTGTAATTGAGTCACAAAATATTCCATCAATGTCAAAATTTAAGTTTGTCAGTTGGGTGGGAAACAACCCTTCCCACATAGGTTTCAAAGAAAAGAAACACTACATAGTCTAAGTCATTTAAAAGTAGGATCAGTCCAGTATATCAGATCCATCACTGTCCTCATCCATCTCTACTGGTTCTTCTTCGGGGGCTTCCTCGGGTTCTTCTTCTGGGTCTTCCTCATCAGGGTCCACCAAAGGTGCAGGAGCTTCAGCAATCTGAAGTGCTGCTAGCTGTGCCTCTAAACCAACGAACCTATTATCAATCTCCATGTTATGGTGATCCTGTGCATCCATGCGCCCACTAAGTGCTACCACGTTGCCTGCCAGAGTATGATGTCCACCAATGGCCATCGAAAGTCGCTCCTGAAGTGTATCTACCTGGTAACGCAGCTGACGCATCTCAGATCGTATCGCAGAGTTCTCGTCAGTGAGTCCTCTAATCCGCTGTCGCTCTGTGTCCAGTGTGGCTACTAGGGCTGCAAATGCCTGCTCCAGAGGGATGCTCAAGGTAGGAAGTGTAGGCAAAGTAGAGGCGGTTGATGACCTAGTCCTAGGTCGTGTAGGTGCTACTGGTGGTACGCGTTCTCTATAAGCCATACGGTTAATGTAAGTGGGGTAGAAATCCCAGTTACGCGGAGGATCGAGCTCAGGAGGTACGAAAGGCTGATCCCAGTCTATCTCGCCGCGAGGATAAGGATGTCGTGGCCAGTTAGATCCCCTATCAGGTACGGGAGATGTAGGAGGTGATTCAGATCGTGCAGGTCTCTTGCCTAAATTCCTGGACGACGATGCCATGCTGCGAAGTACGTGTTGCGTATGCCAATGAGTATACAGTAAGGAGAGTAAACGATAAGTAACTAACAACTGTGCGGTTATAGTCTAGTGTGTGTATGCAACCTAGTTCCCTATAACCAATGGCTCTGATACCAATCTGTCACACCCTCAAAATCCGCGTGCGGGGTTTTACCGCGAGGCGCGTGACATACCAGGATCTCAGTCATTAGTTACCAAGAACGACTCTATATGATTAATAAACAAAACCAGAGTCAACGTTTAAAATACTGCGGAAGCGTTTTTAAAACTGGAAAACCCAAAACAAGTAATATGTAACGAGAATGCGCAAAACAAACGCGCCCCAAACACAAATGTATAAAATGAAAATAATCCCAATTTGTAAACAATGCAAATGTAGACAACTCAACAATGCTGACGTGCGTGCTCCTAGGCAACTGGCAACCTTAACCTGAGAATAGCATACTAAACAAGTCAACACATGGTTGGTGAGTTCAAGAGTTTGCGTTAAAATATAAACCAATCAACAATTTCCAGAGCATAAGTAGTGTATTGCAATAGATAGCTAGTCTATTAACATAAAAATATTAATCATAGTGATCTCGCGATTGAAGCTGACTGTGATACGTTTGTTGCCTCCCGTCACGACTTACCAGGTCGTGACGAATATGTGATAGGACAAAATTGCACCCGTTTGACCTCGAGTCGCACAGGTGGGGCTCGTCAGACCCAGTAGTACTACCCAAAATTTCCCCGCTAGTCAATATTAACAATCCGAAAGTGTGAGGACTTTCCATGGTAAACAACACTATATCAATATTATACACACTCATAAATAAAAGCGTTTGTAAACAGTATGCCATCTCCCCCAAAAGAGATTTATGTAAAAAGAGTGGGGCAAGAACTCACCTGGTATGCGCAAGAATTAACTTAGAGTTTAACTTGAAAGAAAGAAGGAAAGACAACCTTCAAAGGTCACCTAGAACACAAGAGTACATAAGTACGTGTATACAAAATCAACACGAAACCCTAAGTGCTCTACAAACCAAGGAACTCAAGGTTTAAGAATACAAGACACATTTGACCCAGTTGACCCGTTTGACCCGTTGGTGACATTATAGGTGATAATTCATTAAACTAACACAACAGCATATCATACATGATCAACATACCACTTGATTACATATAGCACATCACCACCACATGTACTACCTAGATCATCATATAACTAGATATCATACAAATCATGCAAATCACAACAGGCCAAAACAGATAACAACCCAAATCAACATTCATACAACATAAACAACACATTTAGTCACCTTAGAACCCATCCATGAACACACTAGCATGATCCTAATATCCCAAACATGCTCAAATCGTCCAATTCAAGGATTTGCACAATTAAAGTTTCCCTTTTGGGAAAGTTCATCCCAAATTCATCAAACTCACACAACATTCATGAATTCATCAATTATATACCATTTCAAGTCCATGACAACATCTAAACATGATCAACAACACCTAATCATCATGATTCATCAACTTTCATACCCAAAAGTTACTATCTTTAGTAAGGTATGAACTACAACATGCATTCTTGAATTCCTAACATTCATATCAACAATCTAGCATCTAATCATCATCACAAACACATCCATAACATTCATACATCAACCAATCATCAATTCATGCAAAATAAAGTTACTATTATTAGTAACCTATGAACAATGTACCAAAATCATAGCTTTCTTGCATAATCGACGTTAACTAGCATCAATCTAACCTAACTAACATAATAACATCAACAAACAACCAAAAATCGACTTTCAATTGTAATATTCGAACTAGGGTTTCGGCCTTAATGTAAATCCCATAAAACTTGTAAAAATCCAACCTTTATTGCATACTTGACGTTAATTAACATGTAATCTATCTAACAAACACATTAACATCAACCATTAGGCATCATTCGACCATCAATTGAAGATTTCGATCCCCAAACCCTCGGCTAACTACAAACATCCAAAGAAACACGAAATTACCCTTAGATTCGAAGAAAGAATGGAACTTTGATGCTTCTAACTTGATGTATTGCTTGAATCCGAACCCAAATCGTGGTATTTGCTTGTTCTTGGTCGATGATCGAAGTGTGTGTGTGTTTGAAGGTGAAGTCGCGGCCGAAGAGGGTACTTAGGGTTTGGTTTTTGTGTTTTAATCAACTAAGCTTTGCATAATTACCTTTTAACCCTTGCACTTTGTATTTTATAAAAATTAAGCTTTTTGAATAGATTTTAAATAGTTTTTAACTACTAAACACAATTATTATTAATCACAAATAACAATCATGCATAATTCCCATTTATCACAAAACACACGAAATAAATATGCACGTTTTCACGTTACGCGATAAAATTACAGTTAACATCTAAATCACATAAGCATAACTTAATAATCACATTGTTAACTTAGTTATCATCAATTTAACATTACTGATTTTTGTTAAGTCACCAACGTTCAACGACAACCAGTGTGTGCTCCCAACACGTGTATGCAAGACTTAACGGAACAAACGGAGTTTGGTAACGGAAAATTACCGGATGTCACAGAAGGAGGAAAAGAATGGCA
Source organism: Flaveria sonorensis (assembly GCA_025506505.1). Lineage (NCBI taxonomy): Eukaryota > Viridiplantae > Streptophyta > Magnoliopsida > Asterales > Asteraceae > Flaveria > Flaveria sonorensis. The sequence continues at coordinate 12,567,353 of CM046429.1, forward strand.
AGGAGAGCAGGTGACAGTCCTCGTGGTAGGGGTAGAGGACGTGGTGTGTTGAGGAAACGTCGGACCCCTGTGACCACTGAGCCAATAGAGGATGAGGTTTGAGTTACTGAGACTCCAGTCACAGTAAGAGAGGCAACACCAACAGAGACACCAGTGATAGTTACAAAACCAACTACTGTAATATCATCCGACATGCCATCTTCTACTGCTGATATTTTGAGGACTCCTCCAAGAGAACAGGTGATTAAGGAAACCATCGATATGGAAGATTTCACCAATACTCTTCCTGAGTTTAGACAAGGTGCTAGTGCTTCAACTAGTTCACCAACGTGTATCACACTTGATGAACGGGTACGTAATATGGAGAGAGAAATGTTGGAAAAGACCTAAATGATAGATGATCTGCAGAGGCAGTTGTTTAAGAAAGATGAAAGAATCAGCAATCTTGAACATCAGCAAACGTTTATATTTAGCTATGTTCAGATTCTAGAGCAGAATCTGCGGGAGTTCACTTCTAGTGGGTCATTTCAGTTTTCACAACAAAGGACCATAGAAGTTGGAGAAAGTAGTGGACAGCAACATGCTGGTCCTAAACCTGCTGAAGATCCTATTGATGCTACAGAGCATCCTGTTGATCCTGTTGTTCAAGAAGGGACAACAGAGACTACTGATGTTGGTCAAGAGTCACCCTTCACAGATATCCCTATGACTACTAAGGTCCAACCTGTAGTTTATACTGGAGAGGCATTTGTAGAGCCTGAGCATATGATTCCTATTCCTAACCCAGTTGAAGATGAAGATGATTTGGATTTGGTTGATTTTGATTCCAGTGATGATGAGATTGAAGATGATGATGAGAATGATGATGATGATGATGATGATGGTGATGAGGGTGATGATGATAAGAAAGATGATGGGGGTGATGATGATGATCAAGGTGGTGATGTTGGTTCTGCAGCCGGTGCTTCTGGGTCATCGGGAGCTGAAAATGTCTCTGGACTAAGTCTCGATGACACCATTGATTATATGGCATTAGATCCAGCTGTAGAATAAGAGTATGAAAGAGAATTCTACACATTCCAGCAAAGTCTGATTGCTGAGGAGTCTAAAGATCTTGGTGATTTTGATGATCTAGTTGAAGGGATAGACTACACTGATATATTTGGAAACAGTCTTAAAGACTTGTTTTTAGATACTTTGATTAAAGAGGGAGAGATCGTAAGAGAGTCGAGCACACAGCAAACGACTGACAAGACAGCTGATGTTACGGGACAAAGTGTTGTACGTGAGGTCAAAAACTTAACAGTTAATGCTCTTTCTCCACCAGCTTATATTCACATGCTGAGGCATTCCAAACCTTTCATAAGGTATGGAAACTCAGAACCTATCATTAGCTGGGCATACGATGAAGAGAAGAAGATGTACATAGTGAAGAAAAGGGGTGGTGCTATAGAATATTTCCAAGACGAACACGACTTTCATACACTCAGAGCATCGGACTTATATGCCATGGGTCGTGTTCCGTTTATTAACCCAAGCAACTACAACAAAGGAATCTGGATAAGAAACATGATTTGGAGACAGAGCAAAACCAATTTCAAAGACTTCAAAACTGCAAAATCTAAAGTCATTGAAGATGAGACCCGGATTGACCCAAACACGAACAAGCTAATGAAGATAAGGGTTTATAGACATCTGAGGTATGCTAAGAAGATCCCTATTCATGCTCCCGTGCCAATTAATAGCTTGTCAAAGCTTAAGGGGTGGAGTTGTGAAAAGGAGACTGGACATGCGTTGATAAATTATGAAGATAAGGAATACCGTGTCATCGACCCTGTGAATTTGCTCAAATTTAGAAAGGAATATTTGATGAAGTTGGAGGCTTTTCCAATTGCAGCTGATGAATCTGTACATTTCATAGCAGCACAGTTTGGTTTGATGATCACGAAGGCCCTGAACAACAAGATGTACGCTTATGGGGGCAGTTATCAAGTTGATGATATGGACTTCTAACAGCATTGATTTACCGAGCCTAGGGGGAGATTGTAGGGGTTGAACCTAGAGGCTCGAAAAATCAAATCAAGATAAGAAGATCAAGCTTTTGCGAGAAGTTAAAGTTGTCGCGCGAAAACTGGTTCTCGCGTGACAACATCAAGTCGCGCGAGAACTAGTGACTTGCGCGAGAACTCTAGTTTTGTATAAATAGGAGTTTTGTAATGTAATAGAAAAGCTTTTGTGTATTTCCTGATTTCAGTCTTACTTGTAAACATTGAAAATCACAAAGCAATCGAATTGAAAAGTTTATTTACTCTTGTGTTCTTCATTTTCAATTCAATCTTATATTCCTTGATGATTACATTTTGCATTCTCATCACGAGATCGATCTTGGTTGTATTGTGTTGATCCTTACATTTAGTACGGGTCAGATCACATAATAAAAAAATAAACCAAATTAAATTTTAAATACATAATGAATATAAGTCAATAGCCCTGGAGTATCTACCTATGATCTAGGTATGATTATAGTGAAAATGGTATTTAATATATAAAGCCAAAAAATGATTATGCGTTTAACATGTGGCATTCTATTGATGTCATTTTTGTTATTGTGTTAAATACTTTAGGTTATTGTGTATAATATCTTAGGTAATTGTGTCAAATATTAATTCATTATATCAACTATTTTTCATTATTTCTTATATGTATTAATCATTATGTTTTATATTTTATATCATTTTATATTATTATTATTATTATTATTATTATTTATATATTATATAAACTTGTAGTTATCTGATCATTGTGTATTAAAATTTAAGGTACATAATAATGTTATTTTATCAATGTGCTTTTCAAAATTCATTATATGCAGGATAACATAAAGACGAATAAAAAACATAGTGAGATATTTTATCATTATGTTTTACATTTTATATCATTATATGCTATTTTAGATTAACTAGTGGTTAATTTATTATTGTGTTTTACATACTAGATTTACACAACAGTATTATATTGTCATTATATTTTTTTAGAATACATTATTTTAAAAAACACAATAACTAATATAAAGACACAATAACGAGCAGATTTCATGAGCTGAAAAATATTTTTAAAAAATTATCACATTTTTATATAATGATATTATACTTGTTTCAAAGACAAAAACACTTGTGTTTATGGTGTAAATTTTATAAAAAAAATAATTTCGCATAAAAAATTTTACAAATGTTTAGAAAAGGTCGATGAACTTGAAAAAGATCAACAAAAATGGCCATGCCTAAAATATACCTATAACAAATTTTTTTCTATAATTCTATCTTAACCATTGATTAAAAAGATTAATATTGAGATTTTTTCTTATACTTTTTATAATTTTTACCTTTTTTCTCTAAACATTTTCCCTATGATTTTAAATTTTTTTGAATGATGGTCAAAATGCAACCATCACTCATATTTCCATCACCAATATGATTATGTCATCTATAGATTAGTTAGATAGTACCCTTAAAATATAACATAATCAAGCTATCATTAACAAAATCTTCAATCAACAAGTTTCAAGTTAATATTTAAATATTAAAGAAAATAATCAAATATGAAAGTGGATTTTAGGCAAAAATTATATAAAGAGATACCTTAATTGAAGATTCAGTGTTGCTTAGAACCGGATTAGAAGGGGTGTGGGGTGGGGTGGGGGGTGTGTAACCATTGACGGATCAATGATAGAACTAATCGACCCTTCAAATATCGCTAATATTATAATTTTGTAAATTATATGAATTGTTTATTATTTATCAGGTTAATCTCTTAATGGTTAAGGAGCAATGGTTTTAATTTTGTAAATAGTTATCGGGTATTTGGATTTAAAAATTTTTAATGGAATTATAAGGATTGCATGAATTCTAGGTTCTTTCCTCGATATCTGCCTAGCCAATCCCCAATGATTGATCTGGCCAATAGGGTGTAAGTGGATTTTAGAAACTAAATTAGATCCAATGGGAATTAACATCAAGCATTTCAAGGCATGAATGATTGTTAAACTATATACAAAAGAGGATGGAGTCAATTATAACAATTAACATGATATTATCTCTTATTTTATGGAAGTAATCATTTAGGTATTTCATTTGGATCTTGAGCTACGGTAAATATATCTCAAAACAATCCTTCTGCATGATAATTTGCACAAGAATGTCTATATGACACAACTCAAAGGACATAAGACAGAAGGTTGTGAGCATCTGTTGTGCAAACTTAAGAAGTTAAGGTATGGATTCAAACAAGAATCTTGATAGTGGTATGTTGAATTGATGTGGCCATCAAGAAAAATAAGTTCATTAAGAACAAAGTGGATCAATGTATAAACCTTAAGATGAGAGGGAGTAGATCCATCTTTTCTCTTCTATATAGATGACATATTAACAACGAGTAATAATTTAGACATGCTACATGAGACAAAACAATTATCGTCTCAAGTTTATAGCATGAAAGATCTAAATGAAGCTTCACATGTCACTAGAATGTTAGGTTTGTTAGGGTATTTGCACACGGAAGCGATAACACACTATCAAGGATAAAAAAACACAAAAAATAGTTGAACATGAGAACACAAAGATTTATAATAGTTCAGTCAGTGTGACCTACGTCCACTTTTCTACGTATAGAATTCTCTTATCGCTTTATGCCTTTCACCACTTGTGATGAGGAATTACAAGAAAATATAAATGGCCACCTGCCCTTTAATCCGCTGCCACTACTTTAGTCTTCTAAAAAAACCATACCCAATATCAATTTAGCCTCCACATATAACTTAACAAGGTCATCAACATTCTAGTTTGAAACTTGACCATTAGAGAGCTGCCAAAGCAAGTGTTATGATATCTACACAGTACTAATGAGTATAAACTAACAACTAAACGAACATATAGCCTAGACATTGTTGGCTATTATGACTCAGACTTTGCAAAATACTAAGAGGATAAGAAACCAAAATAGAGATGCATTTTCATTGTAGTAGAGGTCTTACATGTTGGAGGAGTCATAAGCAAAAATTAGTGATAATGTAACCATGATGGCTGATTATGTGCCATGTAATTATGCTACTTGCCAACAAAATGCTACTAAGAAATTTATGTCACGGGCTCCAAGTGGTGAACTTCATCCGATGTTGTTAAAGCTTTATTGTGATAGCAACGTATTCATTGGGGATTGGATTATATCTTGACAAAGAGTATCATTTTTGTAAGAAAAATTAAAAAACAAAAGTATAAATATCAAGTATAAATACATTAAAAAAATATTAGTAGACCCTCTTACAAAAGGTTTACCACCCAAAGCTTTTGTCGGGCCATCTATCAATATGAGTACGTGACAATGACTATCTTAACTTAATGATGTATCCAATAATTATCACTTAATTGGTATCATAATATGTGATTGTAGTTACCCTACTACATTCTCTTTGTTATATATAAGTTTTACTGTGTATTTTAAATGTTGTGCACGTTCATAGACATAATCAGAAACTCCACAATTAAAGGCAAATTAAACTTATGCAATCATAAGGTTGATAAGAGTACTATATATATATATATATATATATATATATATATATATATATATATATATATATATATATATATATATATATATATATATATATATATATATATATATATATATATATATATATATATATATATATATATAATATTGATAATAGTAACATGTTGAAATTAAAAATGATAAATGTTGCTTTTCAGATTATGAAATTGTGAATATGAACAACTTATTTTTATAGTTCACTAGCCTAGTGAAAGAATATTGGATTTTATTATTTATTATATGCCTTGTCAGTATCATATTAATAAGTTAGTATAGTTATCATGTTCTAGTAATAAGTAATAAACCCTTATATAAGTTAAAGCAATAAGGAAATTTTAAATAATTACACTTTAGTTACTTCATGGTAATATTTTTTACCATTTTGATGAACGATATTGTCTTTTATGTAAATCCATAAATATGAAAGCTTATTTAAGCTGATTCTTCTTAATGCCAAATTGAAATATCATTCATGCACTTTTTTTCTTTTATGTAAATGTGAGAAGAAAAAAGAACATCACCTACCTACGCTATCTATCATAACTTTAGGCGTTAGAAAAGATTATGAACTACACACATGGCATCATCATCATGTACTAAATCAAATCGTCCATTGGATTTTATAAAGTTCACACCAACATTTCCAACCTTGAAAATCAAGAAACATAAAACGACAAACTTTCTAACCGTGAATCATTAATCTAATGGTTTAGATGGCACACATTCGGAAGTACGCTGTTATATAAACCAACAACCTTAAGCTGGAGCTAACTGAAGTCCTTCTAGATCTTTATTCGTTCAGTTGTTTCTTGATAATCACAACTGTCTTTATTGAGCTAGATCAATTAGTGGCGGTTTCGGCAACACACAACCATGGGCAAAGCGTAGTGAGTGCTGGTGGCTTTTTTTTTCATCGGTAGTGTTAATTTTCGACCCGATAGTTTAAAGTTATAATATATATATATATATATATATGTATATATATATATATATATATATATGTATATATATATATATATATATATATGTATATATATATATATGTATATATATATCTATATATATGTATATATATATGTATATATATATATATGTATATATATATGTATATATATATATGTATATATATATATGTATATATATATGTATATCACACATTCGGAAGTACGCTGTTATATAAACCAACAACCTTAAGCTGGAGCTAACTGAAGTCCTTCTAGATCTTTATTCGTTCAGTTGTTTCTTGATAATCACAACTGTCTTTATTGAGCTAGATCAATTAGTGGCGGTTTCGGCAACACACAACCATGGGCAAAGCGTAGTGAGTGCTTTGGCTTTTTTTTCATCGGTAGTGTTAATTTTCGACCCGATAGTTTAAAGTTATAATATATATATATATATATATATATATATATATATATATATATATATATATATATATATATATATATATAGTATTATATATATATAAAGTTCGTACTCGCTAAAAAAATTACTTTTGCCCCCCACCCACTCTATAATTGAGTTGAAGCACCGTCGCTACACCCAACCATTGACCCTCAAAGATGTGATTGCAATTGATGTTGGGGTTTATCACCAAAACTAGATCCAAACTCATCTTAAACTTCTTGCTAACGATCATGCAATCGTCCCCAAATTTTGCACTTACAACTTGGGCACAAACAACTTTTGATTGAAAGCCATCTGTATGTTCACGATTCCATTAATCAACCAAAACGAAGATATAGTTTGTCAATGATTACATTGATTGATTAAAAGATGTAAGGTTATATTAGAAGGCTGATGCAACGAAAGAAGCCAAAACACCCAAGGAGCTTCCTGCATGCATGCACTGATGTACAAGGTAGAAATACTTCGGAAGTTTTACACTCATCACAGAAATTATTCTAAGTGTAAAATATTCTGAAGCCAAAGACCAAATATTCCGAAGCCAAAGATGAAGTCTTCCGAAGCTTCAAAGACAAAGTCTTTTGAAGCCAATGAAGTGAAAACTGATTTCTTCCGAAAACAGAGAAGACATGCTTGCTCTGATGTACTTTTACATAAAGCTGACTTATTTTCCACTACAACTCTAGATTTGTATTTCCAGCTGTACTTCAATGTATGGCCGGCCGTAGGATGTAGTAAAACGTATCTCAGGTCCTTGTATTTCTTTTTATGCTTTGTAACACTTGTAAAAGAACTTGAGAGCAATATAGAGCATCCTTGAAAACCATACTTATCTTGTTCTTGTTCTTAGTTCTGTTTCATTATTTACTTGTGTTCTTAGTATCATTTATATATAAACCCGATTCCCTATTTGATATGTTAAGTGTTTTAACACTCTCCTCATTGTGAGACTGATTGTATTGACCATCCCTTAACCGGTCCTGCAATTGGTATCAGAGAATTTTAGGCTCTTGATTGTAAGATCTCACTATCTTAAATCCCTTCAGTTTTATAAAACACTTAACAACTTAAATGGTAGCTATCATAAAGGCTGATATGGAAACCGGTACCCTGACAAAATCTCCACTGATCACTCCTGATGATTTTGACACTTGGTGCCAAAGAATGGAAGGCTTCATCAAGTCTCAAGACTCCAGGATGTGGGGATCTGTTGTCTCTAGATCTCATGTACCATCCACCTCTTCAGCTGCTGCTGCTGGTGGTATGATACCAAAGAAAGTGGCTGAATATTCTAAAGAAGACTGGAAAAAGATATATATAAATCAGAAAGACATGACTGCTCTCCAAACTTCTCTTTCAAACTCCATCTACAGAGGCTTCAAGAAGTGCAAGACCGCTAAACAACTATAGGATGCATTGAAGCTGATGTATGAGGGGTCCACTGAGGCAAAAGAAAACAAGAAGGACCTCTTGAAGCAGCAGTTTAGGAACTTCACCTTTAAAACAGGTAAAACCATGACTCAACAATACTTCAGGTATGTTGAGATTGTGGACACTCTAATAGATGTTGGAGTAACTCTTAAGAACAGGGACATTGTGAGGAAGTTCATGTCCTATCTTCCCAGACAATGGACACACTATTGTGTGGTCATCAAGAGGACTGAGAACCTCAAGACCCTTACTCTTACTGAGTTAGATGGTATCCTCAGTAGCTACCAAATGGAGATGAACATGCAAAATCCATCTGGTAACTCCAACAATCAGCAGAGTTTAGCCCTGTATGTGGTTGAAAGGGATTGTAAAGAACCAAGCATCATCTCATCTGCTACCTTGACAACTCACAAAAGAGTCCTTTCATCACCTTCGCGGAGACACCAAGAGAGTGCTATATCCATGGAAGCCCATTCCAGGAGACAAGCTTTTCACAAGCCTTTGTATCTACTGATGAAAGCTCAGGCAACCTTCTCTTTACCCTTAAAGACTTAGACTGTATCCATTCAGATGATCTGGGGTACATGGAAATAGACCATAAAATGGCTCTTCTCACTTACAGAGCCAAGAAGTTCTACAAGAGGACAGGAAGGAAGTTTCCTAGTGATGTGCTCTAAATTATACATAAAATTCCTATCAAAAGAACATCAATTATTCCTTAATATCTCCCTTAAAATGATGATTATATACTTAAAATTGTTAAATTATGTTTTCAGGTGTTAAAAAGGGCAAGATGGACAAAAGAAGCATATCTGATAAGAAATTAAAGAAATCCGAGCTTTGAAGTCCAAGCATAAGGTCGTGCCTCATTAAGCAAGCCCCGATGACTTGCCTGAAACACACCCCGTGCTTAAATTGGCACACCCCCATGTTTGGACATCTGACGGGACAAAAACTACTGTCCCCTAAATGTTGTCACGGGGTCGTTCCCCATGAGTCACAGGGTCGTGCCCCACCCCAAACAAGGGGTCATGCCCTATTTAACACGGGGCCGTGCCCGACACCTTCTGAACGTACGACCAGACCAACTTCCGTAAGCATTGTACTAGCACGGGGCCGTGCTTAAACACTCTAGAAAGTCTATAAATTAAGGCTTAAGTTCATCATTTGGGTAAGCTTTTGGTGGGAGAGTTACTCTGCTGAATTCTCTCAGGAATTAAGACTTAAAGATCATTTAGAGACTCGGGAGGTGCATACAACACTTGGAAGAAGCTCGGGATTGTCCAAACATCATCTATTATGGATCACCGGTTTGATTGTTCCATTTCACTGATGATTTCATATCTTCTTCTATGTTACTTGTTGTTATATGCAAGCTCATTATGAGCAAAACTCTTATTATCATCCTAATTGGATAAAACTTATGTAATTTGTGATGAACTAATGGTGTGATTTATATTATGTTAATGTTATGGTAATCTTGGGAAAACTTTTGATGGGTAGCATCTACATTTGAACGGGTAGTTATAAACTTATGATTTGTAATTGTGAATGTCATACAAGGTTGAAAAACGTATGAACTAACTTTTATTCGTGAAGCCGTTCTTCATAATAAATCCATGGCTAATGAACTAGAAATGGTTATTAGAAATCATATCACCTTAACTTTCTAATCATTTACGGGTTCCTTTTTATTAGTCTGAGAAATCTACAGTAATTGTTGTTGTTTTCTAAAATTAATGGTATGTTAAAAAGGAACCAGATCAACTCTCTTTTTAACATTAAGTTATGTTTTTAGAAATCATATGTCAAAAGGTAACAGGAGATTTACCTACATTACTAGTGGCTTTGATTTATTCAGTAAGTCTCATCCGGATGAGGTCCTAGACACTACGAAGCGGATAGACGAGAAATCACGCCAGCTCACATTTATAAACAGTAACATAATTACTTTAATCAATATCTTTAATCACACTACCAAATCATCACAGTTACATAAGTGTAATCTAATTTGGATGATAGTCGTTATTCCCTGGTTTTAAATCCAAAAGTTTCAATTTTATTTTCACTTTATTTTAATTATTGTTTCTAAACCCTAAAAATCTTAATTACATCAATGCAATTTATCATTTTCTTTAAACAAAAATCTTATAGGATAGTTAATCATTAAAGTTGTTTAGTAGGCTCGATGTGTCCACGGATTGATACTCGGTTTTTACCATCACTATATTACCACATGACAGGTACACTTGCCTTTTGTGTGTGTAGTTTCATTTTAGTAATAACCAATTAAAACTGATTCTGTGCGAAAACCTTTATCGAAATATATATACTTTTCACACACATCAAGTTTTTGGCGCCATTGCCGGGGACACACGATAGTTTTGAAAGACAATCTAAATTTTTGACTATTTTGTCTATATTCTTTTTATATATTTTTGTTAGTTAGTTAGTTTAGTTACATTTGTCTGATTCATTCTAAGCCTTAATAAGTTTATGCTTCCTTAAGTTAGTGTATGTCCGACTCGTCTAGTCCTGAACTTGTTTCACCTCTTTCGGAATCCGAACGACTTTTCCATCAAAGGTTACGCGAAAGACCTCGACAAACAACAACGATTATCGAAGAAGACATTTTGGAAGGTACACCTTTCGAAACCAAGACGAGAAAATGAAGATGACACACTATGCCACACCGTCAATCGATGGTTACATGTCTAGTGTTGTCCAACCAGCAATAGTGGCCAACAATTTCGAGATTAAGTCTAGCATTATCCAACTTGTAGAAAACTATGTTCAGTTCCATGGATTGCAAGATGAAGATCCTAACGCTCACATCTCACGATTCCTTAGTATCTGTGCAATTTTCAAAATCAACAACTATTCAGACGACGCCATTAGACTAAGACTTTTTCCATTTTCACTTCGAGGCCGAGCCATTGACTGGCTTGATTCTCTTCCCCCTAGTTCCATCACTACATGGGTGGAAATGGCTAAACAATTCCTTTTGAAATACTTTCCACCCAATCGCACTGCCAAGCTGAGGAGCAGCATCACAAGCTTCTGCTAATACGATGATGAATCCTTACACGTAGCATGGGAGAGATGCAAAGGTCTCCTTTGGAGATGCCCACATCACAGACTTGATCTGTGGCTGCTGTGTCAAACCTTTTACGATGCAATTAGCGGAGCACACAAACAGGTTGTCGATCAAAGTGCGGGAGGAGATTTCGGAAGTGTCAAGCCAACCGAGGCTTACCAAGCCCTAGAAAGAGCAGCTAAGAAGAGCTTTGCTTATAATCCTTTAAGAAACAAACCCAGTTATAAAGGCATTCATCAAGTAGACTCTGAAACATTAAATACAGCCCAGTTAGAAGCTCTAACCAAACGATTCGAACAATTGCAAGCCGAACTGAAGAAAACCCCAACACGATGCAACACATGCGGAAATTCACACAAGACCAACGAATGCCCACAAGGAATTATGATGGTTGAAGATGTTGATTACGTAGGAGGCCCAAACAACTCATATAACAACAACTCAAATTAGAGGAACAAATTTTACAGAGAAGCTGGTAACAACCAATCATCATCTGGATTCACCCGAAGGCCACCTTACCAACAACAGAAACCACCATACTAAGGTCCAAGCAGTAGTAACCAAGACCGTGGAGCATCATCAATAGAATACTTATTGCAGCAATTGTTGATAACTACACAAGCCACAGATGAATACATCCGGAAATTTGATCAAAGAAATGAGGAGAGGTTACAAAGAAATGAGGATGACCTCAAAAGCAACAAAGCATCATTGCAAACCATTGAACACCAAGTAGGTCAGATAGCAAACAACTATCTGAAAGACCCCAAGGTGCTTTGCCAAGCAACACTATGACAAACCCTAATGCTCAAGTAAAAGCCATCACTAAAAGGAGTAGCAAAACCACTCAAGGTGATGCACCTGCATTACAATCAATCCTTAAAGAAACAGAAACTGAAACTCCAAGTAATGTAAGTGATAAGCAAAAGCAACCTGTTGCTACTAAAGAACCAGCCAAGAAATACATACCACCTCCACCCTATGTTCCACCACCTCCATATCCAGGTCGTTTGAGAAAACAATGAATGGAGGCACAATATGACAAATTCCTAGGGTTGTTCAAGCAACTCCACATCAATCTACCCTTGGTGGAAGCCTTGGCCCAAATGCCAAATTATGCCAAGTTTTTAAAGGGTGTGTTGTCAAACAAAAATAAACTGGAAGAGTTATCACACGTAGTTTTAAATGAGGAATGCTCTGCAGTTCTTCAAAACAAACTACCTCAAAATGTAAAGTCCTGATCATAATCGATTCCATATTTTGTTGCACTTGATAATCAAATTAAGACGGATGTGTACATGTGTGATATCAACAAACATTAAAAAAACTCAATCAAATATTATAAATCAAATGATTACAATACCAAAGGAGTATACGTCGTTTAAGCTCGATCCACCCGAGGTGAGCTCCTCTCTGGTGGCCTATCACACAACTCTGTGCTCTCTCACCCTCAGAGCACTTTTACAAATGAACACACACTGAAATACAAAGGAAAAACATCTATATATACTATGCAGATGTTCTCGCCGGCAACTCCAAGTTTTCGCGCGATAAGTTCTTCTTCAATCATCTAGGAGTTCTCGCTTCCTTGTACTTCTCGCATGAATTGAGTTTTTGCTTTTCACTTGATATTGTAATCCATAAAGACTAAGTCCTTACAATTTCCCCCTATGGATTATGATATCAAGTTATGTTTGACTTCAGTCACTCATCTTCATGAATTATCTTATCCTTGAGTATCTTTCACTTTAGCCTTTGTAAGGATCAACATGTTACATAGATTGATCTTGTAATGAATATGCGGAATGTAGACATTACGGATAAGATTGAAAGATTAAAAGAAGAACTCAAACACAAGATGTAAATAACTTCAATAGTATTGCTCTCTGATTTGGTAACAATTACAGTAAGTGCGAAATTAGGAAATGAACAAAAGCTATTTAATTACATTACAAAACTTCTATATATACAAAACTAGAAGTTCTCGCGCGAGTCACTAGTTCTCGCGAGACCAGATGTTGTCGCGCGAGAATCAAGTTTTCGCCTGGTAACTTGGACTTGTTGCATGACTTGATCTTCTTCATCTTGATTTGATTTCCCGAGCCTCTAAGTTCAACCCCTACAATCAAATCTTATTCATACGGAAGACTGGTGATGATCTTATTCTCGTTCAAGTTTATGTCAAATATATTATTTTTGGATCTACCAATGATGATTTGTGCAAGGAATTTGAAGCAGTAATGAAGAAGAATTTTTAGATGAGTTCTCTTGAAGAAATGACGTTTTCCTTGGGCATTCAAGTTAAACAAGATGATAAGGGAATACTGATACATCAAGAAAAGTATATTCACAGTATCCTAGACAAATACAAATTCCAAGACTCCAAGACAACTCCTACTCCTATGTCTTCTCGTCCTACTTTGACTCCAGATCTCACGGGAGAAGATGTTGATCAGCATATGTATCGATCAATGATCGGCTCTCTGATGTATCTCACTGCAAGCAGACCGGAAATCATGTTTCCAGTTTTTCAGTGTGCACATTTTCAAAGTAATCCAAAGGAATGTCACATGAAAGCTGTCAAGAGGATTTTTAAGTATCTTAAGGGTCAACCAACACTCGGCCTTTGGTATCCTAAAAATTCTGATTTCAATTTATTTGCTTATATTGACAGTGATTATGCAGGATGTAACTTGGATAGAAATCTACTACTGGCGGTTGTCAATTTCTTGGCAATAGGTTGATTTCATGGCAATGCAAGAAACAACAGACAGTATCCACATCCACTGCAGAGGCTGAATATGTGGCTGCATCAAGTTGTTGTTCACAAATCGTTTGGATTCAACAACAACTCCTTGATTATGGCCTAAACATTTATGACACTAAAATCTTGTGTGATAATACTGCAGTTTTAAACATTGTGAAGAATCCAATTCAGCATTCAAAGATAAAACACATTGACATCCGCATGCATTTCATTCGTGATGGCTTTGAACGTAAACTTATCCATTTGGAATCAATTTTCACAGATAACAATATTGCTGGTTTGTTTACTAAGGCATTTGATCATTTCAGATTTGACTTTTAAATTCAATCTTTAAGAATGATTAACTTTGGTTAACGCTTATTCTTACACCCTTTTCCAAAATATTTTCTTTTTCTTTATTTTTGGTTAAAATTATTATTTTTTGTCTAGATAATCATAATTTTAGGGGGAGAAAATTTGAAAATAAAAAAACAGAGATTTTGTTTTTAAGGGGAGTAAATAGTTTGGAGAAAATTACAAAAAGATTTTCGTTATAAAACTTGAGAAAATTAATTTTCAAGATTATACAGGAAATGATATTACATTTCTTGATCTTGATCTGATATATGGAAACTGACTTGGATTATGTTTGATATGTTGATAGGCTTGGCATTCAAGAATGAAAAACAATATACTCTGTGATTCATTAAAAGTAACTACTTATGACTGAAGTGGATAACTCATCAAGGTTTTATGGTAACACTGATTCCATGCTAAAATAGACTGAGAGTTACAGTCTAATCATACTCAAGCCAGTTGCTTTCTGATCCAGTCTATTTTACAACTATATAAAAAAATATATAGATAAGTAAATGAAAACAAAATTCAAAAGAGAAAGCATACAAAAGAAGCAAAAGGAAGCCAAAATGCCATCTAGGATTTAAAGGATGCTAATGATCACAGTAATAAAAGATATGTCATAGACATACATACTATATGATAAATATTTTCATTTTTAAGAATATGTTCTGACACAGAAGGCTAAATCAAAAGATGGGATATGTAAGTCTGAATTGGCATATTAGTCCTAAACATCTTGCGAGGGCAAAACATAAGTCCGACTACCAGTAAATAAGTCCTACAACTTGTTAATATTCTGTGTTTAGAAACGTTTCTCTTGCTAGTTATGCTACAAATAGATATTATCTAAGAAATAATTGGTATTGAGAAAGCTAATCAGAAGTGAAAGGTTTAAGTCAAATTGAGGTGATTTGAAATCTCGAAAATGTCTTGAAGTAGAATAAGAGTTTTTACAAAATTTTTGATGATGAAATTCACTGAATTCATATAATTTTATCAAAACATTATAAATATCACAGCTTATGTGTCTAAGTAAAACTTGAAGTCTAAGTTTAACTTGAACACAATATATTGACAATCAACATAACCAGTTTGATTTTTAATAAGGCTGGAACATGTTAATGATCAATTTCTAAATATGATCTTGTACTTGAAAATTTTATCAAAAATAGTTAAGTAAATAATAAGTCAATATTATTTGTTTAAATGTGTTTTTCTACTTGTTTCAATTCTATATCTTTTATAAAATTAAGGGTGTTAGAATAATTGTAAACACTTAATTAAATATAATCTTTTTCATAACAAATCAAAAAGCTTAATAAGTCCATTCAAATTAAAAATTGAAAATTAAAAGGTTGAAAATTTTTAAAGGCAAATGAACTTGTCGCATGCGAAAAGTTCAAAAACATGCAAAAAGTTCAAAAAATGCGAAAAGTTCAAAACAAGCGAAAAGTTCATAACATGCGAAAAGTCAAAAGATGCGAAAAGTATCAGTATGCAAGAACTCTGACTTCTCGCGCGAGAAGTCAGAGTACTATAAATACAACAGTTGAGCGAAAAGTCATACTATTCACGACAACTTCTAGAAATTTCACTCTTAAAATTTTAAGTGTCAAAACCTGTTTAATCATAATTATAGTGTCCACTGACTTCGCATTGTGATTCCTTAGTGATTTACAAGGGATATAGATGATTTTGTTTAGATTTGAAGGTGTTTGTTTTTTGACCGAAAGTTCATCTGACGAATACAAGATAAATTGGACAAATTAAACATGTTAAACCTTTAAAATGACTTAGACGACACCTAGGGAACATGTTTTACTGGTTAAAACATTCTAAAAATGATCAATTGAAAATCTGAAATCGCACAG
Source organism: Flaveria sonorensis (assembly GCA_025506505.1). NCBI lineage: Eukaryota > Viridiplantae > Streptophyta > Magnoliopsida > Asterales > Asteraceae > Flaveria > Flaveria sonorensis. Next base: position 12,583,875 of record CM046429.1, read on the forward strand.
ACTCTTTGCATGCGAAAAGTAGGTTGAAGATGAACAGACGCGAGAACTTTCAAACTCACACAGAACTATTCACATGAAATTAACTTGTCACGTGAAAAGTTGACTTTCAGTCAAAGTCAGATTCATGCAAAAACACAGCTTTTCTCGCGAAAAGTTAAAACTAAAAATTAAAGTCTTCGCGCGAGTAGTTGATGTTTTCGCACGAGAAGTTCATTTTTCAAAAATTTTTCTAAGTGTGAATTTTTGTTCTAATTTGAAATATTTTGTACTTATCAATTTTATTCTATGTTTCAGATGGCATGACCAAAGTTTTCAATAAAAACCATAATGTCTTGGCGTATCTTGGAGATGTATCTAATGACAAAGCTTTATTTAGATCACTGATTGACGGTCTGAAGTCATCACGGATTCACTATGCCATCTCGGCTAATCCTTCTATATACACAGATGTTATTGATCAGTTCTGGCAATCTTCAGCTAATGAGATTGATGAGACTGGAGAACCATGCATATCAACCACAGTAAAGGGGAAGAGGGTAGTAATCACTGCATAAGTGATTGACAGTGTGCTCTTATTAGAAGATCAGCCAAATGCACCTGTTAAGATAGACGATGAAGTAGCCAAAGACTGTTTGGTTAGGATGGGTTATAGTCACAGATATCCTTCCCTAGAGATGAAGTATTTGCCACCATTTTAGAAGTATCTGTTTCACGCTGTGATCCATTGCCTAAGTAATTTGAAGGCTGGCATGGATAGCCTCAGTGCTGTTTCGGATCCCTGGTGATATCTCTTATTGATGATCTTCCATACAGCATATCCAAGGCTATATTTACAGAAATACAGAAGAATGTTATAGCTACAGTGGGGAACAAGTTTATCATTTACCCCAGATTTGTCCAGTTAATAGTGAATGCTGCTCATCCTGAGTTAGCTGTGTCTGATTCATCTACCTATGTAGTCATGGTAATGAAGAAAGACATATTCACCTATTTGATGGGAGAAAGAGGGAATGCTTGGGATGGATCCCATTTTGCTAAGCTTGGGAGATTTGTTGAGGGTTTTCAAGCTGAGGCTCCGCCACAAGAGACTAAGACTCATCATGTACAAAGAGATGAAAGTTCTAAGGGTGCTCGAAGGTCTGATATTGATGCTGAGACTGATTCATGGTTCACTAGCAGTGAGAGTGATACCGACAGTGATCAAATCGGAAATGTGCCATATGTACTGCAGGAACGTCCCAGAGTATATGAAACACCGGCAAAATGTACTGCTGAGGATCGTGATGCAGATTTCATTTCTGAAGATACACTAGTCTCGAGAGGGAGAAGAAAAAGGATGGTGAGAAGGGCAGGAGATAGTCCTCGTGGTAGGGGTAGAGGATGAGGCATGTTGAGAAAGCGTCGGACTCCCGTGACCATAGAGCCAACTAAAGAAGATGTTACTATTTCTAAGACTCCAGTCACAGTAAGTAAGGCTACACCAACTGAGACACCAGTGATTGTTACAGAAACAACTACTGTAACATCATCTGATTTGCCCACTTCTACTGCTGATGTGTTGAGGACCCCTCCAAGAGATCAAGGGAATGATGAGATAGTTTTTATGGAAGACTTCATCAACACTCCTCCTGAGCATAGACAGGGTGCTAGTACTTCGACTAGTTCACCTACACGTATTACACTTGATGAACGTGTACGAAATTTAGAGAGAGAAATGTTGGAGAAGACATAGATGATCGATGAGTTGCAGAGGCAATTGATTGAGAAAGATGAGAGGATCAAGGGTCTTGAACATCAACAAACATTTATTTTTAGCTATGTTCAGATCGTAGAGCAGAACTTAAGGGATCTCAACTCTCGTGTGTTATTTCAGTCTACACAACACTGGACCATAGAGGTTGGAGAAACTAGTGGATGACAATCTGCTGGTTCTGAACCTGCTGATGATCCTATTCCTGCTACAGAGCATCCTATTGATTCTATTGTTCAAGAAGGGACAACAGAGACTGCTGATGTTAGTCAAGAGTCACCTATCACTGATATTTCTATGACTGCTGAGGATCGACCTGTAGTTTATACTAGAGAAGCGTTTGTGGAGCCTGAGCATGTATGCCTATTCCTAACCCAGTAGATGATAATGATGGTTTAGACTTGGTAGACTATGATTCAAATGATGATGATGAGAATCATGATGATGATGATGAGGATGCTGATGGAGATAATGGTGATGAGGGTGATAATGATAAGGGTGATAATGATAAAAAGGATGATAATGATAATCAAGGGGGACATGGGTGCAACTACTGGTACAGTTGGTTCATCGGGCACTGATAATGTCTCCGGACCAAGTCCCGATGATCCAGTTGATTACACACTGTTAGACACTGCTACTGAAGCTGCTTATGAGAGAGAATTTTACACTTTCAAGCAAAGACTGATTGTTGAGGAATCTGAAGAAGATTTTGGTATGTTTGATGATTTGGATGAAGGGATAGACTACACTGATATATTTGGAAACAGTCTTAAGGACTTGTTTTCAGATACTTTGCTAGAAGAAGGAGAAATCGTAGGAGAGTCGAGAAATCAACAAACGATTACAGGTCAAAGTGTTGTGTGTCAGGTCGGGAACTTAACAGTTGTTGCTCTTCCTCCACCAGCTTACATACATACCCTGAGACATTCCAAACCTTTCACAAGGTATGGGAACTCAGAACCTATCATCAGCTGGGCATACGATGACAAGAAAAGATTATATGTGATCAAGCGAAAGGGTGGTGCTATTGAATACTTTCAGGATGAACATCACTTTCATACACTTAGAGCATCAGACTTATATGCTATGGTTCGTGTTCCATTTTTTAACCCGGGTAACTATAGTAAAGGAAATTGGATAATAAATATGATTTGGAGACAAAGCAAAACCAACTTCAAGGACTTTAAGACAGCTAAATCCAAAGTAACTGAAGATGAGACATGACTAGATCCAGTGACAAACAAACCGATGAAGATAAGGGTTTACAAGCATCCGAGATATGTAAGGAAGATCCCTATTCATGCTCCCATGCCAGTTAACAGCTTGTCTATGCTTAAGGGGTGGAGTTGTGAGAAGGAGACGGGTCATGCGTTGATTAAATGTGAAGATAAAGAATACCATGTCATTGACCCTGTGGATTTGCTCAAATTTGGAAAAGATGATTTGATGAAGCTGCAGGCTTGCCCAATTGCAGCTAATGAATCTGTTCATTTCATAGCAGCATAGTATGGTTGGATGATCACGAAGGCCTTGGACAATAAGATGTATGCTTACGGAGGCAGTTATCTAGTTGATGATGTGGACTTCTAAGAGCATTGATTTACCGATCCTAGGGGGAGATTGTAGGGGTTGAACAAAGAGGCTCGGGAAATCAAATCAAGATGAAGAAGATCAAGTCATGCGACAAGTCCAAGTTACCGCGTGAAAACTTGATTCTCGCGCGATAACATCTAGCCGTGCGAGAACTAGTGACTTGCTCGAGGACTTCTAGTTTAGTATACATAGAAGTTTTGTAATGTAGTTAAATAGATTTTGTTCATTTCCTGATTTCGAACTTACTGTAATTGTTACCAAATCAGATAGCAATACTATTGAAGTTATTTACATCTTGTGTTTGAGTTCTTCTTTTAATCTTTCAATCTTATCCGTAATATCTACATTCCGCATATTCGTTACAAGATCGATCTCTGTGACATGTTGATCCTTATAGTCTTCCCCCTTAGCTGTAACCTCCTCCTAATGTATAGCTTCATAAAGGATATCACGTCAGAATCAATCATGATTACTTACGACTTAAGATGTATTAGGCATATGACAGAGAGGTCCAACTTCCATTTTGGCAAAACACATCCATCGCCTTGTTCAAGTCTATCTCGGTATCTATATAGAAAAAAAAATGGAGGAGGAAGCAATATCAGGAATGCCAGCATACCATACCTTTCCAGATGAGGAAAGTAAGGACACGGAAAGTGGTGCCATGAGAAAGGCATTTTGGGAGAGAATTAGAACAGGGGTGTTCAACTGGAGTAAAACCAAAAGCAGTCAGATTCGAGCCCCGCTGCTGCATTACATACATCGGTTACTTAGCCATTCGATAACAGCTCGTGGTCAAAACGAGGGAGTTGTTAGTTTGAGGGACTTATTCATTTTATATTGTACGGTGAATCAATTGCCATGTGATATTGGGTATTTATTTTGTAATCTGTTTTCTAGAAATACAATTGTAGGTGCTCCAACACCCATGATTGGAGGAAGCTAGATTTTAAACCTATACGAGAGCTATGGGTGTAACACGGAGGGAACCGAAGGAGTGATGCCAGGACTGTTGGATTTGAGAATTTGCACGAGTATGTACATGATAACAAACCTACCAAATGGACAGCCGAGGTTTATGGACAGAAAGGGACAAATATGGGATCCGGCATATCCCGAAGAAATCATCATGGACCTCGATATGCGGGCACAGCATGAAGAAGCCGGGGCTTCCAGTTCACAAGCTGGTAAATTCCCGAGTATGTTAGACCTTTATGAAGCAATCCAAACCACCAGCAACCACGCAAGGTGATCATTTGAATACGCATAACAAGCATTCAACCGAGTCAAAAATCTGTATTCCTGTTTGGATGACTTGAGCAATGATGTCACGTACATCAAGAACCAGATGTATCATGAGTGGGGGGATATCCCACCATAAAGCCCTTAAAAATAGTATCACTTTCAGGGCACGAACACAGCTGTTTCATGCCAATCTATCTTTTAATTTATGTCATTTTATTTTATTTCGTGTGTTTAGGATTTTAATGTTTTCAATAAATTGATGATATTTTAGGTAATCCCGATAATTATCACAATTTAAGGCAACTAAGGGTATTAAGCATAAGTGTCAAATTCATCATTTTTAGAGAAATTATTTCATCACATTTTCCTGTTTTAATTTATTAATCAGATTGGGGACAATGTGCATTTTAAGTGTGGGGATGGGGTAATTTACACATTTGACACTTTGCTAAAAAGGTCCAAATTAAAAAAATTTAGAAAAATCACTTAACTATTAATTTCTTGACAAGAAACCAAAAATTTTAACAATTTTTGATAAACTAAATCATAAATATATGTTTTCGGGAAATAAATAAGTAAACAGATGACATCCAAATAAAATTGAAAAATGTTTTTGTTATGATATCCTTAAAGGCAATGATTTAGTAAAAATTTAAACATGTAAAATGAAAACACTTTTACCCAATTCCATCCGTATGTGAGTTTATTTTTAAACCTTAAACAACTTTTGCAATCATGCAATTCTACTTTCATTCTGGATTTAATTAAGGGTGTCTTATGATACGTGTGATTAGAACTTGCTTTGTGTATATATTTCAAGACCTTAATTAGTATTTGTTGCATAAAAAAGAGTTAGGTATTAGGAAACCTTAACCATTCAAGCCTAACCATTTTCTTTTAAATTCCCTTACCCAAACATCAACCCTAGTTATCCCCGTTGAGCTTAAACGTTTTTATTTTTCGATCACCCGAACCACCAAGTCACTTAACCAAAAATCCTTCAACAAAACCCGTTTTTCATTAAAGACACATTTTTGGCTTATTAAAAAAAAGAAAAGAAAAGAAAATAAAATTTTGATCTTTTACCAGAAGACCTAAAAGAACGAGAATGCATTCTTTTGATTTTAATTTACTTTGTTGCCTTCACCACGCAAAACCGGGACTTCCCCCGAAAATTCGCAAACAAATTTTCAACCTCACGTTTGACACAAGAAAGAAATGGGGAAAAAAGGAACAAGTTCCGTCATTTTGTGGAATTTCAAAAAGCGCTATAAAGAGGCGGGCAAAAAAATATGAAAGATGCCCGAATTGTGAAAAGTGATCCCATAATGGAAAATGCAAAAAGAACCAAACCGAGTCCCAATACGAATACATGGAACTGATCCGATTGGGTGCTATTAGGCTTCAAGCTGAACGATCCTTACGAAAGGAAAGTTTTGTGTATCTTTGGGTGAAAGACGAAGTAAGGTTTTTGAAAGCAAAGTACAGTCTTGACAATCTGACCTTAAACGAGTCCTATAGGGAGCCTTCTACTGCTTTCCTTGTAGTTTATGTTAGAAAAATAAGCCAAGACCATGGTCTTTAGCATTTTGCCACCTTTTTCCAACTAATCCATACCCGAGCCCGAGCCAAGTTACAACCCATCAAAGACCTAAGGATTTATGCAAGTAAATATGTAAGTAGGTGGAGATTCGATCCCTTAACAAGCATATGATTTCACATGTATTCATACTAGGCAATTGATCATATTAGTCATACTTAATCCTGATTATGACTCCATATATGTAGCCAAGTGTGAGTGCATCTTGTGAGAAGTGTGGACTTTTATATGATAATAGTCTTTACTAACTAATTTATTGCTTGCTAGGATATCATTCTACATATGCTTAAAATGTTTACATTTGGATGAAATAATGTTTACTTGCGTATTTCCAGGAAGACGTATGTATTATTTGATTTATTTGGTTTTTGGTGGAATTGTCATTTTAAGTGATTTTGCTTGAGGACAAGCAAAGTTCAAGTGTGGGGATGTTTGATGTGCTCTAAATTATCTATAAAATTCCTATCAAAAGCACATCAATTATTCCTTAATATCTCCCTTAAAATGATGATTATGTACTTAAAATTGTTAAATTGTGTTTTCAGGTGTTAAAAAGGGAAGATGGAAAAAGGAAGCATATTTGATAAGAAATTGAAGAAATCCGTGCTTTGGAGTCCAAGCATGGGGTCGTGCCTCATCAAGTACACCCCCATGACTTGCCTGAAACACACCCCCGTGCTTAAATTGGCACACCCCCATGTTTGGACATCTGACGGGACAAAAAGTATTATCCCCCAAAAGTTGTCACGGGGCCGTGCCCCATGAGTCACAGGGTCGTGCCCCACCCCAAACACGAGGTCATGCCCCATTTAACATAGGGTCGTGCCCGACACCTTCTGCACGTACGGCCAGAACAACTTTCGTAAGCATTGTACTAGCACGGGCCATGCTTAAACACTCTAGAAAGCCTATAAATTGAGGCTTAAGTTCATCATTTGGGTAAGCTTTTGGTGGGAGAGTTACTCTGCTGAATTCTATTCGGAATTAAGATTTGAAGATCATTTGGAAGATCAGGAGGTGCATACAACACTTGGAAGAAGCTCGAGATTGTCCAAACATCATCTATTGTGGATCACCGGTTTGATTGTTCCATTTCACCGATGATTTCATATCTATCTTCACGTTACTTGTTATGTGCAAGCTCATTATGAGCAAAACTCTTATTATCATCCTAACTGGATGAAACTTATGTAATTTGTAATTATGAATGTCATACAAGTTTGAAAAACATATGAACTAAATTTTATTCGTGAAAACGGTCTTCTTAATAAATCCATGGCTAATGAACTAGAAATGGTTATTAGAAATCATATCACCTTAACTTTCTAATCATTTACGGGTTCCTTTTTATTAGTCTGAGAAATCTACAGTAATTGTTGTTGTTTTCTAAAATTAATGGTATGTTAAAAAGGAACCTGATCAACTCTCTTTTTAACATTAAGTTTTGTTTTCGGAAATCATATCTCAAAAGGTCACAGGAGATTTACCTACATTACTAGTGGCTTTGATTTATTCAGTAAGTCTCATCCTGATGAGGTCCTAGACACTACGAAGCGGATAGACGAGAAATCACGCCAGCTCATATTTATAAACAGTAACATAATTATTTTAATCAGTATCTTTAATCATATTGTCAATTCATCACAGTTACATAAGTGTAATCTAATTACGATGATAGCCGTTATTCCCTGGTTTTAAATCCAAAAGTTTCAATCTTATCTTTACTTTATTTTAATTACTGTTTCTAAACTCTAAAAATCTTAATTACATCAATGCAATTTATCATTTTCACAAAACAAAAATGTAATCCGATAGTTAATCATTAAGGTTGTTAAGTAGGCTCGGTGTGTCCACGGATTGATACTCGGTTCTTACCATCACTATATTACCACACGACCGGTACACTTGCCTTTTGTGTGTGTAGTTTGGTATTATTAATAACCAATTAAAACTGAATCTGTGCGAAAAACCTTTATCAAAATATATATACTTTTCACACGCATCACCGAGCAATGCAACCAGTGGAAAGTTTGGGCTGGACAAAAGTAAAGTGAATTTTTAAAACTATAACCAAATGGGACACTTTGCTAGAGAGTGCAAGGCACCAAAGACAAATGATGGCCAAGCACAAACCAAACTAAACTACACTGATGGAGCTCCCTAGAATGAGAAGCCCAAGCAGCAAGCTACAGTTGCTGTTGAAGAAGGAGGCTTTGACCGGAGCTTTCAGGTTGAGGATGCATCTCCAAACCAAGGACAGATGGTAGATCATGAAGAAGACAAGGAACAGCTAAAGACTAAGAGAAATGTATGGATCATTAATAGTGGTTGTTCCAAGCACATGACTGGCAATGGTTATCTACTTCAAAACTTTAAGAAAATTGATGGAGGGCCAATTGCTTTTGGAAGAGATGCTGGAGGTTACATTACAGGAAGGGGCATGGTTATAAATGGTAAGTTTAGCATTGAAAAGGTAAACTTTGTCAAAGAGCTTAGGTACAATCTACTAAGTGTATCCTAATTTTGTGATCAGAAACATAACATGCTCTTTACTAAGCATGAGTGCATTGTTCTCAAGTCTGGGGTGATCATTCCTCAAGAGCATATCCTGCTCAGAGCCCCCGGTAAAGGGAACATGTACAAAATGGACTTGCAGGAAACATCTCACTCAGGAGAAGTTTCTTGCTTTCTATCTAAAGCAAATAGTGATGAGTCTTTTCTCTGGTATAAAAGAATGTGCCGGGTAAACTTTAAAACCATGAATAAATTAATTAAGAATGATTTGGTAACTAGAATACCAAAGAAAGAGTTTACAAGTGATGACCACTGTGTAACATGCCTGAAAGAGAAGCAACACAAAGTGTCTCACAAGCCAAAGGAAAGAAACTCTATCACTACTCCCCTACACTTATTACATATGGATCTTTGGCCCCACCATTGTAATGAGTCTAGGAAGGACCTTATACTGTTTGGTGATCATAGATTACTTCATAAGATTCACTTGGGTCTTTTTCCTTAGTACTAAGGATGAGACTCCTGAGATCTTGAAGAACTTCATTCTAAAAATTGAGAATTAATATGATCACAAGGTCAAAACCATAAGATGTGATCAAGGAACAGAATTTAAAAACCAAATCCTTGACATATTTTATGATGAAAAAGGTATTATAAGACAATATAATGCTCCCAGGACTCCTCAGCAAAAGGGTGTTGCTGAGAGGAGAAACATGACACTTATTGAGGCTGCAAGAACCATGTTGTCTGACTCTAAACTGGCCATCACCTTTTGGGTAGAGGTAGTCAACACAGCCTGCTATGTGCATAATAGAGTTTTAGTGGTTAAGACTCATGGTAAGACTCCTTATGAGCTGTGGCACAAAAGGATCGTTTGTTGGTTTCCTCAAGTCATTTGGATGTCCTTGCACCATCTTGAATACCAAAGATCAAATAGCCAAATTTGTTGAGAAATCAGATGATGGACACTTTATTGGATACTCTTTCCAAGCTAGGGCTTATAGAGTATACAATCTTAGAACTAGAGTAGTTACAGAATGAGCCAATGTGATCTTCAAGAGCACGCTCCTAGTATGAAAGGTTTTGGTCCTGATTGGCTTTTTGATCTTGATTTAATTATAAACTGTTTTAACAAATCTTATGAGAATGTTTCAGGATCTATAGGTAACTTATCAATAGGAGATCCTGACCTAAGATTGAGTTGAGAAGACCAAGCAAGAATACTACTTCAGCTCCAGTGGTAACTAATCCTGCAAGTGAAGATCCTATCAGCACAAACATGACAAATTCAGCTGATACATTTGAGGCACCTACAAATTCCATCTCAGAGGCTCAAAACTCAGATGAAGGAAGATCAAATGTAGGAGGAAATGGAGGTGGTGGCAGATATCAAGAATTTCTTGATGCTGATAACCACTCCATAGAAGACAAAATAAATGATTTCACATACTTATTAGATCAAGCCTCTCTTGATAAGTGTGTTGATGTGGTGGGTGATACTCCATTGCCAGATCTAAATTTCTGAAATTTAGATCATTCCAATCAACTTGCTATGATTCCTCAACTCAGGATCCACAAGTCACACCCTACGATAAACATCATTGGAAATGTTGATACAGGGGTAAGAACAAGATGACAAACCCATGACAAAAATGTTTGTCTATACTCTTGCTTCTTGTCCCAGATAGAGCCAAAGAAAGTTGATGAGACTTTGAAGGATGGAAGTTGGGTTGAAGCAATGCAAGAAGAGCTGCTTCAATTCAAAAGACAAAAGGTTTGGAACTTATGACCTCTTCCTCAAGGGAAGATTACCATTGGAATCAAGTGGGTTTTTAGAAACAAGAAGGGTGATAGAGGACTTGTCATCAAGAACAAAGCCAGACTAGTTGTTCAAGGATACACATAAGAAGAGGGAATTAACTACACAGATGTCTTTGCTCCTGTAGCAAGACTTGAAGTTGTTAGTGTCACACCCTCAAAATCCGCGAGCGGGGTTTTACCGCGAGGCGCGTGACATACCAGGATCTCAGTCATTAGTTACCAAGAACCCATCCATGAATACACTAGCATGATCCTAATATCCCAAACATGCTCAAATCATCCAATTCAAGGATTTGCACAATTAAAGTTTCCCTTTTGGGAAAGTTCATCCCAAATTCATCAAACTCACACAACATTCATGAATTCATCAATTATATACCAATTCAAGTCCATGACAGCATCTAAACATGCTCAACAACACCTAATCATCATGATTCATCAACTTTCATGCCCAAAAGTTACTATCTTTAGTAAGGTATGAACTACAACATGCATTCTTGAATTCCTAACATTCATATCAACCATCTAGCATCTAATCATCATCACAAACACATCCATAACATTCACACATCATCCAATCATCAATTCATGCAAAATAAAGTTACTATTATTAGTAACCTATGAACAATGCATCAAAATCATAGCTTTCTTGTATAATCGACGTTAACTAACATGCATACAACCTAACTAGCATCATTACAACATCAAACAACCAACATTCAACATCCAATTTGATCCAACATCACTTCAAACTCACGGCCAAGATAATCCTATGAACAAACAACCAAAATCCAAACTTTCTTGCATAATCAACGTTAATCAACATGTAATCTATCTAACAAACACATTAACATCAACAATCAAACAACTTTCGGCCTCCCATTCATCCAAATCGCAAATAACTTTCGGCTAGAACAAAACACATGAAAGAAACACGAATTTACCTTCTAAATCGCGAAAAGGAACGAGATTGGATGCTTCTAGTGCGATGTATGCCTTGCAATCGGTCCAAAATCACAGGTTTGTGCTTGATCTCAATCGATTTTCGCAAGGGAGAGGGGGAGGAGGGTTGGTCGCGGCCGAGGGGGGTTTTAGGGTTGGGTTTTTGATTTTTATTTTATTAAATAATCCATAATTACACTTTTAACCCTTATAATTTGTATTTTATAAAATTAAGCTTTTTGAATAGTTTTTAAATAGTTTTTAACTACTAAACACAATTATTATTAATCACAAATAACAATCATGCATAATTCCCATTTATCACAAAACACACGAATAAATATGCACGTTTTCACGTTACACGATAACATTACAGTTAACATTCAAATCACATAAGCATAACTTAATAATCACATTGTTAACCTAATTATCATCAATTTAACATTACTGATTACTGTTAAGTCACCAACGTTCAACGACAACCAGTGTGTGCTCCCAACACGTGTATGCAAGACTTAACGGAAACTAACGGAGTTTGGTAACGGAAAATTACCGGATGTCACATTATCCCCATGTTGAAAGAATTTTCGTCCCGAAAATTGCGTTACATGGTGAGTGTTCCATCACTGGTCTACTGCATTGGCACAAGGAAATCGAAATCGTGTGAGTTTTGGATGAGTTGTCACATCATCCCCATGTTGAAAGAAATTTCGTCCCGAAATTTAATCAATACCTTCGCCGGCTGGCATCGTCCTTTCAAATAGCTGAGGATACTTAAGCTTCATTTGATCTTCACGTTCCCACGTGAATTCTGGTCCACGTCTCGAGTTCCAACAACTTTGACGATGGGTATCTTGCTTTGCTTAAGCGTTTTCACCTCACGATCCATCACTTCGACAGGTTCCTCAATGAAACGTAATTGTTCGTCTACTTGAACTTCTTCCAGCGGTACGACCATCGTTTCATCCGTTAAACATTTCTTTAGATTTGAAACATGGAATACATCATGGATTCCACTCAATGAATCAGGTAAGGCTAGTCGATAAGCCACTGGACCAATTCTTTCCACTATCTCAAATGGTCCAACGTATCTCGGATTTAGCTTTCCTCGCTTACCAAACCGAACTACGCCTTTCCACGGTGAGACTTTTAATAAAACTTTGTCACCAACTTGAAATTCCAAGGGTTTTCGTCGCTTGTCAGCATAGCTTTTCTGTCTGTCTCGCGCTGCTGCCATGCGGTTTCTTATCTGAACAATCTTCTCAGTTGTCTCGTGTACTAACTCAGGACCAGTTAATTGACTATCACCAATTTCAGCCCAGCAAACTGGCGATCTACACTTTCTCCCATATAAAGCTTCAAATGGTGCTGCCTTTATACTAGTGTGATAACTGTTGTTGTAAGAAACTTCCACCAACGGTAGGTGAACTTCCCAGTTATTCCCGAAATCAATCACACAAGCACGTAACATGTCCTCCAAAGTCTGTATAGTACGCTCGCTTTGACCATCAGTCTGTGGATGATAAGCAGTACTCATATCCAATCGTGTACCTAAAGCTTTCTGCAACGACTGCCAGAAGTGTGATGTGAAACAAGAATCGCGATCAGAAATAATTGAGATCGGTACTCCATGCCTCGAAACGATCTCCTTCAAATAGAGTCGAGTTAATTTCTCCATCTTATCAGTTTCCTTTATTGCTAGGAAATGAGCAGATTTTGTCAATCGGTCCACGATAACCCATATTGTATCACAACCCGTAGAAGTACGAGGTAACTTAGTAATAAAATCCATTGATATTTGATCCCACTTCCACATAGGGATCTCGGGTTGTTGTAATAATCCAGATGGTTTCTGATACTCCACTTTTACCTTTGAGCAGGTCAGACACTTGCTCACATAAGTAGCTACATCTGCTTTCATGTTAGGCCACCAATAGTGCGCCTTCAAATCGTGGTACATCTTGTCAGATCCAGGATGTATAGAATACTTGGACTTGTGAGCCTCACTCATCACCAAGTCTCTCAGGTCTCCGTGGAGAGGTACCCATAGTCTATCCATGAAATAACGAATCCCATCCGGCTTTACTTCTAATTGCTTTTCCATTCCTCGTAACCCTTCTAAACTCATATTTTCTACTTTCAGAGCTTCAGTTTGAGCATCACGGATTTGTTCGGGTAATTGCGTACTAATCGTTAGTTGCAGAGCTCGCACTCGTCGAGGCTTAGCAGTCTCTTTTCTACTCAACGCATCAGCAACTACATTTGCCTTCCCCGGGTGGTATTTAATAGCACAATCATAGTCGTTTAACAATTCCACCCAACGTCTTTGCCTCATATTCAACTCCTTTTGCTCAAAGATATGCTGAAGACTCTTGTGATCGGTGTAGATGGTGCATTTGGTACCGTACAAGTAATGTCTCCAGATCTTTAAGGCAAAAACTACCGCACCCAGTTCCAAATCATGGGTGGTATAGTTCTTCTCATGAATCTTCAACTGTCTAGAGGCGTATGCTATCACTTTATCCCGCTGCATCAGGACGCATCCAAGTCCTTGAATAGAAGCGTCACAATAGACTACGAAATCATCACTACCATCCGGTAACGCTAATATTGGTGCGCTACACAATTTATGTTTCAGCATCTGAAAAGCAGATTCCTGACTCTCACCCCATTTGTACGTCGTTCCTTTGTGAGTCAAAGCTGTGAGAGGTTGTGCAATCTTAGAGAATCCTTCAATGAATCGTCGATAATATCCCGCTAATCCAAGGAATTGTCGTATCTCACTCGGTGTCTTAGGAACAGACCAATTCTTTATCGCTTCAATCTTAGCAGGATCAACATGTATTCCCTTCTCGTTGACAATATGACCCAAGAATTGTACCTCACGTATCCAGAAATCACACTTAGAAAACTTTGCATACAGTTGTTCCTTTCTAAGTAATTCCAAGATTAAACGTAAGTGCTTCTCATGTTCTTCCTCGGTCTTTGAGTATATCAGTATGTCATCAATAAAGACGATAACAAACTGATCAAGATAGGGTTTGCACACGCGATTCATGAGGTCCATGAATACTGCTGGTGCATTCGTCAACCCAAATGGCATGACCAAAAATTCATAGTGACCATATCATGTACGGAAAGCAGTCTTCGAGATGTCCTCTTCTCGAACTCTCAGCTGATGATACCCAGACCTCAGATCAATCTTAGAGTAATAGCTTGATCCTTGCAGTTGATCAAACAAATCATCGATACGAGGTAAGGGATATCTATTCTTGATAGTAACCTTGTTCAGTTCCCTATAGTCAATGCACATTCGAAATGTACCATCCTTCTTCTTCACAAATAGAACTGGCGCTCCCCAGGGTGACGAACTCGGTCGGATAAACCCTTTATCCAACAGTTCTTGGAGTTGGGCGGATAATGCAGTTCGTTCGGAGCTAACCGGTGGGCGGATAATTCTTGCAGTTCGTTCGGAGCTAACCGGTATGGTGCTCTCGCAATTGGAGCGGCTCCTGGAGTCAACTCAATCTGGAATTCAACTTGACGATGAGGCGGTAATCCAGGCAGATCTTCCGGAAACACCTCAGAAAACTCACGAACTACGGGAATATCCTCTATCTTCTTTTCCTCAGTCTGTTTATCCGTGACTAGTGCCAATATGGCCAGTCGACCCTTTCGTAACAACTTCTGCGCCTTCATGAATGAGATGATGCCTATCACCGCACCACTCCTATCACCTCTGACCGTAAGGACTTCTTCACCAATGGGAATCCTTATGATTTTCTCATGGCATATGACTTCCGCTTGTTTATCGGAAAGCCAATCCATGCCTACTACCACATCGAAACTTCCTAGTGTAACAGGCATGAGATCTATAGTGAATGTATGACCAGCAAGCTCTATCTTGCAGTCTCTAAGAATATGCGTTACGTGAATCTGTGTACCGTCAGCTAACTCTACGGTGTATTTAGATTCTAAGGTTGAGGGCATATCACTTAAAAGACTACAGAACCTTGTGGACACAAAACTTCTATCGGCTCCGGTATCGAATAATACAGTAGCAAAACAACCATTAACCGAAAATTTACCAGTTACTGTTGTAGGATCGTTTAGAGCCTCACCTGAGCCAATGACGAAGGCTCTTCCTTTGGCTCCATTGTTGTTATTGCCTCCATTGTTGTTGCCATTACCATTGTTGTTGTTATTGTTATTGCCATTGTTATTATTGTTGTTGTTCCCATTGTTGTTGTTACCATTACCATTCCTCTTAAGCTGGGGACAGTTGCGTTTGTAATGGCCTTCTTTCCCGCATTCAAAACAACCTTTCAGAGTTTCTTGTGATTGTTGTGGCTTTCTCATCAGTTCACCCCGACAGTCTTTGGCTGCATGACCAATCTTCCCACAACGTTGACACTTGAAGTTATCACACCGACCCACATGGTGGTAGTTACACCGGTTGCACTTCGGCAGTCTTCCACCATACCCGCCGGGTCCTTGATTTGAGTGCGCCTGGTTGAAGCTTCGGTTGTTATCAAACTTCCGTTGCTGTTGCTGACTCTGCTGCTGTTGTTGAGGTTGAGTTTGGCTACTGGATGACGATCCCTTGTTGCTTGAACCATCCCACTTGCATTTCTGGTCGGGCACGCTTGCCACCGCACCCCGTTTAGGTAACCGACCTTGCTCAACTGCCTGGTCAGTCAGCCTGTGGGCTGTTCGGATTGCTTGTTGTATGGTAGTGGGGTTAGAAGCAGTTACCATACTTTGAATTTCAGGCACCAATCCCCGTATATAATGCTCCACCCTCTTGTGCATTTCATTCACCATCCCTGGACATAAAGTGGCTAACTCATGAGTACGAGTTGTGTACGCTTCAATTTCTGAGCCTTGCATTTTGAGTTGCCAGAACTCAATCTCCAGTTTCTGCACTTCATTCCGGGGGCAATATTCTTCAGTCATGATTTCTTTGAATTCATCCCAAGGTAGTTCATTGGCCATGGCTTGACCCAACATTTGTACCTGGGCATTCCACCAAGAGAGTGCTGCGCCTTCCAACGTCCCTGTGGCATACTTCACCTGATCAGCAGGCGGGCAGTTGCATTTCGCAAAAACCGACTCTGTCTTCTCAAACCACCTTACAAGCCCTACAGCCCCTTCCGTCCCGCTGTAGGTATGAGGTTTACAGTCCATGAAGGACTTGTAGGTACATGGTGGTGGTCCTGCTTTAACAATCCCAACATTAGTCAGATATCCTAGACAAATAACTAGGATAATCAGTTTAACCTCTTGCTATCATTTACCTGCTGGTTGTCCAGGTTGGGCAGCAGCCACTGCCGCCTGAACGTGTTCATTAATCAATGCGCCAATTCCGCAGGCGTCATGTTTATGGCTCCGGCTCCACGGCCTCCGGCGCCACGTCCACGACCACGCCCACGTCCTCTTCCACGTGCGTCCATATTTCACTTTAAAATTCACAATTACAATAATGAGTAACATCCAACACATTAATCTCATCAAAGTACAGTAAACAATAAGAAATAACGAATTTACCACAACCACAACGTTTATAACAGAAATAATAATCAAAGATAAATAAATTGTAATTGAGTCACAAAATATTCCATCAATATCAAAATTTAAGTTTGTCAGTTGGGTGGGAAACAACCCTTCCCACATAGGTTTCAAAGAAAAGAAACACTACATAGTCCAAGTCATTTAAAAGGTAGGATCAGTCCAGTACGTCAGATCCGTCACTGTCCTCATCCATCTCTACTGGTTCTTCTTCGGGGGCTTCCTCGGGTTCTTCTTCTGGGTCTTCCTCATCAGGGTCCACCAAAGGTGCAGGAGCTTCAGCAATCTGAAGTGCTGCTAGCTGTGCCTCTAACCAACGAACCTATTATCAATCTCCATGTTATGGTGATCCTGTGCATCCATGCGCTCACCAAGTGCTACCACGTTACCTGCCAGAGTATGATGTCCACCAATGGCCATCGAAAGTCGCTCCTGAAGTGTATCTACCTGGTAACGCAGCTGACGCATCTCAGATCGTATCGCAGAGTTCTCGTCAGTGAGTCCTCTAATCGCTGTCGCTCTGTGTCCAGTGTGGCTACCAGGGCTGCAAATGCCTGCTCCAGAGGGATGCTCAAGGTAGGAAGTGTAGGCAAAGTAGAGGCGGTTGATGACCTAGTCCTAGGTCGTGTAGGTGCTACTGGTGGTACGCGTTCTCTATAAGCCATACGGTAAATGTAAGTGGGGTAGAAATCCCAGTTACGTGGAGGATCGAGCTCAGGAGGTACGAAAGGCTGATCCCAGTCTATCTCGCCGCGAGGATAAGGATGTCGTGGCCAGTTAGATCCCCTATCAGGTACGGGAGATGTAGGAGGTGATTCAGATCGTGCAGGTCTCTTGCCTAAATTCCTGGACGACGATGCCATGCTGCGAAGTACGTGTTGCGTATGCCAATGAGTATACAGTAAGGAGAGTAAACAATAAGTAACTAACAACTGTGCGGTTATAGTCTAGTGTGTGTATGCAACCTAGTTCCCTATAACCAATGGCTCTGATACCAATCTGTCACACCCTCAAAATCCGCAAGCGGGGTTTTACCGCGAGGCGCGTGACATACCAGGATCTCAGTCATTAGTTACCAAGAACCCATCCATGAATACACTAGCATGATCCTAATATCCCAAACATGCTCAAATCATCCAATTCAAGGATTTGCACAATTAAAGTTTCCCTTTTGGGAAAGTTCATCCCAAATTCATCAAACTCACACAACATTCATGAATTCATCAATTATATACCAATTCAAGTCCATGACAGCATCTAAACATGCTCAACAACACCTAATCATCATGATTCATCAACTTTCAAGCCCAAAGTTACTATCTTTAGTAAGGTATGAACTACAACATGCATTCTTGAATTCCTAACATTCATATCACCATCTAGCATTAATCATCATCACAAACACATCCATAACATTCACACATCATCCAATCATCAATTCATGCAAAATAAAGTTACTATTATTAGTAACCTATGAACAATGCATCAAAATCATAGCTTTCTTGTATAATCGCGTTAACTAACATGCATACAACCTAACTAGCATCATTACAACATCAAACAACCAACATTCAACATCCAATTTGATCCAACATCACTTCAAACTCACGGCCAAGATAATCCTATGAACAAACAACCAAAATCCAAACTTTCTTGCATAATCAACGTTAATCAACATGTAATCTATCTAACAAACACATTAACGTCAACAATCAAACAACTTTCGGCCTCCCATTCATCCAAATCGCAAATAACTTTCGGCTAGAACAAAACACATGAAAGAAACACGAATTTACCTTCTAAATCGCGAAAGGAACGAGATTGGATGCTTCTAGTGCGATGTATGCCTTGCAATCGGTCCAAAATCGCAGGTTTGTGCTTGATCTCAATCGATTTTCGCAAGGGAGAGGGGGAGGAGGGTTGGTCGCGGCCGAGGGGGGTTTTAGGGTTGGGTTTTGATTTTTATTTTATTAAATAATCCATAATTACACTTTTAACCCTTATAATTTGTATTTTATAAAAATTAAGCTTTTTGAATAGTTTTTAAATAGTTTTTAACTACTAAACACAATTATTATTAATCACAAATAACAATCATGCATAATTCCCATTTATCACAAAACACACGAATAAATATGCACGTTTTCACGTTACGCGATAACATACAGTTAACATTCAAATCACATAAGCATAACTTAATAATCACATTGTTAACCTAATTATCATCAATTTAACATTACTGATTACTGTTAAGTCACCAACGTTCAACGACAACCAGTGTGTGCTCCCAACACGTGTATGCAAGACTTAACGGAAACTAACGAAGTTTGGTAACGGAAAATTACCGGATGTCACAGTTAGAATATTCCTGGCTTTTGCTGCATCCCAGGATTTCAAGGTCTACCAACTTGATGTCAAGTGTGCTTTTCTATATGGGGTGATTGATGAAGAGGTGTATGTCAAACAACCACCTGGCTTTACAGACCCAGATCATTCGGATTATGTCTTCAAGCTTGATAAAGCTCTTTATGGGCTACACCAAGCTCTAAGAAAGTGGTATGAGACACTATCTCAGTATCTCTGTCAACATGGCTACAAGAGGGGTACTATAGATGGAACTCTCTTCATCAAAGGAACAGGGAATGACTTAATGTTGTCAAGTAATCTAAAGCTCTATAAAGACTTTGAGAGGCTAATGAAGAATAGATTTGAAATGAGTTCTATGGGGAAACTCAATTTCTTTCTAGGAATTCAAGTGAAGCAAGTTGAAAATGGCATCTTCATAAGTCAATCAAAGTATGTACAATACATCCTCATAAGATTCAACATGACTGATTGCAAGGTTGCAAAGACTCCCATAGCCAGAAACCACTCCCTTGGACCTGATCTTGAGGGGGAGTGTGTGGATGAACATCTCTACAGGGCTATGATTGGGTCGCTTATATACCTCACAGCCAGTAGGCCTGATATCATGTTTGCCATATGCATCTGTGCAAGATATCAAGCCAACCCCAAGATGTCATACCTGGCTGCTATCAAGAGAATTCTTAGATATCTGAAAGGTGCTCCTAAGCTTGGCCTTTGGTATCCAAAGAATTCTGACTTCAATTTGTATGCCTATATAGACAGTGACTATGGTGGATGCAACATGACTGCAAAGTCTACATCTGGGGGGTGTCAATTCCTTGGTGGAAGGATTGTCTCATGGCAATGCAAGAAACAATCGTGTGTGTCTGCATCAACTGCTGAAGCTGAATACATTGCTGCTGCAAGCTGCTGTGCTCAAGTGCTTTGGATTTAGAATCAGATGCTAGCCTAGGGATTCAACTTCAAAGAGACTCCCATCCACATAAACAACAACAGTGCTATCTTTATTACAGAGAATCCTGTGCAGCACTCAAGGATAAACACATCAACATCAGGTATCATTTTATTAAAGATAATTTTGAAAAAGGATTAATCAAATAGTCAAAGTTAACACAAATGAACAATATGTTCATCTGTTCACTAAAGCTTTTGATGAACAATGATTCAAATATCTTGTATCAGCTATTGGGATGATTAACTTTGAATAGATTTTTGTTAAACTTAAATTAATTCTATTTCTAAAACCTGTTTGTCCTAAGTTGTCTATTTTATCATCATCATAAGTCCAGTTTCCTTTGGAAGAAAAAAATTTTCAAAAGATATTCCTTAGATTTTTGAAAATTTTAAACATATTTTCTTTTGGAACATTATGTCTTCAAATCAAATAACTACTTATAAGACATTTACCTTCGGAAGAAATTCTGATATATCTTTCGAAGCATAAATATGCTTTTAAGTACTTACATGTATTTGAAAGACAATTTTTTTTTTGAAAACAATTAAGTCTCGAAAGATTTATTCTCTTAAGAATAAAACTTCCAAGTCCTGATTTCTTCCGAAACCAAACATGTCTCGGAAGCAAAATTCTCTAAGTAATTTCCTTTCGATGCAAAATTTTCACAACTTTTAAGAATATCTTCCGAAGCAAAATTGGCTTCAGAATCTTTTCTTACAAAACTTCCAAAGACAAAAATACATTCGAAAGATTTTCGACTTCCAAGAAAACTACCTTTTTGGGCACTTTTTAGATGTGGGACCGACATTCAGATTTTAAAGTTTATCCTTTCTTACAAAACTTCCAAAGACAAAAATACATTCGGAAGATTTTCGACTTCCAAGAAAACTACCTTTTTTGGCACTTTTTAAAGGTGGGACTGACATTCGGATTTTAAAGTTTATCTTTTTGCATTAACTTTGTCTCAAATCCATTTCATATATATTCTCTCTCAACGGTTTCCCTCTTTCACTATCTTCTTCATCTACAAATCTTCTAACCTAAATTCACCCACAAACCGCCCTTGTTCTTATCTTCCTTCACAACAAAGCTACCTCAAAATGGCCAACCTTCATCGTAGAAACCAACCCAATTTCTCCATGCAACTTCACAGGCAACATAATCAAGTTGCTCAGTTGAACTCTGAGAAAGATCCTGGTTTCTCAAAGGTTTGTCGCTTTCTTACCCTATCAAACTACTTCACCTCCCTTACCATCGATCCTCCACTCAATGAGGATCGGCTGTTGGAATTTTGGAGAACCTGTCAAGAGGTCACCATGGATGGGGAGAAGGCACTATCTACCACAGTGTAGGGGAGGACAATCTTCATCACTCCAGCATCTATAAACTCACACCTAAGGCTGGATGATGTCGAATGTGATTTGTCCTTTCCTAAATCTGCGGTAACCATACCTTTGGTCAGATGGGCTATGAAGGGGATTTCTCCATCAAGACCTTTAGGAAAGGGAAGGTTTTCTCTCAATGGAAATACCTCCTTCATGTCATCATTCACAGTCTATCTAACAAGCATGGAGGATGGGACCAAGTTCCAGATGACCTTTCCTACATAGTCCATGGGATGGTTCAAGGAGTCAAGTTCAGGTATTCATATTTTGTGTACATTAATTTACTTGCAAACTTAGACTCCTTAGAATATTACATGTTCCCTAGATATGTCCAGCACATTTTCAACTGTGAACTGAGCTCACAGTTGAGAGGAAGAGGTAATGTTCTAAAATTGGGACAGATGAAGCCCGGCATCTTCAAGACTATGAGAAAGGCAACTATTGGCTTCTCAAGGGTAGAAACAGCCCTTGTCCCAAAAATGTTAGAGCGCATTGCTCAAGGTGACAACATAGCAACATCAGCTAGTGTTGAACCCACACCTTCTACTTCTCAACCCCCTATACAGCCACATATAACTATCACCTACCAAAGAAAATCCAAACGAAACCCTGAACATGCTACTCAGTTTGTGCAGGCCCCTATATTACCAATCACGCAGGAGGAAGAGGACACTAGAGCTCCCACTTCTCCTGAGTAGCAAACCACTCCCATCTCACCAATGATCAGTGCTAAGGTTCCTCATGCTCAACCTGATGAGCTCACAACCCCCCAACCCTTAAGCCTTCACTCAAAGTCTTAACACTCTAGTGAACAACCTTCATGGGACAATTAGCATCCCCAGCCTCTTAATTTAAACCAACTCATTCCAAACCTAGAATTCTATGATGATGAAGACATGGGATTTAGTGGGTATCATGAGTTTTTCTTCTCCTCCCCTGCTCAAGGAGAGATGTGTACTCCTCATGTCTAGCCCACATCATCCACCTACTACTGAGGTGGATCTCCCTGAACCTATTCAAGAGGTCCATATGGAAAAGGCTCTCACTTCAATAAGTGACTACATCATTAAGACCTCAACCATGGCAACCCAACCCATTGACACTTCACTTTAAGCTGTCATGGTGCAGGGGAAATCCAGTGGCCAAGAACAAAGTGTTGGTGATGAGGAAGAAGACTTAGGTCCTATTCTCTCATTCCCCCCCCCCCCCCCATGATTCTTCTGATGAAGATGAGGGGAACATGAGACTAAAGGTATAAAAGTTGACTCACACCTGCACCTATTTAGTCTTAAAGGTTAGTCACTTGGAATCTCAGGTGACTACCTTGCTAAAAAAGGTCAATGATTAGCAACTTGAGATTTCTGATCTCAAGGAAAAACTAGCTGGGAGACCTTTAAGGAGGGCTCTACCAAGAACACAAAAACCTTTAGATGTGACAGACCTAACCCCTAGCTCACCTATGCAAGAAGGTGATGCTACCAAAAAGGGAGAGAAAGTCCAAGCAATCACAGAACCTAGGAGTTCTTCACAGAGTATGGACATTGAGGACTTACTAACCTCATTTGCAATTGTCCATACTCAGCAACCTCCTCAAGTCCATATTGATGTGGAATCACTCATTCAAAGTTTGTTTGAGGAGGGTATTCTAAGAGCTATGTCTACCCTATCCCATGATGCTGAAAATGAAATACTTGGGTGGAGGTATGATGCTGACAGGAGAGCTCTGATTTTGCATAGACTTCAGGGGCAGTAAGAGGTTTTCAATTTTCAGACCTTAAATTTCTATGACAGTCTTCCTCTAGTCCACATGCCACTTGCCAATCCTAGTCAAAACAGGCAAGCTGGCAGACTGGCTGAGAGGATTCAAGACAGGATTATTAAAGAGTTCAGACAAAAAAGAAGACAAAGGCTAACAGGCAATGTCATTGGTCAACAAGATGTTAAGGTGGAACCTAAGATTAGCTTTGAAGGGGAAAACCTTGACTGAAGGCCCAGTGATAGACCCTGTGAACCTTGTTATAAGAACTACTTCAACATCATCAACCCTCAATTAGGCACCAGCTGGTGAAGGTGCCTCACAACCTCTCTCTGGCAAGAGCTTGACTGCTGAACCAAGCAATGAAGGCCAAAGCTCTCTCCACCCTGAGTCACCAAGGCCTGTGCGTGACAAAGGGAAGAGGAAGACCTTTGAGGAGATCGAGGAGGAGGAGAGAGAGAGGAAGAGGAAGCTAAGGGGAGAGAGTTCAAGAAGGTCTTCAAGGTTCATGGAAGCTGCTATCAGGGTTGTCCCCAAGCCAAACACTCAAAATGATGAGTTGAGGGCAGCCAGATTAAACTACCTGGGGGCAAGGAACTACAACATAGATGAAATCATCTCTCTTCCCTTAGAGCAACTAAATGAATTGGCAGACACAAAGCTGTTAAAGGAGAGGAAGGAGGCAGAGGATGCAGAAATGCTCCTAAAATCAAGGAAGAAAGGAGACAGAAAAGGCTCTACAAGCATGCTCCTATCCTCTCCCTAGTTCAGGAAAGTCTTGAGAAAGAGGCTGTGGCAACTGAACAACCTCAGGTAGACAAGGAAGCTGATAGATAAAACATGATTAGCTACTTGAGTGCCACAGGTCTGTATCAGGCATCTACACTTCTTTCCTTATCATATAAATATGTTGAATTCTAGTATCTTAAGAAGCTGGAGTAACAAGTTACCAAAGAACGGAAGGTTGCTAAGAGAAAAATAAGGGAAGAAGCTGCAAAGTCAAGAGCCATCATCCAAAAGAGTCAAAAGAAGTCTGCTGATAAGCAAAGGATGATAAGCTTCTTGAAGCTGTACGGATTCTCTGGAAGGAGGCTTGGTCCAATGTCTCTATCCACTATGGATGAGCACATTAGAGTGATCAAGCAGAAGATTAAAAAGGGAGAGCTTGTTGACTTGCATTCTCCAACAAGTCAAGCTCAACTTGAAGTTGAGGTAAAGGTTGAACCCACTGAGACATCACAACCTGAGCCTATAGCTGCATCTCAGCCAACTTCATCTTTTAATCCATAGCAGAGTCCAAATCCCTCTACTTCTGACCTTGTAAGGGAAGAGGACCCAACTAAGAAAGACACAACAAGTCAACATGGTGCTGAAGGCCAGTCTTCTCAGTTAAAGACTTCAAAGAGGAGGAAAAGGATGGTCAGGAAGAGTGTTTCTAAGAAGAAGTCAAAGGCATCCACCTCTACACCTCAGGATGAGTCAGAGCATACTGAGGTAGTGCAAGAAGAGGTTGCTCAACCAACTCCAATTCAAGTAGAGCCTCTTGCAACTGGAAGACCCATCCTGTCCTGGACTTTTGCTACTAATCCAGGCAGGTGGTATGTCATCAGAGATCAAGGAGGTCAAGATGTTTATTTCTGGCAAGACATGCTTGATCTTCCTCTACATTATCTCTATGACGTGAGAAGATATTATGAGAGTCTAAGGGGTCCTGACAAGATAATGAAGAAATGTATGGTCTTAATCCTAATGAGGACTGTCAACATCTGAATAACTTCTCTGTTTTGGTAGCATGAGCCTAGGGGGAGTTTGTAAGGTTATATTAGAAGGCTTATGCAACCAAAGAAGCCAAAACAACCAAGGAGCTTCCTGCATGCATGCACTGATGTACAAGGTAGAAGTTACTTCGAAAGTTTTACACTCATCACAGAAATTATTCTAAGTGTAAAATCTTCCGAAGCCAAAGACCAAATCTTTCAAAGCCAAGGATGAAGTCTTCTGAAGCTTCAAAGACAAAGTCTTCTGAAGCCAATAAAGTGAAGACTGATTTCTTCCGAAGACAGAGAAGACATGCTTTCTCTGATGTACTTTTACATAAAGCTGACTTACTTTCCGCTGCAACTCTGAAGACTCACCAACTTATACAAGTTGGTGAAAAGGTCCATGCTTTAGTAAACTGTAGATTATGGTTTTGAGTCTATAACTTTCTACTTTGTACCTTTTATCCTTTTTGTAATATATTAGGATGTGAGCTATGACATGTCATAGTCACTAGTCAAAAGGCAAGCTATCTTTTGACTTTACACTGATCTTGTTGTCTAGATTAGTGTTTTCAGCTGGCCTTCAAAGTATGGCCGGTTGTAGGATGTAGTATAGAGTATCTCAGGTCCTTGTATTTCTTTTTATGTTTATTAACATTTGTAAAAGAACTTGAGAGCAATAAACAGTATCTTTGAAAATCATACTTATCTTGTTCTTGTTCTTAGTTTTGTTTCATTGTTTACTTGTGTTCTTAGTATCATTTATATAACCCGGTTCCCTATTTTCTTGTTCGTGTTCGTTCATTTACTAAATGAACGAACATAAACGAACTTCCCGCCGAACGGTTCACGAACTGTTCGCTGAACGTTCAGTTCGTTTGCAGTCCTACTTTGCATCATTAGTAGTGGTGGTTTTGATAAGAAAGATTGTTCTCATACGTAGCAAGGTTAGTATAGTGTGAAAAAGAAAAATGATAGTAGTAATGTGACACCTATCATATAAATTTTAATGATAGTGTGATCATATCATTTTTTAACGGCCATTGAATACTCTAAGCTTGGTCACTCAGGTAATTAAATTCATATTGGTAAGAGGCAACTACCACTCTGCAAACACAAACAATGCTTATGACCCGGCCCGCCCACCATTCTAGAAGAAATCTACCGCCTAAAGGCACACTGTAATAAAACCCCTTGCACACCTGAGGCATATTGTCTCAAGTGAGACATGAACACATAACTTGCATATTACTAGGTCATCGGACGCCTCCTCCCGAACTAGTTCATTTGGGATTCATTGGCAGATTATATCATTAGTTATGAATTATTGTTCTTATTTATTTTCAAGAAAATTATTCATAAATTGAATATTTTAATAAAATAAATTATTGAATGAACGTTAATATTAATAAATAAATAAATAAATAAATAGCATAAATATTAGTTTCAAACATTTCATTAAATATTTATTTTCAATCTTATTACAATTTATCTAGATTGTTAGATCGAGTCGGCTCTAAAATATTTATTTTCAATCTTCATAGGTTTGCGTATCGTTTTTTAAGTTATCTTTATACGAGTGGTATTGTTTTATTCTAGCACTGTTTAAAGCGCTCAACGCTCAATGCTAGTTTGAAATTTGCTCGAAAAATGTTCGTTCAAGCTTCTGTTCAGTTGTAAACGAGTTGATCGGCTCAAATAGGTTTGTAAATGAGCCAAACACGAGCAAAGCCTCGCTCGGCTCAAATCGACTCGAATTTATTTTATATATATATATATAGAGAGAGAGAGAGAGAGAGTTTATACATATCACTCTAGTAGATTTGGCTTACTATATACAATTATATTTATAAGTATTAGACCAATAAACCTAATTAAAAAAATTAGCACTAAGGATTAAAGTGAAATACTAAGTCGTTATTAGAAAATTTTGACCCTGTTCTTACTTTTAGTAGATCATCTCACGCTCTCACGTATCTTTCTCTGCAGTATGCTCACCGCCACATCCGCTACAGCCTTAATCGCATCGCTAGACACAACGTATTGTCTTTCATAAAAATGTTATGTAATAAAATATGGTTGCTTTTTAAGTTATTAAAACCTAAGACCCAACATTTTCGTAGTCTCTCAATGCAATATAGATCGGATGACACACTAGATAGTTGAGTTGTACAAATTATTCACCGTTTGTTTCCGCTTGCTAGACACTCGATCGAAATATTAACACTTGAAAACTGCTCGTTCAATTTTCCGCTCGGTTGTAAACAAGTCAATCAGCTCTGCTCAGTTTACAAACAAGCCAAGCACGAGCAAATGTCTGCTTGATTCGGCTCGGCTTGTGAACAATCCTATCTTATTCATAGTTATGACAAATCATTAGATATTCTATTATCTAAAATCATATTATATAAAACGAAACAAGCATCATTGCATTTCAAATGTTCCTCTTATGCCATATACATGAGGGATTGGTAATGATGTGCCATGTTTTTTTCGAGAGTCAAAATGCTTGCTCGATGTATTTTCTTGATGATATGCAAGCAATTTTTAAATACCGTGTTCTTTGATCATTCGATTGGTAAATATAAACGTCTTTAGATGGTTGAATACTCCGGATAAATGCCAACGGTAAGATATTATCCAAGTGTCTCTTGTCTCCTATGAGCACGTCCTCAAAGCTTTTCATGTCTCATTAAATACAAAAAACTTAACTCTGCCTTACAACATGTCACTCTTTCCAGACCACCAGGGCCGCCGGGGGCAACCCAGGTCCCGATTTTAAAGATTTATATATATTATATATATGTGTATTTTCTTATTAAAAAGCTATAAACTATTAATAAACCAATTAAAAAGACTCAGTATCATTTTAATTATTTTAACCTATTAAGTCTTATCTTAGAGTTTATTAACAATCTAAATAGTTAAGCCAAATACAATTTACCCAATCTAAACTTAATCTAATATGAAAACTTGATCGAGAACTTTGTTTTCAGAAATTCTAAAAGGACTTCACAATCCGTTAAGTAAAATAGATTATTTTGATACAATACTTTCGTTCTGTTTATTGTTATAATAATTATTGTCGTATTATAAATTTTTTATATACAAACTATTCAGTTTAGATTTTTTTAATTTATACGTCATATTACAGGGGCATATTTTTTGTTCTCGCCCCGGGCCCAAAGTCTCTTGAAAATTCTCGGGACCGGCCCTGCAGACCACATATCACCTTTGCAGTTTGTAAATTGTGTTGTTATATGTATTCCCCAACAGAAAATTCATTTGTTAGCAGTTAAAGGCATTGTTCGTATCTTCATGGTGTACTCATCAAACAAGCTTCCAGCTCAATACTTCATGTGTTTACTTATATTCATAATTAACAGACTAAGTTACACTCATCTGCATCTAATTAACAGCCTTTTCTAATGGTAACCAGGTCGACTATCTAGATAACCATCGGTTCACTAGAGGATTTGCTATTCATTTGAGTTCTAACCATATCTTCTGGACTGCTCATAACGACGAACAATTTCTTGGTCCTCAACTGAAAGCTCTTGTTGACACAGTTGTAGGACTTACTTTGCTGGAAGATCTACTTCATGAACTTGGTGTTACTATAACTTCAAATCCTACTCTACAGTTTGATAATTTTAGTTCACAATTCTCTCTGCATGCTCGAGCCAAACATGTTAAAGTTGGTTTTCACTCTGTCAGAGGAAAGGTTGCGCAAGGGAACTTATTCATATCAACAAGTGATCAGATTGTTGATATCTTCACAAAGCCATTACCAACTAAAAGATTTATGTTTACAATTCAAGTTGCATGTTGTTCTCGTCCTTAGCTTATGGAGGAATATTAAACTTGAATTGGATTTTTAGTAAATAGATGGTGTCACTTGGGTTTTAGCCCCACTTTAGATGCATGATAGTTTGGTGGTGTATGTAGTTTAGTTTTTCCTCTTAAAAAGAGTAAATAACTGATACTTTTATGTAATATATTGTAATAATCTATATATATAGAATCTCATTGTAACTAACCTCGTATTAACACAATCAATTACTCAATCATCTCTACGATTTAACTCATACCACCATTGACTTGTTTTTCACAAATTTATTATTCCTATTCAATTCTTGATTAATCATACTAAATTTCAATTGGAGCTTTTAGGAATCACGCATTCTTCTATATAACTAGACCAATAGAAAGATTTTATAAATTAATTGACAAAACACTCGTATCGTGTAAAATCATAGAAACATTAAAACAACAAAGCCTCTAACCGTAAATCATCAATCTAACGGTTCAAGTACTGTCACACATTCTGAACTACAAACTCTAAAAACTAAAATGAGAAATGACAATGATAAACTGAAGCTTTATTCGTTCAGATAGTTGTTGAGGATCACAGGTGTCTTTTTGTGCAACATCAGTTGCTTCCATCGATACACAACCATTGACCCACAAAGATGTCATTACAATTGATGTTGGGGTTGATCGCCAAAAAGGATTTCAAATCCAATGTAAACAACCTGCTAATGCTCTCGCAATCGTCCCCACGTTCAGCACCAACAACTTGGTTGCAGAAAACAATTGGTTTTGCCTTTTGGGCGCCATCTGTATGTTCACGATTCCATTGATCAATCAAAACAAAGATGTATATTGTCAACGATTACATTGATCGATTAAAAACGTTTTTGTTTTGATGACATACCGATTAGGGTGCTTCTGCTTTCTGCGAATGCGATGAGCATGAGGCAAAGTGAAAGAATGGTGGCCATTTTCACAAACATGGAAGCTTTCATGGCCATGATCTTGAGCTGTTTGTTGCTTTTTGTTGGTGATGATTGTGAGTTAGTAGATGACATGAGTACTTGTGTTGTTGGTATTTATAGTGAATGCTTTAGATTAATTATTCATGTAAGATTCATTAGATGAGCCAATTTCACATTGTAATCTGAGAATTTACAGCCGGCCATTGGTTTGGTTATATTTGTTGTTACTTAATTTTCAATATAAAAATTAGCGTATTTAAGATTTTGATTTATGTGAATAAAACTATTGCCAAATGGCTGTGTAATTGTTCATGAAAAATTGCTGATAATTATATTAAAGTGGTTGGGTTTGGAACTAGTAAGTAGGGCTCAAGAGATTGAACATCAGGCTCGGGTATTTTCTTCTTGGTCTGCACAGGCGAAGTCACATTTTTTTATAGGAATGGGCTATCTATCGCCAAATATTAAGTATTTTTAGTTCAAGTTGAGTCGAATCACATAATAAAAGAATAAAACCAAATTAAATTTTAGATACGTAATGAATATATGTCAACACACATCAGCCCTACAATAGCTCTTTACGGTTTTACATATTTTATATTGTTCTGCAAATACAACTATCAATTAAATTCTCATCACCAATCTTATTACGTCATCTATAAAAATATTATATAATACCCTAAAATATTTAAAAATCAAGTTATTATTAATAAATATCCAACCAACAAGTTTCAAACTAATATTTAAATTTATATAATTCTAATTATCAAACTCATGTGTATAATTTGTTGTACAATATTGCTTCATTGGTGTACATTCAATTATATATGCATATTATAGTCAAATTGGTAAGTGGCAATGCCTAAGGTACAACTTCTACTGCATAACTGGAAAAAGAAAATACAAAAATAGACATGATGATGGTTGTGCACGTGGCAGGATCGTAAAAAGGTTAGTTGTAGATATTTAGTGATATGTTTTTTTCCTACTTTAATTTTTTTTTTCCAAGTTATGTGAGATTAAACTTTTAGATAGTTGTAGGGTATTTGGGTTTATAATAATTATTGGAATAATGAGTTTTGTTGTTAACTAGTTATTGGGCTAACATGAATCTTTTAAGATATGTGTTAATTAGTACTCAGGTTTTTAATTGTAAAAGTCTAAAATCTTAACTTGTTTTCTCCTTGAGGATCAATATCAAAAAAAATTTATTGTCAATGTTAAAATTTCATGACGATCAATATCAAAACTTTATGAGGTCGGTGTCAAAATTGTTTAGGTTGATCAGGTTTATACTAAATATAAAAAAAAAAAATCACGGTTGTGTGTGAGCTCCATGTGGACCACTTATGTTTACAGATGCACAAACCAGGTTAAAAATTCAACACCCGATCAAGTTAAACCCTATTTGAATTATGATCAACATAATCAACCAGGGTTCAACTGGTTTTCGGGTCTGGTTCAACCTGGGTTTATGAAGAGTACAACCCCACACGATAGGAATTAGGTGGGGTCGGTCCAGACCATTTCGGGCCCAAACCAAATTGGATTAGGTTAAAAAATATGGACTAAGCTGCCATTTTCATTCTGGTAACTTTCATCACTTTCATCCAAATCTTTTTTCTCACATCTGGCTCCCTAACGTTTTCAAAATTAACCATTTCAGTCCATTTCATTAACTCCATCAAGTTTGTCTATTAAGTGGTCAATTAAAGACACCACCTGTTGACTAACACCTGTAGGCTGAATTAAATCTTGATTCCCCGGACTCTGTATCTCTTCAATCTGTGAACCTTTTAACAACAAAACCCTCAATCGATTACTAGGACAAGATTGAAGCACATGAAAGAAAAGATTGCTAACCAAAACACCCACGAGCTTGTTAACTTTAACACAAGTGAATAGAGAATCAAACCAACCAAAAACACAAAGTATGGGGTACTACCCGCGACTCTTTTTATTAATAAACTTCGACGAACGAATACAAAAGAAAAACCAAACTTCTACTAAACTTTGAGAGACTATGACTATTTATAATAACTCTAATAATGATCAAATCCTAGAAAACTACCAATCATATTTAAATTACAAAACCTTCTGCCGCCTCAAAGAGTTTGTTCGTGTTGATTGGATCTGATCAAATACTCAAAGCCCAAACACAATAAATTTCATAGGCCCGAGTGTTGTTTATTTTTAATAGTTCGTGCACTCACGTACTGCTTCCTATTATCCTTCAGATTCAATTTAAAAGTTGTTAAAGACCAAAGGGTGGCAAGTTCTTGTAATAGGAAACTCGAAGTAGTTAAGTTTTAATGACCTTGTTATAGCTGCAAAGATAAACAGTTGTGGTGGCCAGAAGCAAGGTTTTGATGCGATGGTGAAGAAGTACATGCTGTCTGATCAATTTTGAAGGTGGATATTTATTTTCTTATAGCAATTTGATTTAATAGGGTAGTTTCGTCAATTTACAGTATCTAACGGAACAAATATAGCGGTGTTAGTGTAATGGATTGAAATGACAAGTTTTGAAAACTTTAGGGAGCCTTATGCGAGAAAAAAAGATTTTAGATGAAAGTGACGAAAGTGATCAAAACATTAGGAAGAAAAGAAAATGATATTTTACTCAAAAATATTTTATTCAAATCCATCACAAATAGAATACCATTTTTTTATAAAAAAATATAAATACATAATTTATTAAAAAATAACTGATTAACAGATTTAAGTTTGAAATTAAAACAATTAATACATTTAAAATAAACTTTAACTTAAAACAACTTATAATTAAGAGTAAATTACCATTTGTATTCCTGACGTTTTTTCATTTTAACCGTTTGCATCCCTATGGTTTTAAAATTGTCATTTGCCCCCTAACGTTTCCTTTTTATCTCCATTTGAGTCCAAAACACTAACGACGTTAGATTTTTCTGTTAACTTTTGTAAAATAACAAAATTATCCTTATTTATTAAATCACATACCCTTCATCCTCACCCCTACTCCCACCCCTTATCTCTTCTCTCTGTCTCTCTCTCCCTCTCTTCTCCCTTTCTATGTTTTTCAGTCTATCACCGCAACCACTGTTGCCACCGCTGCAACCGCCGCCACCGCCGCAACCACCACCTCCATGACGACAACCACCGCCACCCCAATCTCTTCTCTTTCTCACACTCTCTCTCTCTTTCCCTCTCCATCTCTCTATTTCTCTTTTTCCATTTGCGTGTGTGATCAGGTGTGTGTGTGTGTGTGTGTGTGTGTGTGTGTGTGTGCGTGTGTGTGTGTGTGATCGCTAGTCCACAACCATCATCGATGTGAAATCGTAGATCTAGATAAGATGGGGGTTGTAGTGGTGGTGATAGGGGAGATGCGTTGGTGGTGATGGGGGGTTCCGCTACTGGTGATGGGGGCTGCGATGATGGTGATAGGGGGTTGCGATGGTGGTGATGGGGGGACTGCGCTTGTGGTCATGGGGTGGCTGCGGTGGTGGTGATGGGGGGCTGCGGTAGTGGTGATGGGGGTCGCGATGGTGGTGATGGGGGTCGCGGTGGTGGTGATGGGGGCTGATGTGGTGGTAGTGATGGGGGTCGTGATGGTGGTGAAGGGGGGTCACGGTGGTGGTGATGGGGGCTGCGTGGTGTTGGGGGCTGCGGTGGTGGTGATGGGGGTTGTGATGGTGGTGAAGGGAGTCACGGCAGTGGTGATGGGTAGCTCTAATAAAGAGAAAATAGAGTGTGTGTGGGGGAGGAACTGTGGTGGTAGTGGTGAAGGATGTGGAAGTGATGATGAGTGGCTGTCGTGGTGGTGATGAGGGTTGTGGAGGTGGTGTTGAAGGCTGTAAATATGGTGATGAGGTTGTGGTGGTGGTGATGGGTGTGTTGGTAACGAAGAAGAAGATGTTGATGAATGGGTCCTATAAGTTTTTTTTATTTATTTAAATTTAAGGGTAGATTAGTCTTTTCAACAATAACTTTAACAGAAAAACTAACAATGTTAGTTATCTTGACTCAAATTGAAATAAAAAAAAAGACAAACACTTAAATGAAGATAACATAAAACATCAAGAGGCAGATGGTTATTTTGAAACTATAGGGATGCAAACGGTTAAAATGAAAAAACATCAGGAATGCAAATGGTAATTTACTATAATTAAAATTAACATAATATTAAACAAGTTCTAACTTATTAAAAATCAGAAATTAATTGGCGACTAAAACCTCTAAAATTGCTAATTTATCAATAGGCTTATATCATAATTTTAGTTTTTAATCATGATTGTGTTGTTTGAGACGTTATCAAATAACATTTGGAAAAATAATTTTCTAATTTATAAATTTTTATTACAAAATATAAAATTTCAAATAAGTTTTCACCGGTATGCGGATATCCAAATAATTCAAATGCAATCGCACGTTTCATCATTTGTCACATATTTGGATCTAGCCAATAGGTAGTGACGCAAAGGTACGATTCCAGTAAATCATATGGAGCTAACCAAACATCGGTAGTTTAGTTCACTCCAATTTGTAAATTTTTACATAATATTTTTAAATCATTATATGTTTGTTTCCAATATGTTAAAGAGTTATATCTAAGTGTGGTACGACTTACGTGAATGTCACGCGGTTGGAGAGTTTCTTGAATCAATCTTGTCAACTAAGGGTTGTCAAAGTAGTAAAACAGCAATCCTTGTCGATTGTTATTTGGCCTTGAGCTAGTGTGCTTTTCAACGACTTTCAGTATTTTTCTAATTGATTTCTCAAAGTCGTGTTTGAATCCGACTTGAAAAACATAATACAAGCCTTGCATCGAGCTTTGGTCTGACCATTTGACATTTCATATAAATCAAAATAGCACCAAAAGTCCTTGCTTCTCGTTGTTGGTAGAATCTTCATTAAAAAAAGGCTTCACTTGAGGATACATATGTTGGGACAGATGATTCGGAAGCCATATCTTTTGAGATTAGAGAATAGATAGTAGGGACAAAGAGTAGAAAGCATCGATGAATGCTTTTTTTGCTTTTTGAGTGTTATGATCTAGTTATTGCACCCAATACCTATTTATACTATCATATGGGAGCAAAATGGCCAAAAAAAATTTTAAAAAGGTCAAATGGAGCCTCTAACAGTCAAATGATCATTTTCTAACATTTAAAAATTTAAAACCAGTTCGAACGGGTTGAACCGGGTCGGGTGGAGGCAAACCTCGGCTTGAACCGAGTTAGTGATTAGATGAGGGGACTCAATTTAGAACCGCCAGATTATACAAGGTTTGAACCGAGTTGGGGGTCACCAAGATGAATTCAAATATAGGTCAAATAGATTATCTTCAGCCAGCTCCTTCATTTCAAACTCCCTCATGAGCAAATCCTTAGTAAACACAATCTGTTATTTATCTTTACACGCAATAAGTATGTCATCTACATATAGAAGTAGATATACATACTCAGAGCTAGCATATTCTCGAAAATAAACACAACTATCATATGAGCTTTGCTTAAAACCATTCATTAGAATCTAGTCATCAAATAGTTTATACCATTGATGAGGTGATTGCTTCAAGCCATATGAAGTTTTCTTAAGCAAACACACCTTCCTTTCATGTCCCTTTTCCTTAAACCCCTTTGGCTGCTTCATATAGATTTGTTCCTTTAGGTTATTGGGTAAGAATGTTGTCTTAACATCCAATTATTCTAATTCATAATCATTAACTACAATCAAAGATAGAATTATCCTTATTGAACAATGCTTCACAATAGGAGAGAAGATCTTTGTATAGTCAAGCCCAATCTTTTGAGTATACCCCTTAGACACTAACCGGGCTTAAAATCTAGGACCCTCAACACCGAGTATACCATCTTTATGCTTGTACAACCATTTACACCCCACCAACTTCTGCTTCTCTAGTGGGTCTACCAGACTCCAAGTACTATTCTTGTACAAAGAGTTCATATCCTCTTTCATAGCCTTAACCTATTTGTATTTGTCTTGAGACAACATAACTTCATCATAAGTGAGGGGTTTATGAACACTCTCTTGTTCTACACTCATGAATACAAAGGCTGATATTCCCTCATCAGATCTAAACCTGGTTGGAGGGATGACTTGTCTTCTCAGTACAGTCTTTAGCAATACTATAACTCAGCCCTAACCCTTAAACACCTTCCATATGAGTCATACTGCTAGGTCCACTAGATATACTTTCACGTGCTTGAACTACAGGCTCCGCCTCAATATGGACATCCTGATCTCTAGGGTAGTTCTCACATATAGCCTTCACTACATCCTTATACATGACATGCTCTTTAAATACCACATTCCTACTCAGAATAATTCTTGGACTACCTTCATCCAGCTTTCACAACCTATACCCTTTCACCCCTTCGACATATCTTAAGATTACACACCTTACAGCCCTCGAGTTTAGCTATCCATGACCTATGTAGGCATTACTCAAACAACCAAATACTTTTAGACTATTATAATCTGATGTAACTCTAGACCACTTCTCTATAGGGGTAAACTTACTAATAACTGATGATGAACTCCTACACATCGTCGAAGCAGCAGTGCAAACAGCCCCATCCCAAATTTTCTATGATAAACCTAAGCTAGTTAACATGCACCTCACTTTATCCATTAAGGTCCTGTTCATTCTTTCAGCTAACATGCTTTGTTATGGGGTTCCAGGGATTATGAGATGTCTAGAAATACCATGAACCTTATAATACTGTTTAAACTCCCCATTGTAGAACTCCAGCCCATTATCTGTCCTTGATTTCTCAATCTTGCGGCCATATTGATTTTTAACCATGACTTTACAATTTTTGAAGGTTTCAAAAGCTTCTGATTTATGCTTTAAGATAAAAACCCATACCTTTCTCAAGTAATCATCAATCAATTCAAACATAAAATACTTAGCACCCTCTAGTGACAAGACCTGTGCCAGTCCCCACAAATCTGAGTGAATATAATTTAACATTTCCTGTGTGTTATGCCTCCCACTCCCAAAACATACCTTATGAGCCATACCCAAAGTACAATGGTCACAGAATCCTATTCCATCTCTTTGAATATCACAAAATACATGTTGCTTCTTAAGTTCACCAAACCCCTTATCACTAATATGCCCCATTTGGTTGTGCCACAGCCTAGCTTGATCATCCACAATTCGTATTGTAACTAGTGCAAAGTCTTGATTATCCTTCCCATCTAGTATATAGATATTGTTACCCTTTCTTGTTCCTGTGAGCGCCACTAATGAGCCTTTAACAACTTTAGATTTTCCATTTCTTATCCTGACATGGTAACCACTCTTTTCAAAGAATACTAATGAGATTAAGTTCCTAGTTAACTTAGGAATATATCTCACTTTTTCTAAGACAAGCTCCACCCCGCTGTCTAATTTCAAACATATAGACCCATGTCCTTTTATCTGACACTCCCTTTCATCACCTAACTGCACAACACCCAAGTATTCTATCTTTAGTTCACTGAACACTTCAAGATTTGGGGTCATGTGGTATAAACTGTGACAACCCCCGATTGTGGGCCTAGAAATTTTTTTTAGAAACCTTATTAGGCCACCAAACCCTTGTCTAGGGAGCTCACAAATTGGACCCAATAGCTTTAGGCTTAGGCCCACATCAATACACACACTTAAATGGGCTTTGACCCATCAAACCCTAATAGGGCCATTAGGCCACAAAACTTAACAGGTTTTGACCCACAAAACCAATATGAGCCGGTGGGCCATCATTTGATTATAGGGCATGCTGAACCGACCAAATAGGCCTCGGGCCTGATACCTTAGAAGACAAAACTTTAATAAAAAAAAACCTTGATTAGTTAAGTAAGCACGTGAAATCCTAACAAATATTAAAATTCTAAAACCATTAACCTCGGTTCACCAGAACAAAACAGTTAAACAAGACCATAACGTCTAATAACACTTAAGATCATTAACAAAACTTAATAAACGAAACCTTTAAATGTATAAAATATTGGAAATTAAACTAAATAATGATTGATGATTCCACAATATATAAATATAAAATAGATTAAAGGACCTAAACTTTTATAAAAACATCTTGCACCAACTAAATAATATGTCATTACTTTTAATTACATAAAATAAATAGATAAAACCTAACTAAGTAAAATATATGTTAAGTCACCTCATATGCAAATGGATAATCCTACAATATCCTACTAAATACTCTAATAAGACAAAGATTATATTAATACTCATGTAATTTTTATTAAACCCTTAAACTAATAACACAACACACACACACCTATATATATATATATATATATATATATATATATATATATATATATATATGTACATCGCACGGCTCACACACACATAACATATACATACATACATACGTATATACACCTTCCACACACATATATACGCATACATACATGCATGCATACGTACACCCGCACACATATATACATTCACGACACACACACACCAATATATATATATATACCGATACACATGCACACACATTCACCCTTCCATTAAACTAAAACCCAATCATCCATGTCCATTAGATTATCTAAATTTTTATAAAACTTCCTATCTAATTTATAAAACTTGGTAAGATTTTTATAAATTATGTTTTGTCTTGTCCACCTCCCATGTCACCCAATCCCCATCCATCCAACACATACAAGAATCAAATCCTTGGTTTCTTGCAAATCTAGTCAAGACCCTAACTCCCAACCCAAATATTCCCAATACCAAGACTTGTGGAGCCCACACTTCCCCCTTCTCCTCCCTACTTTGGCTGAGACCACAGTGGGATAGTGTCGAGTCAAACTACTGGCGAGGCCCCAAGGGAAGGAAGTTAGGGCAAACGTGTGCTTCAAATGCAATCGGCCAGAGCATTTCGCAAAAGAGTGCAAATCTACTGCCACAGGGCCTGCGAGGTGTCATGAATGTGGAGAAGCTAGACATCTCCGCCGTGATTGCCCAAACTTAAGGCTAAAAATCCTGTGGTTGGCCGCCCCAAAAGAAGAGCCTTCGTGATGAACGCAAAAGCTGCTAGAGAAGAACCTGAATTTGTGACGGGTACGTTCCTAGTTAACAATCATTATGCATACATATTGTTTGATACTAGGGCAAATAAGAGTTTTGTTTCTACAAACTTTAGGCCAAGAATTAACTTAAATTCCTCTAAGTTAGCTAGTACCTATACCATAGAGTTAGCTAATGGAACCTTGGTCAAGGCCGACGAAACCATTATTGGGTGTATGTTGGATTTGGATGAGCATGAGTTTTCCATAGACCTAATACCCGTAGAGCTAGAAGGGTGTGATATAGTGGTAGGAAGGGATTGGCTGGTAAAGAATAGAGCAGAAATCATGTATGACAAGAAATTATTAAAGATACCACTACCGGAAGGGGAAACCCTCATAGTATACGGGGAAAGACCAAGGCAAGGCATGAACATTATATCATGTATGAAAGATAATAAGTGTTTACGCAAGGGATGTGTCGCGTACTTAGCTTACGTAATGTCTATCGAGGAGGAGAAACAGCTTGAAGATGTTCCTGTTGTATCAGAGTTTGCAGACGTGTTTCCTGACTACCCCTGCAGAGACAATTCGATTTTTGAATCGACTTGGTGTCGGGATCAGCACTTGTAGCCAAGGCACCATACAGATTGGCCCCTTCGGAAATGCAAGAGCTGATGGTCCAACTCCAAGAACTCATGGAAAAAGGGTTTATTAGACCAAGCTTCTCGCCATAGGGAGAACCAGTCTTGTTTGTCAAGAAGAAGGACGGAACCCTAAGGATGTGTATCGACTACAGGGAGCTAAACAAAGTCACGATCAAAAACCGATACCCGCTTCCGAGGATTGACGACTTGTATGACCAGCTTCAAGGGTCACGATATTTCACCAAGATAGACCTGAGATCAAGGTATCATCAACTGAGAATTAAGGAGGAAGATGTACCAAAAACTACATTTAAAACTAGGTATGGACATTACGAGTTCCTCGTAATGCCATTTGATTTAACCAACGCACTTGCTGTGTTCATGGATCTCATGAATAGGGTGTGCAAACCGTACCTAGACAAGTTTGTCATCGTATTCATAGACGACATCTTAATATATTCTAAAACCGAGGCCGAACACAAGCTGCACTTGCAGATGATTCTGGAGTTACTTCAGAATGAGCAACTATATTCAAAAGTTCTTAAAATGTGAGTTTTGGATGCGAGACGTCCAGTTTCTCAGCCACATCATCAGTGAAAAAGGAATCCAGGTGGATCCTGTTAAAATTAAGGTGATCAAGAAATGGGAAGCCCCTAAGACACCCACTGAGGTAAGGCAATTCTTGGGTTTGGCTGGCTACTATCGACGATTCATCGAGAACTTCTCAAAGATTGCCAGGCCTTTAATGTACTTAACCTAAAAGACCACTAACTTTGATTGGGGAACCACAAGAAGCCTTCAAAACCCTAAAGCAGAAGCTATGCAGTACACCAATTCTATCCTTACCCGAAGGAACAGAAGACTTCACTGTCTATTTCTATGCATCACGACAAGGGCTTGGGAGCATTTTAATGCAAAGAGATAAAGTAATAGCGTACGCCTCACGACAGTTAAAGGTGCATGAACAAAACTACACCACCCATGACCTAGAACTCGGAGTAGTAGTTTTTGCACTTAAAATTTGGAGGCACTACTTGTATGGCACAAAGTGTGTGATATTCACCGATCACAAAAGCTTGAAACACATCTTCGAACAAAATATGTTGAACATGAGACAAAGGAGATGGGTGGAACTTCTCAACGATTACGACTGTGAAATCAGGTACCACCCCGGAAAGCCAATGTGCTGGTCGATGCATTGAGTAGGAAGGAGAGAGCAAAGCCGCTGAGAGTATGTGCACTACGAATGGAAGCACGAATCAATCTAATGGATCAAGTACGGAAGGCCCAAGCGGATGCCTTAAAGACAGAGAACTATAGCAAGGAAGGGTTAAATGGAATGGAGAAATTACTAGATACCCAAGATGACGAGATAATAAGAATGAACAGGAGGGTATGGATTCCAACGCAAGGTGAGTTGAAAGAGGTGGTGTTACACGAAGCTCATAAGACCAAGTACTCTATCCACCCTGGGAGTGATAAGATGTACAAAGACCTAAGTTCAATTATTGGTGGCCAGGTATGAAGGAAAAAATAGCCACCTATGTAGGGAAATGCTTAACTTGCTCCAAGGTTAAAGCAGAGTATCAAAAACCTTCAGGGTTACTTCAACAACCTGAAATACCCGAATGGAAATGGGAGCATATTACCATGAATTTTATCACCAAACTCCCTCGAACCTTAAAAGGGCATGATGTTCTGTGGGTAGTTGTAGATCGCCAGACTAAATCAGCACATTTCTTAGCAATTAGGGAGGATTATAAGATGGAAAAGCTAGCCAAATTATACGTTGATGAAATTGTATCCAGGCACGGGGTGCCACTGTCATTAATCTCCGATCGTGATAGCCGCTTCACTTCAAGGTTCTAGCAGTCATTCCAGCAAGCCCTGGGAACAAGTAGAGACCTAAGTACCACATACCACCCCTAGACAGATGGCCAAAGTGACAGAATGATTCAGACCCTTGAAGACATGTTAAGGGCTTGTGTGATCAACTTTGGTGGAAGTTGGGACACCCACTTGCCACTAGCCGAATTTTCATACTACAACAGTTACAACACAAGCATTAAGGCCGCACCGTTTGAAGAACTTTATGGACGCAAGTGTCGATCTCCAGTTTGCTGGGTGGAGATTGGAGAAAGCCAACTGAATGGACCAGAGATAGTTCAGGAAACGACTGAAAAAATCTTTCGAATCCGAGAACGTCTCGCCGCCACAAGTGACAGACAAAAGAGTTACGCAGACAATCGAAGAAAACCTTTAGAGTTCCAAGTGGGGGACCGTGTATGCTGAAAGTGTCTCCTTGGAAAGGACTGATCCGGTTCGGGAAGAGAGGAGAGTTAAGCCCAAGGTACATAGGACCATTCAAGATAACTGAAAGAATTGGACCCGTTGCGTACAAGCTGGAGCTACCTGAAGAGCTAGGAGGCATACATGACACTTTCCACATCTCGAATCTCAAAAAATGTTTGTCTGACGAAACACTGGCAGTGCCCTACACCAAAGTGCGAATCAACGATAAATTACAATTCGTGGAAGAGCCGCTCGAAATCTTGGCTCGATAAGAAAAAAAATTTAAGCGGGGAAAAATTCCTACTGTGAAGGTCAACTGGAATTTTAAGAGAGGACCCGAGTTCACGTGGGAACCAGAAAGCGAAATCAAAAGGAACTACCCGCATTTGTTTAGACTCTCAACCCCCGTTGGCGAACCTTTGGAAAACACGAATGAAACTCCAACCCTAGCATCACACAATACCGGACTACCCTCGTAACCTGGTAATACCTTCAATTTGTGTTTTATGACTACTATGATTCTAGCATGCTAGATTAAGAGCCTGACATTTAGTAGATGACCTTAAGTAAATTTCGAGGACGAAATTTCTATAAGTGGAGGAGATGTGACAACCCAAGTTTTTGGGCCTAGAAAATTTTTTTTAGAAACCTTATTGGGCCACGCAATGACACAAAATCCTTGTCTAGGGAGATCACAAATTGGCCTAACAGCTTTGGGTTTAGGCCTACATCAATACACACACATAAATGGGCTTTGGCCCATCAAACCCTAATAGGGCCATTGGGCCATGAAACTTAACGGGGCTTTGACCCACAAAACCAATATGGGCCAATGAGCCATCATTTGATTATAGGGCATGTTGAACCGACCAAATGGGCCTCAAGCCCGATACCTTAGAAGGCAAAAATTTACTAAATGAACCCTGATTAATTAATTAAGCACATGGAATCGTAACAAATATTAAAATTCTAAAACCATTAGCCCCGATTCACCGGAACAAAACAGTTAAACAAGACCATAACGCCTAATAACACTTAAGATCATTAACAAAACTTAATAAATGAAACCTTATATGTATAAATATTGGACATTTAAACTAAAAATGATTGACGATTCCACAAATTCTAAAACATATAAATATAAAATAGATTAAAGGACCTAAACTTTTATAAAAACATCTTGCACCAACTAAATAATATGTCATTACTTTTAATTACATAAAATAAATAGATAAAACCTAACTAAGTAAAATATATGTTAAGTCACCTCATATCTAGATGGATCATCCTACAATATCCTACTAAATCCTCTAATAAGACAAAGATTATATTAATACTCATGTAATTTTTGTTAAACTCTTAAACTAATAACACAACACACACACCTATATATATATATATATATATATATATATATATATGTACACCGCACGGCTCACACACATAACATATACATACATACGTATATACACCTTCCACACACACATATACGTATACATACATGCATGCATACGTACACCCGCACACATACATACATTCTCGACACACACACCAATATATATATATATATATATATATATATATATATATATATATATATATATATATATATATATATACCGACACACATGCACACACATTCACCCTTACATTAAACTAAAACCCAATCATCCATGTCCACTAGATTGTCTAAATTTTTATAAAACTTTCTAACTAAATTTATAAAACTTGATAAGATTTTTAAAAATTATATTTTGTGTTGTCCACCTCCCATGTCACCCAATCCCCATCTATCCAACACATGCAAGAATCAAATCCTTAGTTTCTTGCAAATCTAGTCAAGACCCCAACTCCCAACCCAAATATTCCCAAAACCAAGACTTGTGGAGCCAACTCTTCCCCCTTCTCCTTTACTTCGGCCGATACCACCACCCACACCCCCACACTTGATCATTTTTCCCATTCTAACTCTTTACACACTCTTCTTGGCATTTCTCTCATTGAGCTCATCATCAACCATCTCCATTGTGCTTAAGAACAACAAGGTTCCAGGCCATTTTGGTAGCTCCATTCTACCCAAGCACAAGCACCATCAACTTCACAAAGTCAAGGTAATCATACAACACATACACACTTATACAACATCAAGTTCTACCTTCCATCTCTTCCTATACATAGACCTGGTCTAATTTCTTCTTTTGAACAGCTTTCCCTTATCATTTCGAGACCTCACTTCAGTCCTTGAACCTGTAAGATCCACCGTTGCATCAAGGTAGTACGTTAAAACCCGAAAACATGCGAAACCTCGTGTATCGTCACAATAGTGACACAATAAGCCTCACGACACCCCAACTTTTTATCAGTCCTTAAA
Organism: Flaveria sonorensis; assembly: GCA_025506505.1. NCBI lineage: Eukaryota > Viridiplantae > Streptophyta > Magnoliopsida > Asterales > Asteraceae > Flaveria > Flaveria sonorensis. The sequence goes on from CM046429.1 coordinate 12,628,249, forward strand.
ACACTTTATTTTATAGTAACTATTTGGGGAATCCCCTGACATAATAGGCCCTTTATGCAGGGAAACACCTATTGAGATTCAATAATCATTGTGTCACAAATTAGTGCCTTTAACCATGCTTAGCAGGGCACATCTAAACCCAACAATCTAGTAGTAACGGGTTAGTGGATATTTTAGCACTCGGACAGGAAAGTTCGGGTCAGGTTTGATTGTGATACTTTCTATAGTGCACCATGGATACTATATTATTGTTGTTATGGTCACTATCATAGTTATTGAATATTATATTTGTCATGAAAGGTAATGTGTCTTAAACTCATGAGCTCATCAATATTATGTTGATGTATTTTGGGTGTGTATTTCAGGAGAAGATTGAATGACAGGTGTCGAAAGGATAGGTGCCGCCTTAGATAGACCCTTGGAGATTTAGCCACCGCCCTATCCATTTTACTTTTTTTGAACAATTAAACTAATATGTTTTAATTGAATAATTAGGAAATTTGAACATTGACTATTGGTGGATGATGTAATGATTAAGTTTGAAATTATGTAATTTCCACTGCATTATGATGATATCAGTTGGTCAAGACCAGACCCGGTCAACAAGGTGTGACATGAACAACCAGAATCTAGAAACCATTCATCACCGTGTTCTCCTTTCGGCACCATCAACACTGTGACATCCGGTAATTTTTCGTTACCAAACTCTGTTAGTTCCGTTAGGTCTTGCATACACGTGTCGTGAGCACACACTAGTTGTCGTTGAACGTTGGTGACTTAATAACAATTAACAATGGTTATTAGATATAATTTAATAATGTTGATTATTAACATTTGGTTATGTGATTCATGAATGTTAAGTGTTATTTACGGTTTTTCCATTATAACGTGACTACGTGTGATTTATGATTCATGTGTGGTGTTTACAAGTTGGATTATATAATTATGGTTAGTTGATAACGATTCATGTTTTATATGGTTAAAATTGATTTAAAAACATTTAAAAACAAGATTTACAAATTATAAAACAATAAGGGGTTAATAGATAAATACTTACCATATATATATACTAAAATTAAAACCTTAATCCCCTCCCTAACCCCATTTGCGGCCGTGAACTCCCACACACACACCCTTTGCTATTTTTGATCAAGTTCAAGCACAAATATTCGATTTTGATCTAGTTTCAAGCATTCCAACGTGTAGCAAACATCAATTCTTGAATCCTACATGATTAAAGGTTAGATTTTGATTGATTTTTCATAGTTTTGATACTTGATGAACCCTAGTTTGAAATTGATGAGGAAAAGTCAAAATTCATGTTGTTTGGTGATTGTATGATGTTAGTTGTATTGCATTGATGTTAGTTTACGTGGATTATGCAAGAAATTCATGGTTTTGATGTGTTGTTCATACCTTTCTATAGCAGAAACTTTCATGTATAAGATTTGGGAATTATGATGGATTGATGATGTTTATCATGCTTAGATGATGGTTATGAACTAGATTAGATATAAAGTTGATGAATTTATGAATGAATTGGATAGTAGATTGATTTTGGGCATTACTTTCTTGAAAGAGAAACTTTATTGATGTGATTCATTGGATATTATGAGTTGGGAATGTTTATGATGTTAGGATCATGCTAGAATACTTTTTGATGATATTTAATGTGTTAGAATGCGTTATTTGAGTCGTATGGATACTTGATGGATTATTTGGGAAGTTTAGTTTTTTATGGGTTATTGCAAGATGTTGGGTTATGTTAGGAGATTATGGAACCATGTTTGGAATTATAATAGATCATTGTTGTGTATGTTAATTGGTGTGAATCTTGTTGAGTAATATGATAATGGTCGTCATACACGCGTGCGAATCTGAGGCCCCTACTTAGTAGGATTGGCAGGGTTTAGGGTGTGAAGTCGCCAGTGTCTTCACATGGAATGTAGTGCATGATTAAACTCAATGTATGATTTATTAGTTGTGATGTAATTATATTTGTGTTGAGCATGATATTTGATTTAGATTCGTATGTGTTGTATGATAATCTATGTTGGTATGATGATCTTGATAGAACTTAAGATTGATGATGTGACATACGTGAATACTTGTATGATAACCATGTATGCTGAATTGCTATATTTGATCAGACGTGATTTCAATTAATATGTCACCAACGGGTCAAACGGGTTAACTTGGTCAAATGAGTCTTGTTTTCCAAAACCTTGGGTCAACGTGTTTATTGAGCACTTAGGGTTGTTAAACTTTCTGTGTACACGTACTTATGTACTTGCGTGTTCTAGGTAACCTTTGAAGGGTTGTCTTTCCACTCATTGTTAGCTCTTTGTTATTGTTCGTTGCGCACCAGGTGAGTTCATGCCCCACTTTCTTATACACTCTATTTTGGGGGAGATAGCATACTCGTTTACAAACGCTTTATTATTGTAAGTTGTGTATGGTGTAACATAGTGTGAAATACCTTGAAAGTCCTCACACTTTCGGATCGTTAATATTGGTAACCAGCGGGAAATTTTGGGTAGTACTACTGGGTCTGACAAGTCCCATCTGTGCGACTCGAGGTCAAACGGGTGCAATATTGTCCTAACACAAACATTGTCACGATATGGTATGTCGTGGCGGGAGGCAAACAAACGAAACACAGTCAGCTTCGATCGTGAAATCGCTATGATTATTACTTATGAATATAGACTAGCTATCTATTTCAATGCACTTCTTATATTTTACAACTGTTACTGTTCATGTTAAACGCAAACTCTTGAACTCACCAACCGTTGTGTTGACTCTTTTAGTATGCTATTCCCAGGTCGAGGTTAGCAGCAGTGCCTAGGAGCACTCACGAGTCTGCATGCATTGGAACAAACCTTGTTTTGCATTTGGGACTTAATATGCATTTTGTTTTAAATAATGGTTTGGCGCGTGTTTTGCGCAGTTCACATTTAGTACCTTGTGTTTGAAATATTTACAAAATGCTTCTGCAAATGTTTTAAGGTTTCAAACTCTTAATTGTTTTAAATGTTTCATATAGTGTCATTCTGAGTAACTAATGACTGAGATCCTGGTTTGTTCACTCGCCTTGCGGTAAAACCCCGCACGTGGATTTTGAGGGTGTGACAAACACGTCTACTGATTCATATTCGTCCATAGACCCATCTGGTGAACCGGATCCTTGACCCTTTACAAATGAGGAATCAGTTTTCTTTTTTCTCTCTAGACACTCACGCTTCAGATGTTTGTCTAATTTGCATACGTAGCATCTCTTGATAAACTTTGACTTAGACCTTGATAAGCCTCGTTTCTTGAAGCTTCTTTGCTCAGACCTTCCACAAAAACTTATTTTATTACCCAGCTCATCCTTTATGTCCGATCCTTTCTTAAGTTCTTTTGAGTTCAATGCGGCCAACACCTTCCATGGAGAGGGTATCTCTTTCGTACATTAAGGTGTTGAAAAAAATGCTCAAAAGACTGTTGGAGGGAAGTCAAGAACTGAATTGCCTGATCTTCATCATCTATCAACACATCAATGTTTTCCAGATCCAAGATTAACTTATTAAACCCATTAGTGTGATCCTCTAGAGTTTTTCTTGATGCCATATTGAACGTGTACAGCCTTCTTTTCAAGTATAACTGGATGGCTGATGACTTCATCATGTGCAGGCCTTCTAATTTACTCTAATTCTGGCTGCAGTGGTCTCTTTCGATACCTCTCTCAACGCCTGATCACCCCAAGCTCAAGATGATCGCACTGTGAGGCTTTTAGAGGATGTCTTTTTTCTCTTTCTCGGTCATCGTAGCTGGTAACTTGGCTTCTCCTCCGAACGCATCCACTATTCCTTGGTGTACTAACAAGGTTCTCAACTTCAATAGCCAAAGCCCAAGATCATTCTTCCTATCAATCTTTTCCAACTCAAACTTTGTGGATACCATTGCGATCTTGATTTCAATCCAATTAAATCCACAATTCAACGTTGAGCCCTGATGTATGTGGCTCTGATACCACTTGTTGTGGAAACGAAATCATCTCACAATTAACTCCAAGAATGATTTCTACTATGTGAACGATTACAAAAGAAGTAATATAGAAGAGTATATTCGAATGAATTGAATCATAAGCTATGATCCCTCTTTTATAGCTAAATCACACATTAGTTCTAACTAACTCTCAACTAACAAAGATGTTAGAGAAAAGTTACAACATACACCCCTGAACTAACAGAAACTTGACAAAACTAAAAAACAACAACATAAGAGATACTCGACCCAGTTGACTTGTATATTATACTTCTCTAACATCAACTCAATCCATATGGATTCTCATGATGTATTTGACAAAAAAAAGTTGCAAAAGGAAATGGAGTGTGGAAGCGTATTGTGAAATGTGTTCATAATTTAAGTGATAGTGGTTTAATACATTCATCATCAATCAAGAAAAAAGTTGGAAAAGGCGATAATTCTTTGTTTTTGTTCGACACTTGGATAGGGGAAACACCTTTAGCTTTGAGATGTCCTCGTCTTTATAACTCGGAAGCTCGTAAAAGATGTTTTATTTCTGATCTTAGAAGCCTTGATGGTTGGGTATGGGGCCGAAGACGAATTCTAAGGGGTGCTTAGAAAAAGCACAGTTCAACTATTTAATCGAAGAGTTGGCTTCGCTTAGTTGGTCGCAAGAGATTGACAAGTGGATTTGGGATTTTGATTTGCAAGCTGATTATTTGGGATTGATTTGCAAGCTGATTTTAATGTGAAATACGTTCGAAATTCTATTGATACGTTGATTCTTTTACAGGCTCATATATCTACTCAGTGGAATAAACAAGTCCCTAAAATGGTAAAAATTATGGTTTGGTGTATGTTTCTTGGTCGGCTTCCTACCAGGGATAAAATTTGTAATAAAGGTATTGATATCCCTAACATTAGGGGTGTTCAAAAATATCTGAATCCTAAACCGTATCCGAAATGTCCGAAAATCCGAAATTCGGATATCCGAAATTTCGGATTCGGATTCGGATAGTGATTTTGAGATTTTTCGGATATCCGAAATATCCAAAATATTTTTATAAAATTTTAAAATTATTAAATATTAATTAAATATTTCGGATGTTTTTAGATATTTAAGATATTTTAATAAAAAATTTCGAATATCAAAAAAAAATTTCAATAAAAACTATTATATTTTTATTAAATTTGTTAAATAATACAAATTTTTTTTTGAATTCGGATTCGGATTCGGATAGTGAAATTCACTATCCGAAATTGAACACCCCTACCTAACATTATGTGTCCATTTTGTGCTATTGAGTTAAAAACAGTTAGACAATATTTTTTGTGTGTGTGGCATTGCTTGTACTATATCGTCTTCGATTGTGGCATGGTTAGGTCTACCTTCGCCGCCGAATACACACATATCTTCATTTGCTTCTTGACTAGTTAATTCAGAATTCAAAGCAAGAAAAAGGAGGTCATAGAAGCGGGATTCTCACTACATGGTGGGTAATATGTAAGTGGAGGAATGAAGTTATTTTTCAAGCTAATGATTTGAAGAAGAGTTTGATATTTGACTCTATATTGCATTTTTCCTTTATTTGGATTATTAATAGGAATAGAAACCTTAACATAGTTGGACCGAGTGGTCAAGAAACCCAACCTTTTATTATTTATGTAAGTAAGTGCTCTTTTTATATAATGGTTAGTTTTTTTTAACCATCATTGATATATAAGTTCTTTTAGCTGTTAAAATAAAAAAAAAGAGGTCTGTGAAGCCGAAGTCTCATGGAAACATTTTTATCCCTTGAGATACACATCCAAGAAAGTTTGTTATATATATATATATATATATATATTGCTTTTTTGTATGTTTGTTAGTTTTTTTTTTTCAAAAATTATCATCTTTACATCAGTATAACCCAATTTCTAACAATAACTTTGTTATATGTAGGATTTTACTTAGCTATGTATAGGATTTTACTAACTAAATTCATTCTTAGATTATACTCATTTAACAATTTAAAGCTAAAAATAATTCAAATAACCAGGTTTTTCTAATAATTATGCCGATTATGGTAGCAAGAATCCTATGGCACAAGGCTGATTACGGCAATAGCCGTCTGCATCTTTTCATATTACAATATGATGGTTTGCTTTTAGTTTTCTCGGTTTTCTTAAATCTATCGTAACATTTTTTGTTTTATCTTAAAATCTTAGGCTATAAATACCAAACTCAGATCATGGGTCACAAGTAAGCTATACTCTTAAGAAACCACAAGCGAAAAACCATGGCTTCCACGTTTGTGAAAATGGTCGCGGTACTTTCACTTTGCCTGATGCTTGTCGCATTGGCAGAAAGTCGATCAACCCTCACTGGTGAGTCACTTAATTCCTTGCCGCTTAACATACTGTGTTCATAAACTTTTAAAACAGACTAACAAGTTTCATATGTTTGAAAGTTATAAAGTTGTACAATTTACAGTTTGAAAAACAAAAATTAATGGTTTTGCTGACGCTAGATGTTATGGAACCGGTATAGTTAACTTCCCTTATATGTCTTTGTTCTTATGTTTGATATATATAGCTATGTATAAGTGATATTCGTAATACGAGTAATGAGCTTGAAAAATAAAAATAAAACAATCCAAACCGTCAACGAGAACCGTTTTACGCTGATTTGGCAGACCTAGCCAACCTAGCCTGTTTGGTCCAATAAAACCGACGGTGAGCACCCCTACTTCAAAGCCATTTGGTGGTCCCATTTACACAAAAATGCGAGAAATTTCTCGTCCTTTCAAACCATTGACACACCGTCTTGTTTTTTATGAACAGGTTTCAAGAAGCCAGATTCGGTTGTTACATGTAACCAAGTTATCGGTGCAAAAGCTGGTGACGACTGCACCTCCATTAGCAAGTCATCTAAGTTAGGTCTGGAGACGTTTTTGGCAATCAACCCTAATATCAATTGTGTTTCGATCTTCGTGGGTCAATGGGTCTGTATTGATGGAACTGTGACCAATTGATTGCTGGAAAAGCAAGTGTTCTATGACATGTAGTCAAGATGTATCTGAATCAATAATGAGCTAGATGAACTCCAATCAGCTCTGGTTTATGTTGTAATTTCACATTTACAAGTACTTCTGTAACTTCACATTTACATGTTGTGGCCTGAAAAGCTTCTGTATCATGTACTCACCGAGTCAGTGGTCAATGTTGTACCAAGCCAAAACAGGTCGGATGTGGGTTGACCCGAAATGGTAATAATCTAATTTAGTGACTGTTTTATGATGTTTATCATATTAAAAAGTTAAGTTGAAAGCGTTTGACCCGTTCAACCTGCTTGATAAGTTCCTTAACTATAAACATAACTAGAAACGACTCAAACTCACGAAAGCTTTTTACATTGTAAACATGTTTTCATAAGTTGTATTGTCCCACACTTCTGTTCCACCAATTAATTCTCTTAGACATGAAATAATAAAAACAAATTTAAAGGAGATCGGTTGTTCGATTAAGAAACGACCAACCTTTTTTTGTTATTAAGCTGAGTCTACACCTTCAACTTGTTGTCGGGCCAGGTATCTCTCTCTTCTTTCTTTCTACAAGCATGAAAAATGGCAAAGGGAACATTAGTAAACATTGGAGGTGTCAAATTGTCAATCTTTGTTGAACACGAACACTATCCCATATTGGTGTCAAAGACATCAACCCTAACCCTCTCACACTTAAAAATCGTGTAACCCGAACACGATGTGTTTAACCCATCTATCTAAACGAGTTAATGGGTTGAGGGTTGTAAACTAGTTATAAGCATGTTAAACAAGTTGATGGGTTGTAATAAATGGGTTAAACAGGTGGTAAATGGTTCGTGGGTCAACTTCTTGGTCTTAAAATGTGTGCTGCACTCTGATGAGTTCGGTCCAAAATCCTTATGCACGATGCTTGATGCACACGCATCATGTATTGCGATGTGTTTGTTAATTTGAAAAACACTAAAAGTTATATGTACATAAAAACATTAAGTTTCACAAGAATTTTAAAAACCACAAAAAAATATACATTGGCAGCATGATAGTAGACTTAAAAAAATATTTAGAAATGTCAAAAAAAAGTCTCATGGATGCTTAAAAAGTCCCTAGGATGCTTAGAGAAGTCAAAACACAGACTAAAAATGCTTAATATTATAAAAAATCACATATTGTTTAAGTCAAATCCAGTTAAAATAATCCATGTTGCACGCATCTAGCGCATCTTGCGAATTGCAGCATAATATTGGTGCATCATGTAAATGCATCGCAACGCCCATGGCGTTGCATTCCGGACACCGCATCAACGCATTATGCGCGCATTTTAAAACCAAGGTCAACTTGTTTAACTAAACGGACAAAACATGTCAATCCGAGAACGACCCTTTTATTAAACAGTTTAGAAATGACAACCCCAAACCAGATTATTTTTGTGTCGTTTTGCGGGTCATTTTAGGAATTGCCAGCCCTAGCAAGCATAAAATTTTAATCGTTTCAATTTAAAAGTTCATATTAATGAAACCTCACCCATTCATCTATAACAAGGCCTTCACCAACAATTTTCGTCCCAATTTCCTCTGGAGGTTTCTTGCGGGATTCAAGAGCAGCCTCTGCCTCAGCTAACCGCAGCTTCAGTTTTTCCAAGGCCTTCAATATATATACATATATATTATTTTAGTAATGATAGATGTCTTTTGGTGATATAAAAGAATGCATAATAATTAAACTTACGGGACTTGGATGTTCAACGTCTAGAAAAACAACTTGCAATATTTGTTCTACCGCCACTTGATCTTTCTGCTCATCAAACTGAGTCCACAAAATATATTCAATTAAAAACAACATAAGAGAACATAAAAACACGACAAAATAAGATTAGAAATTGTTTGTAAATCAATAACCCTAATTCAGAAAGACAAAAGCATTGGAGGTTTTATTACTCACTAGCTCAGGCACATAATCCATCATCCCTTTAACTTTCAGGCTCATGATTTTGAATTTCACCTTTCTCCTTAGATCCATTGGTCTTTCGTTGTTCTCTGGAGGCTCCACAAACTTAAAGACTATCCAAAAAAAAGATGAAACTCATAAGCAATATTCATAGAAACAGGCTAAATTTATAAAAAAAAATAAAAAAAGCTAAATTAACTGAATGGTTTTATATCTGCCAGACAAAATAATCCTTATTGTTAGAATGTATGATATTTATAACCTAAAAAGCATGTAAACACATCTTATTACCAGTTGCAATAATAGAGTCGCCAGGAGCAAGAATAGCACCAGGAGGACGCATGAAGCAGCTTTTTGGCGCGGTTGTTTGGAACTTTAGAAAACAAAAAAAAAACATTCATTAAATGGAGGAGTTAATGCTAAAGATGGATTTAAGTTTCAAAAAAGAACTAGTTTACTAAGTAAAACTTGGACATTATAGTTGTACAACTAAATAGAAGAATATAGAAAACTTCTAATAGTCTTTAATTAGTTTATAATCATACCTTGAAAGCTACATGAGACTTGCTGGTGTTCTTGATCTTAATAGCACTTTGGACTTGCTTACCAGGTTCATCTAGAAAGTTAAAAAGATGAAAATAGAAATAATTTAAACCATATAGATAAAGCTAAAAACACTAGCATGTTCAAGTCAATACATAAAGGTACAAAAGCACCATACCATACACATGTAAGCCAAAAACTAAAAATAAAATCGATTAAATCAATTTAAAGGAGCACCATGTGTCATGCCTAATGTTTAAAGATTGGGTCTAATCAGAAACATGCTTAAATGTGTTGGTTCCTGGTCACTCATGCATGTCTTTTGTGAGTGTAGCAACGATTATGGAAAGGTGTGTGCTATACGTGATGCATTTCTCGGTACCTCACTGGTCAAGAGTTGGGGTCACTCTTTAATGAGTCCATGAGGACGAAACCAATAACCCGTGATCATAAGCAAGATGGGATGACTGGTCCTTGGTGATTCATAAATGTTGCACAGTGCTTGCGATGAGTCCGTGACAACTAGCTCATGACTCATGAACATACAAGTTGGAAATAGCAATATGCTCCAAAAGGAAACATGTTTACCATTTATAGGCTATACTTGTTAACATGGTTTTAAAAAACGGTTGAGGCGTGCGCCTCGAGGCGAGGCGCCCAGAAAACGAGTCTGAGGCGCCGCCTCAGGGGATTGTTTTGTACTTGCGCCTCATATGACTGAGGCGTGCACCTCAGGTGCGCCTCATGTGCGCCTCAAGGCGCCTCAGGGGTTTTTCACTTTTTTTTTGATCTTTTAGACTTTTTGTGTCAGTTTCAAACATTTCATGTCTTTTTAATGTGTGTTTTTTGATGTTTTTGATGAATCCTATGATGAAATTAGTCTGTATTTTATTTTTTATAAGATATATAATTTTTATATTTATTTTTTAATTCCGCCTCGGGCTTACGCCTCGTTTCGCCTCGAGGCTTACGCCTCATGAGGCGAAGGGAAAACGCCTCGAGGCTCGATTCCGTACTTTTAAACCTTGCTTGTTAATCAAAGCTCATATATCAATAATGAGAAAGCTTTTTCTAATGTTAAACAAATCAAAGTCACATGAATACGTTCTAGTTTCTAGCATTGTCAATGATGTTAACTTGTTAATTGTAAAGATGTTAGATCTTTTAAACAATTATTAGTTCTTTGAAGTTTATTACTACTACCAGATGAAACCCAAACAAAAACAAAAGTCACTAACCCAAGTACCGCATCAACCACGGTCCACATGCATATATAGATAAAAAACTTTAACTTTTTTCTTGTGTTAAGAATGACTCATTCTATTTTCCATTTCCTTATACAATAGTAAAATACAATGGAGATTACCACACATGGTCATCATTTAGATTTGTTTTGTACATAGTTACATACAAACAATTTAATGGAAGGATGGCTACAAAGAAGTTTACAACATATTCTATGTTAATAATAGTTGTATTATCCTAGCTTAAAGTAACGATCGTGAACATGTGAATATCTCAACCGGAGAATCTACACTTATCAAATTGATGTTAGCAAGCTAGATTTATTAGCACAGACACAGTTAGTAATAGTACCACCTAAGCATTTCATAGAGCATCAGCTATTGTTTATGTGATTCCTTACATAAGCTAAAACGTAAGCACTAGTTTCGAATATTTTTTTACAAATGGACGATGATAAGTTGGTACACATTACAGCACTTGCTGGTACATGTGGCACATCAGCAGATTTCTTTCGTTTATACTGGACTGAACTTTTCAGGGGCTATGAATAGTTTACGTAGACTCCTAAAGTAGAAAGAAAAGGAGGTTCTAAAAAAAAAATTTTGATAAGTCAACTACTAGAAGTTTGAAAAAACCTGCACAGAGACCATTCAAATAAATATTGTTAATTCGCACCTGAGCTCTAGTAGAAGTATTGTGTCCAGTTCTCCCAATAACTAATTATAAACAGTGACGTAACTGCTAATAGGGCACAATATCATTAAACGCCTTGCATAATCTTCTGCAACATGCTTTCAAAGCAATATGAACCTCATTCCAATTAGAATAAAGTTTCAATTAATCAAGGGATTTCGGCTTCCAAGTTATGCACACCTTTATTATGTCACTTTAGTTATAAAATAAATAAAGACGCACTCCTCCCATCCTAGGAAACTCACAACAATTGGCTCATAACACATATAAACGACACATAATAATCATTACATTCTAAAACAAGTGTGTTAAACTAACTCTTTGTAGTCAAAGTAAAATCAACATAGTTGAACAAAGTCAATGCCACAAATATTTCATACTCACCACAATAGACACAAATTGGTATCTAACTATAAACAATGAAAGAATAATTGGGCAATTTTCTCGTCAAGGAGGATTTAACTTTAGTTTTTTTTATCTTTGAAGAAAATGGTCCAATACATATAGTCCCTGGTATTTCTACTTGTCTTATTTGTCATTGTCCTTCATCTTTCCATTTTCTCCAGGTTGTTTCTTATTTTAAAGATTCTGATGCTCTTTACTATGTTTTCCTTCAATAATATTTGAATTGCCAAGCCTATAACTAAAACCTACAAGTCATAGCCCATATTGATTGAATGATTGGTTATAGTTGATGCCTTGCTGAGTTTGAACTTTTTCAGCTAATAAACATGGTAGAAGACCACATTCTCATAACCATGAGGCTTGCCCAAAAAAACATATCCAACACCTAGCACCTGACCCTGTGTTGCTTCAGGCAATCAGGCCCAAAATTACACACTCACAAACTCTTGCTTTCATTCATGCTTCAAAGACTCACATAAATAGACCAAAGAAAACATGCAATCATCCGTCACTACTCCTACAAAATAGACCACTACTTAACATCCACTACTCCACTAGTAAGACTAATTCAAAATGAAAACTTGATACACAATTTAAATAAAACATATGACTCAAATACTAGACCTGTGACCCGACTCAACCCATCAAGATTAACCTAACACCCTGAGCATGTATCAAAGACTAATGAACTTGGTACAGATGCACATCTAATTTTCAACTCCAATGTTTCTAACATCTCCCTTGAATAAGTCACATGCTCACACCTCACAACTAATTAACAGTTTAATGCCTAATGAAGTCATCTAACTTCACCTAATCTGCTAATCTACCATCTCCCTCATTAACTACTTCTTTCACTCGAAAAAACTTCACAATACAAGTACCGTAAACCCATTAAAAACAGAAATCATAACCTAGTTACACTGATCATATTATCATAACAAGGAGAACAAATCCACCAGTAGCTGATCAAATCGACATAGCATCACCAAATTCACCACAATCACTCTCACAAATCAGAAAATCCAAGAGCTAATGTTGCTAGATCTCTCTATCTTCAACTAAACCAACATTAAACACGGAAATCTTCAAATCAATCAACAAATTCACTCAGATCTCATCGAATACAACAATTAACACCAAAACACCATCAGTAATCGGAGAAAAAAAGGATCGTAGCAAACGCGAGAGTTCTTACAGGGGAAGTAGAGCTTATTCCGCGGATCAAGGCGGAGACGACGTCGTGTCGGAAGCAGAGATCTAGCGACGGATGAAACAGAGCTGGAGCTATGACTATTATTATTATTATTGCTGTTGTTGATGTTATTCTGAGCGTTGTAGCCTTCGATTTGGTATGAAGAAGACGATGAAGGTGTATGTGGGGTGCCACTGTTGGTGTTTCGAAACGGTAGCTTGAATAATCCCCAAACTTTGCTGCCACCACCGCCACCGCCACCACCGCCGCCGTCCGACGGGTGTCTATCGTCAACGATGGCCATCTCCGGTCGATCAGATGAGCACAAGCGTGATTTTAGTATTGAAAACAATATCTCTCTCTCTATTTTCTGTGTGTCTGTGTGTGAAGATGATTTCTTTACTCTCTTAGATGTATTTCTCTTGCCCCCTATAGAACTGATTGATTGTGAATTTGAACACTTAAGTTTGGGTTTTGGGATTTTATAATCTCTTATAAATTCTTTAGTGGCGGTAGATTGATGAATTGTGTTCTGAAGGGCTTTGGTAAGGGTGGGATTGGTGTCACCGGTATCAGGTGGAGTTAATAGGTGTGGTTAGGGCTGCAAACGAAACGAACGGTTCGTGTTCGTTCATTAAGATATAAACTTGTTCATGAACTGTTTACGAACACTTACCGAACGGGTTTTTTTGTTCGTGTTCGTTCATTAAGGAAATGAACATGTTCATGAACTATTAACGAACACTTATCAAACGCAAACGAACACAAACAAGATCAAACAAAAACGAACAAATGTTCAGGAATATGACGAACACAAAGAACTCAAAGAACACAAACGAATACAAATGATCACATATTTATTTTAGAATAAAATCAACATTTTATCATAATATTTACCAAAAATAAATAAACACGTAACATAAATATCCAAAAACACTTGTTATAATTGTCATAAAAAAAACTAACACAAAACTTAATAATATAATCAAACACATTAACGAACATAAACGAACACGTTATCGAACGTTCACGAACGGACATTAACGAACATAAATGAACACATTATCGAACGTTCACGAACATAAATGAACGAACACGGCTTGTGTTCATGTTCGTTCGTTTAACTAAACGAACGGAATTTTCTTGTTCGTGTTCGTTCATTTACTAAACAAACGAACATAAACGAACTTCCAGCCGAAAAGTTCACGAACTGTTCGCTGAACGTTCAGTTCGTTTGCAGTTCTATGTGTGGTATGTGAGTTGTTTTGGGGATAATTAGATGAATTATGAAAAAGGTGACAATTGATTGAATTTTTGTATTGTATGGGCGGTGAATGGTGAATAGTTAATCTTAGGATGTTTTTATTTTTGCTACAAAACTTTTCTGTTTTCTCGATTAATCATATGATGTGTGTTCACTTCAATTGCAAACTGACATTCCTCATTTACAGACAGAAATAAACCTTAAGAGCATGAGAGAGAGAAAGAGAAGAAAGATATGCTACCATTCCAGTAAGAACCGTAGCTTAGGACAATTCAAACGATAACACCAAGTAGTCATGATGGCAGCATCTTATGTTCAAGTAAGAGTAACATCCAGACGATAGTGGAGGTGAAGTTGATGATTTTGTTATTTATATAATTCATTCTACTCCTATACTCACTATTCTGTAAAGGTTTCATTTAATTAATCATATAATTTATTTATCTTTTAATTATCTTCTTCATAGATTTTTCTTGATTTATTTCTTCATGAAAACCTAAACTTCTTTTGTTACCGAAATCTGCTTTATCTATATTTATTCAATCTTGAATGTTTACTTGTTAACTTTTTTATCTTAAAATCAATATACTCATATTGGTAACAGGTTCATATTTATTCTATATAGGTGATTTTCTATATAGGTGATCTTAAAAATCAAGGACTTAAAACTCGGAACGTAAGGTTCAAGTTTAGATAAAATATAATCAAAATTAACTCTTTCATCAAAACCTATCAAAAATTCCCTATGTAACAGAATATTTAGGTGAACTATCATTTTGCAAAAACCTCAAATACAATTCATTTTATTCCTTCATTGACAAAGATAAGCATCCTCAATATTCCATCAATATAGTTTATTATATAATAGATATGATTGCTAAGCATCTGTTTAAGGCTCAGTAGTTTTATGGTTTTGGTTTATTTCATCCTCTCCGAATAGTCTAGTTTTAATTCAAAAACTGAACAAAATCTTTGAACGAAACATATAAGAAAAAAACACTCGCATCACAAAAACTATTAAAAGGACTCGTAACAAAACAAATGAATGATGATACAACGAGCGAATTCTAGAAACAACTTTTTTCCATAATATATTTTGATACATATATTGTAATTTTCCGTTTAAGGGTTTAACCAATTATCTCTTCATTGGTTATATAGGAAGAAGACACTACAGATATACTTGAAGGGGGGCATAAGTGTGGGGGTAAACTTTTGAATTAGAAAAGGTAATTTAGAAATTTGTATACCGTGCATAGTTAAGGGGTGTAAAATGAATATTACACCAAAAAGTAGCTTTTAGCAGCTGGATATTATTATCTAATTAATCATGATGATGGTCCCACGTGTCCGCGTGTTTGTTTCCACGACTGAAACGGCGTCGTATGGTACATCATCAAGCCTGAAAATGTCAAACATGGACGTTGACTTCTATCCAAATTTTATTTCAAATATGAACGGAGGTTTAATTATTCGTTCCAGAATAAAACAACAAAAAAAGGCGATAGTGAAGGTAAATATAAGAATAAAAGAATCTAACTGAGTAATGTTAAATACTAGTGTTGCTATATTTATATCACCCCCAAATTAAATATATCACCATTAAAACTCAAATGGTTGTTTAAAATTCAAAAAACAATAAGATTTAACATAATATGTAAATAGTTGTTTCATCTTATACTAAACGCTTGTTCAAGGCCGGCCCGACAGTATATATGGGCCAAGCTAGGGCTTGGGGTCTCCCATAAATTAGGGCCTTCAATTCTGAAATATAATGTGCTATGTTGGGTTTGAATTAGTTGGCAAGATTTACTCTATTGGGCCTCGAAATAAAAAAATACAGATCCTCTCAACTCTCGAGTCTCGTCCTCAAAAGTAACACAGGGACGTGAGCGACGATTCAGAAGACTTCTTTTTAAATTTTTTGTTCTTGTCTTGAGCGCTATTGCAATATTATCAAATACAAATCGCAAGAAATGCCATGGGTCAAAGACATAATTATGGTATATGGGCAGATGGCGATTATTGTACCTGCAAATCGATAAACCTCACTCGCTAACTTTCAATTCGAAGTTCATATTCAGCTTTAATGGCGACGATTACTGTAATCTGGTTTGGTTTTGATCATGAATCACAACAAGCCCTGCAATTTCAATCGAAGATTACGCTAATCTAAGATTCTTTCCTAAGGACCAGGAGGCATGGGCAACTACTACTCAACGGGTTGGTATATGCTTTGCTATTTCAATCGCAATTAGGGACTTTTGAGTTTGATCTTTCTGATTTGAGTTTGGTTCTTTCTATTTGACTATTTTCACTTCTATTTGATGCTTTAAATTTGAAACTACATTGCTTGTTTCTATCTAGTTGTTTGTCATGCTACTTGGTAAGTTCATTAATGTGCACATTGCTAGTTGGTGTTTGCTATTACCTATTGCTACTTGGTAAGTTGTACCATGCTATTTCAAAATCCCATTTGGTGCTTTGAATCTGAAATGTTTGAATTAGGTTAGATAGCAAGAATCAAGAGTTACAACTTAGAACTTATAATAATCAGACACTATCTGAAAGTTTAAATCCGATTCAACAAAAAGGGAGAAAAAGACTAGACTTGAAGCTTTAAATGAATTACTAAAATTATTATTAAGTTCATCATTGTTGGTTTTATTATTGCTCGTCATAAGTTCAGATAAAAGAGTATGATTTATATTAACTCATTTTGAAGGGGCACCAACTTTTTGGTTCGCTTTAGACCTTCAAAAACATTAAGCCGGCCTGCGCTTGTTTTGCTTGTTTTCAAATGTCTATTTACAGGCGGTGTATGATTAGACCGGGAGTGACGTGGGTAAGTCAACCCATTCATACTTTAGATGGTTTAGTTGTACTATAGAATATATACACTTTTTGTTTGTTTGCTATTGTTGTTGGTGAATCCATATTTAATTAAAGTCACATATTTAATTAGTTATAAAAGATAAACATACGACTTAAAGTACTTAAAACTATATATATGTTCATAAGTATGTATCTTAAACACTTAAATCAACCAACAAAATTGCACAAATTAAGCAAAAGTATCGTGGCGGATGTCGAAAAAAAGTCGTGAATAGACCGCCAAAGGCCTTGAATCAATCTAAGACTTTGGCGAAAATGCTATGAACCGGACTTGAGCCCAAACAGCCCTGTTAAGATGGCCAAAAAATTAAAAGGAATTAGAAACATCCCTTGATATGATGTAGCGGAGGAAAGCAAATACGGCATGAGAATATTAAAAGTGTGTTGGTCTTCTTCTCTTATTTTCACGTCTGTATCCGATTTCCCTTCCCCTTCTGTTTAGTTTCATTGTAAGTAGTCATTGAATCATTAACAAGCTCGTTGGTTACAACTAAATCGATTTTAATCCCTATTGTCTCCTTTCATAACAAAAAATACGGATCTATGATCAATGTATGGTCGAATCATGTATCAGGCGCCTAAGGAATAGCATACAAAAGATGGTTCAGTAACAAAACAATAATATCATGATCGAGTTGTACATCCACAATTAACTCTCTAATCTTATGACCAAAAAAATAAACCTTTTCACATAATACATTATACATGGAATGATGATGAAGGCTGTAGCGGTCAACAATGTAGTAAATGTTAATATTAAACTAAATTTGTTTATTTATTAAGTATAAGGGTTAGAAGTGTCATTATTACAAGTTAGGTAGTTAAAGTTAGTTAATGGCGGTTATTTAACCCGCCGGGTCATAAACGGGTTGTGGTCTTTACCCGTTATAAATTGTACCTATAAATACATTGGTATGTATCATTTGAAGTGTGGTAATTCAAGGATTTCAAGTTTGTGTATCTATCTTGTTCATATCCTTCAATTGTTATTTGCTCTTTGATTACCAACAGTGGTATTAGAGCGGTTCTCTCAATTCGACCGAGCAATCATCAAACATTAGAAGCATCAATCGAACAACCTTCTCATCTTTGTTCGTTTGATTGATTGAGTGCGACTTGAAGTCGGGAATCATCAATCACAAGAGAGATTGCGGGGAACTGGAACAAAAATAAATCAGGCGCGATCGAAAGCAGACCCGTCGTATTCTTGTTCACATTTGTTGTTCGGACCACAAAGAAGGAAAAGACAGACCCAAGGGATTTCTGTTTGGAATCATAGTCGGTAAATTGAAGGGGCTGTTCATCTTCATTGATTGGATTTTTCAATTAATTGGAGGGTGTTTAGTGGGTTCTAAACATAGAAGCATCCCTCGAAACAAGAAAAGAAGGCCGAAAGATGTTTATAAAGGCAGATTAAAAAGGAGGTTGAGACCTTTTGGTCTTTGTGGTACTTCTCCACCATCAAAAGTCGCAAAAAAAGGGTCTAGGTTCTGTTCTTGTTTTTAAAGTATTTTATATCACAGATTGTGTTTAAGAATACCAAAAGTCAAGAACATTTTTTTATAAAAACATATATGTTTTGAAAGTTTTCAAAACAAGTGAAAAAATTAAAGTTTAGAATAGTTGGTTTGATTTATTAGGCAACCGATAAACTCATGTACTATTGTGGGTAGACACGAATAATTGGTTTTGATTATGCAACCGAAACCCGTATACTATTCTTGGTATTAGAATAGTTGGTTTAGACAACCAAAATAAAACCGTGTACTGTTATTGGTAGAAACAGTTCGTTAGCCCGTGTACTGATAGAAACAGTTGGTTTGCTCGGGTACTGTTGAGAACAGTTAATAAACCCGTGTACTGTCAAGATCAGTTGGTTAACGCGCCTACTGTTGTCATTTGAAACAGTTGGTTTATATTTGCCTTACAAAACCCGTGTACTATTCTCGGTATATAATGGTTGGTTTTGATTCACACTGTGAACCGTTGTTATTAATAGTTGGTTTTGAAACCTGTGTACTGTTAAGGTCGGTTTTTTTTAGTCACATTGTGATAGAAAAACCCGTGTATCGTTGTTGTTGAAACAATTGGTTTGCTTATAACCTGTGTATTGTTTCTGAATTAACCGTTGGTTTTGGTTCGTCCTAAGTTCATAGGCAACCGAAAAACCCATGCACTGTTCTTGTGGAAAAGAATTGATTAATTTGATTCGAAAGTATAGAGTTGTTATCAAATTAATCATAGTTAAAGGTTGATATCGATTTGATCCGATACTAGTATAGTTGAAATCAAATTCGATCCGAAGCCAGTAGTAGTCAATCTATTATGATTGGGAAAAAGAAGACTCGAAAAATGGTTGAGTCCAAAGATAAAGAAGTTGTAACTTCAAAGGAAGGAGGGACATCAATGAATTTTCAATGCCCCATGTTAAACTCCACAAATTACACCATTTGGGCTATAAAGATCAGGTCGATCTTTAACGTCCATGGAATTTGGAAAGCTGTTGAACCAAAAGCGGGAACTGAAGTTGATGAGAAAAAGAATAATACAGCAATTGCATTGCTATACCAAGCAATTCCAGAAAATATGATATTGCAAATTGCTAATCTTACTTCAGCCAAAGAAATTTGGGACGCATTGAAAGTTCGACATGTAGGAGTTGATAGAGTTAAAGAGGCTAGGTTACAAACTCTTGAGTCAGAGTTTGAATCTCTAAGAATGGGTGTTAACGAATCACTTGATGTCTATGTTGGGAACATTAGTGAGATTGCATCACAAGCAAGCAATCTTGGGCATATCATGAATGATAAGAGACTGGTTTGGAAACTACTTGGTTCGGTACCTGAAAAGTTCATTCAGATTGTTGCTGCGATCAAGCAGTTTGTTGATCTTGGTACAATGCCATTCCAAGAAGTAGTGGGAAGATTGACGGCTTTTGAAGATGTGAACATTGTGGTCATGAAAGTTCAAATCAAGAAAAAAAAAGTCGTGGTCAAGGCAAGAATGGAAAGACATGGAGGAATAAAAAAGGAAATCAAGTCCATCAGAATAAAGATCACATCAGATGTTTCAAGTGTAATAAACTTGGATGTTTCAAGCATGAATGCCCAAAGTGGGAGAAAAAGGAGGAGGCAAATCTAATTCGGGAGGAGGATGATGAACCAACACTACTTTGATGGAAATCGGATCTCAAAGGATGAAGACCTCGCTTAAACTAAGTTTAGTTTAAGAGGGAGTGTTAATATTAAACTAAACTTGTTTATTTATTAAGTATAAGGGTTAGAAGTGTCATTATTACAAGTTAGGTAGTTAAAGTTAGTTAATAGCGGTTATTTAACCCGTCGGGTCATAAACGGGTTGTGGTCTTTACTAGTCATAAATTGTACCTATAAATACATTGGTATGTATCATTTGAAGCATGGTAATTCAAGGATTTCAAGTTTGTGTATCTATCTTGTTCATATCCTTCAATTGTGATTTGCTCTTTGATTACCAACAATAAAGACCTCAGTGTAAGAATAAATAAAAATGAAATTATATTTTATTAAGTTGGTAAAACGTTGGTTAAATGATAGAAGATATACACATGCAAAAATTAGAAGATGCCTCTAACATGGGAATTTGTTTTCATACTTAAGTGATAACTTCATTTTATGATGTAGACCTTTAGAACATGTTGATATGAGATGTTTCAACAACTAAACCACAACTAACTAGTACGTTAAAAACTTACCTAAATGAAATTCTCACACGGTTATACGACAAGGATGGAGACTTTACTTCACAAGGATATGGACTAGCCTAGACCAAAGGCAGTTGGGTCGCCAAACCCTACCCATGGGAAGGACTGTTATCCTTTCTCATCCTAGGCACATGTAAAAAGAATATGCAAGCATCATGGCACCACGGATGAGGCGCCAGCGGAAAGGAGGATGTCACATAACAAGATGTGCTTCTACAAAAACTTTGTCCGGCCAGTTTTATTATAACAAGTCAAAGTCAACAACTATCCTAGATAGGTCAGGTAACACACACGCTACAAAAACCAAATCAAATTGTAGATAAAGGTTAACTTATTATACAAGAATGGGTGTCATTCTAGAAACGACGTTACATGAAGATCAGCTCCCCCAAATAAGAAAGAACGAGATTGCAAGAGAATCTACAGTGTATCGGACCCTACATTACAAATAGGATATCACATGTCAGGTTTGATTCATTCACATCCACTTATGCTCATTCTTACTTATCTCTTTCAAATCATCATTTTCTTTCTCTCTAAAGATCTATACCACTAATTCTCCCGCCGGAGGCCCTTTCCTATGATAAGACCAACGATGTTATTTTTCTTAACAAATGTGTTTCAGGGTATGTCTGATGACTTATTCCCTTTGTACATATAGACTTTCAAAATTTTAACATTTTAGATATTTAGTGAAAGATTTGAGGAAGGGCTTAGTAAATGGTGGAACATAAATCAATCTAGCTCTTCATCTCTCTCAATGACATCATCCTGTTTAAGGGGTAAACAAGCGGAACCAAGCTCAAAACATTAGAGCTCAAGCTCGGCTAATTTAGAAAATGTATTTATATAATTTGAGCTCGACTAGTTTATTATTTATTGATTATTTCAAGAGTAAATTACACGGATGTTCCCTAATGCTTATCCAAAATTCATTTTCATCCCTAGGTTTAAGAAATTACATATTTACTCCAATTGTTTGAAGAAATGTAACACTTTTAATCCACGGGATGGATGTCTATTAAAAACTTCCGTTAAGTGGATAAAATTTACTATTTTACCACTTTAATTGAAAAAGAAAAAACAAAGAAAAAAGGACATAGATATATAACAAGACCATTTTTTAGTAAAGTTAAACAAATGAAAAGGCAGCCCACACAAGCTCTCATCGGCAAACTCACACGGCCAAGTGATTTTCCGACAATGACATGAATCTCGCCGTAAACCACTAATTCCAACCACTTTACTGGCCATCCCCCTTCACAAACTATTTCCATGATTTTTCAGGTGCAATAGACTTTCAAAACCACTCTCTCCCTCTTAATTTCCAGCTACAACCTCTTGTTTTACACAACACCATTGATGGAGAGTTTCCAATGATCATATCTAACATGTGACTAGTTTGTGATCATTTTTGGAGACTGTTTGACGTGTTTCAAGCTGTGGTGGTTTTCAATATATGTAGGAAAATCAGTTTCATCTTGTGATGGGTTTCATAGTGGCATAGAGCGGTAGGAGAACAATGGACACTAGAGAAACATACTGGAACAATCTATTAGGGGAAACAAAGAGGCTTTGTTGTGTTTCGTGTTCGCCAGCAAATATGTTGGACATTAAAGTCGTCGTGGATTTGCCAGCAATGTTTGAAGCTCGGATCGGTTTGGCTTGTTCAACCGGAAATCGAAGGGGGGACTAAATTGAGCAGCCCCAGATCGTTTTGTATTGGTCCAACCGGCCAGTTCATCCTAGTTCGATGGCGGACCAGATTTTGGGTATTTTTAATTTTTTCGTTAATATTTTGGATTTTAATATGTTTAGCGGGTGAGATGATCGATAAATTGGAGTGTTGGACGTAAAATTATGGTTAAGATTAATATATAACTATATAATACACATATAAAATACTTATATTAAATTATATATAAACTATATATAATATCACATATATATATATATATATATATATATATATATATATATATGTAACATTCCTGAAGGACTCAAAGCTTCAACTGGACAGTGGGGGCTCGAAGGCGGTAGCCCTTAGTGGGGTCCAAAAGGAAAATTTAAAAAATATTAAATTCAGGGCCGATGTGCCCGCATCAGAAAGGAATGCAGGGCACATCGATTAGGCTAAAATATCAATGCGAAGGCAACATGTGTCTAATGACTATGAGATGAATATTAACACACGTACTTTGATGCGGGCCAGTGATCTGGCGACAAGTGTCGGCCAGGTAGCACGTCAAGACGATGTGGCCCACTCATCCTAGCGATGGGGGGCACATCGACAATCAAAACTCAACTATAAAAGGAAGCTCGGGTGAGCCTTCAAACTCAAAATCTCTCTTATCTCTCTCTCAAATCTCACCTAATTTAACTCATTTTTCATACTACAATCATTATAAGCAAACCAGAGTTGTTGCACGAAGAAACGACACCGTAAACAAAGTCTTAATGCTTTAGAATCTGATCTTAAGTCGAAGTGATGTTTGCTTAGGAACTACCTTCCTTATTTCTAGGATATTATTTGCTCAATCGCTCGTAACAAGGTGAATACAATGACCTTTCTATAAACCAAAAGGTTATTCTCATGTATTATGAAAATTGCATACATGAAACAATGAATCCTTAAATAATGACTCATATTCCATGAATAAGACATTTATACTAGAAGTATATATATAGTTTTACTAAATTTATATTTCTGAGATGGGTGAACATCCCATACTAGGACTGGTCAAGCTCTTAGTCTAGATTTACGAGGTCACCGTTGAAAAATAGACTGCCTGAGCCATAAAACCAGAAATATATGAAGAGTGAACTCCACAGTTGAGGTTAATTGCTAAATGTATAGTTTGTCTATGAAAATTATAATTTGAGATTCTAAATAATATGCATACTTGAAATGTTTTAGAGTCAGTTAATTACGTGTATTCACCAGCTTTTGGTGATAAATGTTTTCAAAATCTTTTACATATAAACACATATAATATATATTTGCTTGGGTTAGGGCCCAAAGGATGTTGACTTCCTAGTCCTGGATAACACAGATAACTGTACATATAGACCAATTGAATTGTTAAAAAGATCACGACTATCTAGGCATATAAATTTGTTGTGGTTGTATATTTGCTAATTGATGTTTGTAAACCTAAAATCCGATTGTTTATAATGGGTTTTAAATCTCTTTTTAAAATATATGAAATATTAAAAGTATTGTTGTAACATTAATGTAACACATTTTATGATAAATATGATTTTGACATAAATTCTTGCTAGGTAAATTATTTTGAAACTACGAAACGAATGATCGAAACCAACATATCACACGACTCGAAAGTGTTGGAAACCTGGGTGTGACATATATTTATGACGTCATGCGGTTTTTAATTATGATCAGACCTGCGGACTAGTAAAACGTCTGGTTGACTGGTTCGCCTTCCGATCTGGTTTTGAAGACATTGGTTGTAAAAACTAAAGAAGAAAGGAAAAAGCTGAAGCAAAGTCCCAACGTAATGTGATCACATCTTTTGAATATTTAATTATTATTATTTTTTACTTATTACTTTTAGTTTTAATTCTTAATTTGGCGTGAGTCCCATTAGAAATTGAACTTCTATTTCTTATTAAAGTTAGGGTTATAATCATCATTTATAAAAATTTAACTGACATTCATATTAGGGACTAAAAGTGTTACGCTTCCTCAAACAATTGAACTAAACATGTAGTTTTAAGATCATGGGGACGAAATATGAAATTTAAGTAACCTTAGGGACCATCCATGTAATTTACTCTTATTTCAAATTTTACTTATATACGTTAAATTTATTCTTTATACATTTAAGAATATAATTCTATCTAAAATTCATTTATGTTATACAATCATTTTATCTATACATAATACTATTATTATTATGTGTGTGTATATATATGTGTGTGTATTACTCGGCTAGAAACCTGTGTATTACACGGGTTGAAAATATAAAAAAGATATAACTTATAAATGTATATATACTTTTTAGAGTGAATTATCATTTTCCTCCCTGTGATTTGATCACATTTGTCATTTTATCAAAAAAAGATTTTTTTGCATCTGGCTCCCACGGTTTTCAAAAATTGTCATTGCAATCCAAAGAAGTTACGTTCGTTAATTCAAAATGTTTAACCATCTATCATTAAAAGGGGCAATTATATAATTTTGCATATAAAGACAAAATCTTAATTTATGTTAGTGTATTGGTGTTAAACTTCCATTCACGTGTTATTGTTTCATTCACGAAACCTAAATCGAACATTTCATCTTGAAACCTTTCATCATAACTGAATCACAAGATTGTCGGCTTCATTGGAGGGGAAGAAGAATGGACCTTCTTTATTGTGGCGATCAGGGACCCACTACGAAATGATTGTATAATAGAGGTCATCGCCTCTAGTCACAATTTCCCTTATATTGTGATTCAGTTCCACTCGATTATGGTTATGTAACCAAGAGATTTTGTTTGTAGTTTAAAGAATAAATTTTGCAATTTTATATTTAACAATTTAAATTAAAGAAGTTAACTTTTTGGCCAAATTATTGATTCAGTTCCACTCGATTAGATTTTAATAATATAAACTATTACTCATTGGCCGTTAATAATTCAAACTATTAATTTGGCTTGTGATAATCCCAACTTTTATTTTTATTACCAATGACAATTTCAATATTATAATTATTGTATGTTATTTCATTTCGCTTTTAATCGTATTGTGAGAACAATCAAGTGCAAATTAACCATGTATACTTGATGATTATGTAATTGAGATTGTCATTGGTCATAAAAAGTGAAAGTTTGAATTATCACTAGTCAAATTAATAGTTTTGATTATCAATAGCTAATGTGTAGGATTATCAAAATTTAATGTCTTTATTATATACTACAGATATTAAAACAAAATTATATAGACTCATTTGAGTTTGAAAATCTAATCAAACTTGATATGTGAATCACTGAAGCTCGTGCTCAGGGTTTTTTATTAAATGAGATTTAGTATAAGCTCGAGTTTTAACTCAAGTTTTTTTTATCCAACCGGTCTTGTGCAGTTCACAAGCGGTGTGGGTCGATTAGCCCCTAAATTTTCGCTCTTTAACCTCATACAACTTTGACAAAAGCAAACACAATTGTTTGGGGCCATTGTTAAAAGAACATCTGGCAATGCAAACTCATACTTCAACCCATGAATTTGACGTTGGATATATTAGCCCGTGATTTGACGTTGCATGACATATATATTACAAATGTTAATTATTTTGAAACCATGCATATGAATAAGATATGATTTTGAAATAAATGAATAAGTTATTATAGAAACCCGTGAATTTAATTAATAATTAATTGACTAAAAGGGTACGTGGCTATTTTATTACGGATGAGTACAGCTAATGATGTATTATGGTACGACATTTTAGACCACCTCCACCGCCCACATCCCGCCGGATAACGATGTATTAATGTGACTGTTACCTTGATGTCACTAAGATAACCAAACGTTAAGAAATGAAGCATGCCTAAAAACCTTATACTGAAATTTTGATACATTGTATATAATTGACATATACATATATAAACATATGCACCCGCGCGTATATCTGTAGATATTTGTTTCGAAACCAATAATACGTTCACTGGCGGAGCTTGAAACTTTCTGCGGCCGAGTAACAAGTACAAATGAAATGATTATGTGTTTTTAAAGAAATATTTTAATGGTTAAGTAACGTGTTTCACAATTTTTATGTTAAGGATGAGTTTAAATACTGTAAAGCGTAGTTTGTGATGTATTTATTATAAAAATTTTAAATATCATTGTTAAAAATATGAATTTTGTAATTCTTGTGACTCTTAACATATTTTTTGTTTTTAAAAATATATAGGGGCAGTTACTATATAAAGTTTAATTTTCTTACGAAGCGTACGAAGTCACTAGAGTATGTAATTAAGTATAAAATGTACATAGTTATACAAATTATATTCATAATTACGCTAGTTATAACTATTACAACGCAAAGTAAAAGTAACCACATTATAAAAATAATTACGCAAGTTATATTTATAATTACGCAAGTTATATGATAATTACGCAAGTTATGTTTATAATTACACAGTTAATAATCACGCAAGTTATACGCACAACACATAAACATGTTAAAAATAGTGTTGATTTTTTTTTTTTAAAAGTATAGCAATACTATACTTATATTAAAGATGATAAAATGCTCTATTTTATGCGGTGATTTTTTTTAAAAAAATAATGTCATATAAAAAAGTTTATGCGTTTAAAAAAACGAGAAAAATTTAAAAAAAAAATCAACAATTGTAGACTATTTTCGAATTTACCCTTGCAGCCATATTTTTACGTGATTATGTCAGCTTAAATCTGAACCATTTACCTCTTAAATCAATAATTGTTATCATTTCGTACACTTCGTACGAGATTATCATTTTGTACCTTAAATTTTTCCGGTATATCTATATATTTACCGAAAGAAGAATGAATCTTGTGAGCAAGGAGTTGACATCTTCGAAAGAAATTACGATGCTTGACTAAATGAGGTAGCTTCTTAAAATATATTAATCGTTTTGACACGTAGAAAAACTGTTATTAAAGTCAAAAAGCGTTGCTAAAAACTATATAATTAGTCATATAAATGTGCTAGAGGTTATCCAACATATATATATGTTACATAAAATCTTTCATGAAGGACACGTACCCATAGAGATTACAAAATGGACGGCTACCTATCTCAATCCCATTGACTTTTATTTTTCTTCATCCATATATATGTGTACAACCTCCATTCCACAAACAATCATATTTCCCTCAAAGTTATATTAGACTGGTAGAGTTATAAGTTTTTGTCGCTATACAGCCGCTAATTTTGCTATCGTTTTTGTTTGTTACGAATTTCAGTAGCTTTTGTTTATTTTGGTAGAAGCGTGATACGGTAACTATGGGAAGAACACCAGATAGTGAAAAAAATGGTGGTTTAAGAAAAGGTCCATGGACGACGGAAGAAGATCAAAAGCTCATTGATTACATTCAGAAATATGGTTATGGAAATTGGAGAACTCTTCCTAAGAATGCAGGTATATGTTACTTTAGTTCGTTAGTTTCTCATTTTAATCTACCACCTGTTGGTTAATTTCATAACTAGAAATGAACTATTTTTTCTTTTGGAAATTTGCAACAAGGATCAATATTTGTGTAAAGAAAACTATATAGTCAAAGGCACATAAAACAAAACTAGGCTAAACTAACTAAAAACAAACATGGACATGTCTAAAACTACTAGATATCTCTCGATTATATTGTGCGTTCTGCTTAAAAATGATGCATTTTGAGTGTCATACGCACAGTCGGCAGACTCGCCTCTTGTTCTGAACGCTTTCGACGACCTCACTAGTATAAAAAATTCAATAACATTTTAGAACTGTAGTAACAGTTGGTCTTTATTATAATGTGTGTGTGTCGGAACCATAATTTTCTTTGTGAAAACTGAGTTTTGAACCTTTTTAATTGTAGTTGTCGGAAATAAACATCTTTGCTGACCCAACCAAGAAGTATTGTTATGAAAGATATGACTTTTTATATATTTTTCACAAAAAATGATAGTGTTTAATAGGTTTTTCATTTAATTTGACTAAATGTAGGTCTTAAAAGATGCGGAAAAAGTTGTAGATTAAGATGGACGAATTATCTTAGACCTGATATCAAAAGAGGCGAGTTCTCCTTTGATGAGGAAGCAACTATCATTCAACTTCATAGTATCTTGGGAAACAAGTAAGTGGAAGTACTTCTCAACCTTCTAATCGATGGTTCTCTAAATATTCTTCTAGACTTTATAATTTACATGTTATTTGTTGTCTAATCATTATAATGTTTGGTTGTTGAATAGATGGTCCACTATTGCATCTCGTTTACCTGGAAGAACAGATAATGAAATTAAAAACTATTGGAACACCCACATTAGGAAAAAACTTATTCGAATGGGAATTGACCCGGTTACTCATAAACCTCGAGTTGATGTTTCATCCATTTTAAGCTTCTCAGGAATTCAACCGACGGTTGAGCTGTTACAGTTAGCTGCTACATTCCTTGCAGCGCAAGGCAATCAAAACGTAGAATTCAATTATCCAAATTTTCAACAAAACCATTTTGAAAATACCCTACAAGTTCAAGAAAACAATCATCATGTTCAAGACCAAATCCTAATTCAAGATATGATCCCAAATTGCTCCCCATTGAGTACTCTTTCATGTGGTGTTACATATGCTAGTGAATCTTCTTCCAAGATCATGGAACATGATGCGGACCAAAATATTTTGAATTTGAAACCCAATATATGTCAAACATTCACCTTAGATGATTGTCATCGTATGGAACCTCTATCAAAATTCAATAACAAATTTGGTGTCATGTCGAGTTTCTTACCTTCATCAACATGTACACCTTCGTCAAGCAGAACTCCGAATTCGGCTTACATTAACGAAAGCAATGTTGAAGAAGCTAGAGACATATGCTATTGTAGTAACATGTTCAAGTATGAATTCCAAGAAGTATTGGATAATAATGTTTTTATGTAACTTTTTATTAACATTTTAGTATAAACTAGAATTGTTTCCTTAGTCCATTTTTTGAGTATCTAGATTTTAATAGCTCTTAAATGTTTTTACCAGACTAGTTTGTGCGAAGTTTAGTTAATAAAATACAAGTCTTGTGATTTTATGATTACGTACCCTAACCTCAAAAATCGATGTGGGTCGCATCATGGTGGTTAAGGAATCAACCAATGTATTTGACTCGGTTCGGGAATGGATTTGGGGGTCGTGACTAGGTTATGTAATAGGTAATGTGGTCCTAGGTTATGCATAGTCTGATCAATTACGCTTAAAGTATGGTTAGTCATCCAAATCGAATCTTGGTGATGATTATCCATTTCTCAATCTTATTCCTAGTCAAACATCTAAGCTTGTCTAGATAATCGATATCATCAAGAATTACAAGTACTATCGTATAGCCAAAGACTAGACTAAACTTAGTTGAGTTATCATGATCATTTTACAAGGTACAGTAAACTCTACTAGTCTAACTGGTAATAAAGGAGAATGCCACAATATGCAATATGTTGGTAGGGGTATAATTGAATTCTTATATACTTAATGGGTGTGAGAACCTCGCTAGGATCCATTAGGTGGTAATGCTTAGCGGGATGCATGCCCCTGTGATAGTATATCCATGCGACACACCTATATCTATACGACAACCGGGGGGATGCAGTCCATTACTAGTGAGTTGTTATGGAAGCCAAGAAAGGCACTAAGCCTTTGGGCAAAGTATAATCCATATTATGATGCATACTAATCTGTTTGTTTATAAATTGTGTCTCATGAGCCCACCAACATTATTTTTTTAGTATACTTGTGTATGTAGTTGAAAGATATATATGTTTTAAGGATATCCATCGTTGATGGGTCTTGGGAAGCATATGATTTTGTAAACTAGATTATTCGATTGTAAACAGTACTTTAAGTATCAATAAAATTTACTAGTTGTTGTTTTCGTTGATTATCAATTGTGCATTTCATGTAGTCCAGCGAGTGTGGTGTTATAAATTTGGTGAGAATTGACATTTCAATCCAAAATCCCTTTTTTCATCATTTCAACATTTTGACTACTATTTGTTTCATGTCCTGTCTAAATACTTAACACCATCATATTTTCTTTTAAAAGTTTACGTGAATTGATCAAATTGTCTCTTATTATTAAATAAATAAAATGTAATAAATACCTTTAGATATATAATAAATAAATTAAAATCTTTAAAAGTATATATTTAATCTAAACATAGTCTCTCTTTACTCCCTCATACACACACACCCCCATCAGCAACCTCACCACCATTGTCATCGGCTCTCGCAATCTAATGACACTAGCCACCGCTATCACTTCTTCATCTTTAAACCTCCACCGGCAATGTCACCTTTTTCGTCTTTAGCACAAACACTTCCATCTTGGTCTCTTAGATCTAGGTTTTATGTGTGTGTGTTACACCACACTCATGCTGGTGAAATCTCAGCCACAACATTCTATATAAAAACTCTCTTTCCCTCTCTTTCTCTCTCTTTTTCTCTCTCTCTCTCTCTCTCTCTATGTTTGTGTATATTCAACCATGATATTTGTCTCTCCACCAAATCAAGCATCTCTCTTTTTGCACCCCAAGTTTTTATTTATCACCATCGTTCGATGATCGTCTTCAATGCTAGTTTTTTTGGGAACCCTAGGCGATTATGCAGTGGATGTTCATTGGAGACCTTGATGTGGCGGCTGTGTTCTGGGTTTTTGTCCTGTTTTCGCCACGGTGGGTTTGTCCAACAGTCACCAAATCGATTGATACTCCACCTCTGCATTTAGATCTGTCTCTTGATTTCCATTTATGGTTCAGTGTTATTGTTGATAATGACTAACAAGGATATCAAAAAAAATCTTAAACTAACAAACTATCTGGTTGCCACACACGGTTGTTTAGTGGTGTCGGTGATGATGAAGACCGCCTCATTTGAGACCTACCATTGGGTTCTCTTTTTGGTATTCTCTTGTATGTACCATTTGTGATGCTTATTGTATAACCGGTTGACACATGAGTGTCACTTTTGTGTTGTTCGCTGGATGATTCGGTTGGGTATGTGTCATTAACTATTGGAATTGGTTTTGTGGTGTTGATGATAATGAGGACAACCTCATCTGAGATTTGGATTTGGATTGATGTTCATCATTGATTTCTTTGTTTTCTTTTCGGTTTGTTACTAATGTGTTGTTTGCCAGATGAGCTCCGAGGGCGGTGATAAGATACTAAAGTGGAGATGGAAAGTCCTAGTTATATTTAAACCTAACTTTTCTTAAAGATATTGATTGGTATAAATATGATATACACAAAAACCCTAATCCTCTCCCTTTATGTCGCGTCCCCCCCCCCCCCTCGCGACACTGTAGTTGTCGGCTACCATGACCCAGTTGTCGTTTTGCAACGTTGCAGACATGATACCACCAATTATACGATTAGTGTCTCTAATTGGATGAGTTTTGCAATCAAAGGAGTTTGGTTCTTAAAAGTTTCGTGTTTCACTTGATCTAGCGATTGGATTCATTGTTCATGATCTTCTCGTTTGGTTGATTGTCTTATTCCTCAAAGATATAATTCTAAATCTAATGGGCAATCTAGAGTTTTGAAGTAGATTGGATTGTACATATCTATTTCGCTGCATTTTGAAGTCTAATTTTGAAATTTATGTACGAATACTAATATTGGTATAAAAACCGATTTTGTAAACAACTAGAACAATTATTAAAAGTTACAATCATATTTGAATTTGCTAAAGTTTTATCTGATAATAGATTGCATCATTTACATTTATTCAAATATTGTGTTGTTTTTGTGAATCAAGCCTAAATCGTGGGTATGTTTTATGTTTATGGTTTTTGATTGTTTTAGAAATCTTATGTAATAGATTAAATTATTTAAATTTTTTGTAAATTGTAATTGTAACCGGATCAAGACAAGATGAAAATTGAAGATCAAGAAACCAAGATGACTCGGAAATCAAGATGGAGAACTTGTAATAAGTGGGAGCTTTACAAAAAACAAGATTGTGTCTTAATCCCATTGACCAATTTGATTTTATTATTGGCTCTAACAAAACCAAACACCAAAAAGGCATAGGTTACATATATTGTTTCTGGTTGTATAATGATATTTAAGGTAAACATGTTTTAGAATAAAACAATAATGGGACCAAATAGAATAGAAGAGTTTAAAGCTAAGCAACACAACTAAACAACTAGGTTTAAAATAGAGATATTAGAAATCTCATGAAATGTATTTAAAATAAAGTAGTTATTTTAAAAGTAAAATCAGGGTTTCGAATATATAATTAATAGATAATTATTAAAACGCAAAGACTATTAATAAAAGAGTTTATTAATAGAATAAAATAGCTCGCGAGTATATCAACATGCTTATTAATTTAGGATATTAACATTAAGCGCAAGGGAGATGAACGGGTAATCCGAATGATGAACCATATATAAAATTAAGAACTTTATAAATACGTGTAACATATTAGCATGCAATATACTACACAAAGTGTTGTTGATCTTTAACCTGCAAACACTAAATAAACCCCTTGTGAAATTGACATATCTATCCCACTCTACTTTAGGACACTTGAACTAATTTATCTCAACTACTAAGTGCATGTGACTCGGCCATACACTTAGGCTTACAAATGTCTAAATAAGATGGAATCCGGTTTCTCGAAAATCTTGGGTCGATTGTCACATTTTGCTAAACTATGACGACTTACCACTCAACCATGTAATAAGTGTTCTGACCAATTACTAGAAAAGAATGGGCACAGATGTAATGAAACGTATCAATCAAGAGAAAAATTGTTTTAACCGGCCCCATATGTTTGAAAATTACATCCTTACTTTCTTAATCTTTCGTAATTACACTAGATGTTTTTAAACTAATCTGTTTGTAACAATTACATCCTTTACACTAACAAGGACTAAGGGGTTGTTTGGCAACATCTGATTGAATAAGTGCTGAACCAGTAAGAGGTCTGAACCAGTAGGAGGTCTGAACCAGTAAAAAGTCTGAATCAATAAGTGTATTTGGTTGTAAAAAGAAAAAAATAAAAACTGCCCATATAAAAACCTCCGATCTTCACCCTTCTCCCTCACCCCACAACCCCAAACCCTAGACCCACCACCACCCCCAACCGCCGACCGGTACCCCAACCGTCGTCACCGTCGCCGACCGGTACCAGATCGGTACCCCAACCGCCGTCGCAAACCACCACCGTGAACCACCGACGATGGTGAACCCGTCCGACATGATGAAGGGGGATTATCTCGTCGGCCATGGTGAACTCGTCGGTATGCAGGTCGGTACGCAGGCGAACCACCACCGTGAACCACCGACGATGGCGAACCACCACCGTGAACCACCGACGATGGTGAACCCGTCGGACATGATGAAGGGGGATTATCTCGTTGGCCATGGTGAACTCGTCGGTACGCAGGGTCGGTACGCAGACGAACCACCACCGTGAACCACCGACGATGGCGAACCACCACCGTGAAACACTGACGATGGTGAACCAGTCAGATCGGTACGCAGGGTCGGCCATGGTGAACTCGTCGGTCAGATGGTACCTCAAATCTGACCCAATAAGAGACGATTCAGAGGCATTTTTCATTCAGACGTGTCCCAACCAAACACGTATATGTCTGACCGGGTCAGACATAAATGTCTGAATGGGATCATTCAGACCCAACCAAACATAGCCTAATTTTTTTGTTAAGCTTTTAACAAATGACCAACCTACCCTTCCTTCTCATATATAAAACATTAAAAACTAAAAGATAAAACAATAATCTGAAGTGTCATCTTCAATCCCGGCTTCATTATCCTCATCTCAACTTCATCATATTCATATTAACTTCACCATCTGCTTGAGATTTTTGACACAAAATTCTAACATCAACCCTCTGCAACTTTAATAACATAACTCTATGTGTAAATTCCACTTCTAATTCCAAATTACCGAACAATCGAGTCAACAAATTCAAAAAAAATATTCTTTCTTACTAATGAATGAGACTGAGAAATTAAAACCCCAGAAGGAAAGAATTTTTTTTGAAAATGGTGCTTTTTGAGTGAGAGAGTTGACAAGAAAGGATTTTTGAATCTCGTTTAACATGCACTATCAAGATTCTATGTGTTTTGTCTTATTCATAAAATTCGTCCCTGACATGGGCGAGTTCTCACCAACGTAATATTTTTTTATTATTTTATCTATCTGCCTTTCTTTTTTTATTTTCTAATTTTTTTTGTTTTGTGAACCATTCGATGAATATGTCATGCATGTACGCTTCTTTATTTAAAATTCGTAAGATAGTTTTGCTTTGCCTATTTCTTATTTCATATTTGTTTAGTTTTTAAAAAATCATATGGATTTAATTGATTATTTATTAATTTAGTTTACTAGTTCTGAAACAATACTTTGTTTTATAAACTATTTAAGAAGAAAAAAAAAGATTACTAAGGCAAATATAAATTATAATTTAGACGTTTTTTATATACATTGCTAAGTAAACAATGCACTCTTTTATAAACCATTTTCATATATCATTTTATAGAGCTTATCGCTTTGAAAACGAGTCGGGTCAATTATAATCTATACTTTATCATGTTAAATCTAATGCTTTCACAACATGCGATGGGTAAAAACAGTTTAGATTTAAATTCAATAATTTAACTAATAAAAAATAAATCAAAACTAGTAAACTAAATTAATAAATAATAAACTAATTCCATACAAACATTTTTTTAAAGCAAAAAATTTAAAATAATAAACTTAAAATAACCGAAACAAAACTATTGTACGAACTTTAAATATACGAGCATAAATGACATTTTCATCAAAGGGTTCACGAAGCAAACATTTTATAGAAAATAAGAAACATAAATAGCTAGATAAAATAATAAAAACGTCACCTTGGTGAGAACTCGCCCATGACAGGGGCGAGTTCTAGAAAGAAGATAAAAGGCATGGAATCTTGACAGTGCACGTTGAACGAGGTCCAAAAACCCGCTCTTGCCAAGAGCGAATACCCCAATTGTCAAATTTAAACAAGAAAAAACTCTATTGTCAAGTCTCTCTCAAAAAATACCATTTTCAAAAAAAAATTCAAAAGGAAATTCATTAAGATTAAAATCATCTTTAAGATACCATTTTCAAAAAAAAATTCAAAAGGAAATTCATTAAGATTAAAATCATCTTTAAGATTGATGATTGTGAAGCCCCATTCTATAATGTACTTACACTATTGTTTGAAGCCTTCAATCATATAGCACCGCTCATTGCAGAGCCGGTGTGGAGGATTTAGAGGGCCGGAGCGAGTTAGAAAAATAGACCCCAAACAAAAATAAGATTTTTATCATTTTTTTTATTTTTAATGGGTTTTAAATAGCTTGTGTGTGATCGACTAGATAAATAGATTAAATAGTTTAATGAAAATCATATTTGGGTAAATAGGTTAATTTAAAATGTGTAATGAACTAGTTTAACTATGTAATGAATCAATTTTATAGAGGATTGTTTAAAATATATATATATTTATCAATTTTGGGACCATCGGAAGATTGGGTCATGAGCGATCGCCACTCCCTCGCGCCGGCCTTGGCTCACTGTCATCGGCCCCTAAAACTCATCACCTTCACCAAAGAACAAAACCTAATGGACTACCTATTCACACATACCTTCTTTAATTTAAACTTCCAAACCACAGAGATGATAATCATTATTATAACCAAACAAACTTTGGAACCTTGAGTAGAGAAAGACTGGAACTTTGAATAAAAAAACCGACGGTTCTAGTCGCCGGCTTAACCATCGTCTTCAGCGCTTTGTTGGGTGATGTTTTTGTGGCAACGGGTCTGAGCACCTCATTGGCTCATTCATGAAGGATTAGGATTGCGACAATTTTGGGTTTTATGATTTGCTAGTATTAAGCCACTCGCGTTGCGGCGGGGCGTAAAACTACCAACGACTACTAACACCAAAAAAACTCGTATTAAACAAGAAATATCAACGGAAAAAATAAAACCGAACAGAAAGTAAACGTAAAAACGTTTGAACCTCGCACGTGAAACGTAAAACATCAAAAACAATAACTAAGTTGATCTAAGTACTGCATGTTGTGACGGGGCCGTTAAACAGGAAAAAATATGGGCGTAAAAACACTGAACCATACGCGCACATTACGATGCGTTAACTCGTAAAGTTTAAAACAAAATATAAAACAAAAAATTTGTAAAAGATGAAAAAGTATAGGGAACCAAAGTCGAAAATAAAAATTTATAAAGGTTACGATGTAAAATATGAGATAGACTTGGGTTTAAAATTAAAAAAATTAAAATATAAAAAACCAAAAGTGATATAACCCACTAAAGATTAGATATAACCCTTAATACACAAACCATTTGATTATTTGTATTATATATAATAAGAAGTTTTTATTTTTTAAGTGGGTTCCCTAATTTTCTTTGTTTTTTCAATCGAGGGGTAGTTTCGTCACTTTATCCTTAAGTTAACTGAATTCTAACTTCGATTAGTGTAAACGACATAAATGTTACATACTCCTTAGTTTAAAGATGTTCAATGTAATTAATAAAGATTAAGGACCCATTAATCCATAACTAGATGTATACATAAAGGATGAAAACTGTAATTTACTCTTATTTTTATAACTAATAATTTTTATTTAGTTACTATATATTTTTATAATATTTTAATTTGTTTATTATTTGTTAAGATAATTTAAACTATTAAAGTTGAATGAATGGAGTCATTTCGTATGACCGTCAATTCACCTGAATACTAGAGTTTAGTGAGAGCGAAATGAGTATAATATGACGTTGGTGTGGAGGAGAGAAGTTCCAAGAAGGGGTCTTGAAATAGGGTTATTCAAATGATTCACTTGAAGCTCGCTTGAAATTGAAACTTACCGTGAGAAACCTTCGCTAATCCAATGGTAAATTGTCAGTAGTAATCTATAGTTAGGTAGCTGGGTTACACCCCCACTTCAGCACACAGTGGAAGCATGTGGATACGACGAGACTAAATATCAAGAACAACATTGTTTACAAAAGAATATTTAAATCTTAATACATTGAATATATACTTAAATGCTTAATAATCTGGGCTTTTAGAATTTGATACAACTACTACGTGGGATTCTTCAACTTGTATAACTACTCAAGCTATCTTTGGTTTCCAATTCCTAAGAAACATACTAAAAATGTCAACTAAAAATAGTTGGTGAGTTCACACGTTTAACGAAAACAAATTTAATAAGTATGATGACGATTAACTAAGTCCACAATCAACAATATACCCCGTTATCTAATCTCCATTTAATATGGATTAAATTCCCAAATAGCAACACCCAAACTGTCGAAGAGTAACATGTGCAGATAATATGTCGTGAAGACACTTCAGACTCAGGAGCATTGCATTTCTCAGTGTTTGTTTACCTATACATAGGACACACTGAGCGTGGGAGATTCCCCAAGTAGTACTACCCATACGATTCTTCGATTCGCACTGAATTAATGGTTATGTAAAACGACAGTCGGTGCATGTGCATAATAGCAAAAGAAAATCATAAATAATTACACTTCATAGAAACACAAGCATGCTTTTCACCCCAAAGGTTAATAAAAAGGGGTTGCAAAAACTCATCTGGTTTCTTGTACAGCTAAAAGTAGGAGCTAAAGTTCTTAACAGGCTACGGTGTTCTGTGATCACCAAAAATATACTAATAAAAAAACATGAACATATGGTATTAGGGTAATGCTTTTGTACTTATTGTTGAGCTTTATTGATGCGTTTAAAGTGTTCTAACCGGTTAATAATTATTTTTAGGTTTAATTACATAAATATTAGAAATTCTTAAACTAGTATTGTTTTTAACTTTCAAGTATTATCTTTGTATGGATGCATAAACATAATTAATATGTATATTCATGAACATAACATATACATATAGGTAAATAAATATATATACATATATATATATTTAGAAGATTAATTAGTTCTCTTGTTTATATATAAATGTGCATTTTGATATGCTTATAATTAGTGTATATATAAAGTGTTTTCAAACGTGTAGTTTCTGATTAGTTTTTCATGGGTTGTTTGATTATGGCCAAGCAAGCATTGATTTTGATCTAGTTTCAAGCATTCCAACGTGTAGCATGAATCAATTCTTGATCATTACGCGATTAAATGTTAGATTCTGATTAGTTTTTCATGGGTTGTTTGATTATGGCCGAACCCTAGTTCTCAAATCATGAAGAAGTCAAAATTGATGATGATTTGATGATGATATGATGTTAGTTATGTTGTATGAATGTTAATCTATGTAGATTATGCAAGAAATCCATGGTTTTTGTCACCTAGTTCATACATTGCCAAAAGTTGAAACTTTTCTTCATGAGAATTCATGTTTTGATGAATTGTTGATGTTAAATGGATGATTATGAATGCTATGAACTAGATTAGGTGTAATATTGATGAATCTATGATTGAAATTGAGTGGTTGTTCATACCTTACTATTATTAGTAACTTTTATGTATGAGATTGATGAATTATGATGAATTGATGATGTTAGTCATGCCTAGATGTTTGTTATAGACTTGATTAGGCATAAAGTTGGTGAATTTACGAAAGAATTGGATGTTAGATTGGTTTTGGGTGTTACTTTCCCGAAAGGGAAACTTTATTTATGTAGATCATTGGATATTGTTAATTGAGAATGTTTATGATGTTAGGATCATGTTAGAATATTTTTTGATGATGTCTAAGGTGGTAGATTGTGTTGTTTGGGTTGTATGAATACTTGATGCACAACTTTGGAAATTTAGGCTTTTATGGAATATACATGATAATGGATGGTGTATGATGAGCTTTATAGCACTTAAGGGTTTGTGATGTGGCATACGTGAATACTTGTATGATAATCATGTATGATGAATTGTTTTACTTGATCAAATAAAAATTTAACTTGACATTTCACCAACGGGTCAAATGGGTCAACTTGGTCAAATGAGTCTTGTTTTCCAAAACCTTGGGTCAACGTGGTTATTGAGCACTTAGGGTTGTTAAGTTTTCTGTGTACACGTACTTATGTACTTGCGTGTTCTAGGTAACCTTTGAAGGTTTGTCTTTCCACTCATCATTAGCTTTTACAATCATTCGTTTGCGCACCAGGTGAGTTAAATGCCCCACTTTTACTTACTTCTCTTTTTGGGGAAGAAAGCGTACTTGTTTTCAAAACGCTTTACTATTATAACATGTGTTTGGTAAGACATAGTGGGTTCTACCATAGAAAGTCCTCACACTTTCGGATCGTTAATTAAGGAATCTACCAGAAAATTTTGGGTAGTGCTATCTGACAAGCCCCACCCGGGTGACCGGAAGTCAACGGGTGCAATATTGTCCTAAACGACTAACAGCGTCATGACCTGGTACGTCATGGCGGGAGGCAAACAAACAAACATAGTCAGCTTCGATCGTGAAATCACTATTGTTCTTTACTAATGAAATTAGACTAGCTATCTATTTCAATGCACTTGTTTATGTTTTACTAACGCAATTGCTTATGATTGATTACAAACTCTTAAACTCACCAACCATCGTGTTGACACTTTTAGTATGCTTTTCTCAGGTTGTTTCTAGCAGCTGCCCATAGGAGCACGCACGTGTCAAGCATGTTTTGTTCAAACATTGTTTACTTTTAATTTAGCATTTACTTACGTATTTTGGTTTGGGCGCGTGTTTAGCGCAGTTTACCTTTAGTACCTTGTGTTTGGGTTATTTACAAAATGCTTCCGTAAATATTTTAAAGTTTTAAACTCTGATTTGTTGAAATGTTGCATATAGAGTCGTTCTGAGTAACTAATGACTGAGATCCTGGTTTGTTCACACGCCTCGCGATAGAACCCCGCAAGTGGAAATTGAGGGTGTGATAGATTGGTATCAGAGCCATTGGTTATAGGGAACTAGGTTGCATACACACTAGACTATAACCGCACAGTTTGTTAGTTACTCGTTACTTATCCCTTACTGTATACTCATTGGCATACACGTCACGTACCTCGCAGCATGGCATCATCTTCACGGGCTCTAGGTAAGTGGCCTACATGTTCTGAGTCACCTCCTCCTCCTCCTGTACCTGATAGAGGATCTAACTGGCCCCGACATCCTTATCCTTCTGAAGAGATAAACTGGGATCAGCCTTTTGCATTACCTGAGCGTGACGCTCCATGGAACTGGAGTTACTATCCTACCTATGTTGATCGCATGGTCTACAGGGAGCGTGTTCCAGCTATAGC
This sequence comes from Flaveria sonorensis, assembly GCA_025506505.1. Lineage (NCBI taxonomy): Eukaryota > Viridiplantae > Streptophyta > Magnoliopsida > Asterales > Asteraceae > Flaveria > Flaveria sonorensis. Next base: position 12,669,215 of record CM046429.1, read on the forward strand.
TACTACTGGCCCTAGGACTAGGTCGGCGACTGCTTCTACGACAACTACCCTTCCTTCTCTGTGTATTCCTCTCGAGTAGGCAGTTGCAGCTTTGGTTGCTACACTGGACACTGAGCGACAGCGTATCAGAGGACTTACTGACGAGAACTCCATTTTACGACACGAAATGCGTCAGCTGCGTTTACTGGTAGAGACACTTCAGGAGTGACTCTCGATGTCTATTGGTGGGCATCATACCTTGGCTGGTAACGTTTTTGCACTTACTGAGCGCATGTCCACGCAAGAGCTTCACAGTGTAGGGACAGATGATAGAGTGACTGAGCTGGAGGCACATCTAGCGGCACTTCAGATTGCGGATGCCCATGCACCTGGGGAAGACCCTAATGAGGAAGACCCTGAAGAGGAACCTGAAGAAAAACTAGAAGAGAGGGAAGAGGACAGTGATGGATCTGATGTGTTGGATTTATTTTTACATTCATTTGACTTGGACTCCGTAGTGTTTCTTTTCTTTTGAAACCTATATGAGAAGGGTTGTTTCCCACCCAACTGACAAACTGAAAATTTTGACATTGATGGAATATTTTGTGACTCATTTACAATTTATTTGTCTTTGGTTATTATTTTGGTTATAAATTTTGTGGTTGTGACAAATTCATTATTTCTTACTATTTACCATACTTCAATGAGATTAATATGTTGGATGTTACTCATTATTGTATTTATGAATGTAAAGTGAAATATGGATGGTCGTGGTAGAGGACGTGGTCTTGGCCGTGGACGTGGTGCCGGTGGATGTGGTGTCGGTGTTGTAAACATGACCCCAGCCGAATTAGCCGCCTTAATCAATTAACTTGTACAAGCAGTGCTGGGCGCTCAAGTTGCCCAATTTGGAGGTAAACGATGACCCTGGTCATCACTTATGTAAATCTTCTATTAGATGGTTAATCCGTTTGGTTTGACTAAACAATCCAAAACATTGAATACAGGACCGCCAACATGCACGTATAAGGCGTTCATGGACTGTAAGCCTCACACATACAGTGGAGCTGAAGGAGCCGTAGGGCTTGTGCGGTGGTTTGAGAAGACCGAGTCGGTTTTCGCCAAGTGCAACTGTCCGACGGCGGACCAAGTGAAATACGCCACGGGGATACTTGAGGGTGCAGCGCTCTCGTGGTGGAATGCATAGGTGCGGATGCTTGGCCAGGCGATGGCAAATGATTTACCATGGGACGAGTTTAAAGCTATGATAATGGAGGAATATTGTCCTCGCAATGAAGTCCAGAAGCTGGAAGCTGAGTTTTGACAGTTGAAAATGGAAGGATCTGAGATCAAGGCTTACACTACAAGGTCTCACAAGTTCGCGACACTTTGCCCTGGCATGATCAACCTGCCGATCAAACGAATTGAGCTTTATCTGCGTTGCTTGGTTCTAGAGATACAAAGTATGGTGACTGCTGCGAACCTCCCTACTATTTAGCAGGTTATTCGATTGGCTCACAAGCTTACTGACCAAGCGGTGGAGCAGGGAAAGCTACCCAAATAGGGTGCTGTGGCAAGCATGCCTGACAATAAACGCAAGTGGGATAACTCTGGCAGCAAGGGATCTTTGTCAAACAGCCAATCTCAGCAACATCAGCAGCAACAACAACACACTCAGCAGCATCAGCATCAACAACAGCAAAGGAGGTTTGACAACAACCGTAGTTTCAATCAGTCATCTTCTTCATCTCAGGGACAAGGTGGATACGTGGGTAAGTATCCCAAATGTAAATGATGTACCTATCACCACACTGGTAGGTGTGACAACTTTCGATGTCAGTGTTGTGGTAAGGCTGGACACGCGGCAAAGGATTGTCGTGGTGAGTTGATGAAGAAGCCTCAGCAATCCCAAGAAACACCAAAAGGTTGCTTTCAGTGTGGAAAGGAAGGACACTACAAGAGGAATTATCCTCAGTTGAAGAAGAATAGGAATGGTGCCAGAAATGGTGGAAACAACAATAACAACAACGATAATGGTGACAATAACGGTGGCAACAACGGTGGAGCTAAAGGGAGAGCCTTCATCATGGGTTCAGGTAACGACCCTACTACTATTACTGGAAAATTTCCTGTTAATGGTCGTTTTGCTACTGTATTGTTTGACACTGGAGCCGATAGAAGTTTTATCTCTACTAAGTTTAGTAGTCTCTTAAGTGATATGCCTTCTCTGTTGGAATCTAAATATACGATAGAATTAGCTGACGGTAAGCAAATCCACGTGACACACATACTTAAGGGTTGCGAGATAGAACTTGCTGGTCATAATTTTGACATCGACCTCATGCCTGTTACGCTTGGGAGTTTCAATGTGGTCGTGGGCATGGATTGGCTGTCCGAGAAGCAGGCGGAAGTCATTTGCCACGAGAAGGTTATCCATTCCTCTCCTGGATGTGGAAATTCTCTCAGTTAAGGGCAAGAAAGGTGGTGCTGTGATAGGCATCATATCGTTTATAAAAGCGCAGAAGTGGCCACATAAGGGTCGCTTAGCTATATTATCCCTTGTAACTGACAAGCAACCGGAGGAAAAGAAGATAGAGAATATTCTGGTAGTTCGTGACTTTTCAGAGGTGTTTCTAGAGGATCTGCCTGGACTACCACCTCATCATCAAGTTGAGTTTCAAATTGATTTGACTCCCGGAGCAGCCCCGATTACGAGAGCATCTTACTGGTTAGCCCCGAACGAACTGCAGGAACTATCTACACAACTGCAGGAGTTGTTGGATAAAGGATTTATTCGACCGAGCTCATCACCTTGGGGAGCACCTGTTCTCTTTGTCAAGAAGAAGGATGGCATATTTCGAATGTGCATCGACTACAGAGAACTGAACAAAGTTACAGTCAAGAACCGATATCCTTTACCTCGTATAGATGATTTGTTTGATCAACTTCAAGGATCAATCTACTACTCTAAGATTGATTTGAGGTCTGGGTATCATCTGAGAGTCCGAGAGGAAGACATCTCAAAGACTGCATTTCATACACGTTATGGTCATTATGAGTTTTTGGTCATGCCATTTGGGTTGACAAATACACCAGCAGTGTTCATGGATCTCATGAATCGTGTGTGCAAACCCTATCTTGATCATTTTTTTATCGTGTTTATCAATGACATATTGATCTATTCGAGGACCAAGGAGGAACATGAAGAGCACCTACGTCTAATCTTGGAATTACTTAGAAAGGAACAACTGTACGCCAAGTTTTCCAAGTGTGATTTCTGGATACGTGAAGTACAATTTCTGGGTCATATTGTTAACGAGAAAGGTATACATGTTGATCCTGCAAAGATTGAAGTGATAAAGAACTGGTCGGTTCCCAAGACTCCTAGTGAGATACGGCAATTTCTTGGACTGGCAGGATATTATCGGCGATTCATTGAGGGATTCTCTAAGATTGCTCAACCTCTCACAGCCTTGACTCATAAAGGAACAACGTATAAATGGGGAGAGAGTCAAGAGTCCGCTTTTCAGTTGTTGAAACAGAAACTGTGTAGCGCACCGATATTGGCATTATCGGAGGGAAGTGATGATTTTGTGGTTTATTGTGATGCTTCTATCCAAGGACTTGGTTGTGTCTTGATGCAACATGATAAGGTGATATCCTACGCCTCGAGACAACTAAAAGTACACGAGAAGAACTACATCACTCATGACTTGGAGCTGGGTGCGCTAGTTTTTGCCTTAAAGATCTAGAGACATTACTTGTACGGTAGCAAGTGCACTATCTACACCGATCACAAGAGTCTTCAACATATCTTTAAGCAGAAAGAGTTGAATATGAGGCAGCGACGTTGGGTGGAATTGTTGAATGATTATTATTGAGCTATCAAATATCACCCAGGAAAGGCAAATGTAGTCGCTGGCGCGTTGAGTAGAAAGGAAACTGCAAAGCCCCGACGAGTGCGAGCTTTGCAGCTTACGATTAGCACTCACTTGCCTGAACAAATCCGAGAAGCTCAGACAGAAGCCTTGAAAGCATAAAATAATGGGTCTGAATCTTTACGGGGAATGGACAAACAGTTGGAGGTAAAAACGGATGGAATTTGTTATTTTATAGACGGACTTTGGGTACTTTTATATGGAAACCTAAGGGACTTGGTTATGAGTGAAGCACACAAGTCTAAGTACTCTATACATCCTAGTTCTAACAAGATGTATCATGATCTGAAGGCGCACTATTGGTGGCCTAATATGAAAGCAGACGTAGCTACGTATGTGAGCAAGTGCCTAACCTGTTTGAAAGTTAAAGTTGAATATCAGAAGCCGTCTGGGTTATTACAACAACCTGAGATTCCTATGTGAAAGTGGGAACAGATTTCTATGGATTTCATTACCAAATTACCCCGGACTCCTATTGATTGTGACACGACATGGGTTATTGTAGATCGGTTAACTAAGTTTGCTCACTTCTTGGCAATCAAGAAATGGATAAAATGGACAAGTTAACTCGAATTTATCTGAAGGAGATAGTTTCGAGACATGGTGTACCGGTCTCAATCCTGAAACTTACCCGATTTCTTTGTGCCAATACAGTAGACCAGTGATGTAACACAACCATGTAACGCAATTTTCGGGACGAAAATTCTTTCAACATGAGGATAATGTGACATCCGGTAATTTTACGTTATCAAACTCCGTTAGTTCCGTTAGGTCTTGCATACACGTGTCATGAGCACACACTAGTTGACATTGAACGTTGGTGACTTAATAATAACTAACAATGATTATCAGATAATAATTTGATTAATAATGTTGATTGTTAATTTGTAGTTATGTAATTTGTGAATTTAAGTATTATTTGTGAATTTTATCTTATAACGTGAAAACGTGTTATAGTTATTTCATGTGTTTTGTAGCTAGTGGAAATTGTATATAATTATTATTATGGATTAGTAATGCTTGTGTTTTGTTGTTAAAAACAAACTAAAAAGTGAAAAAGACTAGTTTTTATAAAAGTTAAACAAGGGAGGTTTATTTTGTAATTACCACAAAATTAAAACTTAACAAAAACTAAACCCTAATCCCCTCCCCACCCCCTTATTACAGCCGAAGCACCCACACACACACCCCTTTGCGATTTTGAACTTCCAAGCCAAGCAAGCATTCGATTTTGATCTAGTTTCAAGCATTCCAACGTGTAGCAAGCATCAATTCTTGATCATTACGCGATTAAAGGTTAGATTTTGATTAGTTTTTGATGGGTTGTTTAATTATGGCCAAACCCTAGTACGTAAATCATGAAGAAGTCGAAATTGATGATGATTTGATGATGATATGTTGTTAGTTATGTTGTATGAATGTTAATCTATGTAGATTATGCAAGAAATCCATGGTTTTTGTCACCTAGTTCATACATTGCCAAAAGTGGAAACTTTTCTTCATGAAAATTCATGTTTTGATGAATTGTTGATGTTAAATGAATGATTATGAATGCTATGAACTAGATTAAGTGTAATATTGATGAATCTATGATTGAAATTGAGTGGTTGATCATACCTTACTATTAATAGTAACTTTTATGTATGAGATTGATGAATTATGATGAATTGATGATGTTAGTCATGCCTAGATGTTTGTTATAGACTTGATTAGTCATAAAGTTGGTGAATTTACGAAAGAATTGGATGTTAGATTGGTTTTGGGTGTTACTTTCCCGAAAGGGAAACTTTATTTATGTAGATCATTGGATATAGTTAATTGAGCATGTTTATGATGTTAGGATCATGTTAGAATATTTGTTGATGATGTCTAAGGTGGTAGATTGTGTTGTTTGGGTTGTATGATTACTTGATGCACAACTTTGGAAATTTAGGATTTTATGGAATATACATGATAATGGATGGTGTATGATGAGCTTTATAGCACTTAAGGGTTTGTGACGTGGCATACGTGAATACTTGTATGATAATCATGTATGATGAATTGTTGTACTTGATCAAACAAAAATTTAACTTGACATTTCACCAACGGGTCAAACGGGTCAACTTGGTCAAATGAGTCTTGTTTTCCAAAACCTTGGGTCAATGTGGTTATTGAGCACTTAGGGTTGTTAAGTTTTCTATGTACACGTACTTATGTACTTGCGTGTTCTAGTTAACCTTTGAAGGTTTGTCTTTCCACTCATCATTAGCTTTTACAATCATTCGTTTGTGCACCAGGTGAGTTAAATGCCCCACTTTTACTTACTTCTCTTTTTGGGGGAGAAAGCATACTTGTTTTCAAAACGCTTTACTGTTATAACATGTGTTTGGTAAGACATAGTGGGTTCTACCATAGAAAGTCCTCACACTTTCGAATCGTTAATTAAGGAATCTACCAGGAAATTTTGGGTAATGCTATCTGACAAGCCCCACCCGGCTGACCGGAAGTCAACGGGTGCAATATTGTCCTAAACGACTAACAGCGTCATGACCTGGTACGTCATGGCGGGAGGCAAACAAACAAACATAGTCAGCTTCGATCGCGAAATCACTATTGTTCTTTACTAATGAAATTAGACTAGCTATCTATTTCAATGCACTTGTTTATGTTTTACTAACGCAATTGCTTATGATTGATTACAAACTCTTAAACTCACCAACCATCATGTTGACACTTTTAGTATGCTTTTCTCAGGTTGTTTCTAGCAGCTGCTCATAGGAGCACGCGCGTGTCAAGCATGCTTTGTTCAAACATTGTTTACTTTTAATTTAGCATTTACTTACGTATTTTGATTTGGGCGCGTGTTTAGCGCAGTTTACCTTTAGTACCTTGTGTTTGGGTTATTTACAAAACGCTTCCGTAAATATTTTAAAGTTTTAAACTCTGATTTGTTGAAATATTGCATATAGAGTTATTCTGAGTAACTAATGACTGAGATCCTGGTTTGTTCACACGCCTCGCGATAGAACCCCGCAAGTGGAAATTGAGGGTGTGACAGATTGGTATCAGAGCCATTGGTTATAGGGAACTAGGTTGCATACACACTAGACTATAACCGCACAGATTGATGAATTGATGATGTTAGTCATGTCTAGATGTTTGTTATGGACTTGATTAGGTATAAAGTTGGTGAATTTATGAAAGAATTGGATGTTAGATTGGTTTTGGGTGTTACTTTCCCGAAAGGGAAACTTTATTTATGTAGATCATTTGATATTGTTAATTGAGTATGTTTATGATGTTAGGATCATGTTAGAATGTTTGTTGATGATGTCTAAGGTGGTAGATTGTGTTGTTTGGGTTGTATAAATACTTGATGCACAACTTTGGAAATTTAGGCTTTTATGGAATATACATGATAATGGATGGTGTATGATGAGCTTTATAGCACTTAAGGGTTTGTAATGTGGCATACATGAATAACTTATGTGATAATCATGTATGATGAATTGTTGTACTTGATCGAACAAGAATTTAACTTGACATGTCACCAACGGGTCAAAAGGGTCAACTTGGTCAAATGAGTCTTGTTTTCCAAAACCTTGGTTCAATGTGGTTATTGAGCACTTAGGGTTGTTAAGTTTTCTGTGTACACGTACTTATGTACTTGCGTGTTCTAGGTAACCTTTGAAGGGTTGTCTTTCCACTCATCATTAGCTTTTACAATCATTTGTTTGCGCACCAGGTGAGTTCAATGCCCCACTTTTACTTACTTCTCTTTTTAGGGGAGAAAGCATACTTGTTTTTAAAACGCTTTACTGATATAACATGTGTTTGGTAAGACATAGTGGGTTCTACCATAGAACGTCCTCACACTTTCGGATCGTTAATTAAGGAATCTAGCAGGAAATTTTGGGTAGTACTACTGGGTCTGACAAGCCCCATCCGGGTGACCGGAAGTCAACGGGTGCAATATTGTCCTAAACGACTAAGAACGTCACGACCTGGTACGTCGTGGCGGGAGGCAAACAAACAAACATAGTCAGCTTCGATCGCAAAATCACTATTGTTCTTTACTAATGAAATTAGACTGGCTATATATTTCAATGCACTTGTTTATGTTTTACTAACGCAATTGCTTATGATTGATTACAAACTCTTAAACTCTCCAACCATCGTGTTGACACTTTTAGTATGCTTTTCTCAGGTCGTTTCTAGCAGCTGCCCATAGGAGCACGCACGTGTCAAGTATGCTTTGTTCAAACATTGTTTACTTTTAATTTAGCATTTACTTACGTATTTTGGTTTGGGCGCGTGTTTTGCGCAGTTTACGTTTAGTACCTTGTGTATGGGTTATTTACAAAACGCTTCCGCAAATATTTTAAAGTTTTAAACTCTGATTTGTTGAAATGTTGCATATAGAGTCGTTCTGAGTAACTAATGACTGAGATCCTGGTTTGTTCACACGCCTCGCGGTAAAACCCCGCACGTGGAAATTGAGGGTGTGACAACGACGACGACGGCGGAGGCGGCAGCGTCGGCAGCAACAACAACAACAACAACAACAGCAACAACAGCAACAACAACAATAGCAGTAACAACAACAACAATAGCAACAACAGCAACAGCAACAAAAACAACAACAACAGCAACATACAAAAACAGCAACAACAACAGCAACAACAACAGCAACAGCACCAACAGCAACAACAACACCAGCAGCAGCAACAACAACAACAACAACAATAGCAACAGCAACAACAACAGCAACAACAACAACAATAACAACAAAAACAACAATAGTAACAACAACAGCAGTAACAACAACAGTAACAACAATAGTAATAACAATAATAACAACCATGATGATGATGACGACGATGACGACCATGACCAGGACAACGACGACGACGACGACGACCACGACGATGATACGTTATGGTCGCCGGAATAGTCGCCGGCACCGCCATGGTCATCAAGTGTTATTAGATATTCCAAGATTATTTATTTAATCATATTTAAAATTTATCTGATAGTTTTTGTTATAATACGTTAACATCACAGATTTGATGCGTTTAACCGTTTTAAGTGTTTTCTCACGTTAAACGTCAATATCATGGTTTTAATATTATTAATATACGTATTAAGTGTCTGGTCATCATTGTTCAAGCTTAGAATTATCGAATTGAGCTTCGATTAATTCTGAATCTTTTAATGGGCCTTATTGGTTCTTGTTTATTCGGTTTGGGCTTTTATTATAATGTTTAAGTGTTCTTAAGTAGGGCTGCAAACGAACCGAATGACCACGAACAAGGCTTTGTTCGTGTTCGTTCATTAAGAAATAAACATGTTCACGAACTGTTCATGAACACTTACCGAACGGGTTTTCTTGTTTGTGTTCGTTCATTAAAGAAATGAACATGTTCATGAACTGTTCACGAACACCTACCGAACGTAAACGAACACAAACAAAATCAAACGAAAACAAACAAATGTTCATGAACATGACGAACACAAAGAAGTCCATGAACACAAACGAATACAAATGATTACATATTTATTTTAGAAATAAAATCAACATTTAATCACAAAATTTACAAAAAATAGATAAACATGTAACATAAATAACCAAAAACACTTGACATACTTGTCATAAAAATAACTAACACAAAAATTAAAAACATAATGAAACATATTAACGAACATAAACGAACACATTATCGAACGTTCACGAACGGACATTAACGAACATAAACGAACACATTATCGAACGTTCACGAACATAAACGAACGAACATGGTTTGTGTTCGTGTTCGTTCGTTTAACTAAACGAACGAAATTTTCTTGTTCGTGTTCGTTCATTTACTAAACGAACGAACATAAACGAACTTCCCGCCAAACAGTTCACGAACTGTTCGCTGAACGTTCAGTTCGTTTGCAGCCCTATTCTTAAGCATGACGAATTTCATTTGTCACAAGTTGTCGATCATCTTGTAAGACTTAACAGTAACATGGCTATAATGTTCCCATCTGTAATAACTCACTAATATGGTCGGTAATTCGTCAGAAATCAAATAACCCACACCTTAATTTCAAAAGGAGCAATAACCGATGAAGTTATAACCACCATCAACAATAGATTTCAAACAGACTTAACCATTAGTGAAACTGTGAAAGTCATTAGTTTTGTAGTGATTATCATTCAAGAGCACGATAAAGTTCATTAAGACTAATCGTGGTTGGATTAATATAATCTGTCTTACCTACGTACATACATGCGTATATATATACCTTTGTGTGTTCGTATACATACAAGCATGTTCTCACTACAAAATTTTGAAATGAATAAAGGCAGTTATTTATAATTTGTGACGGTTAATAACTTCATGGTCACTATTTCCTAATGATGTTTAACCCCACATTCCTCATCGCAAATCTCCCACTATATTTTCTCCTTAATATCTTCTTAAAACTCCAAGAATTAAACAACATTCATAATCAACAACTTTTGTTCATTTCATATTTCTTGTTAATATGATTCAGAATCTTCCTTTCTTGTCTGATCCTCCAAGTTCCCTAAAGATTCATTGTGTTCATCAAGATCATATTTTTCATTAACTTTTGGCTCAATTTATCTTTCCATTTGCACATTTTGATGATTTTATGTATGCAAACTCGTGTTTTCACATCATAATCGCGTAAAAATTACATATATTATGTTGACGATATTTAGCAGGATTCATAGAAGTGACATTTTCAAACGAGTTCTCTTCAGATCCTGCCATAAAGAACCAATTAAGGTGTCATGGAAAAAACCTGAGATTGGATGGAAAAAACTAAACTTTGATGGATCATGCAAATGGGAGACAGGTAACGCGAGCATTGGAGGCGTTATACGCGATCACAACGCTGAATTTTTGCTAGGATACGCTGAATCCATCGGGAAAAGTAATAGCACCGTCGCTGAATTTGCAGCCCTTCGTCGCGGGCTAGAGTTGGTGCTTGAAAATGGTTATGGTAATGGTGACATATGGGTTGAAGGTGATTATAGGACTTTGGTTGAGATAATATTGCTAAAAAAGGATGTGAAATGTGTTGAAGTGCAAAAACATGTTAGTTGTATTAATGTACTTTTACCTGAGTTTAGAAACTTTTTAGTGACGCATGTTTACCGACAAGGTAATAGAGTCGCTGATAAGTTTGCGCGCATCGGACATCAGTTGGAAAGACCTCAAATTTGGCATGTTCCTCCTAGTGAAGTTGTGGGAGTTATGAATGAAGATGCAAATGATAAGGTTATTCTTCGTATGAGATAATATGTTGTAGATAGTTAATGTAAGATTAGGTTTTGTTGTGAAGAAATCTGTCGCAAAAGTGAATTTGTACAAAAGATTAACTTTTGTGACGAGTTTCCTTTCTTTTTTTAAAAAGGAGTTTTTACATCTATTTGTCTGTAAAATAGTATTAGTATCTTATCCTAAGCGGCAGGGTAGCATTTTGCTTGTGTACTTATAGTCGTAAATTATGATTGTTGTCTGGAGTAACGATTACTCATGGTGGTCTTCCTAACATTAACCCTGTTTTATTGTCGAAGAACACTGCTTCAAAGGAGCCTAAATCGCCTATCGTTAAAGCTAGCAAATCTCCAATGAAAGCTTAGAATATACGCATATGAATAATCTGAAAGGATGAATTGCAAACCTTTGCAGAGTTGGATGAATCGTGCTAAAAAAGAAGAAATGATGAACGTGAATGTAATTGGTCGCGAGTACTAAAATGACAAAACTGATAGAAAATTAGGGACGAAAATAGCAATTTACTATAAAGGAAATGATGATTTCGATCAGTTGGTAACTGATGTTATATAGGGATTTGGATGGACTGGTTGTTTCAGTAATTTTTTTGAAACACGGGTACTGAAATGAAAAAAGTTTACATAAAATCAAGGACGAAAATAGCAATTTACTCAAACCAACATCCTCGCAAGTTGCAAACCTGGTCGACCCCAATTGATGGCACCCAATAACGTTTTATCGTTGTTCATTATAGTTTAGATTTTAACAAAACGTTAGTTCTAAAATAATTATTGAGCGATGTTCTTTGAACTTGGATCATCAAAAATACACTGAGAATCACATGAATACGTGTAATTACTGCTTTAGCTGTGCGTAACCAATACAATTCATGTTTAACCAATTTCAAACCGGTTTCAATAGAGAGGATCGTAAAACAATCCCTAAACCACAACTTTATTGGTCCAAAATAGTTTCTAGTATACCGGTTTTAAGTCGGTTTCAATTCAAGTTCGGTCCTGGTTTTGATTCAAAACTTTTTTTTTAACTCTAGCAATACTAATACCTCTCAAAAGCCTAACTCATATATAATTTGTCTAATATGCATATCTTATAATCTATATGACTAAATTCATATATCTACTGACATCAAAAAAAAATTATTTTGGATTTACAAACCTTTTTTAATAAAAGTAAAGAACTATGATAATCGCATAAGCATTACTTTATAATTAAATTTCAAGCCAAATGAATAGTAAAGCTTTAAATTTTAGATTTTAATCACATCGGTTTTAAGTACTTTTATTCTTAACCCTAATTTTTTATTATTTGACTTTAGCCATTAATTTTGAGAATATTAGAGATTGACCACTAAATTGTTTATAGTAAAATATTGTTTTTTTGAGTTTGACCACTAAAGTTTAAAACTCAAAGCCACTAAAATTTATAATCTTAGAGATTGGTCACTAAACTGTTTATAGTAAAGTTGTTTTTTTGAGTTTGGTCACTAAAGTTTAAAACTTTTAAGTTTCACCATCAAACTTTGATTTTATGATTTTTAGCAATAACAAAACTAACACAGCCTTCATGTGAGATATTGACTGAACACCCATCGTATAGTGCGTGACTTCAACCACTAAATTTTAAGATCTTAGAGTTTAGTCACCGATTTGTTTTTTAACTTTAACCATTAAAATTTAGGATCTTAAAGTCTAACCATTAATCTATTTATAGTAAAGTTTTATATTTTCGTGTTTGGCTACGAAAATTTAGTATTTTTTAGTTTTGTCACTAGACTTTGATTTTATGGTCACCGACAAGCCAGATAGATAATGATTAAAGTAATGCGGCACGTGAAAAAAAACTAGTTTATACAAAAGACAAGGAAGATTTAAGAAACCACCTATAGGGGTAAACCAATAGATATAAGTGTCTAATACAGTAGCATTTATTAAACCATTAGGATATATTATCACCCAATTATTTAATACAAAACATATTAGGATGGATATTTAGTTCCCTATTTCTCTTGTTACATAGAAACAAGAAAACACCAAGTCTTCAGGATTGCAATACAATGTTTGGTTATATGCTAAGATTCAAGTGACCAAATCAAAATCAAGAAAGATGATTCCTTAATCAAGTGAAACAACATGAAGTTTAAACAAGTTAACCACGTTACATTAAACAATTCAAGCTCGGTCAAACTTGGACATCATCTCGCCATACGCTTCGTATCTTGAAACCTGCAATCAAAACTTTTTACGCAAAATGGAGGCTTATCATTTACCATACAAAAATGTGCCATGGGCATAACTTTCTTGGGGCAACCTCTAGTCTATGCAAGTTAACTTTGCTTAGGTTGACTTCAGAATTTAAGAACCCGCCTTAGCTAGATCCACAGAGCGTATCCAGTGTTTGACTTAGCTCCTGCTTTGGGCAGGGTCCCGAGGAGGGGCCAGATCGCTTAGCAATGTGATGTACGCAGTCTTACCCTATACTTTGTGTAGGAGGTTGTTTACCAACCATGGCTTGAACCATGACCTCAAGGTCATAAAACAATAACATTAACTAGATCTAGAACAAGAGCTAAAAATCATTGTTGATTATTAAGTGAATAAAAACTAAGATTTCATATCAACTAAAGAAATAGAAGATGTGCATCAAGGAAATATAAAGTAAAATCGCACCTGTAATGCTTTTTTCTTCATGAGGTCAAGGGATATCTCGGTTCGACTCACAGTTGAAGGATTTGTGATTGACTTTTGACTGTTAATTATGAGTTTCTTTTAAAAATAAATAATCATAAAGGAGTTTTTCTGCTGTTTTGTTCCAGTGCATTTCCTAAGGATTTCTTAGGGTTTTGAATAGAAAAAAGCAAGTCCCTATTTGAAAATATTAAAACGGAAAACTGACCAATCGCTAATATGACGAAAGGGGCACATTCAATACAAAACCAATTTTAAGTAAACAGCAAGAATTGCATAATGCATTTACACATAGTGCTTGACAGATATAACGGGAATTAGAAAGGGACTTGGGTAAGCAGCTACATAACCACCTTATGCGGTCCTTGCAGTTCTCAACTTAAAGTTGGTTTTGTATTGAATGTGCCCTCTATGACATAATCACAAAAATAAACCTCTAACTATTAGTCAAATGGAAATTCCTAAAGACCAAAGGTGGAAACAACTGGTAAAAGCATATATGTAATTAAAACTATATCAGCAGACAACTGTCAAATGTTAAGTGATTAATACTAGTTTATCATATATGATATATGTAATTCTATCCGTAACTTAAACTTGGTTATAAGTCAAACCAACCCTGAAAAGGACTCCATGCAAAGTCAAACACAATAAGAGAATAAGTGAAGTGTAAAATATTAATAAAATCATATCTTGAACTTCACTTAATTCAAAATACCTGGAATGGAAAGGAGGATTAAGGAGGGCGGTAAACAGTTGCATCAAATTCAATTTAACGCAGTTTTGACCGTTCCTCATTGGTTTGACCATTGTTAGCTTTACCTCTTAACGGCTGGCTCATTGCAGGCGTTTAACATAAGATAATTGACCTGAAAACGGTCAAACACTAAAAAGGCCAAACAACTGCTGCTGCAACTGAAAATAATGAAAATCTGTTTTCCTAAGAAATCTTGATATTTACACAGACTACCATAACAGCATGGCTGATGTCATCATTCACCTACATAAAAAATACAAAATAAGTCTCTTGTAAATGAATAGTCATGCTTGCATACGGAAGCCACCCAATTATTCAATTTTTCTTATTAAGGCCATCAAACTATTGAAATTACGTTATAAGCTACCGATTACCGAAGTATGAATCCAACTTCCGCTAACAATGAAATATAACATGCTGAATGACGAAAACTTTCTTTAACTTTTTGACCATACGATAACTTTTCACTTTTCAGGATAATAAATATCAAGCATATGTTTTTCTTTTTCAAACTTTTTACGGCTATATTTATAATCAAACCTGTTTTCTCCTAAATTTAGTATAAACGAAACTAAATACATACTTGGGTGCAATTCACATTTCTAATGTTTTTTTCCGAAATCATCAACGTTCTAAAATGAACTTAATGTTTCCATATGTTCCCTTAGCTAAGAACTAGTACTCATACATTTCTAAAATGGTTGATGTTTCCATATAAACCCTTAGTCATGTCATGTGATTAAATAGAATTTATGAAATTTATGCTTCATACTCCTAAACCAGAAATGTAATTCAATAGGACTAACAAGGATAGTAGTTTCTAATAACATGATATGAGAGCCTTATACATATTCATCGTTGATCATATCTTTGACTATTAGTAAAACCATCAATCCAATTGAAACACCTAAAAGGTAATATAGCTGGATGGAACAATACAAACAAAGGATTTGAATGTGAATAAACTAGAATCAATGCAATTTATATATATAACTTTAACCTTACCTTGAACTTTGATAAAGGTCAAACATAACCCTGAAAGGAAAGAAAGGAGTCAATGGTAAGTGATCAATGTTAATTCAACAGAGATATGCCTTTGACCAGATCTTGACCTTTTGGAAAGATTTAATGTTCTATGTATCAGGACAAATTAGGATTGCTTCAAATTATACCTTACTACATTAACCACCTTACTTGAACATGATCTGTTCTATAGGCTCATACCTCTGTATTCTTGATTCATAAAAATTAATATTACAATGCTTGTCTGCAGCTTCTACATAATCCAGGAAATTTTAAGGAGTTTGACTAATATACCCTTTATAGACACTACGAATAGGAGGCTTTGCTGAATGAGACATAACAAATGGCCAAGACCACCTGCAACACGAAATTTATGTGTATATATTAGTAAGAAATATAGATAATGACAGTAACTACCGATACAGTAATTGAGGAAATGTGATACAAATTACAAGAATATTGTCATTGCTGATGTCATTACTAACAAATTTCTTTTCACATGGCAATAAAATTCATTTCTATGATATTAATGCCAAGAAAAAAAACAATTTTTGTACTTATATGAGTAGTCACGCAAAAAGGCAAGAGAAACACTCGGTCAAATTTCCGTTCACAAGTTACAGCTGATTTCCACATCAGCATCATTAATTTTATCAATTTCGCATCTCAGCAATACGCATAGCAATCAGAGGCTAAATATGGGAAGTAATTACAAACGTAGTTGATCCATTTAATCATATTGCATTCTAACCAAACTAATACAATCACAAGTTACAACTAATTTCCACATCAGCATCATAAATTTAATCAATTTCGCATCAAGGCGGTAAAAGCCTAGCAATTAAAGGCTGAATAAGGGAAGTAATTACATATGAAGTTAATCAAGTTAATCATCTTACATGCCAACCAACAGAACTAATACACTCACAAATTACTACTAATTTCCACATCAGCCTCAATATTTTTATCAAATTTCGCATCATGGCAGTATGCCTAGCAATCAGAGGCTAAATATGGAAAGTAATTACGAACATAGTTAATCCATTTAATCATATTACATTCCAACCAACAGAACTAATACGCCCTTGCATTAAAAAATTGTCCTAAAATGATGAACCAATCTAGCTATGAATATTGCCATGTAATCATAAAGTAGAAATGTAATTATTGTGACTAGCTTATAAGGAAAATAATTATGCTTAGGACATAATAATTAAAATGCGAAGCCATTTAAAAGATGCAAACCGACACAAAGTTGGAGGCAGCATTATGTAAGACAATGCTTAATGAGCATTGACAAGAAACTGAAATGAATTCTATAGTCTATACATTCAAGATAAATGGTACAAATATGACATCTTTGGTGTGTTTATAACAACAAGAACTAAGTATATTACAAAACTTACTCAGTGCACAAAGTGTGTTGTATTAAGCTCTTTCGCAATACTTATTGTGCGCTACTCCATTATTTAAGATGTAATCAGTCCATAACTTTTTTGTAGGTCCCACCTAAATCGGTTATTACTCCTAAATGAGGCCCACAATCACTTGTTCACTATCCTCACTTCATATATATATGACTCGCTAAACATTAAACATCTCAAACAAATAGAACCAACATACATTTCTAACATGTTCATCTGGATTCATCAACAACGAGAGTGCATGCAGCTTTAACAACAATGAAAAATTCCTTCCATATACCTCTGCTATTTCATACATTATCAATATCACTAAAGAACATACAAGAATCTCCAAGATGCTAAATCAAGATGTAAGTTGTTCCCCATAATACAGTCCCAAATGCAAGTTCTACTAACCTCTTGTTGGTCGAAATCCACAATCACACACACTAGAAGCAGGCAAAGCTCTCCCTAAGGAAAGATTGGTGTGGCCCACAAAAGTAAAAATAGAGCGGTAAATATTAAGGTAGATTTTGGCCATATTTATTAGATTGTGAACAATTTGAGTTGGATTGTAAACTTAAATTCCCATCAAGATATTGAAATGGTGACTAATGTTAATCAAAGACCTATAAACAAAGCATGAAATGCTAGATTTCTGACCACAATTTGATTCACAATAGCAACCATGTCAATCATTAAATGACTTTTTTACGATATTCTTCTTTTTCTTCAACATTTTATACGTGTATGTATCATGTATGTATATATATGTACTTATATCGCACACACATACACACATATTCATATATAAGTATGTGTGTATGCATATACGTATGTGTGAGTACCAATAAATTCAGAATTTGTGTACATCTATACATACATGCATGTATACATATATGTATATGCATATATATATATATATATATATATATATATGTGTGTGTGTATATTATGCATACATATGCACTAATCAATTCTGAACTTGTGTTGTGAGATTTAATTCACAATATGACTAAAAAAAACCCATTGCAAATATCATAAGCGTGGGCCCCAAAACAGGCCAAAAAACCACAAAAGTGTTTACAATTAAGTCACAAACTATGGATAAGCCAACCAATTGTCACAACCAACCCTCGAGCCAAAGCAACAACTTACTCTGGTTGTGAGACAAACACCTCTCGCATATCTTCAACTGCTGCCTGCATTCGATTAATCGCCATTTCCTTCACCTAAAAAATACAACTTTGTTAAATCAGACCATAAAAACGTACTTAGATTATAAAAGAATAATACTGTGTATTAACAACATTTACCTGCACCAAATTCCCTTTGGCTTTATGATTTACGGGAAGTACACGAATTTCCTCACACACTTTGATGGACTCCAGTGCACTTTCAGGTGACAGGAATTCATAAATGACGTTAACACACGACTGCACAACATTAAACATATTAGAATTTTAATCACATGGCTTAAGAATTGAATGTGAATTATTAGTACTAAAGTTTATATAACATGTTACCTTGATCTTTCTCATCTGATATGGACAACCAGCAGGAATGACAACAGCTTCACCAATATCTTGCTCAAAGCTCAATGCACCCACGTCTAGTTATGGTAATAGAGAATACAAAAGAAAAATAACATTAACGATAACAAAAAGGAGTTGGAATCTAAAACCAACTTGCTTAAAGACTGAAGGAGACTTACTAAATTCTTCCTTGAGCCTCATCTTATGATCGTCATCTAGGAAGAAGACATCATCAAAAAGTGGGTGAACGACCTGCATCCAAATGCAAGTACATATTTGAGTAATCCGTCGATTATGTTTCATATATTAAATAAGATATAAAACATTAATCATACCTTTTTGGGAGAGGTGTAAGATCTGCTAAGCTTACCAGAGTACTTTCTTAGATATTCTAAAAGCATTGGAACATCTTCTCTACGGAAAATGTCCCAGCGGGCCCCACAACTATCAGCATCAGAAACTTCTTCGTCATCGGATTCTGATTCTGACTCATCAGAAACCAAAACCACTTCATGGATGTTTGCGTCCTCCAATCTTGCAGATGTCAAATCCATGTCACTGCAATGTGTGTCATCCTCCTTTGATGTGCTAGCCAACATCGCCTCGAGTTTATTGCGATTGACGACCTTCTTTGAAGACTTAAGATGGTCGTGTGAATTGTACCTATTCATCGACATCTTAACTTCATTGAGCTTTCTCTCAGAAATGGGATGACCACTTGCATGTACAAGAATGTTGACCTGGATTTAAAAAAGGAAATAACAACAGGTGATTTAAGATGAGATCATTTACATAAAATTCTGCGATTGATAAAGTACATAAGAACTTAAAAAGTTACCATATCACATGCATGGACACGTAAATTTGACAAAAGAACCGCATCCATAGGGTTATCCAATCCACCATAATATATGCTAACATAAGAACCCAAGTTAGGGTTCTTTGTTTGATTTGGTGAATATGCTCCAAGATTTAAGAACCCCGTGAATGGGTTCATATATTCTTGCACAGGCAATGATTGGATGACCGCATTGAAATGATCAGGGAAGTGATCTTGAAAAAAATCCGATGAGAACCGAAGGTTGAACTTGAGTAACTCATTCCATGCATTTTCATGAGTTAAACCCCCTGAAAACGTCTGTTTTCGTCTCAACTCAATCTCGCACCAGTCACGAGTTCCCTTTGCTGATCGGGTGTTTCGGGATTCAGCACTCTTTTCGAGGTACTCGCATAACAAGAATGCAAAATCCCAGTCCAAAGCTGGTTGACTTTGGAAAACGTCCCGGATAACAATCGCTTGGCCCGCTCCCCAATGCTTCATGAAATGTTCAAGATAATTATTCTTGAACCCCAGTTTGGTGGCAATGTACAAACCAGCTTCACCATCTCCATTGCACAACAAGCATGGTGAATGATCAGATAATCCGTTAAGTCTCTTGAGCTGAAAAGTACAAAGTATTTGCTTTGCACTTTCTTCAAGATCTTTGGTGAGACAGAACGGGTAGAAAGATGCTAGTTGTAAATGACCTCTCTTACAACCACCTAAATTCTTAGGTGGACAACTTATACATCCATCCAAAGGAAGCCTCCAAGATGTGTTTTTTGAACTTTTGCTTCTAACAATTCTAGTTTCTTTCAAATTTTCAAGACTAGAATGCAAGTATCCGTCACGAAGATTGTGACAACAAACTAAGCACAGCATAAAAGAACAAAAATCACATCTTCTATGAGCATCCGGAATGCAAGCCTTGCAGAAACTGTTGCACCATGTAAATAAATATCTAACATGTAAGCCACAAAAGTAACTAAAATTGAATGATGAGATGAAGAATATTTCATAAATGAAGTTTAAAGTCACCTGCATTCCTTCTTCTGAGTGTATTCTGCAATCTGAACCTCTACCCCATCATGACATAACCCTGTAATCATATATACACATTAAGTATTTATAAATATATTAAAAAAACAATGAGCTATGACCCATACTAAAAATTACCAATGCTGCCATCATATACCTTTGTTTGAAGCTTCAATGTCTACTTCAATTATTTTTTCTTCATTTAGCTTTGTCATAACAGGAAGAAGCTCCTGGATAATCTGAAGCTGTTGACCTATGTCAAAGCCATAGGTCTTTTCATGGTCGGAAACATCCATCTCCATTTCCGGATCACCAATAATGATATCCTTTTCAAGGTCATGGGACTCCTGAATCATAAAAATAGACAGATTATTAGAATACAAAGGTACTAAATGTGACAATACACATGGTTTTTTACGGTTCTGAGTTGAACCTTTGTTTTAACTTGTTTAGGCTTCCCCCTTGTGCAGGCTCGGCAGGGGCACTCCCCTTGGCACACTGGACACTGCCTCTCGACAGTCTTCTTGCAATAGTACCTAAATGTATTTAAATAACAAACACTTAAATTCTATCATCACATTTAACTTGGAAAAGGTAAGTTCAACTTCATTTACAGCAAGTTTCTCAAATGGAAAGAACATATTATAAGTCTTCAATTATATAATCAGCATATGTTAATTGAGCAAGAGTATGAATATATACACATGAATGCCAAAAATGAACAGGTATAACAGACCTCGTGTTGATGCATTCTTCACAAAAAAAATTCTTGCTACATGCCAAACACTTGATGAGAACACAAAAGCTTCGCAATCCACACCAATGGCACTTCTTGATGATCTTCTTCTTGGCTCCTTTTATGTTCTCTTTGATATTAGGTAAAACCTACATCCATAAATGAAAGACAGTAAACACAATAACATAAGAACTAATACGAACAAAAACAACTATGTAATTAAGTACAAGCAAACTTCAACAATTTTAAAAGGAAGAATAACATGCATCAGAGTGATGAACAACATATAAAATAAAAAGACACCAAAGAAAGGATGAATATACATGAAAAGTACATCATATTGAGTTGTAAAGAAGCAAACATTAAACAGTTCACACGGAAAGTTCCATACTTAGTTAATGAAACATGAATACGGAATATAACACAAGATTTACAATAAATGGAAAACAAAAGGTATTAACTCGTCTCCACCCATCCTAAAACTTTACCGACATTTACATGTAACCCAACAACCGACCGTTTGACCAACACTAAAGACCGTTATAAACCATTTAACAAAAGGTATTAACCCGTTCGATCCACCCTAAAACTTTACCCACATTGACACATAACCCAACCGCCAACCATTTGACCGACACTAAAGACCGTTATGATCTGTTAGCCATCCCACCAACCTGTGACCCAACCTCTTTACCCCCAACCCCCAGAAAATTACCAGCTTTGACTGGATCCCCAATGTCCCTTGACCTCTCAAACCTACCCTAAAATCTTAACCAACACATTAAACCAAACAGACCATACCATTTAACCACCTTCAGACATGAGTAACAAAATAGAGCAAAAACTAAAACAATCTACAAAAAAGTCACAAACTTTCCCAAAAAAACAAGCTTCACCGCGATCCGCTGCAACATAAACCAAATTAAACCACACAATCAAAGCATCAAGAACTACAGCAACATAACAAACTAGTCCTAAACAAGCAAAACCACTGCATAAACAACAAATGTAGGTAAGAAAACAACCTTCAACACCGGCACCGGAATCGGCTCGCTGTTTTTCGACCTTTTCGGCCTTCGGAGAACACACCCCGCCGGAGGAGCTCCAACTTTAACCACCGGAGAATCCACCATCACCTGTGAAGACGATGAAGAAGCCCCCGGAGTAACCTTCAATTTCCCCAACTTCAAGTTCAAAACGACCGATTCTTCATCCTCTTTCTTCACCCTTTTACCCCTTTTCCGGCGAACATCGGAAACATCGCCCGATGTTGCAATTGCTTCCGTCATCTTCCTCTTGTCACTCTGTTGTACGGGTGCATTAGCATCGGTATCTCCGCCATCGGACTCTTGCTCCGATTTGGGCACAATTGGGGTGCGTTTTGCTCTATCGAGCTTCAGATAATCCGGTACCGGCTGCCGCTTTTGCCGGAGTTGGGCTTGTTGAATGTGGGTTTCGCAGTAGCTTTTACCCTCCGCCGCCGGCCGGCGGCACCGCCACCCTCTTCCGTCGGATCGTTTGCACCGTTGTTCGTCAGCGATTTCAGCCATTGTTGATGAATTTCGAAGATTTGTGAAGGAAAAGAAGAATTTTGTTGCTGAATTGTTGATGAATTTGGAAGATTTGTGAAGGGAAACAAGAAATTTGTTGGTGAAATGTGAGGGTGAAAGTGGGGTTTAAGAAGGGGGGAGTATATCAGATTACATGTGTTGGATTGTTGTAATATTGAATCATATTGACATATTTTGTGAAATGGGAATGGAATTCATGTGAATGCAATCTTTTTTTTACAATGTTTTTGAAATTTTTGAATTTTGAGTACTTTTTATTCCAAATAGGGTTAAATTTTGGTTGAAGTAATTAAGTTTTAACCTAAAATAGAAGAAAATTGAATCAAGTTTCTGATTCTTTTGATCACATCCAACGAAGAGATGTTAGAAGTTTTTTTGTGTGTTTTATAAGCGTGATGTGTTTGAATTACACAGTAATATAGAAAACGAGTCATTTGAAATTAAATAAAAAGAACATCAAAAGTATATATAAGGTCTCAAGAGAAGAGTGTTAGTCGACTCATATTTGGTTCTAATTTCAACTTTACGTTGTGTACTAATAGAAGAAATGAAATGTTGACGTATTATAGATTTGAATATAGATTGTTGAGATGAATAATACGACCTTAAGTAGTATAACTTATAAAGAAAGTTCTCATGTGATCTTACTTCTAGATACGAAAACATTGATCAGTATATATCAACTTACGGAGATGAGTAACTTGTCATGTATGTTAACTATGATGAGCAAATTTTCATATTATGATATCAATAGACGTCTTACGTCTTATGAACTATTCAACTCTGGGAGATAGAAGCATGTGTTAAGTATGTATATTTGATTACCTTAAGATATTTACGTGGAAGTACATGATTACCCCAGTGTAATATTTTTGTAATCGAAAGTTATTGAAGTGCGTCAAAATATCATGGCTCTTGTCAAATGTTTGTAGGTTGTATACATCAAGGTCGGTCATTTATGTGACGCACTTGTGTCATGGCTTGTGGATGAATGTTTGTTATCCAAACGTCATGTCGAATGTTTGTGGGACATCCACAAGGGTTATTACACGTGGCCGAACTTTTATGATACGCAAACAAGTGTCATGTCTTATTAAAGGAAAGTTATATTTTTCTAGATACGTAGATGTTTTTCGAGCTATACCAATGGATTAGTCACCACTCTAGGACCTACAACGATACAAACTAATCCAGGACTTTTTGCCATTGTTAACACCATTTGAGTTTCATTATCACTCAAAGAGAACTACCTATTTTTTCATTTACAAAAACAAGGAAGCTCGCGTGCATTTAAGTTATGAAGAACAGAAGTTCATAATACATATGGTTTTAAAATAAGCAAGATGAACATACTATTAATATTGGAACTATTTATACATAGATTTAAAAAAATAGAAACCACATAATTAGGGTTTAGGTTATCAATATATGCTATTGTTTATGGCCTTGCTTGGAGTATTATGTGTGAACATCATTTAAGTTTTGATCTTTATCCATGCATGTACATGTAATATTAAATGCATGATTTGGTGATCTCTTTGTTTAGATCGGGCTTTATCCATGTCAGTGAAGATCATCTAGTGATAGAGTAAGTTTTATTGGTATTACTATAGGTTTAGATATTTGTGCGAGGTGTATGTGAGTTATTTACCTTCTACCATGAGATGATCAGCTGACAAAAAAATAATAGCAACAACGAACATCAAAAATTAACACGTACGGTTTTGTTCAAACATGAAAAAAATTATCACAAAAATGGTTATAATGTATGAACCATGTATTTAGTTCTAATAAGAAGACTTATGGCTATTTCTACAAGATATAACTAATAACTAGTGGATCGGCGTGTGCGCAATAACGGGGTAGTAAACTTTGTTTTGAAAACAGAATCTAATTAGACCTATACAAACTTGCACTAGTAAAATTTACCTTTTGAGTTCTAATATACAACTGCCTACTCAACACTTTATTATGTTGTGAAATACTGAGTAGCCTTATGCCTTTTCTTGGTGTATTATCATCACTGGTCATCAAACACCTATTATCATTGGAGGTCAAACCAACCAAAGTTGTATGGTGAAATAGTTAAGCTCTAAACCTTAACTAAAAGCACTGTATTTACAATCGCCTAATTAGACCCAAAGCCAACAACATATCTAATTCGGTTAAGTCTATTTGAATCGATCAGAGCGCTTGTATCGATGAACAGACAAGGTGGTTAGATCAATTCAAAAAATAAATCTTGTAGTATAACGGAAAGTGTACTGGCTTTGCATTTTGCCATAGTTCTCGCCATTAATTATCTCAAATCATGACATTCCACATCAACAAATCGATATTATTTACTAAAAATCATAGCAAAAAGCTTCACAAGTCGTAAGACAATGTACCTTCGTTTTGTTGTAGTCCTCTTAATATGGTATATCACCATCATTAATTTATTTACTTTCATCATGCGTCCAATCAAAGAGCGAGTGTTGCCTACAAAATATTACTATATGAATCCTTGATTTGCTGCCTAAAACATTATAACCAAACCAAAAAAAGTTATCTAGGACTATATGGGTCTTTATTCTCCGATTTAACAAGTTTAGACAAAATAAGTAAAAGGTATTTGGATGAATGAGTATTCCATGGTTAAGCGTGCTCTAGTAGCAAAAATCCCAATATGAATGACCTCCTGGGAAGTTTTCACCTGAGCAATATAGGTGGTACAAGGGGCGATGTGTTACAAATGGTATCAAAGCCACTTCTGCGCCGTTTGGGATGTCAAGGCAGACCTCATAGAGGATGATGAGTCCCCGGCTCATCGAGGACGATGAATCCACATGGGGGTGATTATAACACCCTAGGAAAATCTCACATCAGTTGTAGACAGGAGAGATCTAGGTTTATAAGTAATGTCTTGCCTCTGATATCACCAACATATTTTGGGCGTATTGGCTGTGGATGAGATGAGACCTCTATAGTTAAGTGTGCTAACGTGGCATGTAGATGCTTCTTAAAGATTAACATTTAGTCTTTATGTGTCTTGTATAGTTTTTGTCATAGTATAGGGACTATTTTGTAAATATTTGTTCCTTTTGTATTGATAGTATAAATAGCATAGATAAGGTATGTGTAGGTAGAGGGTAAACATATACATCTTAGAAGTACCTAATAACGAATTGTAACTGTTTTCTTTCAATACTCGTACTTTCTATGCATTCTATCAATGAAACTATGAATTTTTGTGATATGTTTGCTTAGATTTGATTACTTGTATTTGTTTTGATTGAATTGTATCACGATATCATCACAGATCGATCCATTTTGATCCTATCAAATGGTATCAGAGCTGTTGGTTCAATGATTGAAGTTCTTCAAACTATCGAACTCTTAAAATCACTTGAATCTGTGATTGATAAGCGATTCAATCAAATAATTGTTGATTTCAGTTGCTTTTCATCATCAGAAACATGAACTGAATCACAATTGCAGCTCAATTCGTTCAAAAATTAGTGAATTTGTTAAAATCAGTGTTCGAACTTGTTCTTTACAGTCGAACTGATTTTCAAGCCGAAAATCGATCTGTTGTTGTTATTTGATGAAATTGAAGTTAGAGGATTGTTAATTGATCGAATTCCTACCTAATTGGAGGATTTTAGGTCAATTCATCAAGTTTTGAAGGATTTCAGAAGATCTGAGTTCATTTGAATCTGTTGAAGTTGGCGCATTAGGTCAAAACACTACTGAAAATTGCCCAAGTGTTAGGCGCTTGAAAACTGTTTAGGCGCTTTTCAACTATTAAGGCGTTTTTGGTTTAGGCGTTTTCCCACTGTGAAGGAGTATTACAACTGTGTGGACACTTTAGATCTTTTCAGAAACCAAAGAATTCTAGGCGCATTACAATTGTTTAGGCGTTTTTGAACTGTTTGGGCGTTTTGACACCCAGACGTCTGACAACTGTTAGGGCATTTCACAACTGTTCAGGCGCTTTACAAGTTTGGGCGTTTCAGAATTTTTAAGACAATCCCTTAGGCATTTCAAGTCAAATGTCACACCCCAACCTTAACGGCGGAAACGTCGAGATGTGAGGGTTAAGATTGTTCACAACCATATAACGCTACCATTAATTGTAAATATGATTATCATAAGATTAGATAAACATTACATCCAAGAGTCTCAACGAAATAAAAATAACAAAAGTTCAAGTTTCCAAGTTTCAAGACATATTATTTATTTTCCTAGGTCCAAATCCTAGGTGTAAGCATGCTTCAAAAGATAATCATCAACCTTGTGCATTTCCTGAAACATGTTAAAAATAAAGGGTCAACTTTGAAAGTTGGTGAGTTTCCATGGGTTAAGCATACATATATTTATAAAAGTTTACAAGTAGCAATTCATGTCAATGGTTACGAATAAAGCAAGTTTATAGATAACATATAGCTACAATCAAACCTTGACAGATTACAAGATTACAAGATTAAACGATTAGCTAAGTGTACTTGGTTCCCATAGTGCTCAAGAATACGACACTAGGAGCCGCCAATACCTCGGCTTTAGCACCAAATAGGTTTGTCAGACCCATAGATCTATGACGTCGCCAGGCTAGCAATAGTTAATGATTGGCAACATATAATGTTCATCATATAAGGCTCACAATATTACAAATAACCATGACAAAAAGTGAAGATGAATTGCATGTGCGTTTACAAGTATCAAGATGTTTACAAGTGCAAGTTTATAAAGTTAACATGTTTCACCCCAAAAGGTGTGAAATAAAGTAAAAGAGGGGCATGGAAAACTCACTTGATATATATATATATATATATATATATATATATATATATATATATATATATATATATATATATATATATATATATATATATATATAAGATGATAATAAGAAATAAACGATGCTCCAACGATTTCCTTTTACAAGTAACCTAACATATATATATTCCAAGATTAAGTTCAACAACAAGATTAACGATTAAACGTGAACTAGAGTTTCAAGTGGAGTTTGGGGCTTTTGACAAATAGTTAAATTTTACAAATGGATTCACTTATATTTTGGTTTAAATAATAGAGAAGTATACTATTTGAGTATTTTAATGAAAGGAAATCATTTATAGTAATTAATAAAGTTTAAATATAAAGTGTAACTAAATTGTTATGATTATTTGAAATAATCATGATTTAAACCATATTTAAAGGTAACATATGGACCAATAATAATTTATTAATTTAAACTATTATTTAAAGTCTATTTTATAAAAATAATCTAAGTATGACATTTGTAAAAAAAAAAAACGTTTTATACAAAATAAAATATTAAAGTATTTAAATGAAGAAATTTACAGAAATTAATTATGTGACTTTAAAAATAATTAAAGTTTACAAAAATGATTTTTATAATTATTAAAATTTTCTGTAATTAAAATTGCTAAAAAAACGTTTTTTAAAAAAATATTGAGGGTGCCCGGGTTCGAACCCGGGACCCCAAGGATGAAACATGGGCTCTTAATCAGTAGGCGAGGGCGCCTAAGCCTGGTAAGAGTTGGTTTTTAATTCTTAAAAGCTACAACTACAGAAACCCTCAATTTCCAGATAAACCCTAGAACGATTTGAATCAAATTGAAGCATAAATCGATATTGATAACGATGATAATCATGGGGCTTTTGCTCCCCATGTGAAAACGAGTAGGTAACTGTGTTTAATTACCCGAGTTGAAGATTAGATTGGTAAGAACAGGTACAGATGAGCCGCGACCGAGGCTTGGATTCGTTTGATATGGAATTGTTGATGTTAACCAAATTGAACTCGTGTGAAGCTTAAACGGACAGTCAAGAATCAAAACCCTCTATCAATTGGAGGTGATAATGTGGAGAGAAAGGGGTTCGATTAGGTATGAGAAGCCGTGAATAATGATAATCGATTGTGTTGATCTCAGGTGTTTAGACTGGAATTGCACTTAGTAATAGATTAGAAATGGTTAAAGATTGTGTAGGTTCAATTAATTAGATTATTAACTGATTTTTATTGACGAACGATTCATGGTTTGAGGTAATCGGTTACTCGAGTTAGAATACTCTCTTAACCGCCGTTAAAACCCAATTAAAGTCCTTCAATGAGTTTGAATCACGCCCACAAAACGGTTAGAAACTATTGGGGTTCGATTTTACGCGTTTTACTCGCGTTTGGACTTCGCCGGAGTATGGTCGGAGTACGGCCGGAGTAAGGTCGACGGTGAAGGGGGGTTTGGGTTGATTTATTAAGAAGTTACACATTTAGTCCCTGCAGTTTTAATTTTTATTATTTTATGTTTAAAACTTTCGTTTAAAGTTTCAAATTTGTCACAAAGGCCCCCTCAACTTAATTAAACTTTAAGTTTTAAACATTATTCTAACCTATTAATTATTTAACTTTTATAAATTATTATTTCTATTATTATTATGTTTATTATAGTAAAAACAAATTATACTCTTAAATTAATGAATTAATGCACAATAAAAGAAACATTCATAAACAACCTATATAGTTTCTTAAATGACATATATGGTCCTTACAAGAACATAACAGGGTTAACTATTAATTAACGAAAACACGAAAGGTTACAGTCTCCCCAACTTTTAAGAATTTCGTCCCGAAATTAAGAATGAACTAAACGAACAAATACGGGTATTTCTTCTTCATATGCTCCTCACGCTCCCAAGTAAACTCAGGTCCACGCTTATTCTCCCTACGAACCTTGACGATTGGGGTGGTAGTGGTCCTAGTCTTCTTCATAATGTGATCCATGACTTCAACGGGTTTCTCCACAAAATGTAATGACTTGTCGATCTGGATGTCATCTAATGGGACATGCAGACTTTCGTCAGCCAAACATTTTCTCAAATTTGAGACATGGAAAACAGGATGAACCCCGCTAAGATCGGAAGGTAGTTCAGGTTTATAAGCCACTTTCCCAATCCTTTTCAGGATCTTGAAAGGTCCTACAAATCGTGGGGTTAATTTACCCTTCTTCCCAAAGCGAACGACTCCCTTCCATGGTGAGACTTTAAGAAGATCCATATCCCCAACTTGGAATTCCAACGGCTTGCGTCGTTTATCGGCATAACTCTTTTGTCGACTTCTAGCCACTTCAAGGTTCTTACGAATCATGGAGACTTTATCGATCGTTTCTTGTATGAGCTCAGGACCAGTGATGAAATTTTCAC
This sequence comes from Flaveria sonorensis, assembly GCA_025506505.1. Taxonomy (NCBI): domain Eukaryota; kingdom Viridiplantae; phylum Streptophyta; class Magnoliopsida; order Asterales; family Asteraceae; genus Flaveria; species Flaveria sonorensis. The sequence continues at coordinate 12,699,203 of CM046429.1, forward strand.
CAATGTCAGTCCAGCAGATCAGGGAACGACATTTACGACCATAAAGCGCTTCGAAAGGTGCCATCTTGATACTCGAGTGGTAACTATTATTATACAAAAATTCCGCGAGAGGTAAATGCGTATCCCAGTCACCACCAAAGTCAAGGACACAAAGACGTAGCAAATCCTCTAGGGTTTGAATGGTTCGCTCGGTTTGACCGTCCGTTTGAGGATGGTAAGCCGTGCTTAAATCCAGTTGAGTACCCAAGAGTTCTTGCATAGACGACCAAAAGTGCGAAGTGAAACGAGCGTCTCGGTCGGATATGATATGCAAAGGTACGCCATGACGACTCACAATCTTATCAATGTATATACGAGCTAACCTTGATGTTTTGTAAGTGTCACGTATGGGTATGAAATGTGCCGACTTGGTCAATCGATCAACGATCACCCATATGCTATCATGACCACGAGAGGTGCGAGGTAGTTTGGTTATGAAGTCCATGGATATGTGTTCCCATTTCCACATGGGAATCTCAGGTTGTTCAAGCAATCCTCTAGGACGTTGATGTTCGGCTTTAACCTTCGTACACGTAAGACACTTAGCTACATAAGTTGCTATGTCTTTCTTCATCCCAGGCCACTAGTATTGACCACGTAGATCCATACATATTATCGGAACCAGGATGAATTGAGTAACGAGTTTGATGAGCTTCATTCATGATAAAGGTACGAAGATTATCACGGTTTGGAACCCAAATTCGATTCAAGAAATACATCAAACCATTGGGTTTCATTTCCAGTTGAGCTTGAAGATTGTACTCCAATTCCTCTCCCATTTTCCCTTCTTTTTGAACCGCTTGTTGAGCCTCCATGATACAAGTCTCGATGTCATTCTCAATCCTCAAATTTTGCAGCAGCACCGTAGTCTTGTTAACATCCAGACGAATTTTAGTATCAAATTCTCCCATGGTATCAAACCATTGTCGTCGATCGCGAATTTCTTGAAACGAGACCATCTTATTATGAATCTTACAACTTAGTGCATCAGCTACGACATTTGCCTTTCCAGGGTGGTAACGAATGTCACAGTCATAATCACTAATCAACTCGACCCAACGTCGTTGTCTCATGTTGAGATCCATAAAGACAGCAGGAGCATTTGTTAAACCAAAGGGCATAACCATGAACTCATAATGTCCATATCAAGTACAGAACGTAGTTTTTGAGATATCATCATCATAAACTCGTAATTGATGATAGCCAGAACGTAAGTCAATCTTTGAGAAAATAGCAGCTCCTTGAAGTTGGTCAAAAAGATCATCGATGTGAGGAAGAGGGTAGCGGTTCTTGATGGTAAGTTTGTTAAGCTCACGATAATCGATGCACATACGAAACGATCCATCTTTCTTCTTTACGAACAGAACAGGTGCGCCCCAAGGCGATAAGCTAGGACGGATAATGCCCTTGTCGGACAGTTCTTGAAGTTGACTAGCTAGCTCTTACATTTCCGACGGTGCAAGTCGATATGGTGACTTAGCCACGGGGTTCGCTCCCGGAATTAAATCGATCTTAAACTCGACTTCACGCACGGGAGGTAAACCACTAAGATCATCGGGAAATACTTCAGGAAAGTCTCGTACAATCGGGACATCCTTAAGGTCCTTCCCTTTGCCTTTCGTATTGACCACGTAGGCCAAGAAAGCCATGTAATTCTTGCTTAGGAATTTTCGGGCTTGAGTACACGACATGAGTTTGAGTCCTTTGGAGGATTTTTCACTGAACACTTTCAATGTATCCCCCGAGGGTAAAGGAATTCGATGCACTTCTTGAAACAAATAATTTCCGCATGATGTTTGGCTAGCCAATCCATGCCAATGATAACATCAAAGCTTCCAAGTTTCATCGGAATAAGATTGATAAAGAAATCATGCTCGTTTAGGCTCAAAATGTAATCACGAATAACGGCATCAACAGTGATGGGTTCTCCATCGGCGACTTCGATAGTAAGAGGTCTTTCTAATTTCGTATGTGGCTTAGCAAGTATAGGCTCAAATTCTAACGAGACAAAAATCTTATCGGCTCCAGAGTCAAACAGAACGTAGGCATAAGAATTATTAATAAGAAACATACCTCTTCAGTTTTAAAGACGTATAACGATACAGGTAAAGCAACAAAAGAACTTAGATTATAAAGTTGGGGTTGGATTTGACATACCGTTCACCACATCGTTGTTTGCTTGTGCTTGGTTTGCATTGATGTTGAAGGCACGTCCTCGAGCTTGTGGTACATTACCCGCAAGACGAGGGCATTGTGGGTGAAAATGACCAGGTTCCCCACAGTTGTAGCAAGCACAATTAGCAACTAACGCGGCATTGTTTGGTGCACGGTGACAAGTAGCCACCAAGTGTCCATACTTACCGCATAGTGTACAGATGCGGCATGGGGTATTACCCACATGATGATACCTACAGACATTGCACAGTGGTAGAGGACCAACATAGGCTCTAGCAGCAAGTGCTTATGCAACAGGAGCGGGTTGTCTTTGAGGTACCTTGGGTGTAGCCACAACGAAATTACGCGCCGGTGTGAACTTGCGTTTCTTGTTGTTGTAAGACGGTTCATTCTTACTCTCCTTAGCTGCTTTAGGGACCGCCTTTTCAGTCTTTTTACCATCTTTGACAGATTAGGTGCCCACTCGAATATGGTTTTCAGTAAGTTGAGCGGTGATGGTAATGGCATCTTCCAAAGTTGTGGGTCTACTTCCCACCATGGCATCTTGGATTTGAGGTGGCACCCCCTTGATGAACTTATCAATTTCCTAGGAACAGTGTCAACCATGTGAGGCAACAGGATGCTCAACTCGTGATGCCTAATTGAATAGGCCAAATGATCTCCACCATCTTTCTTGAGATTCCAAAACTCCTCCTCCAGCTTTTGCAGCTCACTTCTCGGGCAGAACTTTTGGATGGCAATGTTCTTGAATTCATCCCAAGTTAATGCCAACACAGCATCAGCACCACGATTCCTCTTCTCACTATTCCACCACGTAAGTGCTCTTTGTTGAAGAACACTTGTGGCATAACGGACTTTGAGTGCCTCGGGACACTCACAGTTGATGAAGGTGTTCTCCGTGCTTTCAAACCACTCGAGAAGTCCAGTGGCTCCTTCCTTCCCACTAAAGCTAGTGGGTTTGCACGAGTTGAAGTGCTTAAACGTGTAGGTTTGGTTGTTTCTTCCTTGATTTGCACTATTCTCTCCTTGCCCATTGCCATTAGTGTTGTTACTAGCGTTGGTCATCAAGGTGCTACTCAGTTCGGCAACCATGGTCGGAATGACTGCAGCCATTTGACGGGCAATCATGGCGGCTAATTTGCGGTCAGAGCTACCACGCTTTCCATGATGACGAGACATGCTGGATACAAAGTAAGTTAGTAACAGAAATTTGGAGGTTGAAGATAATAAATCAAACAAAGATTTTTCAAGACTTGTAAAACACACACATGGAATGATTCCATTTGGTAACGCATTACCATTTAGAAACGTTGACACGTCAAGGTGAGTTAACTCCAATTGCCTTAGAAACTTGTGTATATTTACCATAGTTTATCACTCATCCCAGAAATCCCCAGGTAAGCATAACTAGTCCCACGGGATTTATGCGAAATGCTTACCTTAGCCCGAAGGCTTTTTTGCCAGGAAATCCAGAATACAGGTGTCTATGTGTCACACAATATTTCTTTAGGTTCATGGAATTAAAACCTTGATGAGATTTTCATAGATTAGACATAAAGTCTAAAGATTTGAACCTTTCGATATAAAGCTTACGTTCCCACGTGTCGTCGAGAATAAGTTTAAGAGATTTCATCGTCGAGAGAATAAAGGATTAAGAACAAGTTTTAAGGGAGACAAGGCAACCAAGTTTCTAATTACAAGGCAATCCTAACTAAAGGCATCATGTTGCACATAAAAAGACCTTCCTAAACAAGTAGCATCATGTAGCATGCAACAAAATATATTACAAGGTCATAAAGATTTTTCTTATAAGGTTCATGCATCAACTATAGTCTAGGTCACCATTTCTAATAACCTAAATCCCTATAGTTATGGGCTCTGATACCAATCTGTCATACCCCAACCTTAATGGCGGAAACATCGAGATGTGAGGGTTAAGATTGTTCACAGCCATATAACGCTACCATTAATTGTAAATATGATTATCATAAGATTAAATAAACATTACATCCAAGAGTCTCAACGAAATAAAAATAACAAAAGTTCAAGTTTCCAAGTTTCAAGACATATTATTTATTTTCCTAGGTTCAAATCCTAGGTGTAAGCATGCTTCAAAAGATAATCATCAACCTTGTGCATTTCCTGAAACATGTTAAAAATAAAGGGTCAACTTTGAAAGTTGGTGAGTTTCCATGGGTTAAGCATACATATATTTATAAAAGTTTACAAGTAGCAATTCATGTCAATGGTTACGAATAAAGCAAGTTTATAGATAACATATAGCTACAATCAAACCTTGACAGATTACAAGATTACAAGATTAAACGATTAGCTAAGTGTACTTGGTTCCCATAGTGCTCAAGAATACGACACTAGGAGCCGCCAATACCTCGGCTTTAGCACCAAATAGGTTTGTCAGACCCATAGATCTATGAAGTCGCCAGGCTAGCAATAGTTAATGATTGTCAACATATAATATTCATCATATAAGGCTCACAATATTACAAATAACCATGACAAAAAGTAAAGATGAATTGCATGTGCGTTTACAAGTATCAAGATGTTTACAAGTGCAAGTTTATAAAGTTAACATGTTTCACCCCAAAAGGTGTGAAATAAAGTAAAAGAGGGGCATGGAAAACTCACTTGATATATATATATATATATATATATATATATATATATATATATATATAAGATGATAATAAGAAATAAACGATGCTCCAACGATTTCCTTTTACAAGTAACCTAACATATATATATTCCAAGATTAAGTTCAACAACAAGATTAACGATTAAACGTGAACTAGAGTTTCAAGTGGAGTTTGGGGCTTTTGACAAATAGTTAAATTTTACAAATGGATTCACTTATATTTTGGTTTAAATAATAGAGAAGTATACTATTTGAGTATTTTAATGAAAGGAAATCATTTATAGTAATTAATAAAGTTTAAATATAAAGTGTAACTAAATTGTTATAATTATTTGAAATAATCATGATTTAAACCATATTTAAAGGTAACATATGGACCAATAATAATTTATTAATTTAAACTATTATTTAAAGTCTATTTTATAAAAATAATCTAAGTATGACATTTGTAAAAAAAAACGTTTTATACAAAATAAAATATTAAAGTATTTAAATGAAGAAATTTACAGAAATTAATTATGTGACTTTAAAAATAATTAAAGTTTACAAAAATGATTTTTATAATTATTAAAATTTTCTGTAATTAAAATTGCTAAGAAAACGTTTTTTAAAAAAATATTGAGGGTGCCCGGGTTCGAACCCGGGACACCAAGGATGAAACATGGGCTCTTAACTAGTAGGCGAGGGCGCCTAAGCCTGGTAAGAGTTGGTTTTTAATTCTTAAAAGCTACAACTACAGAAACCCTCAATTTCCAGATAAACCCTAGAACGATTTGAATCAAATTGAAGCATAAATCGATATTGATAACGATGATAATCATGGGGCTTTTGCTCCCCATGTAAAAACGAGTAGGTAACTGTGTTTAATTACCCGAGTTGAAGATTAGATTGGTAAGAACAGGTACAGATGAGCCGCGACCGAGGCTTGGATTCGTTTGATATGGAATTGTTGATGTTAACAAAATTGAACTCGTGTGAAGCTTAAACGGACAGTCAAGAATCAAAACCCTCTATCAATTGGAGGTGATAATGTGGAGAGAAAGGGGTTCGATTAGGTATGAGAAGCCGTGAATAATGATAATCGATTGTGTTGATCTCAGGTGTTTAGACTGAAATTGCACTTAGTAATAGATTAGAAACGGTTAAAGATTGTGTAGGTTCAATTAATTAGATTATTAACTGATTTTTATTGACGAACGATTCATGGTTTGAGGTAATCGGTTACTCGAGTTAGAATACTCTCTTAACCGCCGTTAAAACCCAATTAAAGTCCTTCAATGAGTTCGAATCACGCCCACGAAACGGTTAGAAACGATTGGGGTTCGATTTTACGCGTTTTACTCGCGTTTGGACTTCGCCGGAGTATGGTCGGAGTACGGCCGTAGTAAGGTCGACGGTGAAGGGGGGTTTGGGTTGATTTATTAAGAAGTTACACATTTGGTCCCTGCAGTTTTAATTTTTATTATTTTATGTTTAAAACTTTCGTTTGAAGTTTCAAATTTATCACAAAGGCCCCCTCAACTTAATTAAACTTTAAGTTTTAAACATTATTCTAACTTATTAATTATTTAACTTTTACAAATTATTATTTCTATTATTATTATGTTTATTACAATAAAAACAAATTATTAACTCTTAAATTAATGAATTAATGCACAATAAAAGAAATATTCATAAACAACCCATATAGTTTCTTAAATGACATAAATGGTCCTTACAAGAACATAACAGGGTTAACTATTAATTAACGAAAACACGAAAGGTTACATCAAAGTCAAAGGAAGTTTCACAACTGTTTGGGCGCTTCATCACTGTTTAGGCGCATCAACATCAACACTTAGAAATTTTTCAAAAACTTAAAAATCCAAAAATATTTTCAATTCATGATTTTGATTCAAAAACTTAAAAACAACAAAAACAAATCTTTTTCTAAAATACAAAATTAAAAATGGTGAAATCAGAAGACTCAGAGAATAGAGTTCCTAAACTGAAGAACAGAGCTGATTTTAAGAATTGGTCACTTAGACTGAAACATCACCTTAATTCTATTGATACTGATCTATGGAAATCAATAGAAAGAGGACCTCACATTCCTATCACTTCAGATGGTTCTGATGGAGGATTTGTCTACACTAAAGACTCTCCAAAACCATACCCTGAAGATGGATTGCAGGGTGATGATTTAAAGATAGTTAAGAATGATATAAAAGCATATTCTCTGATGTGTAAAGGACTACCTCTTGAAGTCCTAACAAGACTAGATGGATATCAAACGGGATATACCATGTATAAAGCCTTGAAGATAATTTGTGAAGGAGGTAAAGAAATTCAAGATCTCAAAAAGCGGAAATTGAAGCGACAATTAGAACTATTTGAGCACTTATCTGGTGAAACCATAAACCAAATGATGAATAGGTTTGTGCAACTCACAACTGAAATGTCAACAGCTGGCATCAAAAATGATCTAAAAGATCTAAACTTTAGGCTTCTCAATGCTCTTCCATCTTCATGGAAGCAAACAGTTACACTGTTAAAGCATACTGAGAAATTTCCTATGGATCTTAATCTGTTGATAGCCAAAATTAAGTCTGTTGAAATTGATGAAAGCTTAAGGAATAACGACAGAGTAGCTTCAATGTCTCAGTACAAATATGTTGCATCTCCAGCAAGTACTGTGGAAAATGCATTTATGGCTAAAAATGAGAGTTTACCTGAAGAAGAGGGTGATCTGTTTGTAGGATATGGGTTCTTTACTGATTCTTCTTATACAAGTGCACCTGCTTATACATCTAAGTCTCAACCTTATTCTCCTCCTATGCCTTAAAGTTCTAAACCTCAAACTGAGACTCCATCTGTTAACTCTGCTGAATCTAGCAAAGTTAAAGATGTTATTAACATCCTATTACAGGATGAAGAGTCCAAATCTGCTTTTACTGCTTTTATGGCTAGTTTTCAAGCTTATCAAGGTAGTCATTTAACTCAATTAGATTTTGTTTTGCAGGATTTATTCGAAATGGACCCGGATGACGTGGAGGAAATGGATCTGAATTGGCAAATGGTGATGATTGCATACAGAACTCAGAAACACTCTTATGTCAACAGGAACTACAAGCCAATTGCTAACAAGACTGTTTGATTTGACAAGTCTAAGTCAAGGTGTTTCAACTGTAATAGTTATGGCCACTTTTCAAGAGAATGCAAAGCTCCTAGAAACAAAGGAGGGAATGGCCAATCGAGTGCTAATCTTGTAAATAAATAAATATATATACAAGTTTTACAATTTTTAGAATTTTAGAGAACTTGTAATTTATTTTTGGGCATAAAATAACAAAAATATAAAGTACGGGGGCTAAACTGTAATTAATTTAAATTGAAACTTAAACTTTGGTTGTAAATTAACAAAATATAAACCGCAGGGACCAAATGTGTAACATTTTAAAACCCAAACCCCCACCCTCGTTTCCGACAGAAACTCCGGTGACCGCCGGCCACGCTCCGGCGACACCCCAAACCTCTCAAAAACTCATTTTTAACACAAAAGAAAGGTACTAACCGGTTCATGAACAGGTTCGAACTCGAGTGTGTGAATTAATTCGAAACAGACAAGGTTTTACTAAGTTTTTCAACTCGAAACCGAACCCATTGAAGTTTCAATCCGTTATTACATTAAAGATCAATAACAATTCAATTGAACGACTACGAACGCTTATGTAATCATTTCAAAGTTATTGGTGATATCAATTTCACATTGAAACGGCTTAAACACGCGTAAATCAACCTGAAACAACCGAGAACAACTCGAACTTGTTGGGTGTTCAAACGGTCAAATTGACACTATATAACTGATGCCCAACACTCCATTTGAGTTTCTTAAACCCTCTGTACAATCAATTTCATAAAAAACACACACACAAATCGTTCGATTCTAGCTACAGTCGCGACCCTGTTCGAATCTGTTTCAACTCGTTCTACACCGAATCAGGTAATTAAACTGTGGATTAGGCTCGTTTTTACATGGGGAACAAAAGCCCCATGGTTTAATTGGTTATAATCATTGATTAGTGGTCCAATTTGAGCGATTTCAAACCTAGGGTTCATACGAATTTGGGGAGATTTGGTGGGTTATGTTCTTAAGTTAACTTTTCAATTCTAAACCACAAACAGGGCCTTGGCCCGGCGGTTTGTGTGTTGGATTGTTTGGACAAAGGTCCCGGGTTCGAACCCGGGCCCCTGCCATTATATTTTTTAAAGGGTTTTGTAATATATAAAAATTCTGTAAAATATTTAAATAGTATTAATAATCATATAAAAACTACTTTTAATCAGAAAATTTATAAAATCATTTTCTTTTATATTTTATTGAAAATCTAAATTTAGAAATTTTCATTTCAAAATTATAAAAAAAAGATGCAAAATACAATTTATTATTAATCTTAAATTGTAATGAATTTTTACTAAATTTGTAATAATTCCTATTAAATAAATTCTTTATTGTTACACATTTATTTATAATATTTAAGAAAATAAATATACATAATTAAATGTACACTTATTTTAATTAATAAAATCACTTAAACCTGCAAGTTATTATTTTATTTAAATAGAAAATAATAATCTTTTGATAAACTTTTATTAATGGTTTAAATCACAAAAATTCTTATTTAATCATTTAAATATTTAAGCAATTATAAATTATACATATCTTATGATCTAAAATCATGGTTTGATGAGTTATAAATAATATCATTACAAATATCATCCAAAGGCCCAAATATAAACCGTGAACCGTTAACATAATAATAATCGTTGTTAATTTATGACGTCGTTCATCTAGGTTGAACCTTATCAAATCGTCGACGTATAATACAAGCCTTTCTTATTTGTCATCCTGTAATCCATGTGAGTTTTTCCATACCCCTTTTATATATATTTTCACACTTTGGGGTGAAACATGTTAACCTTATGATAAATGCACTTGTAAACTCGTTTGAATCTTGTAAACATTTGGGCAGTTCTTCTTATTTGTCGTGGTTAGTTGAACTCTTGTAATTACCATGTGATGACTATAATATGTACAATCATTAACTATTGCTAGCCTGGCGACGTCATAGATCTATGGGCCTGACAAGTCTATTTGGTGGCCCTAGTGTCGTATTCTTGAGCACTATGGGAACCAAGTACACTTAGCTAATCGTTTAATCTTGTAATCTTGTAATCTGTCAAGGTTTGATTGTTACATTTGTTCATCTATCCCTAGTTACTTTATTCAATAACCCATGACATGAATTGCCAACTTTGATATACATATATGTATGAAAACCTATGGAAACTCACCAACATTATGTTGACATTTATTTTTAACATGTTTCAGGACTTGTTACCGCTTAAGTGATCCTGAAGACTTGATCACATCTAGGATTGGACCTAGAATAATAAAATGACTTATATTGTCACATGACGCTATGGAATGTTTTGTATTTATGATTGCTTGCATCTTATGTTTTATTCTCAATGCATGTTATGAACCTTGGTAATTAATAATATTGACACTTTGAAATAGCGTTGTGTGGCATGAACAATCTTAACCCTCACATCTCGACGTTTCCGCCGTTAAGGTTGGGGTGTGACAGATTGGTATCAGAGCCCATAACTATAGGGATTTAGGTTATTAGAAATGATGGCCTAGACTATGGTTAAACTAGGGACCCTTTACTTGACTTTTGCTATGATCTTGTAAGTATGCTTTTATGCCTATTACATATTGTTACATGTTACGTGATCATTCCCTTATGTGCTATTTGATTATATGTAGAAAATAGTGCCTTAGAAATATGCCTTAGACCTTGTTTACCCCAACTTCCTAAACCTCTTCTTATGCCTCTACGTTCTATCGCGTCTAATTTTTTTTCTAAATCTTATCCTCGACTACGTGTGGAAATCTACGTATCTTATCGAATGGAAAAAAAATTCCTTGGACGATAGGTCTAAATCTTGAAAATCTCATCGAGGTTTTAATTCTAATAGCCTTTAGGGAAGTGTGTGACTCATAAACACCTGTATCCTGGATTTCCTGGCAAAAGGCCCTCGGGCTAAGGCAAGCATTTCGTATAAATCTCATTACGAGACCTGTTATGCTTACCTGGGGGTTTCCGGGATGAGTGCAAAAATTATGGTCAACACACATCTTCCTCAAGGTAATTGGGATTAAGTCACCTTGACGTGTCATGTTCCTATTGGCTATGTGGTACCAAATGGAACCATCTGGTTTATATTTAAAAAAAAAATCTTGATTTCTTGAACTAGTTTATTACTGAATTCCAAAATTTTCTTAATTTCTATCTTATAGAATGTTCTCGTTATTGCCGAACTCGTTTTACTCCTCAATTCCTATGTTCAAACGTTATTATACGTTATGTGCCTCATGTATCTATCTCTATACCTTGATCAGCGTGTACATAAATCTTAATGCATATTTAAAGGCATTGTGTGCCTAAATCGAATTTTAAATTGTTACTTACGGTTTTCAAATCTCCTTAAAGTCTGTCTCATAACTGAATACTGCAAAAGTGGGATACCTGTATCTCGAGATATTTTGTCTAGGACATGTATACATATTAATCCGATTCGACTGTTTGATCCGTTTACCTGACTTGGAACCCATGAGATGAGTATCCGCTTATAAGTACGTATGTCTTTAATAAAGTTGTGGTTGACTTAGCACTTTGAGAAGTCAACGTATTCCCTTTGGATTGCCAACCGAACGTTTACATCTCATTGTTGTATTGAATCATTTTTGTCATTGATTTTGTTTTCCTGATTTAAACCATTCAAGATTTGAAAACCTATCACAAATGATTCGGTTATCCCGAACCGTAACCTTAATCCTAACGAGCATGATTTTCATTTCTTATTAATGTTACATTGAAGTAATTTGAAGTTTTCTGAGTTTCTAGCTGATTTTTTTTTCTTTCTTTTCGTTTGCTAAGTCGAGTTTTGTGATAATATTGTGTGATAAAATCTTTTAACCGTTTTGCACCGTAGGAAATGCAAAAGTTGACAGGTCAACTTATGACTAAGGACACTCGTGTCTCCTAAATGAAACTATCTCATCAAAACAGGGGTGACTCCCTTACTTTGTTGATGACTTTCCATTCGCTATTATTGTTCTTATGAAATTTCATCATCAAGACAGGGGTGAATCCCTTACCTTGATGACCATTTCTTTCTTTTTGTTCTTATGAATTCGTATTTTACCAATAGAATTACCTCCTTAAAATAGGAGTAAATTTTGTACCTCGATGATGGTTTTAAATTTTTCTATTGTGTGTTTTATGAAATTTCATCATTTGGATAGGGGTGATTTCCTTACCTTGAGAACAAATTTCACTCATTTTTCTCATGGACTCGTATTCCACGAATGAAACGACCTCATCAAAATAGGAGTGAATCCCGTACTTTGGTGACAAATTTCAATTCTCGATTGTTTTCTTATTATTATGAAATTCAATCATCAAGATAAGCGTGAATTCCATACATTGATGATAATTTCACCTATCTAAATTTTATGGATTTGTATTTCCTCAAATGAAATGACCTCTTCAAAGTAGGAGTGAAATTATGTACTTTGATGAAGATTTTCAATTGGTTATATTTTGTTTACAAAATTTCACCGTTAAGATGGGAGTGATTTTCTTTACCTTAATGGTAAGTTACCTCATCTTATTCTTATGGATCCTTAACAATGAGTTAGGATCAAGCTCTTACTTTAGTAGCTAAGAGTCATGTTTTGAGAACTACATCACCAAGTTAGGAGTGATATCCACACCTTGGTGACCATTCTCATTCTTTGATTTCTATTTTACCAAGGTCTTAAGACTCCTATTGACAAAAAAAAAACATGTAGTAACTTGAAGGGTGAACACCGTTACCTGATTTATCGATGATAGTGTTCCAACCTATCAAGCCAAAGCATAATTCCTGAACTCAAAAGAGGTCCTTGCCATATTAGGATAATCTTAGTTCCAAAACTGGAACATTTAAATCGATTCTTTTTCTCACCCCTTTATGTTTCAATTTGTCGTTTGATTTAGCTTTATGGAACCTTTTATTTCTTACTTATCGATCTTCATTCGGGTTATCATCAAACTTAATTGCACGATGATAACACTCCTAAAACAATCTTCCTTACAAAATAAAGTCATTATAAATTTATGTTATGTCTTTCTGATCATACCAATGTTTCGGCTTTATTCATGGGTTTGATGAACCACGTGTGCAAGCCGTACTTGAAAATTTTATTTGTGATGGTCTATATCGACGATGCCTTGAATTATCCAAATTGTTAATCAAATCATGAACGACATCTTCGTTGATCCTTGCATTATAATTAAAAATGGAATTCCTATTGTTTGTGTCATTTCTTGGATCGTCTTTGAATTCTTAACCTTGAAAATCTTTAAATCTCTATCTTGTTTGAGACTTACAAGACTCGTTATTCATCTCGATGCGAAGAAAAAGAGTCATGGATTTTCGTGATTAGTGTTCATGGTTTGGCATAAAGGAAAAGAGGGCATAGCTTGGTATGTGTCCAAGTGCATTATCTGCTCAAAAGTCAAAGCCAAACATCAGCATCCCTTTGAATCGTTTGTCTAACTTGAAGTCTGTGTGTAAAAGGAAACATTTATTGATGAAGTTCATCACCAATATGTCTCCTATTTCTAGACATCATAATAACACCTGATTCATCATTGATCGAATGACTAAACCGGTGCAATTCGTGTCGATTCTTGAGGAATATCGAGTCAAGAAATTGACTCGTATCTACGTCAACAAAATAGTCAGCCACCGTGATATGTTTTAAAAATCTTTGATCGGGATGGTCTACTTATCTTTCGTTCTAGCTGAACCTTTAAATCGTCTACGAAAACATAAGACAATTTTAGTACAATTCATCATTCGTAAACCGAAGCTGAAAGAACGTTACAACCTTTCAAGATATGCATTGAACTTGTGTCATTTTATTAAGTAACTCTTGGGATTCTCAATTTCCGTTGATCAAACTTTCATACAATTACAGGTCTTTCCATTAGCATAAAGATGTCATTTCATTTTGTAGGTTCCTTCTAAATGGTTGAGTATATTGAGAAAGTGGCTTATAAGCTTAAACCGCTCTAAGTGTTCAACATTTCTTATCCAACATTTCATGTGTCAAATCTGAAAAATTTATCTTGTCAATGATAACTTTCGTAACCTACTGGAGGAGTTCAAATCGCATGCATCTCGTCAAGAAACCTGTAAAAATTCCGTAACTCCCCCGTAACCGAAAAATGTACCACACCGATCGTCAAAGTTCGTTGGGAAAACAAACGTGGAGCTGAGTTCACTTGGAGACGCGAGGTTTACACGAAGAAGAAATATCCCTTTCTTTTTGTTTAGCTTTGTCCTTAATTTCGGGACGAAATTTCTTAAAGTTGGGGAGACTGTGACCTCTCGTATTTTTTTTATTTAACGTCGTTACCTCTTGTAAGAATTTTTTTTTGATATTAATGCAAGTACGAGGACTTATTTGTAATTCCTTGAGATCGTTATAGTTAATTAATTCAATAATTAATGATAACCATAATAATAATAATAATAATGCTAATAATAATAATAAGTATATTAAGTGCTAATCTTGTAAATAAATAAATATATATACAAGTTTTACAATTTTTAGAATTTTAGAGAACTTGTAATTTATTTTTGGGCATAAAATAACAAAAATATAAAGTACGGGGGCTAAACTGTAATTAATTTAAATTGAAACTTAAACTTTGGTTGTAAATTAACAAAATATAAACCGCAGGGACCAAATGTGTAACATTTTAAAAACCCAAACCCCCACCCTCGTTTTTCCGGCGGAAACTCCGGTGACCGCCGGCCACGCTCCGGCGACACCCCAAACCTCTCAAAAACTCATTTTTAACACAAAAGAAAGGTACTAACCGGTTCATGAACAGGTTCGAACTCGAGTGTGTGAATTAATTCGAAACAGACAAGGTTTTACTAAGTTTTTCAACTCGAAACCGAACCCATTGAAGTTTCAATCCGTTATTACATTAAAGATCAATAACAATTCAATTGAACGACTACGAACGCTTATGTAATCATTTCAAAGTTATTGGTGATATCAATTTCACATTGAAACGGCTTAAACACGCGTAAATCAACCTGAAACAACCGAGAACAACTCGAACTTGTTGGGTGTTCAAACGGTCAAATTGACACTATATAACTGATGCCCAACACTCCATTTGAGTTTCTTAAACCCTCTGCACAATCAATTTCATAAAAAACACACACACAAATCGTTCGATTCTAGCTACAGTCGCGACCCTGTTCGAATCTGTTTCAACTCGTTCTACACCGAATCAGGTAATTAAACTGTGGATTAGGCTCGTTTTTACATGGGGAACAAAAGCCCCATGGTTTAATTGGTTATAATCATCGATTAGTGGTCCAATTTGAGCGATTTCAAACCTAGGGTTCATACGAATTTGGGGAGATTTGGTGGGTTATGTTCTTAAGTTAACTTTTCAATTCTAAACCACAAACAGGGCCTTGGCCCGGCGGTTTGTGTGTTGGATTGTTTGGACAAAGGTCCCGGGTTCGAACCCGGGCCCCTGCCATTATATTTTTTAAAGGGTTTTGTAATATATAAAAATTCTGTAAAATATTTAAATAGTATTAATAATCATATAAAAACTATTTTTAATCAGAAAATTTATAAATCATTTTCTTTTATATTTTATTGAAAATCTAAATTTAGAAATTTTCATTTCAAAATTATAAAAAAAAGATGCAAAATACAATTTATTATTAATCTTAAATTGTAATGAATTTTTACTAAATTTGTAATAATTCCTATTAAATAAATTCTTTATTGTTACACATTTATTTATAATATTTAAGAAAATAAATATACATAATTAAATGTACACTTATTTTAATTAATAAAATCACTTAAACCTGCAAGTTATTATTTTATTTAAATAGAAAATAATAATCTTTTGATAAACTTTTATTAATGGTTTAAATCACAAAAATTCTTATTTAATCATTTAAATATTTAAGCAATTATAAATTATACATATCTTATGATCTAAAATCATGGTTTGATGAGTTATAAATAATATCATTACAAATATCATCCAAAGGCCCAAATATAAACCGTGAACCGTTAACATAATAATAATCGTTGTTAATTTATGACGTCGTTCATCTAGGTTGAACCTTATCAAATCGTCGACGTATAATACAAGCCTTTCTTATTTGTCATCCTGTAATCCATGTGAGTTTTTCCATACCCCTTTTATATATATTTTCACACTTTGGGGTGAAACATGTTAACCTTATGATAAATGCACTTGTAAACTCATTTGAATCTTGTAAACATTTGGGCAGTTCTTCTTATTTGTCATGGTTAGTTGAACTCTTGTAATTACCATGTGATGACTATAATATGTACAATCATTAACTATTGTTAGCCTGGCGACGTCATAGATCTATGGGCCTGACAAGCCTATTTGGTGGCCCTAGTGTCGTATTCTTGAGCACTATGGGAACCAAGTACACTTAGCTAATCGTTTAATCTTGTAATCTTGTAATCTTGTAATCTGTCAAGGTTTGATTGTTACATTTGTTCATCTATCCCTAGTTACTTTATTCAATAACCTATGACATGAATTGCCAACTTTGATATACATATATGTATGAAAACCTATGGAAACTCACCAACATTATGTTGACATTTATTTTTAACATGTTTCAGGACTTGTTACCGCTTAAGTGCTCCTGAAGACTTGATCACATCTAGGATTGGACCTAGAATAATAAAATGACTTATATTGTCACATGACGCTATGGAATGTTTTGTATTTATGATTGCTTGCATCTTATGTTTTATTCTCAATGCATGTTATGAACCTTGGTAATTAATAATATTGACACTTTGAAATAGCGTTGTGTGGCATGAACAATCTTAACCCTCACATCTCGACGTTTCCGCCGTTAAGGTTGGGGTGTGACAGCATTGATGGCAAAGTCTGATCAACCAAAGGTTGAAAACTCTAACTCTGAAACCTCTCCTCCTAAGTATCCTGAAATACCATCAGAAGTAAGAGAAAAACTATGCATAAAATCTTGCTTTGAACATGTTGAATACTACAGAAATTACTCATATAAAATATGTGAAAAACTAAAGCTAAAGGAATTGATGTATAATAAACTCAAAAATGATCATAAAGTGTCAGATGAAAAGATCATTTCTTTACAAACTTTATGGAACAAAACTCTAAAAGAACTAGAAATAGTTTCTAAACAACTTGAAGAAATGACCAAAAACTTAGAACAAGAGAAAATAGCACATGCTACTACTCAAGTTGATCTTGCTAAAGTCAAAAGTTCCAAAACAATCGTGGAACAACTGGTAAGTGAAAGAAAAGATAAACAAAAAGCAGGATTAGGTTTCACTCACGAACCAATGCCTGAATCTATAACTAACACTTTGCCAGAAAACTTTAATATACACGATCACTCTCCTGAGAATAAGGCAAAACTCAAAGCTTTCCAAAACAAGAATAAGATTTTTGATAATGAAGAAGAGAAAGCTAATGTAGAAATTTTTGAAGAAAATGATACAAAAAAGATCAAAAACGGTCATCCGGTTAAAGTCAAATCTTATGAACCAAGACCAAAAGGCAAGAAATTTTTTTTTCCAAAAGAATCTGTGTTGGAGGAAGTAATTACTAAAAATGATAACCCAAACTCCAAAACCAAAGATAAAGCTAAACAAGAAGATATAACATCGGAAGATTTTAATTCATATGGTCTAAATAATCCTGAATTTATTAAATAGCAAAAGGACCAGAAAAAGAAAGAAAATGAAAAAGAATCATCCACTGAAGATGATCAATCTCAAGTAAAATCAAGTTCCACAAAATCAAGGAACCAGATAAGAAGAAGAAAAATGAATAAAGCTAAAAATGATCAAATTAAAGAAAAACAGACACAGACAACAAATCAAACAAATAAATTTATACCAATAAAACTTGTGTCTGCTGGTATGTTAAACATGAATTCAATTCAAGATGTTAAGCAAACTCCTAAGAACAAATCAACCTCTGATCTGAAAACAGGTTCAGATTCTAAGTCTTCCACTGTCGTTAAAAGATTTGTATCTAAGGAAACAAAGAATGAAGTTTATCTTCAAAAGACAAAACAAAATATGCAAAAGAAAAATATGTCAAATCAAAAACAAAAGATTAACTTTTTGACGCCTAAACCTAAACAAGGAACAAATGTTGCGTCAACATCAAAAGTTAATAAACAATTGTTTAAAACTCCACAGAGGTACTGCGAAATATGTGACATGTACAATCACAACACTGCTGAATGCTTTTTCAACAAATACTGTCACATATGCGACATGAGAAATCACTCAACATCAGAGTGCTATTTTAATAAGTAATGTACATACTATGATGAACGAACTCACAATATTGAAAATTGTTACTTTCGAAAGAGTTCATCAAGAAAAGGATTTGCTACTTCACAAGTGAGAAAAGGTTATGTTAATCCTCAATATAAAAGAAATAAAAGTGTTGGGTTTCAAAGATTAACAAACCAACCTTCCTTAGGATTGAGATTTTTCAAAAAGAATGATCCGGTGAGACAAAAACAATACTTTAAAGATCAATTCATTCCAAGATCTGTGAGAATGAATAATAAAAATTATGAAAACCAAAAGTTTCTCAAAAATTGGTCATTCAAAAAGTATGAATTTTTCAAATAATCAAAAATTTGTGAATAATAACAGAATTGGTAAATTTATTAAAAATAAGTATGATGTAAACACACTTCATTTCAAACAATTTATAATTGTTGATAAATTTGGAAAACCCAAGACCATCTCGACTTGGGTAGATAACTCAACTTAATTTCCTTGTTTTGCAGGTACGTTCGAGAAGACCAACCAACACATGGTATGTGGATAGCGGGTGTAGCCGGCACATGACAGGCAATCATGCCTTGTTACAAGATTTTAAGTTAAAGGATGGTACGCACGTCGCCTTCGGTGGTGATGCAGGAGGAAAAATAACAGGAGAATGAACAGTATCCAACAAGATAATAAGTTTCGATAAAGTCAACTACCGTTCACAGTTGAACTTTAACTTGTTAAGCATATCTCAAATTTGTGATAAATCCTACTCTGTCCTTTTTGATGATTCTTATTGCTATATTTTGAAGCCTGGTTTTCAGATTAGCAAGGAATGAGTGGCTGTTAAAGCTGTTAGAGATCGAGATGTATACAAGCTGGATATGTCTCAAGTGGATCCATCTACAGAAACAACTTGCCTCATTGTTCAAGCTTCAAATGACGAAAGTCAGCTTTGGCATAGACGTCTCGGGCATTCCAACTTCAAGAATATGAACAAGCTTGTAGCAGGAAATCATGTTATCGGCCTTCCATCAAAGAAGTTTGCCACTACTGAACACTGCTCAGCATGTTTAAAGGGGAAGCAGCATAGAGCGTCTTATAAGCCCAAGTAGATAAACACAAATTCCAAACCCCTTCAGATGTTGCATATGGACCTTTTTGGACCAACTAACATGAAGAGTATTGGAAGAAAATCATATTGTTTAGTTATCATTGATGACTTTACAAGATTTTCATGGGTTTATTTTTTGAATGCTAAATCTGAAACGGCTGATCTATTAAAAGAATTCATCATAAAAGTTGAAAATCAATTAGATCAAAAAGTAAAAATAATAAGAAGTGATAATGGAACAGAATTAAAAATGCTAATATTGACATGTTCTGTGCAGAAAAAGGAATCGCTCGTCAGTTCAGTGCTCCCAGAACTCCACAACAAAATGGAGTTGCTGAAAGGAAGAACAGAACTTTGATTGAGGCTGCACGATCCATGTTAGCAGATGCAAAAATTCCTATCACTTTCTGGGATGAAGTCATATCTACTACGTGTTTTGTACAGAATCGTACTTTAATTATGAAAGACAAACTAAAAACTCCATATGAGTTGATGTTTGGCAGGAAACCAAACATAGATTTTCTTAAATCTTTTGGTTGTCCAGTTATGATTTTAAATTCAAGTGATCAGCTAAGAAAATTTAATGCAAAATCTGATGATGGATTTTTTGTTGGATATTCATCTGTTTCAAAAGCCTATCGAGTTTATAACTCTAGGACAAATGTTATACTTGAAACATTCAACGTTAAATTCCTTGAAAACTCTTTTCCATCAGTTTCAAATGGTCCAGCTTGGTTATTTGATTTAGATTCATTGTTAAACTCTTTTCAATCTAACTTGTTTGATCAATCTAACTTGCTTGATTCTACAGGTAAGAAGAAAATTCAAAGAGATCTCGGTTCTTTCAGCGATGATTCAGATTCTGACGATGCAGATGCTTCAAGCCCAGATTATCCTTTCTTTTCTTTTGTTAGAGACTCAATAATTCATTTGAATAATGATGATATCTCTCTCAATAAAATGAAGATCATTCTATTTCAGAAAATCAAGATGTTTCACAACCTCTTCCTAATGATAGTATAGAAATTGTACAACCTGAGTCTGGAACTTCATCTATTTCTGATGATGTAGTTGATTCTGATAATCTTGATTACTTTATCAACTCACCGACTCAAGTTCCCAATTTCAATCCACATTTTTCAAGCCTATTGCATCAGCTTTCCAACTTGAACCAAACCAATTTGGATGTTCATATTCAAGGGAATGAGATTCCAACATCTCGTATCCACAAGAACCATCCAACATCTCAAATTATAGGTCCATTGAATGTGAGAACTACGAGGAGCAAATCAGAACAAGCAAATGTTTATTTATATTCGTGTTTTCTTTCTCAAATTGTTCCTAAAAACGTTACCGAAGCGTTAAAGGACAATGGTTGGATTGAGGCTATGCAAGAAGAATTACTTCAATTCCGCAAACAAGAAGTGTGGAATCTAGTGGATTTACCTGAAGGAGAAAATGTCATAGACACAAAATGGTTGTTCAGAAACAAAACTGATGATCGAGGAATTGTTATTAGAAATAAAGCGAGACTTGTTGCACAAGGATACACTCAAGAAGAAGGTATAGATTATGATGAATTATTTGCTCAGGTTGCAAGACTTGAATCAATTCGTGTCTTCCTGGCTTATAAATCATTCATGAAATTCAAAGTGTATCAAATGGACGTAAAAGGTGCATTCTTGTATGGACCGATCACCGATGATGTGTATGTAAAGCGACCTCCAGGTTTTGAAGATTCACAATATCCACATCGTGTGTACAAGCTTAGCAAAGCTTTATACGGTCTACATCAAGCCCCTAGAATCTGGTATGAGACATTGTCATAACACTTAATCCAACATGGATACACGAGAGGGAAAATCGATCCAACTTTGTTCATTAAGAAGGATGCAGATGATATCTTATGTGTACAAGTGTATGTCGATGACATCATATTTGGTTCTACAAGTCCAAAACTGTGCAATGAATTTGAAGAAATAATGAAGTCTCGATTTCAAATGAGTTCTATGGGAGAAATAAATTTCTTTCTTGGACTTCAAGTCAAGCAATCTGCAGATGGAATATTCATAAACCAAGAGAACTTTGTCGACAAGCTCTTGAAGAAATTTAAACTGCAAGATTGTCAGTCCATCAGAACTCCAGCTGACGTAAACACCAAGATTGATCCTGATCCTAAAGGAAAATCTGTAGACCAAACTTTATACAGATCTATGATTGGTTCATTGATGTATCTTACTGCATCTAGACCTGACATAATGTATGCTGTTTGTGTCTATGCCAGGTATCAATCAGACCCGAAGGAATCTTACTTAATTGTTGTCAAACGCATATTCAGATATCTCAAAGGAAAACTGGCCTTAGGGTTATGGTACCCTTATGAAGGAAACTTTGAGTTATATGGGTATACTGATAGTGATTATGGAGGATGTTATCAAGATAGAAAATCTACTACGGGTGGTTGTCAGTTTTTAGGACCCAGATTAGTCTCATGGCAATGTAAGTAACAAACAAATGTTTCCGTTTCAACCGCAGAAGCTGAGTACATAGCTGCTTCAGTAGGATGTTCTCAAATCCTTTGGTTACAAAACCAATTGCTGGATTACGGGTTCAACTTTTTTAAAACTCCAATTTACATTGATAACACTGCTGCTATGTTCATTATAGCTAATCCTGTTCAACATTCAAAAACAAAATATATCGAGATTCGATATCATTTTCTCAGAGATAACTCTGAAAAAGGTTTAATCATTCTGATTCAAATTGCTACTGAAAAACAGTTGGCTGACCTTTTTACTAAAGCCTTTTTACCAGGACGGTTTGAGTATTTGGTAGAGTCAATTGGTCTTATTAACCACATTTAAAAACTGGTTTTTGAGTATTTCAGTTAATTAAGTCTAAATATGATCAGAACCCTCCCTTATATGAATAGGACACAACCAGAGAACCTATCAAAATTAATTGCCTGATTGTATTTTTGTGTGTGCATGTTTATTAGAAAAAGTAAAACCAAATACAAAATTAGAAAATTGAAAAATCAAAAGATAAAAATATAAAACAAAAACTACAAAAATAGAGTCTTTCTTTGTTAATTCATTATTTAGAATGAATCTGTCATTGCAATATGTGAGAAATGATAGATATATTAGTTTGATCAGTTGCATACTTCGCTTTCGGCTAAAGTCTGACATGATCAGATATGATGTGCAAGTAAATTCATGCAATTAGTCTGAAAAAGTAAATTCTTGTGATTAAACTAAATCACTCATGCATTCATGCATGTCTATCTTAGCACTAATGAGTAGTGTTGATTTCTCAAATTGATTGCTTGTTAAGACATAATCTCACACCTGATGGTGATATGAATAACCATTGAGCTCTAATTATTTAAAGCATCTAACACTTCTCTATTATGAGTCATCATAGACCTGAAGTGATGAGATATTCTTTCTTGTATGTGATTACAGACCTGGATATTCTCTCTGATGCAACAAGATACCAATGTGCACAAACACCAAATGAGATCTGGTTATAGTATATGTCAGGTTAACAAGTTGAGAACAGTGACTTCTTGCATATCTTTATGAGAATTAACCTCTCTAAGTCTAAGTGTGACTGCATAATGTCATATCTAATTGTACCTTAAACAATCCAAGAATTGAAAAAGTAAGTGTGCTGAATATCTTGCTAAATGCACTCATTTTCTGTCCTTAGATCTCGTGTCTCCTTTGCTGTAGAAATGCTGACCTGGAACACACTTGATTAGGATTTATTCACTGTCTATGACTATCCATCAATTTTTTATTTCAATGTGCTGATCTTAACTAATATGATCTCACTGCAGACATTGATTCATTTGTAAATATTAGATTTTTATTCTGCTTTAATTTTAATTTTTGCATGTTTTTCTGTGTGTAGGCATATTAACAATGATTAGTGTACTCTTCATGTGACTTTCAAGAAACTTCTAAGTTTGTTAAACTTAAAAGTTTAGGGGGAGTAAAAAGAGTAAAAAGCAAAAATGTCTAAGAGAAAATATTTCAAATTTCAAGATATAAAAAATAAAAATTTAGTGTTTTGGATGGAAAGGATGAAGCTAAAAAGTTTAAGCATGTGTGTGTTTGACATAATATAAAAATAAACCTGAAAAACATTTTAAAGTGAAAAAACTTCTTGCAAAAGTATAATATGAGCCTATTTGTTAAAAATTAGAGACTAAAATGATGAGAAATTATTTTTGAAAAATAAATAAAAATAAAAAGGCCAAAATATAAAAATTAAAAATTCAAAATAAAAATAAAAAATTGAAATGCAAAAAGTTCAAAATTGAGGGTCTGTTATGTAAATTTTGGGTGAAAGTCAAAATTTGACTAATTAAAGTCAAAATTTGATAAATTGTTTTAATATTAGTATGTGAACAGTGCTAATATGTCTAAACAGTGTACAGGTGGAAGATCTTAAAATTACAAATTACAAGTGTTAGGCACATGAAAGTCATCTCATGCGCCGAAACAGTGTTCATAAGTCCAGGATGAGGAGCATGATGATTTTTCAAGATTTGTACAAGTGTTAGGCGTTTCAGACCTGCTCATGCGCCTAAACAGTTGTCATAAGTCTGAAAATGGTGGTTAAGTGTTGGGCGTTTTACCTTTCTCATGCGCCTGAACAGTACCCAGACTTTCAAGATTTGGACTTATCAAAGTGAAAATTACCAAGTGTTGGGAGTTTCAGCTAGACTCATGCGCCTGAACAGTGTAAAAGCGCCTAAACAGTGCTCATGCGCCTAAATACTTAGTGTGAAAGTCATTATCATACGCACAAACAGTGTTCATACGCCTGACCTCATACGCATAAACAGTGCTCATGCGCCTTTAAAATTTCACTTAGTATAAAAGTAACACTTTGTGATTTTAGACATTTCATTCTCAAAACCCTGAACTCTCATAAACCCTTTGTCTCGATAAACCTTGACTGATCGAGAAATTTACAAGGAAAAACCAGTATTCAAGATCAAAGAAGAACCCGAAGATTTTTTTGAGATTTAAAGATTGAAGATTCAAGGTTGGAGACAGAGAATAAAGATAAAGACAAAGAACAGAGAATGAAGACAAATTCAAAGAACAGAGAATAAAGACAAAGATGAAGATTAAAGAAAGAAGATTTGAAGACTGAAGATTGATTTTGAAGACCAAAGACAATGTCAATCTTAGGGGGAGTATTGTAGATGCTTCTCAAAGATTAACATTTAGTCTTTATGTGTCTTGTATAGTTTTTGTCATAGTATAGGGACTATTTTGTAAATATTTGTTCCTTTTGTATTGATAGTATAAATAGCATAGATAAGGTATGTGGAGGTAGATAGTTAGATACATCTTAGAAGCACCTAATAACGAATTGTAACTGTTTTCTTTCTACACTTGTACTCTCTATGCATTCTATCAATGAAACTATGAATTTTTGTGATATGTTTGCTTAGATTTGATTACTTGTGTTTGTTTTGATTTAATTGTATCACGATATCATCACAGATAGATCCATTTTGATCCTATCATGGCAGCAATCTCAAGATAGGTGACCCTTTGAAAGTTTTCACCTAGGCAACCAAAAGAAAATTTTGTGAGCTCCCTTGTGGGCAAAGCGAACAATATTGATGGTACAAGGGGTGGGGTGTTACAACGATCAGTAGGACATTCTGCCTAGTTGGCATCATGTAAATGCATGGCAACTTATCATATAATAATCAGTCCATGAGAGATGACACCCTTAAGGTACCTCAAAATACGTTTAACTGCACCCAGTGTCAATTAATGTTTCTGTAGAAACCGGAAAACATTACCAACTACATATGCAATATCAAGGTAAATTAAGATACTTTAACATACCAAAACTATGTGATATAACAATGGATCATCCAGAAAGCACCCTAAGTACCGAGAAAGTTAAACCGATGTAGATAATGCTATGTAGTTTGTAAGCCCGGTATAGTGTAATAAATCACGTAAGTAATGGTGTTGGGATATATGTAATATATCACTTATAAAAGTAGTGTGAATCACTAGAAAGTATGACAAAGGTCCCACATCCTTTAGTGCAAATTGGGAATGTAAGTGCCTAATTAAATTCATAACAAAAATAATGGAGCTGCAGTGATAATATTTTCATAAACATAAAGTGTGACATAACATACATCCAAATCACTGTTGGAGACAAATAGAGATGTGTTTAATATACACTAAGATAATCTAGAAGAATTAAGTGTAGAAGATATAAAAGCCTGATTAAGGCCATAAATGACCTTTTGCAACAAGTAACATGATGTGGATAGGTGGAGTCAATAATAAAATTCACTAAGTACCAATGGGCCCAAAATACGTTGGTGATATTATAGGCAAGGCATTACTTATGAACTCATATCTATCCTTTACACAGCCGATGTGGGATTTGCCTAGGGTGTCGATCATCGTTCCACCCTAGGAGACAAAAGAATTACCATTTGTTTTTACAAGGAGACAATTCCCAGTTAGAATATGTTATGCCATGACAATTAACAAAAGCCAAGGTCAAAGTTTAAATAGAATTGGAATTTACTTACCTGAGCCAATCTTTAGTCATGGCCAACTTTATGTTGCGCTATCGAGGGCTACAACCCCTGAATCTGTGAAAATACTGACAAAAAAAGCGTTGATAACAGTGATAATAGGACCTTAAATATTGTTTATACAGAGCTGCTAGATGAGGTGAAAAAAAAAAATACCTGCCCCAGGTCTAGCTTAATTATTTCCTTTAACTTCTAAAATAGATAACATAAGGAAATGTTCTGCAATAATATTTTATTACTACATGACTAATTCTTAGATTTTACCTCCTATACAGGTAATTGGGAATGGAAGACACTGGCATTTCAGCGCTTAGACCAGGTGGTCATGCTCCAGAGCTTGAGATCCGTGTTATTCACAGCTGGAAACCTGCATTTCGTGACAATGATATCTGCTATGTGTTTGTTGACAAAGAGGTAGTACTACAGTTCATTCTTTGCATACATAATAGCTAAACACTATTCTAAGTTCGTATACTTACTATTCGTACGACAGGGCATGGGTATACAGGCAATGGCAAAGGGAAGAGACCAAAGATCAGTTGTTTCAAAGCTACAGATACATAGGTGCTATAAAATCAATGGATATGCATGTACCGAACCTGACAAGTACACATCTACCTTATCACACCCGGCTTACATGCGGATTGGCTCAGCATCTGTATTTACCCCTATACCGGACACACCCGAGCTTCCAGGTCAATATTTTGAGTTTATAAGTCGACAAAGACTAGAATCTTTGCATAGTAAAAGTAAGGATCCAAGTGAAGCCCAGAATAACGTTATCGTAGGTAATTACATCTGCATTTTTAACTTTTATTTTCATATTGAATAATTTTAATCTAAGCTAGAGTTTGTGATTTTTGGTTTACAGATTACATAGGCATACTACAACAAATGCAGGATAACACTACAAACAATGGAAAACCATATGTCACAATCACTTTAACAGATTGCAGGTAAGGTTTAGTACAATGAGATATTTATGCATTCAACGTTAAAATAAATACATTAGTACAGTTATCAATGTCATTTTTTAACGCCGAATACTAACATGAAAATTCGCAGCAACAAAGATGTGACCATCAGACTATGGGAGGAAATTGCATCATCATCATCCAGATTCCCAAGAGTTGTAGTAGAGTCATCAATACAACCTACAATACTTGCAGTAACAGGCCTGAGGCTTACTGATTTCATGGGTAAAAAAATGCAATCAAAAGGTAAGACATCAATAAAAAAATTTATCTAACAATGGGTTTAAAAACAGGTAGGCTTCAACTTCAATCAACGAGTGCAACCCACATATACCTGAACCCGTCAACAGCAGAAACCCACCTCCTGTTGGATATGTAAGAGAAAATAAAAAAAATTCTCTGTAGCTACATAAACTAACACGTAAAACTATGTTCTTATTGTAGCTTCGAAAGGTTAAAGGCTGACAAACAAAATGTACAAAATCCTGGCGAACAAAAAATTCAAGATCTGACATCACAAGAGGCACAATTAACTATAGCACAACTGCAGGCAAAGCAACAAGGAGAACTTAAGGTAATACAAAACCTCTTCTCAAAATATAATTGATAGATCCACTATCCATCCTTACAAATTTTAAATCCTATGCTGCCACAAATCCAGGGACACATATTCACCTTGAAAGCAGCAGTGACTGAGATATACATGGATAGAGATTGGCATTCTATAGGCTGCCCAAACTGTGAGCAGTCCCTTATAAAGCCGGAGAAAAGTGGTTCTGTTCGATGCACGGAAATCTCAGTGTCCCAACTGAGATGTACTTTTTCTGTTATTACTTACCTTTGATAATAAAATACCCAAGTAACAGAAAAATTAATTGCAGATATCGAATCAATGCTACAATCTCCGATGATACAGGAAGCATACCTGCCTTAATATTCAACGAACCATCTGCAAAGCTTGCTGGAATTACATGCGCAGACATACTAACAAAGCACGACCCGGATATCACCCTGCGCAAAATCATAAACAAACAAGCTCTATTTCACGTTCAGGCCAATAAAAATAACAGAACTGGCATGCTGCGTTGCACTGCTAACAGAGTCGACAGACTTACTGAAAAAACAACAGCCACCACACCAGCCCCAACAACTCCATCAACAGATCAGTTGGTACACAGGTCCGAACCGAGTACTTCAGTTAAACGCCCACTGTTCCATGAGCAAGGTAATAAATAACCTGATACATTTTAACACTTGAACATACATATTACTATACTACATCCATATTCTATTTTAAAATTGTAGGACCTGCAATAGGGAAAAAACCAAAGGATAACTAAGAAGTTACAGCAACAGTTTTTTGAAGTTGCCAAGTCATGTTGAAATATATGGCATTTCAACTTTTTGTTTACATACAGAATCACTAATGGCAACTTGAAACTCAATGATCATAGCAGTTGTAAATAATCTCAGGTCTGCACAAGTTTTTGTAATCGATGGTGCCTTGGTTGTGTTTTTTTGTAACTTGAATGTAACCTGCTGCTATGGTGTTAATATTTAAAAGTAGTTTGTAGTAAATTCAAATTTGGGACTAAATTTATTTTTAGTTTTTACATTAGTCGTTCATATTGATAAAGAGAGAACAAAGATTGCGATCAGGTAAGAAGGAAAAGTAATAGGAAACCATGTTGGACGGCGTAAGGGTACAAGGCATTGACACATGTATGTACGTGGCAAAAGCAAGCAGCCCACAAATGTACGGTCGTGGGTCAGAGGAGTGTGGCCGATGGATTTTGTGTGATGGCTTCGAGGGTGGGAGGAAGCTGCTGTTATGGTATTTTCTGATTAAGATTGACTTTTGAGATCTTAAAAACTGTTTTCCGGGTTTTCTTTCCGCCTTTGGTGGTCGGTGTTCCACCTCCTATTTTATCTTTACTGTTCATTTGGCTCATATTCCATTTAAATAACTTTGATTCAGTGAGAATCAACAATGTCATATATATGCCTATCCTCCTGTTTTATTTTTGATATCACAGCAGTACATAAAAGACTTAGAGAAATATCAGAAATTCATTCAACATGGTGAAACCTATGAGTAACAGGAGACATTGATCCTTTGGGGCTTTATTTGCATCTTAGAGGTAAGAATCCCGCACCATATGCTGCATGGCTTAATTTCTCAAAAGAAACGTTGGCTATATGTTCTTCTTCCCCTGGAAAAGTTGATTGCATTTGTTGCAAACATTATCTTTTTTAAAACAATGTCCATATTATCTTAAAATTATTGATTCTTTTGTGCTCTTAAAGGTATTGCTTTTGGGTATCAGGCGGGTAGATTTATATGCAAGAAACACAAAAAATACTTTTCTCTGTAGGTACATAGACTAACACATAAAAAACTCTACTTATTGCAGCTTTGAAAAGTTAGAGACTGACAAAAACAGTGTACGAATACATGCCTAAACAAAAACCTAGGAGCAACGATCACAACAGGCCAATATCACTTTCTCACAACTGCAGGCAAAGGAACCAAGAGAACTTAAGGTAACATGAAAGCTCTTCCCAAACAACAATTGATATATCCGCTTTCCATCCTTTGAACATATGAATCCTTTTCCGTCACAACTCCAGGGACACATATTCACCAACAGAAAAAAACCCTTACAGCAAGAACTTTTTGAAATTAGCAGTCGTTGTTGAAATGTATAACGGTCCTACTTTTTGTTAACATATAAAATGATCATTGGCAACTTGAAATTCGATGTACAAACCAGATATGCAGAGGCTTATAAACAATCTCAGCCCTGCTCAAATACACTACAACACATTTTGTCATCAATGGTACCTTCGCTAAACAATCAGTGCAACCGTTGAAGGCAACTAAAGGCGATTGGAAAATCAGCAAACCCCGGAGAAAACCGATGAACCCTTACTTTTGAATGTAACTAATAGCTACAAAAACATAAAACATAATATAATATCGTGCAACGCCCGTACCGACTCCCAACTAGTTTAGAATTAAAGTGGGAAATTTGGATTGTGTTATTTTTTATTTAAAATAATAGATTACTATGACGATTACATGTGGACGAATTGTATGTAAACACCTCATAAAGTGTCATGTGTCACCCAAGTTAGCTTTTTTGTTAATATGTATATATATGTATACACTAGACCTCCTAATGTTATTTTTTCATGCTTTTATCATCTATAAAATAATTGCATTAACTACTAATCATATTTTTAAATTATTTTTAAGATTAAAATGGTTTTATAATATATCAAAAAAGAGATCATAATTTAGATTTAATTTCTAACAAGACAAAGCTTTTATAAAACAACAAAATTTTTGTAAACATCAAACTTTTTAAAAAGTATGAAACATTTTAAAATGGATATTTTTAGAAAATAAGATTTATATATACCAAAGTAATTAAAATTCAGAGTTACAATAATTTTTTTTTTAAATCTGATAGTTTTTTAAAACGCTTTGTTTTGGAATAAAAAGTTTAAAATTAATTTTTATAGAACAAAAGAAGTTTAAAAACAAATGTTAAAATATGATATCAATGTTTTATTATTTGTAGTCTTTACTTTTATATAATTTATATCATATCTTATAACAAAATATCATTCATCATAAATAAATTTTTGTTACTAACTAGTTGATATTTTATTTACTCAATATGTGGAATAATCGATATGCTAATCTAGTTCATTATACATATATATTTATCAAATGTAGTTGGTAATTATTATTTGTTACATTTTATGTTGGTGTGGTCCCACATCACATAGGACCTAGTTTTTTATGTTGGTGTGACCCAACGTCCACATCACTACCTTCCTATTCGTGCTTATATACGGCAAATGCACGTGTTTATATTACCATGTTCCTACTCTAACGAAAGAGTAAATAAAAATATCACGTGTCAACATTATATTTGTTCTAATTAAATTTTTACCGTTTTTTTCTCATATTAAATAACTATATTAATTACTAATAATATTTTTTATTTATTTTAACATTAAAATTAATTTTTTAATAAATTAAGAAATATATCTTTCTATTAATGTTATTTCTATATAAATACTTTTTTATAAAATTAACTTTTTCTAAAAAATCAAACTATTTTTATGTAATACTTTAAAATTGGTTTTTTTAAAGTAAAATTTTTATAAAACAAAAATAATTAAAATAGGGAGTTATAGTAAGGAAATTTTTTTATAATGAAATTTTTTTAAAATGTTATTTTGAAACTTATAGTTATTACTCATACGTAATTCCAATCATATTATTGTTTTATTACTTATAGTTATTACTCATACGTAATTCCAATCATATCATGTCTTAGTATATCGTTTTATAATTAATAATTTTTATTCTATTTAATTTTTTATTTATTCAACCCGTGTAATATACGGGTTTACTAAAGCTAGTTAATTAATAAATACAATGAAAATTAACTCAAGTTTTTGAGGAAGCTTAAAGAGAAAGGGACACGTGGATCTCGAAAGAAAGAGAGGAGAACACGTGTCTAACGCGAATGATAGTCTTATATCAAAAAAGTTAAACTCTTTCTCACAATGATGTCAACATTGAGTTTAGTAGTATATTATAGAGCTAGGTTAATGACACGTGTACTATACGTTGAATATAAGATATAAAATGATAAATATATTTTTTTTGATAATATGATTTAATTCATGGAATAAATAATCTAATCTCAAGACGAAATAAATATTCAAAATATGATGTGATACATAATATAACAATAAACTAATATAGTAAAGCTAAACATTGATTAAATACACAAAATCACCCGTAATTCATAAAAGAAAAATGTGGAATAAATGTCAGTCTTGTTATAAAAGTGATTGTGATTAATGTTAGAAACTTCATACGCATATAAAAAAAACCTTTGGTCTTTTTGACATATTTTTAATATCGTAAGGAATTTGATAATAAACATAATAGGTGGAACACTCAAAAGTTATGGTGGATCAAAAAAAATTTATCCAAATGTTTTAAAATTTAATTTCACAATAAATTAAAAGCATTACACGTAATTACAATATTTTTAAGAAAAAAAGATAGTGAAGGGTTCAAATACAAAGTTTGTTAAAACTAAAAAGTGTAATAATGATTAAGATGTTAACATGTGTTTTTTTGATCAAAATTAGGTTGGGGGCAAAATTGATAATGTTCCCATTTCTTAAGTTTCACATTTTTATAAAAATTCATAACTTTTACATACGATATTATTTTTTTAAAAAAAATACACCATAAAAATAAGTATTTTTTATCTATAAAACGCTTATAGTGTTCATATAAAAAACAAAATGTTTTAACTCGTTGTGTTATTCCTTCAGGTTATTGTGTAATCTTCTGAATTAATGAGGATTACACAATTATCTGATGAGGAATATAAAAATAAACTTAAAACATAAAAAAGTTTACATTTTTTATTTTTGTATTATTTGAAAATCATCATTTTAAGAAACACAATGGTCAACATTAGACATAATGGGTAACACAATGACCCGCACTAGACTCGATAATTAGCAATAGACATAATCAACTGCTTGATGGGGATTATATAATGACATGATCAGGATTACATAATGAACTGAAAACGTAAAAAAAACTACATCTTTAGCATTGTGTTATTTGAAAATCATTATTTTGAAACACACAATGCATAACATAATAGTCAACATTATACATAATGGGTAACATAATGACCAACTCTAGACTCGATTATTAGCAATAAACACAATAAGCTACTTGACGAGGATTACACAATGACGTGATCAGGATTACACAATAACCTAATCAGAATTACACAATGAACTGGAAAAAAACGTAAAAAATTATATTTTCAGCATGGTGTTATTTGAAAATCACCATTTTAGTAAACATAATAGTTAACATTAGACACAATGGGTATCACAATAATAAGCACTATACTCGATGATTAGCAATAGACACAATGAGGTGCTTGATGAGGATTATACAATGACCTGAGCAGAATTACACAATGAACTGAAAAACGTAAATAATTTACATTTTTAGCATTATGTTATTTGAATCATCATTTTTTAAAAAAATACAATGCATAACAAAATGGTCAACATTTAGCCATGATGGTCTGATAAATATCACACAATAACCTGATATTACACCATGAGCTGACGAATGTTACACAATGAGCTGAAATATCGTGAAAAAAACTTTGTTTTTTATGTATCAAAATTATACACGTTTTAAAGATTAAAAAAATACTTGGTTTTATGGTGTAATTTTTTTTTAAAAATAATGGTGTATGTACAAGTTACGAGCGTTTAAAAAAAGGTAGAACTTGAAAATGTGGTTAAGATTAAAATATCATTTGCCTATCATTTAAAATTTCAACTATTTACCATTATGTCATCAGGTTTTGTTAGCCCCTCGATCTAAGATTTTATGGATGATAATCCTTCTAATCCTTTTTAGTTTTTTTTTCTTTTTTTTTTTTTTTTTTTTTTTTTTTTTTTTTTTTTTTTTACAATAATCCCACCCAAAAAGATAAACTAAAGAAAGATTTGGGATTAAAATATACGTTAAAATTTGATTAGTAAATATTCCAATGATGTATTTTCAGTCAAGAACATGAAAAAAGTTATAAACTTTTGTAAATATGACATGTTTTGAATATTAATTTATAATATGTGAATTGCTAATATTCATAATTAACTGTGATAAATATCATCATTAATTAATTAGATTCAAATTTTGTTTCAAAATAAGAATGAAAATGGAAAGTTTGACTTGATTAAATTATTAATATTTAAAGAACACACGTTTTCCGAATTTTTTTTAAATTGAAAATTTTAAATATATTTATTAATTATTAATTAAATGTAATATATATTTTAATGAATCTCATACTGAGTATCAAAAGATACATTCATATTTATTAAATATCGTCAATCCTTCTTCCCCGAGGATCGAAAGACACCTTCATGATTAGTTCCAGAAATTCAAAGTATGGTCACCGTCTCTCGACCAAACACGATACAGGAAGCGATCAGATTGGCCCACAAACTAACTGATCAGGCAGTCGCGCAAGGAAAGCTACCCCTGCGCGGTTCTGCGTCAGTTACTACTGATGGAAACATCAAGCGTAAGTGGGAATATGGTCTTAGCAATAAGCAAGGTTCAGCACAATAACAGCCTCAGCATCCCAAAAAATTCGACAATACCCGCACATTCAACCGGTCTTCTTCATCATCTCAGCACAGCGGTGGTTATAGCGGAACAATGTCAAAATGCAACAAATGTAATTATCACCATAATTGGCCATGTAATAAGAATAACTGCGAGAGGTGTGGCAAATTTGGCCATGCTGCTAAAAACTGCCGGGTGAATATAACAACCAAGCCACCACCACAACAAGACGAACAGAAGGGCTGTTATGAGTGTGGTCAAACTGGGCATTTCAAGAGAAATTGCCCAAAGCTGAAAAAGAACAACAATAGTGGTAATGATGCTAACAATAGGAAGGAGAATGGTGACAATGGCTATGGTGGTGCCAAGGGTAGAGCATTTATCATTGGATCGGGTGAGGCTCGAAATGACCCTTCCCCGGTAATTGGTAAATTTCCTATCAATGGTTATTTTGCTTCTATGTTATTTGATTCTGGCGCTGATAGGAGTTTTATTTCTCATAAGTTCAGTAAGTTACTAGATGTTACATTTACGGCTTTAGACTCGAACTATAATGTAGAAATAGCCGATGGTAAGATTATAGAAGCTTCTCACATATACCGCGGTTGTAAGATAGGTCTGTCTGGGTATGATTTTGATATTGACCTTCTATCTATCACACTTAGTAATTTTGATGTCATTGTCGGTATGGATTGGTTGTCTAGGAACCAAGCTGAAATCATCTGTCGAGAGAAACTCCTTAGACTTCTTCTTCCTAGTGAAGAGATACTCACGGTAAAAGGTGATAAGTGTAGTGTAGTGGTCGGTATCATTTATTACATGAAGTCTCAGAATTGTCCGCTAAAGGGACATTCAGTGATTTTGGCCTTAGTTACTGAAAAGACCACGGAGGAGAAATGAATTGATGATATTCCTGTCATTAAGGACTTTCCTAAAGTGGTTCCAGAGGACTTGCCTGGCCTTCCTCCACACAGGCAAATAGAGTTCCAGATTGAGCTGACACCAAGAGCTGCCCCTATCGCTCGGGCGCCATATCGCTTGGCATCGAATGGGCTACAGGAATTGTCAAAACAGTTGCAGGAACTATTAGACAAAGGTTTCATACGTCCCAGTTCTTCACTCTGGGGAGCACCTATATTATTCTTGAAAAAGAAAGACCGAACTTTTCGTAAGTGCATTGATTACTAGGAACTAAACAAGGTTACCATAAAGAATCATTACCCTCTTCCACA
Source organism: Flaveria sonorensis (assembly GCA_025506505.1). Lineage (NCBI taxonomy): Eukaryota > Viridiplantae > Streptophyta > Magnoliopsida > Asterales > Asteraceae > Flaveria > Flaveria sonorensis. The sequence goes on from CM046429.1 coordinate 12,734,672, forward strand.
TATCAATGACTTATTTGATCAACTTCAGGGATCGAGTTACTATAGAAAGATTGATTTGAGATCTGGATGTCATTAGCTCAGGGTTTTAGAAGAAGACATATCCAAGACAGCTTTCAAAACTCGATACGAGCATTTTAAGTTGGCAGTTATGCCTTTTGGATTGACAAATACTCCTGCAGTGTTTATGGACCTCATGAACCGTGTCTGTAAACCCTATTTAGACAAGTTTGTCATCGTCTTCATCGATGACATACTAATTTATTCCAAGAATAGGGAAGAACATGATGAACATTTAAGACTTATTCTTGAGCTTCTGAAGATAGAACAACTATATGCCAAGTTTTCAAATGTGACTTCTGGATGAGAGAAGTATAATTCCTAGGGCATGTAGTTAACGAGAATGACATTCATGTTGACCCGTCTAAGATTGAGGCAATCAAGAATTGGCCTGCGCCGACGACGCCTACTGAGGTGCGCTAATTTCTTGGATTAGCGGGTTATTACCGATGTTTCATAGAAGGATTCTCGAAACTTGCACAACCTCTTACTACCCTTACTTACAAAGGAAATATTTACAAGTGGGGCAATAATAAAGAAGCAGCTTTTCAAGCGCTTAAAGACAAGCTGTGTAGTGCGCCAATCTTGGCATTGCTAGAGGGAACAGATGACTTCGTGGTGTATTGTGATGCTCCAATCTAAGGTTTGGGTTGTGTGTTGATACAACGGTAGAAAGTGATAGCTTATGAATCAAGATAGCTTAAGGTGCATGAGAAGGATTATACAACTTATGATTTGGAGTTAGGAGCTGTGGTATTTGCACTTAAGATTTGGAGGCATCATCTGTATTAAACTAAGTGCACGATCTTCACTGATCACAAAAGCCTTCAACACATCTATGAACAGAAGGAGTTGAACATGAGATAGCGACGATGGTTGGAATTACTGAATGATTATGACTGTGCCATCAAGTATTATCCAGGAAAGGCTAATATGTTAGACGATGCCCTTAGCCGTAAGAAAACCTAAAACCTTGTATGTCCATGCATTGTAGTTAACCATTCATTCAGACCTACCATTACAGATCAAGAATGCCCAGGTTGAGGCATTACAAGAGCCAAACATCAAGTCTGAATCTCTCGGAGGAGCTGAGAAATTGTTTTAAGAGAAATCCAATGGGCTTCGTTACTATGAAGATCAAGTATGGATTCCATTGTTTGGGAATATCAGGGAACTAGTAATAGATGAAGCTCACAAGTCCCGCTATTCGATACATCATGGATCTAACAAGATGTATCAAGATCTGAAGGTCATTTACTGGTGGCCTAACATGAAAGCTAAAATTGCCACCCACGTGTTAAAGTGTTTAACCTGTTCTAAGGTCAAGGTGGAATATCAGAAACCGTCGGGTTTGCTTCAACAATCGGAGATCCCAATATGGAAGTGGGAGAACATATTTATGGATGTCATTACTAAGCTACCCCGTTCGCAAGCTGGAAACGATACTATCTAGGTGATAGTGGATCGTTTGACTAAATTAGCACATTTTTTGGCTATTCGTGAGAACTATAAGATGGATAAACTGGCACAGATTTACTTGAAGGAAATTATGTCACGACATGGCATGCCACTCTCGATCATCTCTGATCGTAACGCGCGATTCACTTCGCACTTCTAGCAATCACTACATAATTCACTAGGCACTCATTTGGATATGAGCATGGCTTATCATCCACATACAGATGGCCAAACAGAACGCACGATTCAATTCCTAGAAGACATGCTTAGGGTGTGCGTTATACACTTTGGGAATAGTTGGGAAACTCATCTGCCTTTGGTTGAATTCTCCTACAACAACAGTTATCATACAAGTATTAAGGCTGCACCATTTGAAGCACTTTATGGTAGAAAATGTAGATCACATCTTTGTTGGATGAGGTTGGTGATAGTCAGCTAACTGGTCCTAAGCTTATTCATGAAACCACTGAGAAAATTATTCAGATTCATAACCGTATGGCTGCAGCTCGGGATCGTCAAAAAAGTTATGCAGATCAAAGGAGAAAGCCTTTGGAATTTCAAGTCGGTGACAAGGTATTATTGAAAGTTTCACCTTGGAAAGGTGTGATACGCTTTGGGAAGCGTGGTAAACTAAACCCTAGATACGTTAGACCGTTTGAGATTGTCAAAAGGATCTGTCCAGTAGCTTATCAGCTAGACTTACCTAGGAACTCGATGGTGTTCATAACATGTTCCATGTTTCAAACCTAAAGAAATATCTAGCTGATGAATCACTTATCATTCCATTAGAAGAGCTAGAGATTAACGAACAACTTTGTTTCGTTGAGGAACCGGTCGAGATTATGGATCGAGAAGTCAAGATTTTAAAGTGTAGCAAAATTCTTATTGTACGTGTTAGATGGAATTCTAAGCGTGGACCAGAGCTTATCTGGGAACGCGAAAATCAAATGAAGAAGAAGTACCTACAACTGTTCAAAGATCAGGCATCCACTTCTTAAGGTATCCTTCGTACATTATCTTTTCTTTAAATTTCAAGATGAAATTCCCTTCAACAAGGGGACGATGTCACAACTCTCGCGAAACCTCATATTTCTTTGTTTTGGGCTTGTTTCAGAAATTCTGGAAACCCCATCCTACGCAAGTTTCTGATCACCGAACCTGTTTTCATTGTTGAATCTGATGTCCTAATTTTAGGGATAAAAATTCATTCAACAAGAGGATGATGTGACAACTCGAGTTTTCAGGTTAACATCATTACCGTTATCCAACATATGTCTAATAATTTAAAATAAATCAAATTTATTATTATTAAATGATAATGATTCTTATTATAACTATTAATAATAATTAACCCTAAAATAACTAAACTTGATTAACTTAAAATGCAATTTAGGTTAATTAGAGGGGCTAGAAGTGACAAGTTGCAAGCATGTTTACATTTAATCACCCCACCCCCCATAACCGACCAACCATCCCATTCATTTCTCTGCCAACCATAGCAACCCTCGACGACAACCCTCCCTTCCCCGCAGCAGTCGACCTCCGGCATCCATCTCCTTCTCACGCGATCAAGCAATCTCAAGAGCCCTTTGCTTCGACGATCACCCCCCTTGACGCCCCGCTGTGCACCGGCAGTCGCGAAAGGCAACCGAATTGGCTTCGCTCGGTAACGTTTCTTCTAGTTCGCGCTCGTTACTATTTCAGTCGTGCTTTTGTTCGGTTACTAGTTCATGTTAACGGGTTTCGTTTGGGTTCGGGTGGATGGTTTTGGTTGCGGGTGTACATCTGTATGTATGCTCGTGTGCTATTGTATATTGTATATTTAGTGCGCCGTGGTGTGTCGATGGTTGTGTGTTCTTGGGTTTCTCGGGTGGTTAGTAGTGTTTGGTTTGGGTCGGCCGAGGGAACTGTATGTATATGCTTATGGTTGTGTGTTCTAGCTTGGTACGAGTTGCATTGTGCATGTATGTCTATGGGTGCAAACACGAGATGGTATGGTGAAATATGCGTGCATAATATTTGGTATAAGGGTAGGTAAAGTGCATTATAAAGGTGTCCATTTCATATTTTATGTGAGGGTATGAGTGCGTAGGTGTATAAAATTCCTTTCGGGTGTTATAATTGGTCATCGTACATTAATAAATGGGTTACGTGCTATAAAAAGTATGGGTTTTATTATAAATAGTTCATATAATTAAAGTCTACAAAGTGTACTTTTATACGTGATAACTGGGTTCCTTACATTGGATGTGAGTTTGTTTTTGACTGTGCTGCTTGTGAATGGGGGAAGCAATCGTTAGTCTGCGTCGTAACTAAACCGTGATCGCAAACTATACCAGTCTGTTCTCAATAATTAATTCTATTATTTGATATTTAATATCAATTAAATATTAAATGAAATTCAGGTTAATCGGAACCCGGTCATTTATGCTTTCATTTACGTGTTGTTGTGCATTGAAGATGAGTTTATGGCCCCACTTTACATATATTCTTTTTGGGGAAAAGAAATATATTCATTTTAAAATGTTCATTCATTTGATCAGTATTACTGTAATTATCGCATGATTACTAGTATTGTACCATTCTAAGTCCTCACTTTCAAACCGTTAATTTATATACTTTAGCGAGATAATTTGCTAAATCAAAAATTTCAGATTCGTTGAGCTTGGATCTTAGGATTCATCATTTTCAGATCTGAGAATTCAAAATTAAAGATGGGTGGAAGTGTGTGAATCAAAGAACAAGGATGTGTGTGTAATGTATAATGTTATGATTTCATTGATATTGAATAATAAATTACAATGAAGAAACATATACAGATATGGATGAACATCAAACCCACCCAAAGGAGAGAATTTCTCATTGGGTGGTGATTTACACCATGAAAAACACACACTTTACAAATGACCACCGATTTACAAAGTAGCACTAGTGGTTCTATTTATAGTGTTATTACATCATGACCTAATTTTGACTTTTCTTGTGGTCTTGATGTTGACTTTGTCTTGTTGACTTTGTCTTGTGTTTGTTTTGTTCTGTTTATCAACTTGGTCTCTGAACTTGTGAAATGAGATCTTCAGTTGGCTTTGATTGTGGTTTGGAAAGCTTCAGTTTATCAATTGTTGAACCCAATATAATTCTCAGTAGATCTATTGGGTTTGACAAACCCCACCCGGGCTAGTCGCGCTAGCACGACTGCACGTCAAATGGGTGTTTAATTAATCTAATTACCGTTGCTGTGGTCTGGTAACCACAGCCGAGGCATACATATAATTGTCAGTTTCGGTTACGAACTTCATACACTATGTAACTTGTTATGTAGACTAGCTATCTACTGATATTACTTTGTCTATCGGCTGAGATCTTAGTATGTCAAGTGCCTATTGGTAAAACCGCGTTTGTGAAATTGAGGGTGTGACAATAACTTTTAAAATACAATATTTTATAAATTTAAAATATCTCATCGTAGAGTGTTAGTTTTTATTTTTATTTTGACAAGTTTTTTGATAATTACGAATACAAACATATGCTTATTTTTATCTATGTTTTGATATAGATTTTATTAATATCAAACAAGTCAAATATTATATATATTTTATTTATTTCGTCTACGTTTCCATTTAGATCTTGTTAAAAATCAGTTCGTTCTCGCCGCGTAACGCGGGTGATACACATTAGTTGATTATAAAAAATATTAAAATGAAGATTTTATAATTAGGTTTGGAAAAGTATAAGATTAAAAACCATTATCTTATGGCCTAAACATTTTGTTTAAAAAACATTATTAAAAGTAATTATTATCGAATTAAATTATATACCATGTAAACTTTAAGAATTGAGTTGTGATTATATGAAAGAGATAATAAAATTTTGACCATCAAGATATCATGTTAAAAATAAAAATTTAATATTTTTAAACTGTTAAACATACTTATTAAGTTTGATAAAATTTATTTTTCATTTATAAACTTAAGAATAATACATAGAATTTAGAATTAAATTGAGAAATTTGGACTGTATTAATTTTTATTTAAAATAATAGATTACTACGATGATTACACGTGGACAAATTGTACGTGAACACCTTACAAAGTGTAATGTGACACCCAAGTTAGTTTTTTTTATTAATATGTATAGATGTATAGACAAGACCTCCTAATTTTAATTTTTCATGCTTAGATCTTTTATCAAAATAATTACATTAACTACTAATCATATTATTTAATTCTTTTTGAGATTAATATTATTATTTAATAAATTAAGAAAGAGATCTCAATTTTGATAGAATCTTTAAGGATCCAAATTTTTATAAAACAAGAGAATTTTTCAAAACGCCATACTTTATAAAAAGTACAAAATATTTTAAAATGAATGTTTTTAGAAAATAAAATTTTTATAAACTAATATAATTAAAATTCAAAGTTATAATAAGAAAACTTTTAAAGATGATGATTTTATAAAACGCTTTGTTATGGAACAAAAAGTTTAAAATTTATTTATTTTTAAAACAAAAGAAGTTTAAAAGCAAAAGTTGAAAATATGATATCATTATTTTATTATTAATAGTTTTTGCTCATGTTAAATTCTTATCACACCTTATCTCAAAATATAGTTTTATAATTAAGAAATTTTTGTTACTAACTTTTTACTATTTTATCTTTCAATTCGTGTAAGACAATAAGGTCTATGTCGTTGCCATAGGGTTTTCCAATTTTAATTTAATTTAATTTTTTATCAAAATGATAAATCTGCAAGATCTATGACGATTACATGTCGTCGCGATAGATTAAAAATAAATTATTTTAATTAAAATATGTTACGAGTAATTCTTTGTCGACAACTTTGTGGCAAAGACCCATCGTCTGGATAGACCTTTATGGCGACTAGGGTTTCAGCGACAATAGAAAAATGGGTTATCGTGATAAGTCTGTGACGACTATGTCTATGGCGACGACAATAGTACCCTATTGCGACGACAAATGTTGTCGCCATAACATTTGTTTCTTGTAGTACACACTAAAATAGCAAGGACAATAATGAAAAGGAAGGGATGAGAAGAGAATACATAATGAGATTAGAGAGAATACAACTTTTTAACAAAACGCAAAACAAACTTAGCCTTCTACTCATTCTTCTTATTGGCCGGCTAGTCCCCTTTTTCTAATTCTAAGTGTTTGCTGACGTGTCATGCCAAACGTAATCACACATTTTGGCTAGTGGAACTCTGGATCTTGTGCTGGGTTGGCAAGTTGGGGCATCATGGTTGAGATCCTGTGCTGGATAGGTCATAACACGTCATCCATTATTTCAGCTATGCAAATTATCTATAAAGATTATCATCTAATGCATATATGCACTTTTTTAAATTTTGATATTACGATATGCATATATAATTTTTTTCATACATTGGGTCCGTTCTCAAACAAACCTTAACCCTCTTTAAAATGGTGTTTGAATACGAAGTTATAATAACATTGTCGGTCATCGTTGTTGTTGTCGTCATCATTATTATTGTTTAGAAGTAAAGTAGTTCTAAATAACTATTACCACACTCGTACAAAGAAAATGATTATTCAAGTTAAAAATAAAAGAATTATTTCCTCTTGTGTTTTACATTAGTATAAAGAATTATACAACATTTCTGATTGTTAATATAACTAGGATTGATTTCTGCTCGTTGCGCTTGGGGCTAAACACTTGGTTTTGAAACTAATAAACGTAGTTAAACCTACGCACATGTAAAACTGCAATACTGATTGGTTTGATCCATCAATGTATAGAATCTGAACAAGATACATTATAAGCAGTTAATAAGCTTCTGGCATCAAAGAAGTTGAGATTAAATTAATCAATGCAACAACTATCATGTGTACACTTGCTTCCTTTGGGTGATTATCGTGTTTTTCATTGTGACCATAATTAACCTTTATAACGACATGAGGAAACCTGAGAATCAAAAACAAAGTCACTTAAAAGAAAAATTCTTGAATTGGATATTAAAAGGCAACGTTGGATGTTTAAATGTTTTGAAAACTTACCTATGTACATATAGCGTATTGGAGAATTACCGAGATGCCATTGATGATATTATGAACCAAATTCATCAAACTTGTTCTAAAAATAAAAAGTTTACACAAAACTTTACCATGGAAGAGTTTAACCTTTGTGTCTTTGATGCTTTTGCAAGATGAGATCTTAACACCTTGAACAACCGTCCTAGAGAAACCTTAAATTAATAAGAAACCATGAGTAAAACCACAAAAAAAAGTTCACTAAAAGTGATCCCACTACAAGAAAGTGGGTCTATAGCAACGAAAATATGACACCTTATAGCAACGACATGTCGTCGCTATAGCTCATTTTGACCTATAGCGACGACATGTCGTCGCTATAGAGTTAGTTCGCAAAAGTTAGTTGTAATAGGCTGATATGTCGTCGGGATAGAGGTCGTCGGCATAAGTTTTTCTATAGGAACGACAAATCGTTCCTATAAGTGTCGTGGTTTCTGATTTTATCGAATAAAAAAAATAAAAATAATAAAAAAATGAGATCAATAGCGACGACATGTCGTCGCTATAGGTTTTTATTATTTAAAAAAAAAAAGAAAAATACCTATAGCGAGGACATGTCGTCGCTATAGGTGTTTTTTAATTTTTTTAAAAAAGGAAAATAATCTATAGGACGACATGCGTCGCTATTGATCTCATTTTTTTTATTTTTTTTATTTATTATTTAATGCAGAACCTTATTTTTAAAAAAAATTTAACTAACATATAATCAAGAAAAATCCAATGCAAGTTTAACAAACTAACAATTCATACAACTTCAAATATAAGTTTAACAAACAGATAATTCATACAATTAGTTTAAAGTTCAACAAAATCCAACAAAAATACAAACGCTAATGACCACCAAGTGGTCGTTGCTACTGCCAGTAACGCATCATTTCCATCTGCTCTTGAAGTAATCGTTGCATTTCTTGTATTTGTTGTTGTTGTTGTTGGATTTGTTGTTGTTGTTGTATAGTTTCTTGATTTTGTTGTTGCTGTTGTCTAAGTTCTGCAACTTCATCATGCAAATGTTGTGTTGGAGGAGGTTGCGAGCTACAAAAATCAGGGGTGGGATGTCTCACCACGCGACCAACACCTCGTATATGTCCTCGCCTTTGACCTAAGGCACGTTCAATGCATTGAATCTCATCAACAGCAGATGAGTTCCACCGGTCTCGCTAGAGGATCTCACATACTCCTCTTGAATTCTTTCCTGCATTAAACATATTGAATATTTGTTCAAACGGGTCATTTTGACCCAAACACACTTAAACATACTAGAATTACACAAAAGTTAGTTCAAATTGGTCATTTTGACCCAAACACACTTAAACATATTAGAATCAATCAAAAGTTAGTTCAAATGAGTCATTTTGGCACACATACACTTAAACATACTAGAATCACACAAGAGTTAGTTCAAACGGGTCATTTTCACCCAAACACATTTAAGCATACTAGAATCAATCAAAAGTTAGTTCAAACGGGTCATTTTGACCCAAACATACTTAGTCATACTATAATCACACAAAAGTTAGTTCAAATGGGTCATTTTGACCCAAACACACTTAAACATATTAGAATCAATCAAAAGTTAGTTCAAATGAGTCATTTTGGCTCACACACACTTAAACATACTAGAATCACACAAGAGTTAGTTCAAACTGGTCATTTTCACCCAAACACATTTAAGCATACTAGAATCAATCAAAAGCTAGTTCAAACGGGTCATTTTGACCCAAACACACTTAAGCATACTACAATCACACAAAAGTTAGTTCAAATGGGTCATTTTGACCCAAACACACTTAAACATATTAGAATCAATCAAAAGTTAGTTCAAATGAGTCATTTTGGCGCACACACACTTAAACATACTAGAATCAATCAAAACTATCCGTCCATTTGTTGATAACCTTGATATGCATCAATTTTGCTAAAAAGTTTAAAGAAGACATCCAACTACAACCGGGGTATAACTCGGTATTCAGCTCCTTAAATAATGCATCAAACTCCAAGTCAAAACCAGTTCCACCTTCGTCTACATTTTCTTCGTTATTATTCTGCTCCGTCATAACATCATCAATTACATCAAACATCTCATTATTTGTTGCTGGAATAGATTTTCTTGGAGCAAAAAGGTCTTTTATTTCTGAAGCACGTGGATGTTTCTCACCATGATAAGTCCACGTCTTATATGATTGTAGAAACCCGTTGTCATGTATGTGGGCATAAATGATATCCAGATCCTACCGACACCCATTGCAGCATCGTTTACACGGACAAAAAGCTTTTCCTAAACTATCGACATGGTTCTTGGCAATTTCTAGAAAGCTACGAAGACCTTTTATAAATTCCGGAGAACTCCGATTTCGCAATTTAATCCAACTCTTATCAATTGTCATATCTATGGTGTTATAAAACATGGAAATACAACTTTATCAATTAACATATACACAAAGATGTACTAACATTAAAGTCATATACACTTACATATACATACATACAAGCATAATCACAACACATAATCACTTACAAGTATACAAGTATACAAACATACAAATATACAGCATACCTACATACATAATTACAAAAATACAAACATACTTACATACAAGTATACAACATACTTACATACACACTTACAAGTATACAAAAAACATACAAGTATACAACATACTTACATACACAATTACAAAAAACAAACATATAATATACTAATGAACAAACATATAAACATAAATACATACAAACATTCACATACAAAATTTACATAATTACATACATATAAACATATACATAAACAACTAAATACATCAAACCATATACATATAAATTAACACATATAAAAATACGTACAAACTTAAAACCATGAAAATATATATATAGTGGCATTTCATCAAACACCTGGTGTGCATAACCTAATCTACCATCAAACTTACATACACTAACATATATATACACTTTTACAATCATACAAACCTAATCACAAACATATTCACTAAACAACACTTAAATCATAAGCTTTAAACGAATTTTATACCTTCAAATCTTCAAATCCTTTAATTTCAAGCTTTAAACTTTAATCTCACCTAAAACATAAAAATTTAGATAAAACTTATAAAAACAAGATTATATAACTTCATTATAGTAAAATAAACATCATTCTTACCTTCAAACACTTCAATTTGATACCAAATACGCATATAAACCGAGATGAAAATCGGGAGAAAAATTGGGTTTTTTGGGGTGAAAAAAGGGGCAGAAGGTCTGAAATGCGATTTAAGGGGTCTGCACTCTATAGCGACGACATGTCGTCCCTATAGAGTAAAAAAAGTCGTCCCTATAGAGTCAAAATTAAAAAAATTAAAAAAAGCCTGTCCCAACGACATGTCGTCGGCACAGAGAAATTATTTTTTTATATTTTTTATCTATCCCGACGACATATCGTCAGAAAAAGTGGATTTTAATTTTTTTTTAAATCTGTAAGTCGACATAGAAAAAAATAAAAAATTAAATAACTTCACCTGTCGCGACGACATGTCGTCGGCATAGGTATTTTCATAAAACCCGCGTATTATTTAGCAGCCCGCCAACTCTATACCGACAACAAGTAGTCGGTATAGAGTATGACCAGTCAAAAATCCCTATTACTATATAGTGACGACATGTCGTCGCTATAGATCAATCTATACCAGCGACATATGTCGTCGCTATAGATGTCGTCGGGACAGAGCTAAATTGTTGTAGTGTGACACTGATGAATTACACGCTTAAACACAAATTATATACATAGCGTTGTAGAGAATTCATTTAGTGCAGAGGATTTCATTAAAGGGTCAAATGTGGGTATTTACAGGGTATTTATAGGTGCAGTTTAGCGGGTTATATATAGGTTACACCGGATTATTTAACTGCCAAGTTAATTACCACAACTACACTATAACTATCTTACAAAAATAAATATAATTATACAGTTTGTCACACTAATCTTAGGATAACGTATAATTAATCTAATAAATTTAGTTTAACTTCAACACTCCCACATAAACTAACTTATGTTGAAGAATATCTTTAATTTTTTTACTTCTAGATCAACTATATCATTTTCTTCTACACTAATGTATTTTTCTTTAATCATATTATGTGTGACGACCCTAAAACTAAGGTTAGTCAAATTAAAATTCTAGAAATTATTATAAGTTAGTAATATATATATATATATATATATATATATATATATATATATATATATATATATATATATATATATACTTATATAATAAGTTAAGAATTGCTACGATGACTATTATTTTAGATTTGCTAATGGGACATTATTAATTAACTTTATAAGAAATATGTATATATATTCTAACATGCATGTATATATGAATATGAAACGTGAACTTGCATGCATACAAAAGTATTTACGTGTGCATGTATGTATATTTTATGAATTTTGTAATTGTTAAACCATATAAGTAAATTACTAAATCAAAGCATACTATGATTAGTTATTTGAATAATATATGTTTCATCTATATGTAATGAATTAAGATTTGAAACTTAATCAACATATCCAAACAAATTAACATCTAGAAGCTTTATATCCTAAACACTTGAACACTAAACTAAAACACAAACTTAACACTAGTAATTGATTCATTAGAATAATAACTAACCTGGATTAGTAACTAACTAACCAACTAAACCTTAATTTAATGGCTAAGAATGTCATTAACACCTAAGCTTGACATCTAGCAAACATTACACCAATCACTTTCCAAACTATGACACTTAGCACTCTAAATAACACCTAATGGCACTTAAAAGCACCAACTCATCTAGCCTAGTTTAAAGGATTATGATGACTTCGCCACTCCCATATCCCTCTCGGCTACAACACCCCACATACCACCATCGACCAAAACACCACAACCGCCACCATCCTTGTGCACACACGGTTTCCAACAACAACCACCATCACCTTATCGGTTCCTTTTGCTCACGACACAAACACAAACCAACACAACAACCACCATTTCCCTAGACTTCCTCTCGGTCTCCATAACCACATCAACTGCCACTTAATATCTTGCTCTCTCTCTCGGATCCAACATCAACCTCCTTCAACCATCAAGTTCAAGAACAACCACACTAAGTTGGATCATCAAAAGCCTAAGAACAATCCTCTAATCTTTCTTATACTTCCAATCAATGTTAGATACTCAAATTCTATGATTAACAAGCTTATAAAGTTATATATATTTAACATACCCTTTATGTTATAAACCATCAAAACTATTTACCAACTTTATAAATACTTAATTTTTAATAAAAATCAGTTTAAAAACAGAAAGTTGGGATTTTTGTGAAAATAAAAGATTTAAATAAGAATAAAAGGGTTTAAAAGTGTTGAAATAATTGTTATTTCATGATTTATTAGGAGAATTAGGTTAGGTATTTAAATGACTGTGATTGTGGGAATAAAATTTAGAAATTTGTTAGAAAAAATAAGAAATAATAATCTAGAAATTATGGAAAAATTTTGTAGAATATATTAATTTATATGAATAATTCAAGGAAATAGAAGAAAAATGCCAAACAGGAGATCTGAACACGATAAAAATCTAAAAAAAAAATTGTATAATGAACCTAGCAGTATGTTAGAATTATAGAATAAATTTTGTGAATTAATTCATCTGTATGATAAAGTTATATATTTTGGGATGAAAAATATCAAGAAAATCGGAAATAATAACAAATCAGTAGGTAAAATCATGAAAATTTTATATAAAATGTTAGATATTGTGTAGCATATCCTGTATAAATTTTAGAATTTTTGGAGATATGTAGCTATTTCTTCCATTTAATATGAAATTTTAAAAATTCTAGGAAATTATCTGTAAATAAGTATTAGTTGAAATTTTTATATATTAATCTGGATTTTAAGATTCTACTGCTTATAAAATTTGGTAATTTTTAGATAGCCGTAGCTACTGTTTTGGAATTTCTATTTAATTTAAGATATAAATGCTGAAAATTTTTAAAAAATAAGATTTATTTCTAACATATAATTATTTTATAGGAAATAAGTGAACTGTTGCTAGAAATAAGGTGAGTAACATAGCTCCTTTTTATTTATAAGTTTTTTGGGGGAAAAAACATACTATGTATTTTACTATAGATGCTAACGTGAATAAAAATTTAGATAAGTTACTATCATTTACTGCCATAAGTTATAACCATTAATTCGTATAAGGAACCGTCAGATAATATAGGTAGCGCTACTTAGGAACATGTTTCCTGCACTAACAAAATAAGTGTTGTGATATTATATTATTTGATTCTATGATTTATATGTATGACATTTATGAATCACTTGGCATATAAGTAGGTTTGGTTGTGATCTTATTTATGTTGCATCAATAAGAAAATTTTATTAAGTTATTAAACCTATGTTCTCACCAACTTTATGTTAACTATTTTAAGTATGCTTTTTCAGGAAATCATAATAATTTATAATCTTATGTACACGTTCAGTATCTGCGATGTTTGGCACGGCTACGTAGGGGAGCTGTGCATATGGGTGGTTGTAGATCTATCAGACTTTAGCCTCTTTGTTGATGTTTATGTTCACTACTAGCTGAAGAATGAAATAAAATGATAAAGAAATGTACTAGAAATAGGATTACTAATGTAAGAGTCTAAGTTATTAGACTCAGTTTTGTATAATGTAATCCTGTAAAAATTATGATTAATGGGAAAATGATAGTTAATTATAATGTTGTCTTTGTATATCTTGTAATCAATGTGTTTTGAAGCAATAGTCACACCAAAACATTTCATGCTTCCGCCGGGATGTGACAGATTAGTATCAGAGCCATTGGTTATAAAAATTAGATATTATTAGTAAATGCCTAGACTATAACCATAAGCTCATATGATAACAATTTATCAACATGATAAAAACATGTGTTTATATTCCTCTTTATGACTCTATGTGAACATGTCTATGCTTAGACAAAAATGGAGTTTGCATATACGAGATCTATATGATTAATGTGTGAATATGAGCTTTTGTGAATTTATTTGATTAGTGATAGTATAAATTAAATTTTGTGAGAATTTTTGCAGTATGAGTATAGGAAATTCTGATAGCTGCTATAATAAAACTAAACATTCAGAACCTAGCAGTCATAAGGAAACAACACTAGAAACAGAACCTCAGAACAATGTTGAAATACCTCAACCCGAGACCCAGACCAACATAAAGCCGAAGTTTTACGTCTGACGTGCACCGGTAACAGTGGGAGGTTATACAATTATGACCCCAAGAAAGAGTGTACGACATGGTAAGAAGTTTTCAACTAAGGAAGATAAAGAACAAGAAAACAAAAACCCAGAAACCCTTTCCCCGACATTTGATGTAACACCCGCAAACCAACCTGACAATTCCGAAACTGAAGAAAGAGGAATTAAGGGGCAAAGGTTGGAAGAATGTCAGATGGAAACTACCAACCAGATTCTTAAGAAGGTTAAGAAGATACAACGAGAAATTCGGGTGCTTCAAGCAGATGTTAAGGAAGTGAAGGAAGAAAGCAAAAGTATCTTCACTAAGATATGGAACTAGGTTTGGGGAAATTAGAAAGATAAGGAACCTTATATGTTATGTGACTGCTATAAATATGTAGAATAAAAATGTAATGAAATATTTTATTTATAACTGTTTAATATTGTGATATAGTGTGAGTAAAATTATGTAATATTAGTATAATTGGTATGTAGTGAAATATGCCGCCAAGGAGAAATACACAACATTTATGAAGAACTTCACGTGTTGGACGACCAAGAACTAGGTTAGGAGAAGAAGCTCCAACAGTGAATATCGCCACAAATGAGAATGAGAGGATTTCTCAAATAGTGACTCAACAATTGGAAGCAGCAATACCTACATTAGTAACTCAACTTCAACAAAACCTAAACATCGCAAGTGTACCACATGGAAATGCCGAACCAAGAAATACCAACGCATTAGAAAGTCACAAGGAAGAGATTGTAGATGGAGTTAGAAAAGGGTGTTCTTATAAGACTTTCATGTCTTGTAAACCCCGAGACTTTGACGAAAATGGTGGAGCAGTGCAAGTGTTATGTTGGTTAGAGAAAATGGAGTCAGTTTTAGATATCAGTAATTGTGTTGATAATTGCAAAACAAGGTTTGCTTCACATTCTCTTAAAGAAGAAGCACAGTCTCGGTGGAAAATGGAAATTTAAACAAAAGGAAGGAATGTTATGAATGGGTTAAGCCGGGAAGAATTTAGAAAACTAATGATTGAGAAATACTATCCCTATAATGAAATAGAAAAGATAAAAGTAGAATTTTTGGCATTAGAGATGAAGGGTGCTGCACATCGGGAGTATACAGACATATATAACGAGCTATCTAGATTGGTGCCACATCTAGTGAGCCAGAAACTAAGAGGATAGGAAGATATATCTGGGGATTAGTACCACAAATAATAGGAATGGTTAAGACTGAATGCTAAAGACTTTTCAGGATGTAGTGGCTTTAGCAGGAAGTTTGACAGATGAAATGATAAGGAATGGATCATTAACTATTATGAAGGTAGGAGAGAAAAGAAAATGGAATAACAACACCGGAATAAACTTTGGAGAAAACTGGAACAAGAAGGTAAACAGAAACCCAGAAAGAAATTTCATGGGAATCGCATAGGAAGGAAGGCCACAGACAGAAAGTCAACCATGGTGCAATGCCTGCAAAAGGTATCATGATGAGAGATGTAAGCTGGTAATTTGTTATAATTGCAAGAAGAAGGGACATACGTCAAGAGAATGTAAGGGACCCATAAATCCTAAGCCAGTGTGGAAAAGAGGATCACCTTTGCAATGGATGCCCGGAACTAAAAGGGAAAACTCTAAGGAATCCCAACAATGCGCATGGTCGAGCATTTGTACTTCAAGCTGAGGAGGCGCGACAGAAACCAGAAGTGGTGACGGGTACGTTCCTTATTAATGATCAATACACAACTGTGTTATTTGATACGGGAGCAACCCGAAGTTTTGTTTCAAATTATTTCAAACCCTTACTTGGATTAGCATCAGAGAAACTGAAAAATAAATATACGATAGAACTAGCTGATGGAAAAATGATAGAGGCTAGCGAAGTTATTCCTAATTGTACTTTGAACTTAGATAATTATTGCTTTGACATAGATTTGATCCCTATTGAATTAGGAGGCTTTGATGTTATTATGGGTATGGATTGGTTAAGTAAGAATCAGGCAGAAATCATTTGTGGAAAACGAATGATTAAAATCCCTTTAATTAAAGATAACAGAATTCTTTTCATGCACGGCGAGAAACCTAGAGGTCCTATCAGAATAATCTCATGTATGAAGGCTCAGAAATATTTGTAAAAGGAATGTTTGGCATTTCTGGCCCCCGTAGTTGATAAGAAACCAATTAAAAAGAACTTGGAAGATGTTTCTATTGTTAGAGAATATCCAAAAGTATTTCCTGATGAGTTACCAGGATTGCCGCCCCCTCATCAAGTAGAATTAAAAATTGAATTAGTACCAGGGACTGCACCTATTGCCAAATCTCCATATCGGTTGGCGCCGTCAGAAATGAAGGAATTGATGAATCAGTTACAAGAGCTGTTGGATAAAGGATTCATACGTCCTAGTGTTTCACCATGGGGAGCTCCAGTCTTGTTCGTGAAGAAGAAAGACGGCTCCTTTAGGATGTGCATTGATTATAGAGAACTCACTAAAGTAACTATAAAGAATAGATACCCTCTCCCTCGAATAGATGACCTATTTGATCAATTACAAGGATCAAGTTACTTTTCAAAAATTGACCTGAGATCAGGATATCATCAGTTAAGAGTACAAGAAGAGGATGTACCTAAAACTGCATTTAGAACTTGATATGGTCATTATGAGTTCCTTGTAATGCCATTTGGGTTAACTAATACTCCGGTTGTATTCATGGATCTAATGAACAGAGTGTGCAAGCCTTACTTAGATAAATTTGTCATAGTCTTTATAGATGTCATTTTAATCTATTCTAAAAGCAAGGAAGAACATGAGAAGCATGGCTAACTTTGGAATTACTTCACAAAGAAGAACTGTATGTCAAATTCTCAAAGTGTGAATTCTGGAAATGAGAAGTACAATTTCTAGGACATATGGTTAATCAAGATGGAATTCAAGTCGACCCAGCAAAGATTGATGCAATTAAGAAGTGGGAAGCTCCGAAGACACCAACTAAAGTACGTCAATTTTTAGGTTTGGCCGGTTATTATAGGAGATTTATGGAAAACTTCTCTCGAATAGCTCAGCCTTTAACAGAATTGACTCAGAAAGATAAACCATATGTTTGGGAGAAAAACAGAACACTGCATTTGAGATCCTGAAACACAAATTATGTAGTGCCTCTATTTTAGCTCTTCCAGAAGGTACTATGATTTTGTAGTATATTGTGACGCATCACATCAAGGTTACAGATGTGTTCTAATGCAACAAAATAAAGTAATTGAATATGCGTCTAGACAACTCAGAGTAAGTGAAAGGAATTATACTACTCATGATTTGGAATTAGGAGCAGTAGTATTTGCACTTAAGATTTGGAGACATTATCTATATGGAACCAAGTGCATAATTTATACGGATCATAAAAGTTTGCAACATACATTCGATCAAAAGATGTTGAATATGAGACAAAGAAGATGGGTAGAATTACTGAGTGATTATGATTGTGAAATCAAGTATCACCCAGGTATGGCAAATGTAGTGGCAGATGCCTTAAGTAGAAAGGAAAGAATTAAACCATTAGGAGTTTGTGCTATGAGAATGGAATTACATTCAGATTTAATAAGTCAAATCCGAGAAACCCAACAAAAAGATGAATTGAGAAATGTGATGGAACAGAATGAACAAATAGAAGCTACGTTAGATGGAATCCTGAGATTTAGAGGAAGAATTTGGATTCCTGATAATGACATGCTTAGAGAAAATATTCTGAATGAAGCACACAAGTCAAGATATTCAGTGCATCCGAGAAATAATAAGATGTATAAAGATTTGAGAAACCAGTATTGGTGGCCAGGTATGAAGAAATCAGTTGCAAAATTCGTAGAAAAATGTGATATCTATTCAAGAGTCAAAGCTGAATATCAGAAACCCTCGGGACATTTGCAACAACCAGAAATCCCTGAGTGGAAGTGGGACCAGATTACCATGGACTTTATAACCAAACTACCCAGAAATTCAAGTGGGTATGACACAATATGGGTTATAGTTGACAGATTAACTAAATCAGCTCACTTTTTGCCAATCAGAGAAGATTATAAAATGGAGAAATTAGCCAGGATTTATATGAAAGAAATTGTGTCTAGACATGGAATACCAATTTCAATTATATCAAACAGAGATAGCCGATTTACTTCAAGATTTTGGCAGACTTTACAAAAATCATTAGGAACTCAAATAAACATGAGTACGACATATCATCCACAAACCGATGGATAGAATGAGAAAACAATCCAAACATTGGAAGATATGTTGCGAGCTTGTGCATTAGATTTTGGTGGTAGCTGGGATATACACTTACCTTTGATAGAATTTTCATATAAGAATAGTTACCATGATAGTATAGGGGTAGCTCCATTTGAAGCTTTATATGGAAGGAAGTGTAGATCACTTCTGTGTTGGAATGAAGTAGGGGACAAACAACTTACAGGACCATAACTCATACAGGAAACGTCAAATAAGATCTTTGAAATCAAAGACAGATTGAAAGCAGCACGTGATAGACAGAAAAGTTATACTTATAAAAGAAGAAAGCCTTTAGAATTTCAAATAGGAGATAGGGTGTATTTAAAAGTATCACCATCAAAGGGAATTATCCGATTTAGGAAAAGAAATAAGTTAAACCCTAGATATGTCGGTCCTTTTGAAGTGATTGGTAGGATTGGTCCTGTAGCATATAGGTTAGACTTGCCTCAGGAGTTAAGTGGAGTACATAACACCTTCGATGTATCTAATTTGAAGAAATGTTTGATTGATGAGACATTAAAGGTACCAATACAGGAAATCAAAATAGATAAGAAACTACATTTTGTGGAAAAACCAGAAGCAATCATGGATAGAGAAGTAAAAAGATTAAAGAGAAGTAAGATCCCAATAGTGAAGGTCAAATGGAATTCAAAACGAGGACCTGAATTCACATGGGAACGAGAAGATGAAATCCAAAGAAAATATCCATATTTATTTGAGGTTAAACTGAATGAAAAGGACAGTTATAAAGACAGACTCTTCACATCACCCGATAGTCATAACAACTGAATTTCGGGACGAAATTCTTTTTACAGGGGGAGAATGTGACGACCCTAAAACTAAGGTTAGTCAAATTACAATCCTAGAAATTATTATAAGTTAGTAATATACATATACTTATACAATAAGTTAAGAATTGCTACGATGACTATTATTTTAGATTTGCTAATGGGACATGATTAATTAACTTTATAAGAAATTTGTATATATATATTCTAACATGCATGATATATGAATATGAAACGTGAACATGCATGCATGCAAAAGTATTTACATATGCATGTATGTATATTTTGTGAATTTTGTAATTATTAAACCATATAAGTAAATTACTAAGTCAAAGAATATTGTGATTAGTTATTTGAATAATAGATGTTTCATCTATATGTAATGAATTAAGATTTGAAACTTAATCAACATATCCAAACAAATTAACATCTAGAAACTTTATACCCTAAACACTTGAACACTAAACAAAAACACAAACTTAACACTAGTAATTCGTTCATTAGAATAATAACTAACCTGGATTATTAACTAACTAACCAACTAAACCTTAATTTAATGGCTAAGAATTTCATTAGCACCTAAGCTTGACATCTAGCAAACATTACACCAATCACTTTCCAAACTATGACACTTAGCACTCTAAAAAACACCTAATGGCACCTAAAAGCACCAACTCATCTAGCCTAGTTTAGAGGATTATGATGACTTCTCCACTCCCATATCCCTCTCGGCTACAACACCCGACATACCACCATCGACCAAAACACCACAACTGCCACCATCCTTGTACACACACGGTTTCCAACAACAACCACCATCACCTTATCGGTTCCTTTTGCTTACGACACAAACACAAACCAACACAACAACCACCATTTCCCTAGACTTCCTCTCAGTCTCCATAACCACATCAACAACCACTTAATATCTTACTCTCTCTCTCGGCTCCAACATCAACGTTCTTCAACCATCAAGTTCAAGAACAACCACACTAAGTTGGATCATCAAAAGCCTAAGAACAATCCTTTAATCTTTCTTGTACTTCCAATCAAGGTTAGATACTCAAATTCTATGATTAACAACCTTATAAAGTTATATATGTATTTAACATACCCTTTATGTTATAAACCATCAAAACTATTTACCAACTTTATAAATACTTAATTTTCAATCAAAAATCAGTTTAAAAACAGAAAGTTGGGATTTTCATGAAAATAAAAGATTTAAATAAGAATAAAAGGGTTTAAAAGTGTTGAAATAATTGTTATTTCATGATTTATTAGGAGAATTAGGTTTGGTATTTAAATGACTGTGATTGTGGAAATAAAATTTAGAAATTTGTTAGAAAAAATAAGAAATAATAATATAGAAATTATGAAAAAAATTTATAGAATAAATTAATTTATAGAATAAATTAATTTATATGAATAATTCAAGGAAATAGAAGAAAAATGTCATACAGGAGATCTGAACATGATAAAAATCTAAAAAAAAAATTGTATGATGACCCTAGCAATATGTTGGAATTATAAAATAAATTTTGTGAATTAATTCATCTGTATGATAAAGTTATATATTTTTGGATGAAAAATATCAAGAAAATCGGGAATAATAACAAATCAGTAGGTAAAATCATAAAATTTTTATATAAAATGTTAGATATTGTGTAGGACATCTTGTATAAATTTTAGAATTTCTGGAGATATGTAGCTGTTTATTCCATTTAATATGAAAATTTTAAAAATTCTAGGAAATTATCTGTAAATAAGTATTAGTTGAAATTTTATATATTAATCTGGATTTTAAGATTCTACTGCTTATAAAATTTGGTAATTTTTGGATATCCATAGCTACTGTTTTGGAATTTCTATTTTATTTAAGATATAAATGCTGAAATTTTTTAAAAAATAAGATTTATTTCTAACATATAATTATTTTATAGGAAATAAGTGAACTGTTGCTAGAAATAAGATGAGTAACATAGCTCCTTTTTATTTATAAGTTTTTTTGGGGAAAAAAACATACTATGTATTTTACTATAGATGCTAACGTGAATAAGAATTTAGATAAGTTACTATCATTTACTGCCATAAGTTATAACCATTAATTCGTATAAGGAACCGTCAGATAGTATAGGTAGCGTTACTTAGGAACATGTTTCCTACACTAACAAAATAAGTGTTGTGATATTATATTATTTGATTCTGTGATTTATATGTATGACATTTATGAATCACTTGGCATATAAGTAGGTTTGGTTGTGATCTTATTTATGTTAACATCAATAAGAAAATTTTATTAAGTTATTAAACCTATGTTCTCACCAACTTTATGTTGACTATTTTAAGTATGCTTTTTCAGGAAATCATAATAATTTATAATCTTATGTACACGTTCAGTATCTATGATGTTTGGCACGGCTACGTAGGGGAGCTGTGCATATGGGTGGTTGTAGATCTATCAGACATCAGCCTCTTTGTGGATGTTCATGTTCACTACTAGCTGAAGAATGAAATAAAATGATAAAGAAATGTACTAGAAATAGGATTACTAATGTAAGAGTCTAAGTTATTAGACCTGTAAAAATTATGACTAATAGGAAAATGATATTTAATTATAATGTTGTGTTTGTATATCTTGTAATCAATGTGTTTTGAGGCAATAGTCACCCAAAGCATTTCACGCTTCGGCCGGGATGTGACAGATTGGTATCAGAGCCATTGGTTATAGAGAATTATGTATTATTAGTAAATGCCTAGACTATAACCATAAGCTCATATGATAACAATTTATCAACATGATAAAAACATGTGTTTATATTCCTCTTTATGACTCTATGTCATCTAAAGTATTCTTCCCCCTATGTAAGATGTAATAAGCTCATTTTCAGAGCAAGAATACCAAACAAACTTGATTCTTCACTTAACCAACCCATTTAATCATTGTCCCCATCAGTTAGATAAGAAAAGGCCATATTGTCAAGTTTTAGTTCACGAACTACCCGAATCAAATGTTATAAATAACTTGTTTAAACATCACAAAAACCCCTGTTTAAGTACCAAACTTCAAATCATTCCGCATCCTCTAGATTTAGGCAGAAACACTTGTTCTAAACCTTCACAAACTAACAATTTTTCACATCTAGACAATGTTCTTGTATTTTTGTAAAGTTTTCTCAAAAATCAAGTTGATAGTTAAAGTTTTCGCGCGAATGTTGAAGTTTTGCTTGATGAAGTTTTCACATATAAACTAGGTAGATGTTCTCGCGCGAGAACTTGATATTCTCGCGTGACAACTCCAAGTTATCGTAAGAAGTGGTTACCGATGCAAAAACTACCCAAGTTTTCACAAAAAGCGGTTATTCGTGCGAAAACTTAGTCAAAATCGACTTTTTGTGTTTGATTCACTGCTGCGATTTCAGTTCTTCAATTTTCATCATCATAACTTGAAGAGACTGAGCGTATTGATGCAGATCATCATTTTAGCAAGTAACAAAGTCGATTTCATGTGTGTTCACCTTCGATGTCGTCCATTTTAACTTCCAAATAGAGTCAAATCCAACCATAACCTTCAGGTCTTCAATCTTCATGTTTAACGTCTTAGTACGGATGATTGCGAAATAAAAATCTATGTATCAAAAGCAACACCTTGCTCTGATACCAAATGTAAGGTCCTGATCACGATCGATTTCACATTTTATTGCACTTGATAATCAAATTAAGACAGATGTGTGCGTGTGTGATATCAATGAACATTAAACAAACTCAATCGAATATTATTAATCAAATGATTACAATACAAAAGGAGTATACATCGTTTAAGCTCGATCCACCCGAGGTGAGCTCCTCTCGGGTGACCTATCATACAACTCTGTGCTCTCTAACCCTCAGAGCACTTTTAAAAATGAACACACACACTGAAATACAAAGAAAAAACATCTATATATACTGTCTAGATGTTCTCGCGTGAGAACTTTAAGTTCTCTCGCGACAACTCCAAGTTTTCGCGCGATAAGTTCTTCTTCAATCATCTTGGAGTTCTAGCTTCCTTGTACTTCTCGCATGAATTGAGTTTTTGCTTTTCACTTGATATTGTAATCCATAAAGACCAGGTCCTTACCATTTCCCCCTATGAACAATTTTTTTTTTCAAATTTTCCCCCTAAAATTATGATTATCTAGACAGAAAATAACAATTTTATTTTTATTGTGATTATTTTTCAATTTTGTTTTTATTTTTTTTTGTTTTTTTATTTTTCAATTGTGAATGCTGCTCATCATGAGCTAGCAGTGTCCGATTCATCCACATATGTGGTAATGACGATGAAGACAGACATATTCACCTATCTTATGGGTGCATGAGGGAATGCTTGGGATGGTTCCCATTTTGCCAAGTTGGGAAGGTTTGTTGATGATTTCCAAGCTGAGGCTAGACCATAAGAGACTGATACTCCACATCCACATGTTCACAGAGATGTTACAGCTGGTACATCTACATCTTCTGCTCTAACTGCTGAAGCTGATACAGCTTGTCCATCCAAGAGTACTGCTACCAGATCTAATGTTGATGCTGAGATAGATTCATGGTTCACTAACAATGAGAGTGAGACTGACAGTGATCAGATCGGGAATGTTCCATATGTTTTACAAGAACGTCCCAGAGTGCGAGAAACTCCTGCAAAATGCACTGCCGAGGAACGTGATTCTAGGAGAGTGGGTGAAAGTCCTCATGGTAGGGGTAGAGGATGTGGCGTGTTGAGGAAACTTTGGACCCCTGTGACCACTGAGCCGATTGAAGAGGAGGTTATAGTTACTGAGACTCATGTCACAGTGAGTGAGGCAACACCATCTGAGTTGCCCACTTCTACTGCTGATATTATGAGGACTCCTCCGAGAGAACAAGTGGATGATGAGACGATTGGTATGGAAGACTACATAAACACACCTCCTAAGCTGAGACAGGGTGCTAGTGCGTCAACTAGTTCACCTACACGTATTACACTTAAGGATCGTGTACGTACTTTGGAGAGGGAAATGTTTGAGAAGACTTAGGAAATTGATGAGTTAGTTAACAGAAAAAGATGAAGGGATTAAGGGTCTCGAACATCAGTAAACGTTTATATTCAACTATGTTCAGATCCTCGAGCAAAATCTACGGGAGTTCACTTCAAGTGGGTCATTTCAGTTTTCTCAACAAAGAACCACTAAAGTAGGAGAAAGTAGTGGACAACAACCTGCTGGTCCTAAACCTACTGAAGATCCTATAGTATCTATAGAGCTTTCGGTTGATCCTGTTGTTCAGGAAAGGACAACAGAGACTGTTGATGTTGGTCAAGAGTCACCCTCCACAGATGTTCATATGACTACTGAGGACCAACCTGTAGTTTATACTGGAGAGGCATTTGTAGAGCCAGAGCATATGATGCCTATTCTAAATCCAGATGAAGATGAGGATGAAGGGTTGGATTTGATTGATTATGATTCTTCTGATGATGAGAATGAAGAGAATGATGATGATGATGATGATGATGAGGGAGATGATGATGATAAGAAGGATTATGGTGATGATGATGATCAGGGTGGTGATATGGGTTCTTCAGCTACTGGTAATGCTGGATCATCGGGCACTGACAATGTCTCCGGACCAAGTCCTGAGGGTATAGTTGATTACACACCATTAGACCCTGAAACTGAGGCTGCATATGAGAAGGAGTTTTATACATTCCAGCAAAGTCTGATTGCTGAGGAGATGGAAGAAGATTTTGGTGTATTTGATGATTTGGAAGGAGTGGAATACATAGATATATTTGGAAATAGTCTCAAAGACTTGTTTTCAGATACTTTGATTGAAGAAAGTGAGATCGTAGGGGAGTCGAGCAATACACAAACGACTGACGAGATAGCAGATGTTACGGGTCAAGGTGTTGTGCGTGAGGTCGTTAACTTAACAGTTAGTGCTCCTCCTCCACCAACTTATATTCATACGCTGAGGCATTTCAAACCTTTCACAAGGTCAGAAACTCAGAACCCATCATCGTTGGGGATACGATCAAGAGAAGAAGATGTATATAGTGAAGAGGAATGGTGGAGCGATAGAGTATTTTCAAGACGAACACGATTTTCATACACTCAGAGCATCGGATTTATATGCTATGGGTCATGTTTAGTTCATTAACCCGAGCAATTACAGCAAGGCGAATTGGATACGAAACATGATTTGGAAGCAGAGCAAAACAAACTTCAGTGACTTAAAAACTGCTAAATCTAAAGTCATTGAAGATGAGACCCGGATTGACCCAAACACAAACAAGCCTATGAAGATAAGGGTTTACAAGCATCCAAGGTATGCTATGAAGATTCCTATTCACGCTCCGGTGCCAGTTAATAGCTTATCTAAGCTTAAGGAGTGGAGTTATAAAAAAAAGACGGGTCACGCGTTGATTGAATATGAAGACAAAGAGTACCGTATCATCAACCCTGTGGATTTGCTACAGTTTGGTAAAGAAGATTTGATGAAGTTGCAGGCATGTCCAATTGCAGCTGATGAATCTATACACTTCATAGCAGCACAGTTCGGTTGGATGATTACGAAGACCCTAAATAACAAGATGTACGCGTATGGGGTAGGGGTGTTGATCGGGTTAGTTAATCGTGATCGGTTCGGGTTATTCGGGTTATTCAACGTTGAAAGTTTACCCGAAACCCGACCCGAATAACAATCGGTTTAATCGGTTTCGGGTTGTTCGGGTAACGGGTTGTTCGGGTCGGGTTTCGGGTATTAAACAATAGACTTAATTTAGTATATTTTAGTGAGTTTTCATTTGAAATCTTATAAAACTAGTGGACTTAAATTAGTTTACTTTTATAATTTATAAAATGTGCTTAAATATATATTTATATACAAACAATTTGATCAATTTGGACAATCTAAATTAGTGTATACAAATAATTTACTTAATTATAATATGGGTTGATCGGGTTAATCGAATCGGTTCTGGTTATTTGGGTTTTTGAGGTTTGAAAGTTTATCCGAAACCCGACCCGAATAAGAGTCGGTTTAATCGGTTTCGGGTTGTTCGGGTAATGGGTTGTTCGGGTCGGATTTCTTCGGGTACGGGTGAGATCAGGTCGGGCGGGTTAATCGGGTACGGATAAAATCGACGGGCCTAGTATGGGGGCAGAGGTTGCAGACTTGGACTTCTAATAGCATTGATTTACCGAGCCTAGGGGGAGATTGTAGGGGTTGAACCTAAAGGCTCAGGAAATCAAAATCAAGATGAAGATCAATATCAAGTCCATGCGAGAACCTAGAGTTACCACGCGAAAATTGCTTCTCGTGCGACAACTACTAGTCGCGTGAGAACTGATGTTTTTACGCGAGAACTTCTTTTTGTATATAAATAGAAGTTTAGCTTTGTAATTAGATAGAACTTTCATAGAGAGATTTTTCACTTTCTTGATTTGTACTTACTGTACTTGTAATCAAATCAGAGATTAATATATTGTGAAGTTTATTTACTCGTGTGTTCTTCATTTCTATATTAAATCTTATCTTCTGTGATGATTACATTCTGTATTCTTATCACGAGATTGATCTAATTGTATTGTACTGATCCTTACAACAGGGTTTGCTGCAATGTATAGAGCAGCAGTATTGTCACATGAAAGAGCAACAGGTAAGCAACGATCAACTTGCAGCTCACGGAGGACATTATTGACCCATAGAACCTCACAGGCAGCAGCACACATTCTTCGATATTCAGCCTCAGCTGATGATCTAGTAATAGTGGACTGTTGTTTACTTTTCCAATATATCAATGATGATCCCAAAAATAGGCAGAAACCAGTAACAGACCTTCTTGAATCAATGCATTTTCCCCAATCCGAATAAGCAAAGGCTGACAACTATAGGGAATTACCTTTTTTGAACGACAGACCTTTTCTCGGATACTGCTTTAAGTAATAAAGCAGCCTCAAAGCAAATTGCAAGTGACCTTCTATGGGTTTATGCATGAATCTACTTAAAAAATGAACTGCATATGCTATATCCGGACGAGTATGTGACAGATAAATGAGTCTACCCACCAATTTTTGATACCCAGTAATATTTGTGAGGAGGGAATCATTGTTGTTACAGACAGATAAAGTAGTATAATTTTACTCAATTGGAGTAGACAAAGGTTTGCATCCGGACATACAATATTCGGACAGAAGTTCCATGTAATATTTTCTTTGAGACAAATAGACACCCGACTCAGATCTTATGACCTCAATTCCTAAAAAATATTTTAATAGACCCAAGTCCTTAATAAAAAATTTAGACTGAAGTAAAGATTTTATTTCAGAGATACCAGCATTGCTATTTCCAGTGATGATAATATCATCAACATACACAAGCAAAATAATAAACATTGAATTTTTAGACAATATAAACATAGAATGATCACATTTACTTTAAACAAATCCAAAGCCACATAACACACCAACAAGTTTTTCATTCCACATTCGGGGAGCTTGTTTCAACCCATACAAGGACTTGATCAATTTACATATCTTAGGTTCATTTTTAGAATAATACCCTTCGGGTAGTTGCATGTAAACTTCTTTATTCAAGTCCCCATATAGGAAGGCATTGTTAATATCAAGTTGGTACAGAGGCCAATTGTTTTGCACAGCTAGACTAATAACACACCGAATAGTAACCATCTTAACAACAGGGGAAAAGGTCTCATCAAAGTCAACCCCCTTCTTTTGACTATACCCCTTTGCAATAAACGGGCCTTATACCTTTCTACTTTACCCGTTGACTTGAATTCAATTTTAAAAATCCATTTGCACCCGATAGACTTCTGATTAGGAGGCAAATCAACAAGATCGCAAGTGTGATTTCGGTGAAGCGCCTCCATTTCCAGATTCATTGCACTCACCCAATTTGGATCTGTGACAACCTCCTTAAAGGATCTAGGTTCAATGGTTTTGTTAATGTTAAAAGTAAAACAGAAATTTTCAGGCTACAAGAAAGAGTAATTGACCACCTTTTCAAACCCTTATTTGACCTTTCTTCTATAACAATATCACTGAGTTTTTTTGGAATAGAAGCATTCCTTAGGGAACGCCTAAGGCCAGTAGGTTCACTATGAAAGTTACCTAACCCCTCAGAATTTATATTTTCATCACGAGCATCATCAACATCCCTTTCCCCACCAGGAGTCGGTTCAACCTCGCTGGATAGCTGATCATCAGCCACTACATCAGTGGAATCAGACCCAGACTCCTGCTGCAAAGACCCATGGACAATGCTGTCATTTTGCCCCTCATCATTATCAGGGAGTTTTACATCTTTGGTTTGAGAATTTAAAGTGGTTTCATAAAAGTCAAAGAAATTAAGATTTATGAGAGTATTATCAGAATCAAGGTTAGTATCCATAGGGTCTTTTTAAACGGAAAAACAGACTCATAAATTTTTATGTCTCTTGAAAAAATTACTTGATTTTTATCAAGACTCCACAATTTATATCCCTTTTTTTGATTTGAATATCCCAAAAAAACACATTTCTCAGCATTACTGGCAAATTTATCAGATTTTGACAAAACTGAACAGAAACATAAGCAACCAAAAATACGAAGATGATTAATAGAGGGGACATGGCCATACACGAGTTCATAAGGGCTTTTACCATTTAAGACAGAGGAGGGTGACCTGTTGATAAGATAAGCTGCTGTAAGTACACAATTAGACCAGAATCTAATACGGACACACCTTTGAAACATTAAAGCTCTAGCAACATTTAGAAAGTGATGATGTTTCTTTCAGTAATACTATTTTGTTGAGGGGTATATGCACAAGATGTTTGATGTAGAATACCATTGATGGAACTTAAATTTTGCATTTAAGAATTAACAAATTCAGTTCCGTTATTAGACCTAAAGGTTTTTATGGAAGACCCAAATTGATTTTTAAGTAAAGCATAAAAGGATAGAACATTTGAGAAAACTTCATATTTTTGTTTCTTTAAGAATATCCATACCGCCCTTGAGTAGTCATCAACTAAGGTAAGGAAGTATTTAAAACCTTCCTGGCTGGCAGCCCTATACGAACCCTATATATCTAGGTGAACAAGGTCACCGAAATGCTTACACTGATAACTACTTAAGGGAAATTGGACTTTATGTTGTTTAGCCCTGTGGCAAGTCTCATAAGATGGAACGTTAGCATTTTCAACTTTGAATTTGTTATTCAAGGCTGCTAGAGCTTGTTCAGCAGGGTGTCCAAGGTGTGAGTGCCAAAGAATAAACATTTCTACACTATTAAAGCACGCCTTCCCACAGTTAGACGAACAAGCACACAAATATAAACCATCAACCTGATTACCAGTCACCAGGATTTTCTTTGTGAGAGAATCCTGTATATAGAAAGAAGTTTCATCAAAGGAAACTCTAGTTTTACTATCCTTAGCAAGTTTATGAATTGACATAAGATTAACACAGTACTCAGGAACAACAAAAACATCAAACAGAGTTAAGTTTTCTTTAATTTTAACATCGCTTATTTTTTAGACAAGGGCACTTGTCCCATTAGGGTGTCTAAATCTCACATTGTAATTCGAGATGTCAATTCTATTCAAAACATTTTTTTTGGGTTTTATCATATGTTGACTAGCACCAGAGTTAATCTATCCAGAATTAACAGAATTTTGAAACCCCTTATTAAAGTTAAAGATAGGAAAGCTATTGCAACAGCTAGAATTGAGTGAGATACCTAAGAAATTTGGAACATGGGAACTATTACAGGTCCCCTCATTAATCAACCCTAATAGCTTGGAAACTTGATAAGGAGTAAACAAATTAATAGACAAAGGAGAGGTGGATGGATCATCTTTAACCCTAACGAAGTTGTTGGATGAACACCCCGTTGGGACTGATTTCCCCTTGGTTTGTAGCCAGGAGGGGACCCAACTAGCTCAAAGCATCTTTCAATAGTATGTCCCAATTTATTACAGTGAGAACACTTCAGATTAGGACTGGGTCCTCTAGAATTTTTCCGTTTATTATCCAAAAATTGATTTGGTTTTTCAAACACTTGGTTTGGCTTTGAAACAAAACTGGCTACTTGACTTTTAATAGAGGAAGATGAGGAGTTTTTATAGGACCCCTCTCTAGAGATGAGAGCAAAGGCTTCTTTTATAGTAGGTAGAGGATCCCTAAGTAAGAGATTTGTTCTCACTGGTTGGTACACACTATCGAGACCCAAAAGAAATTGCATAAGTTTTATCATGTGATTAAAGTCATTAAATGACTTAGCAGCTTGACAAGTGCATGACGGAAGCTAAAGCATTTGGTCTAATTGTTTCCATATAATATTCAATTTATGCTAGTATTCTGAAATAAAGGTGCCATTTTGAGATGATGAGTTTATCTTTTGATACAGACCAAACACAACAGATCCATCAATTTTATTATAAGTTTCTTTTAAATCAGCCCATAATTCCCAAGCTAACTTGGAGTAAACCTGACCTATGTATAACTCTTCTGAAATAGAAATAAGAATCCATATGATAACCATTGAATTACACCTATCCCATTGTTTAGAAAGTATTTCATGAGTAGTTTTCTTTTTAAGCGAGCCTCAATGAATCCATATTTATTTTTAACTTCTGAAGCAAGTTTCATAGCATTTGCCCATACGGTGTACTTCTCAGTACCTTTGAGTTTTATAGAAACAATGGTCGGGTTACTGGTATCACTTGTATGAAGATATAATGGGTCACTGGAGTCAAGTTTACTTATCAGATTTTCAGAGGGAATAAAGTCAGACTCAGACATAATAACAAAATATAGATAATCACCAAGAAAGCAAACAAATCAAGCACACACACGCAAAGAGAACACCAGAGACCAGCGCCAGGTTTTCACACCAATCAAATTGGTAGATCAAGGATTAGTCTCAGATGTTATAATATAACCACACACACAACCAGAAGAGGCACAACTAAGACACAACACAGAACAGAAGCAACAAAGAGCCATAAACAGAACCAGCACCGGTACTCCTAACCCGTCCAAACAGAACCTAAAAGCATAAGTCAATAATAACTAAAATAGGAAAATAAGAGAGGGAGAAGAAACTCCTCACAGAGCAAATATCCAAGAACTGGATATACCAATCGAAGCGTGAACATATAACCTTTGAGGGTTACAAAGAGTCACGGAGAACCAGAGAATCCGATGATGAGCGAAGCAGTAAAAAACCCTTTCGAGCAGTAATCCTTCGAATAGGGTTTCACGGGAGATTCGCCGAGATCAAAGACCAGAGATATCACCGAGGTCGAATCACCAAAGATACGTAACACAGAACCAACAGGAGTCCTCAATCAGAGCCTTCCAAGAAAACTAGGGTTTCACTAGATCAAACCCTATTTCGACGATGCCAAGATTTTGATGAAGCAGTGGAAGCGATGAATAGCAGAGCCGTAGCTCTGATACCATGACAAAATATATGAATCTTATTACTCAACAAGAACCCAAAATCACAAGAAAATCCAACCAAGTTACACCTCAAGCATAGAGATCAGACAACCTTTCACAGACTTAGAACAACAACGAGATGATCTAAAAATGCAAGATCAAATCTAGACCAAGACACGGGTCATCAATGTGATAAAACCCTAAACAAAAACAAAGAAGAACAAGAGTGATATTTAAGAGAAAAGAGGTGAATATGTGTGTTTTTGTGCAATGAACACATACACACGACAATATAAACACAAACGCAGCAACAACCCTAAGCCCAGCAAGCTCTAGCCCATCAACAATCTTCCAGCCCAAAAACATAAAGCAAGCACAGCAGCCCAACACTCTTTAAGCCCAACAAGCACTCTTTAAGCCCAGCAAGAGCTATAAACAAAACAAGGAAACCTACTTAAAAAGGAGAAGAACCGGAAGAATTAAAAATGGAAAAAAAGGAGAGATACACCTTTTAACAGTTAGAAGCACCATTGATCACTAAAATCCAATTATGTTAACGTCAGGGCGCCACTGATGTCGTGGCTCGTGTTTTAATGGATTTTTCCTAATCTTGCAGGGTTTAGAAGGCGTTCATAGGTGTTCCAACATCAAAGGAGTTCCTAAACAACAATCAAGTACGAAAAGTGACCATTTCCTAGCACTCCAAAGGCTTTTCAACATCAAAATCATTCGGACTGACATGCTTAATTTGACTTGTGTTGAAGAATTGATGATGAGGTAAGGCTAATTCGATTGTGATTCCCTTTAGGGGATGGGTTTGTGCAAGTATTTGTCTTTCTTAGTTGTAACCTAGTTTTGGGATTGAATTATGAACCCTTTAAGCTTTTTTGATGATCAACTTGTGATTTAATCATTTAAGTGATTTGATTTTGGTTGAAACCTAATTTTACTCTTACATATGACATTGGTTTCTTTTAATCATTATGTAATTGGTTTTTAAAGTTAGGTTTACATTCTTGAATAAATAGTTATGTAAGTGAAGTTCATTAAACTTTGATCTATAGTCATTGCTTGGATCTTATCACGTATAAAGTCACCATTAATGACTTCTTGCTAGGTTAATCTAAGATCACATTGATTTGCCAAACCAAAATCCCAAAGTGAGTTACTTTTTTTTCCAATATTGTTTAAAAACTAATATCTCCTTTTTGTACTTTCATAAATAATTAGTCAATCATAGATCAAGTTGCTTTTCAATGTTTACTTTTTATAGTTTCTTTGTTGCTAACATTTTTCACTACTTCCATGTGGATTTGATACCCTACATGTCATTTGCTATTAAAGGTGATTATATACTCTCTTACTTATATTTTTGACCGACCACACGACATGAATCATTTGCCCTTTCCAATTGCTTCTATTAATTGTTCATTCTAATCGCTTCAGATCGTGAAACTGATTTGAATTAACGAGCACTTCAAATGTTTGGTAGTTTTGGTTTTAATCGATTGTTGCCCTTTCTTATTGTTCTTATGATCACAGGCTCTTGAGGATGATAATAGTGCTTCCCTTCATTGATTATTCTTGATTGGATCGTGTAAACCAATTGATTAGTGATTACATATCCTTTCGATTCAATGGATTATCGGTTCTAATTGATCTTGAACACCAACCTGATACTAATTGTTGGGATCAAAGGGAATGAATTACATTGTTAAACCGCAAATTGTATATATAGATTTGAAAAGAATTCATTTAGTGCATAGGACTTTATAAAAAGTCAAATGAGGGTGTTTACAAGATATTTATAGATGTAGTCTAGCGGGTTATTCATGGGTTATATACACTAGGTTACTTAAATGTCAAGTTAACTACCATAACTACTTTGTAACTAACTTACCCATATTAAACATAATTATACAGTTTGTCACATTAGGATAACGTATCACCAATATAATAAGTTTAGTTTAATTTTAAAACTCTCACTTAAACTAAATTTTATTGAAGGTCTTAAATATATTTACTTCTGGACCAACCATTCTTTTCTTCTTCACTATTGTATTTTTCTTTAATCATCTTATGTGGCTTGTATACTGTTGGACCTGTTCACCATTCTTACTTCTTCTGAAACTCGACCTCTTTCTTGGCCACAGCCTAAGATTTCTAGAATACAACTCCAACAACAATGCTCCCTTAGTCGCATTATAAATTGCTAACTTTCTACCACCAATTGAGAACACAAAGCTACCAAATCATGCTCGTTTTTTTCATCACTGCTACTCGGAATTCTTTTACTAAAAAAAACAAGACTAGTTTCTTTGATCTCCTGGGTCTAATTAAACTGTCTCGCTATTGAAAGTTAAACATATCTTTGTTGAAAGTCATAAACATATCTCGCTAATGATATGCAATCTCATCTTCTGCTAATGACAATCAGTCTCGCTTCTCTAGTCTTGACAATGAAACATGCTTCTTCGTTGTTGATCTCGATCAATCCTGTTTTACTGCTAATAATATTTAATCCACTAGCCAATTTTTTAAACCGCTGTTCTCCTTTACAGTCAACTTACATAACAAACATTTATGTTGATTTTAAAATCAAACTTGACTTTGTCATAATCAGATTCGAAGATTCGCATGGGAAATAAATTAGTATTTCAGTTGATGCCCTTGAATATGCCAATTGAATGTAATCTAATATAATAATCCAATATTTAACTAATTTAACCAAACATGTTCATAATCGATTCTTCCTTTTGTCCTGTTCTTTATTTAATTTAAAATATTATCTCTTTCTGATAACCGAGTTGACCATATACTTTCTGCGATCGGATTGTGTAATCTGATTCTAGTTGTGTTTAAACCCTCCTTTGTTAAGTTATTACTCTTCTGATCTTCGCCCCTTGCAATATTAGTAAACATTATTATACAGTTTGTCACACTAGTTTTAAAATAACATATAACTAATCTAATAAATTTACTTTAACTTCCACAAACACTTCACAAATTGTTAATGCAAAATCATGAAGAAATAAAAGGATTTGAAGAAATTCCAAGGGAAATAGCGTTAGGATGACATGCAAGTAACGCTATTCCATCGGCCCCTTAATTCTAACCATTTGAGGTATTTTGATGCTAGAAAAGCGTTGTTTCTAGAGATGGAGCCAGTGGCCTAGGGGACGACTTGGTTGAGTCTATTTCTTAGATTGATCGGTGCCGAGCCACACATAATATTATTTATTTAAGTTTATTTATAAATGTGATATAAAAAGTTATATTATAGTTGTCCGAAAATAAACGATCATATTTAAAGTTGGGTAGCTTAACAGCATGTCAAAACATTGTTTTATGTCATGTTATGCACCAATTATTTATAAACTTAAAATTCATCAGTTTATGATACTTTAAACGATAAAAACAACCGTAATTAAAATAATAACTTTGTGCATATGATCGGTTGATTCATTTTCCAATATCATAATCAGTTTCAAACTATGCAATCCCTCTTAGCTCTCAAGTTTTTTGACTTAACTTCAAATAAATAATGAAATTCTTTCAAGATTTCGGTAGATTCCCACGTCATAACACATCAACTTTTAAATAAGTGGTGTTTGTTTTCTTAGAAAAGGTATGTTTAGATTTTTCTGTCTGCGTCGCGTGTCATCTGCAGATTGTTTGTTTTCGAAGACGTTTCATTAAAATAACGTATGTGCCAGTTTTTCTTGTTGCAGATTTGGTCCAGCCACTTTTAAAATATTCTAAGGTCTGCAGAGAGTTAAACAACACCACCCACCACCACCTACTGTCCACCACCACCGTCAAAGACCACCTTCCTCCTCCACCACCCACCGTCCACCTCCACCACCACCCACCGTCACCACCACCACCTTCCGTCCAGCTTTACCAACGTCTACCACCACCCACCGTCTACCATCGCCACCACCGTCCAGCACCGCTATCCACCACCACCACCACCGTCCGTATGCCACCACCGGTTTATTTTTAGTAGTCCGCAGAAGTTAAAAATCAAACACTTTTATTCTTGCAGACTATAAAGATTTGATCCACCTCTTTTTCTATAGATGTCTGCAAATGTGATCCGTTGAATGTAGACGTTTTATCTTTAAAAAAACAAACAATACTTAAATTTCATCTCATCTCACTACTCTAATAAAATAATAACTATTAGGGAAATGTGACAACATCAAATTTATCTTCAGTAATTTTTTCCGTTTCTATCTTATATTAAATAATCACATTAATTACTAATAATATTATTTAATTTTTTTTCAAAATAAAATAGCTTTTTAATAAATTAAGAAAGTCATGTGTTTATTAATGTTATTTCTATATTTTTTTATAAAATACGAAGATTTTTTAAAACATCAAACTTTCTTAAACACAAAAATATTTTAAAATTGGTGTTTTAGATAGTAAACTTTTTATAATTAAAAAATTAACGTTAAGAGTTATAATAAGAAAGTTTTTAAAAACAATATTTTTTAAATGCTAGTTTTGAAACAAAATTTGTATTTTATTTATAATAAATAGATTTCAATCATATCCTATATTACAATGGGTGAGATTATTGTAAAAAGGAATGAAAAACTAAAAAGGGTGACAATGATTATTATCTATTAGATCTTAGATATAAGGGCTAAGAAAAATTCGATGGCATAATGGTAAATAATTGAAACTTTAGATCCAAGGGCAAATGGTATTTTAGTCTTAATCACGTTTTCAAGTTCCACATTTAATTTTAAAGGCTCGTAACTTTTACATACAATATAATTTTTTATCCTCATCAAGTGTAGGGATTGAACCTAGAGGCTCGGGAAATCAAATTCAAGATGAAAAAGATCAAGTCACGCGAGAACTATACTTGTCGCGCGATAACTTGCTTCTCACGCAAAAGCATCAAGTCGCGCGAGAACTTCTAGTTTAGTATATATAGAAGTTTTGTAATGTAATTAGTAAGCTTTCGTTCTTTTACTGATTTCGCACGTATTGTAACTGTCACTAAATCAGAGAGCAATACTACTGGAGTTTATTTACATTCGATTCATCTTCAATCTTTCAGTTTCAAAATGATAATGTTTCGCGCTATTGTTGTGAGATCGATCTTATGTTATTGTTTGATCCTTACAATTGGTATCAGAGCCTTGTTGCTCTAGATCGATTGATTTAAAGATTGAAGTTTGTGATTTGAAGAGTTCGTGTGTGACATCCGGTAATTTTCCGTTACCAAACTCCGTTAGTTCCGTTAAGTCTTACATACACGTGTCGGGAGCACACACTAGTTGTCGTTGAACGTTGGTGACTTAATAATAATTAATAATGTGAAACAAATAATTTCTATGTTGATTATTAAGTTGTGCTTATGGGTTTACGTGATTTAAATATTATTTGTGAATTTTATCGCGTAACGTGGAAACGTGTGTGTTTAATCCGTATGTTTTGTATCTAGTGAAGATAATGCATATGATTATTATTGTTAGTTTATATGCTTATTATTTTAGTTAAAAACGCTTTAAAAGAGTATTTAAAAGTCTAATTTTTATAAAATACAAAATGCAAGGGTTTAAAGGGTAATTATGCAAAATTAAAATTGATTAAAACACAAAACTCTAACCCTAATAGCCCCATCGGCCACGACCTGCACTCCCTCTCCCTCTCCTCTTCGAATTCAGCCCAAGAACAAGCAATCACCCTCGGATTTGATCGATTTCAAGTGATAGAACACGTTAGAACCTTCAATTGCAAACTATTACACATTTAAAGGTTAGATTTTTACATGTTTTTGATGATTCTTCATGTTGGCCGAAAGTTCCATTCGAAATCTGCAATTGATGGTCGATTGATGCTTAGTTGTTGATGTTAATGTGTTTACTAGATAGATTACATGTTATTTAACGTCAAGTATGCATAAAGATTGGATTTTTGGTTGTTCTTTCGGGTGATGAACCCTTAGCCGAAAGTTTGATGCAATTTTGATCAAATTGGATGTTGAATGTTGGTTGTTTGATGTTGTAATGATGCTAGTTAGGTTGTGTGCATATTGGTTAACGTCGATTTTGCAAGAAAGCTTTGATTTTGATTCATGGTTCATAGGTTACTAAGAATAGTAACTTTATTTTGCATGAATTGATGATTTGATGATGTATGAATGTTATGGATGTGTTTGTGATGATGATTAGATGCTAGGTTGATGATATGAACAATTTAAAATCAAGAAGATGTCTTATAGTTCATACATTGCTAAAAATAGTAACTTTTGGTGTTGAATGTTGATGAATCATGATGATTAGGTGTTGTTGATCATGTTTAGATGTTGTCATGGACTTGAATTGGTATGTAAATGATGAATCCATGAATGTCTTGGGTGTTTGATGAAATTGGGATGCACTTTCCCAAAAGGGAAACTTTATTTGTGCAAATCCTTGAATTGGATGATTTGAGCATGTTTGGGATATTAGGACCATGCTAGTGTGTTCATGGATGGTTTCTAAGGTGATTAAATGTGTTGTTTAGATTAGATGAATGTTGATTTGGTTTGTTACCTGTTTTGGCCTGTTTGTGGAAAAATCATGGTATGAGTCATATAGGTAAGCTAGGACTTTTGTGGATTGATGGTTGATTAAGAATGAACATTTTAGATGTTATGAGCATGATAATAGTTGAGATTCGCATAACTTGTATGATATCTAGTTGTATGATGATCTAGGTAGTACATGTGGTTAATGAAGTGCTATATGTAATCAAGTTGTATGTTGATCATGTATGATATGCTGTTGTGTTAGTATTAACGAATTATCACCTATAATGTCACCAACGGGTCAAACGGGTCAACTGGGTCAAACGTGTCTTGTCTTTCAAAAACCTCGAGTTCCTTGGTTTTTAGAGCACTTAGGGTTTCATGTTGATTCTGTGTGCACGTGCTTATGTACTCTTGTATTCTAGGTAACCTTTGAAGGGTTGTCTTTGCACCTATCACCAGTTCTCTTTAGTCATTATCTTTACACACCAGGTGAGTTCTTGCCCCACTCATTTTACATAATCTCTTTTGGGGGAGATAGCATACTTTTGATCACAAACGCTTTTATATATGAGTGTGTATAATATTGATATAGTGTTGTTTACCATGGAAAGTCCTCACACTTTCAGATTGTTAATATTGACTAGCGGGGAAATTTTGGGTAGTACTACTGGGTCTGACGAGCCCCACCTGTATGACTCGAGGTCATATGGGTGCAATTTTGTCCTAACATATATTCGTCACGACCTGGTAAGTCGTGACGGGAGGCATAAACTATCACAGTCAGCTTCAATCGCGAAATCATTATGATTAATATTTTTATGTTAATAGACTAGCTATTTATTGCAATACACTACTTATGATTTGAAAACTGTTTATCGGTTTACCTATTAACGCAAACTCTTGAACTCACCAACCATGTGTTGACTTGTTTAGTATGCTATTCTCAGGTTAAGGTTGCCAGTTGCCTAGGAGCACGCACGTCAGCATTGTTGAGTTGTCTACATTTGCCTTGTTTACGAATTTGGGATTATTTTCATATTAAACAATTGTGTTTGAGGCGCGTATGTTTTGCGCATTCTCTTTACATACTACTTGTTTTGGGTTTTCTAGTTTTAAAAACGCTTTCGCAGTATTTTAAATGTTAACTCTGGTTTTGTTTATTAATCATATAGTGTCGTTCTTGGTAACTAATGACTGAGATCCTGGTATGTCACGCGCCTCGCGGTAAAACCCTGCAGGCGGATTTTGAGGGTGTGACATCGTGGATCTTGAGTTTCATGATATTTGAAGATCTAATAGATTTCAGCAAAATTTGATCAGATTTGAAGATGTTGAGACTGTTTTGTGTGGTGTTCGAAGAATTGATGGTGTTTTGGAGCTTAATCGAACTTAATTGAATCGATTAGAGACAATTAGGATCTTAATTGTACCTAAATCACTAATTGAACACTTAATTAATCAATTCTTAATCAATTTGGTGAAAAATTGAAGCTGGAAAAGTTCAAAATTGTAGAAATGAATCAGGAGAAAAGTTTGTGATTCTGTGTGAAAAGTTGATTTCAAGTAGCAGATTTCGCAAGAGTTTGTTAAAAGTTTGTTACAGAAGATTCCTCTCGCACGAGAAGTTGTAGTTTTTGCAAAAGTTAGTTTCAGAATTTTCCGCATGAAAAGTTTGTGAGATTTCGAGCGAGAACTTGATCATTCGCGCGAAAAGTGCAAGTTTGAAGAATTTTTTGTGAAGTTTAACTTCAAGTGAGAAAAATGGCAAATCTAAAGCACATCACTGCTACTCTTAATCTTGACAATGAGATTGGAACTAGCACAAAGCCTCCTCTACTTCTTAGCGAAGAAGACTATCCAGATTGGGTCTATCGCTTCGAGATTCACGTCATTTACACGGAACCCAGGATGATGAGATCTATCAAACAGGGTCCATACATCCCAATTTACACAAATGACAAGGGAGACCTAGTGCTGAAGCCTGAGCATCTCTGGGATGAGGAAGACATGAAGAAGATGGAGCTTGATGACAAAGCGTATGCTGCCATCACAATGGCACTTACCACTGAGATAGCCCAGAAATTCAAAGATTATCGAAAGGCTAAAGATTTATGGGATGCAATGGAAGAACAGATTATGGGAAACAAGGATATGAGGGAAAGCAGGAAAGACATGCTAAACCAAGAGTTTAATATGTTTAATCATATACTGGGAGAAACCTTGGAGGCTCAACTGTCAAGATTTATGAAGCTGATAACAATGATGAAGAGTGCAGGTTTCACACTGGAGAACATTTCAGTGAACAAGAAGTTGTTAAACTCACTACCTTATAGCTGGAACAACAACTGCACTACTATGAAAAGAACCAAGGATTTGTTCACATTATCCCTCAGTGATCTGATTTCCACCATCAAATCCTATGACATGGATGATAAACAAAGGGCTGCCAATTATATCAACACAATAGGAGCTGAAGCATCGGCATTGTATGCCAAGATGGCTAGTAATCCAAATTATTATGTCAGCTATTCTCAACTGTGTCAACAACAACAATTTGCAACCCTTGCTTATCAAGCTGTCAAGGATCAATCATTGCCTTAATTCCAAGCTCAATCTCTACCATAATCCCCAATCTATCCTCAAAATCAATCCTC